>JAUIMM010000171.1:1200000-1800000 GCA_031769625.1 Taudactylus pleione
GTCTGGCTGAGGGGTATCCCCTATACTCATCACTACCGCTTTGTGCTACCTTCCTGACCCTCCATGCCCACCTCTACATCTCTGCACTATCCCTCCTGGCCCCTTCATACTCGCCTCTCTCTGCCCTACCACCCTGACCCTTCCATACTGTACCTACTACTAGGTATCTGCACTATTTCCTGAATCCTCCATGCCCACCACTGCCTTCTGCACTACCCCCCTGACCCTTCAATATCTGCTTCTATCCCTGCACTACTGCCCACACCCCTCCATATTGTACCTGCCACTATGTACCCGCACTTCACCCTGAATCAGGCTCTATCTATCTAATCTTAACCTGGGGGAGGTATTGGGGAGGGGAGGGAGTAGGCAGAAGTTTTCCTAGGGTGTTCGTCTAGGGTGTCGAGAAACCTTGCACCGGCTGTGACTGTGAGAGCGAATGGGTGACTGTGTGTGTGTGCAAGAGAGAGAGAGAGAGAGAGAGAGTGGGTGACTGTGTGTGTGCGAGAGAGAGAGAGAGAGAGAGAGAGAATGGGTGACTGTGTGTGTGTGTGTGTGTGTGTGTGTGTGTGTGTGTGTGTGTGTGCGCGCGCGAGAGAGAGAGAGAGAGTGGGTGACTGTGTGTGTGTGTGCGAGAGAGAGAGAGAGTGGGTGACTGTGTGTGTGTGTGTGTGTGTGTGTGAGAGAGAGAGAGAATGGGTGACTGTGTGTGAGAGAGAGAATGGGTGACTGTGTGTGTGTGTGTGTGTGTGTGTGCGAGAGAGAGAGAGCGAATGGGTGACTGTGTGTGTGCAAGAGAGAGAGAGAGAGGGTGACTGTGTGTGTGTGTGTGTGTGAGAGAGAGAGAGAGTGGGTGACTGTGTGCGTGCGAGAGAGAGAGAGAGAGAGAGAGAATGGGTGACTGTGTGAGAGAGAGAATGGGTGACTGTTTGTGTGTGAGAGAATGGGTGACTGTGTGTGAGCGAGAAGGGGTGATTGTGTGTGAGAGACAATGGGTGACTGCTGTGGGTATGTAAAACAACGCCTGACTGGTGTGTGTGACAATGGGTGACTTCTATACACCTTCATAGTAGCCATATCTATCCTCAGTAAAAAAAAAACAAAAGGCGGGTAGCTGCTTTTTGTAACAATTGCCGTGCGCATGCGATCTATACACTGGAGGAGTCTGGGGGCATGCCCTGTAGCTCCCGGACTGCTGGGCATGCATCCAGTGTGACAAAAATGGGGTTTGGCTCATGGGTATGGCTTTTTTCATGAGACCACGGCCTCTTAATTTTTTCTGGTGCCGGCAACAATAGCCTGGGGGCGCCAAAAAATATATTCGCTTACCAAAAAATTTGGGCTAGGGCCGGCCCTGGGTCTGGAGCATATTTAACTACTCTCTCCGAATGTCTGAGAGACTCACAAATATCAGGCTGCTCTCCCAGAATCCAGGAAGATTAGCAGTGCCTGGCTGCACCATGACCCCTGAACCTCCCACCTGACTGCCTCTCCCGGATGGCGAAGCTGAAATGTCGGCAACTATGGCAGACTCTCCAACATGACCCCTTCCATCCGGTACAAAAAGCTCTGCTCCTGGATTTCTCTCTTAATTGATGATTGCAGCCACTGGTGGTGATACACCTGCCTCGTCTATTAACAAGCTCAACACAGGTGTCTGCAATCATTAATTAGGTGGGAAGCCCAGGAGCAAAGCATTTTGTACCGGGTGGAAGGGGACATGTTGGAGGGTAGGCTATGGCATACCTCCCAACATGACCTTCTCCAGGAGGGACACAATATTCTGGTCCTGGACTTCCCTGGTAAGAGGTGAGGCTGCAGCGCACTTCAAAATTCAAATAGGGGAGCCACACCAACTGTCATTTCAAACGCTGCCAGACATCACTGGCTGGGACTCACTGGCAGTTGGTGTGACTCCCCCATTTGAATTTTGGACAACGCTGCATCCCCATCTCTGAAGCTGCCACCAATCATAAATTGCCAGGGAAGTCCAGGACCAGAGCATTGTGTCCCTCCTGGAGAGGGTCATGTTGGGAGGTATGCTATGGTCTGAAGGTACTTGATTCGTCATGGCTAAGTAAGGTTAGAGATGGTAAAGTAGAAGCACAGAATTGAATTGACCCCCTAGTTTTGGCTTCGCTGCAGGTAGCCCGCAGGTCACAGCACTCAGATCTACCCTCAGTGGGATAAGCTGGCACTAGCAAGCTGGTTGTTATAGAAAGCATGGTACAATGAACCTGATTCAGAGTTATACACAATGCAGGGTTGCCGACATTCTGGCTGCCCCTACCGGGAGGGAGCAGCCAGATCGGCAAAGCAGGGGGCATGGCCAGCACAGGGGACGTGGCTGGACAGCTTTTGGGCAGAGTGGGGGGCGTGGCCATGTGATAACGTCACTTTGGCCCCGCCCTCGCTACACAATGCCGATATTACCAGCATTGTGAAGAAGGGGGAGGGGCCAAAATTACCTGATTCTGCATTTTCCCCCCCCCCCCGGGGACTTCTCTTGTTACGGCGGGGGAAGGTGGAGGGGCCTTTCTGGGGGGCCGGGAGCGGCTCCAGGCCGAATTGGGAGGGTAGGCAAGTATGACACATTGCCAATGCTTTCACAAATGGTGCAATTTTTTTGGCACTGCGCATGCATCAGAGTCGGGCTGTGCATGTGTTGAGGTACATTAATCGTAGACGCATGCTGCAAGTCTTTATTCGCAGTGTGATTGACAGGCAGGGAGAATTGTGGGAGGCAGGGGGGAGTGTCAGCTAAAAATGTAGGCGTGTCTCCACATCCTGCATCTATGATCCCGTACACAGGAAATATGGCTCCGATGCCTTAGCTACAGCGGCCAATCTGAATGACCATAGACTCATTTAAGGAGTCGATGTTTGCATGATCTGCGTCCGATGCTGCGTATGTGTACTCTGTTGCGGACAGCTGCGATGGCTCCAGTGGGCATCTCATTGCAAGTGCAGTGGCTGTTCCATTAGCATATTTTTTCAAATACTCAGCTGTTGAAATCACAGTTGCACAGAGCATGGAGTCTGGCATTGTAATATGCACACCAGTCAGAGGCACAATATATGTAAGTCCTGCAAATCTTTAGACTGTGTAGTGCAGCTTTGGTTCATTTTTGAGGCGTGGGTCCCCTTGGATTGCTTTGGTTGATCTGTCTCAGAGCAAAGCAGTATAACACATTTTTCCTTCAACACCTTTTAATGCTTCACTGTCTGCTTTTTATATATGTATTTCACTTTTTTTATTTTTATTATTTATATGCAGCTGCAGCTGTTCTTAACTATTTCCTTTACTCTTCACTTTTCTTATAATAGCTGGGCTAGTTTGGGGGTGTCCTGCGCTCTGGATTTGAACCCTAGTATGTTAGGGACCTACCCTACAGAGGTTACACGGATGTGGTGGGTAGGCCCATAACCTTGGCCAAGATCAGGGGCTGGCTGGCAACTTTTAGCCTGGGGGGCAAATGCATGCAGGCGGCCCTGGCAGAGGAGTAGCGTGTAGCCAGGGTGCCCGAAGAACGTGCGTGCTACGGCGCCCCCCTCAAATGTTTCAGGGAGGAGGCGGGTCCATATGGGATTAATGTAAGGTAAAAATAAAGATTAGGGGCAACCCCCTGTCGTAGTGCCCATCTACAGTGCCCCCGTGTGCCACAGGAGAGAACACCCTTATGCAGGCCTCCAGTAGTGCCCCCAGTAGTGATCCCCCCCTATGCAGTGCCCCTTGTGCCCCCAGTAGTAAGCCCCTTATATAGTGCCCCCAGTAGTGGTCCCCCCTGTGCAGTGCCCCTTGTGCCCCCAGTAGTAAGCCCCTTATATAGTGCCCCCAATAGTGGTACCCCCCTATGCAGTGCCCCTTATATAGTGCCCCCAGTAGCAGTCCACCCCCCATGCAGTGCCCTCAATAGTGGTAACCCTTATGCAATGCCCCTTAAATAGTGGCCCCAGTTCTAGTCTCCCCCCTATGCAGTACCCACAGTATTGCCCTTTATATAGAGCCCCCAGCAGTGGTCCCTTGATACAGTGCCTCCAGTGGTAGTCCCCTCCCCCTATGTAGTGCCCCTAGTAGTAGTCCCCTCCCCCCTATGCAGTGCCCCTAGTAGTAGTCCCCTCCCCTTGTAGCGCCCCTAGTAGTAGTCCCCCCCTTGTAGTGCCCCCAGTAGTAGTAGTACCCCCTTGTAGTGCCCCCAGTAGTAACCCCCCCTTGTAGCGCCCCCAGTAGTAGTAGTAGTCCCCCCATGTAGTGCCCCCAGTAGTAGTAGTCCCCCCCCTTGCAGTGTCCCCAGTAGTAGTATTCCCCCTTGTAGTGCCCCCAGTAGTAGTAGTCCCCCCCTTTGTAGTGCCCCCAGTAGTAGTAATCCCCCCTTTGTAGTGCCCCCAGTAGTAGTAGTCTCCCTCTTTGTAGTGCCCCCAGTAGTAGCCCCCCCTTGTAGTGCCCCCAGTAGTAATAGTCCCCCCTTGTAGTTCCCCCAGTAGTAGTAGTCCCCCTGTTGTAGTGCCCCCATTAGTAGTAGTCCCCCCCTTGTAGTGCCCCCAGTAGTAATCCACCCCCCTGGTAGTGCCCCCAGTAGTAATCCCCCCCTGGTAGTGCCCACATAGTAATCCCCCCCCTGGTAGTGCCCTCAGTAGTCCCCCCCCCCCAGTAGAGAGAGACTTAATAAAAAATAAAAAAATCACTTACCTGAAACTCCCGCTCCTGGTCCGGCCGCTAACAGCTCCTCCGGCCGCTTTGCATGGGAGAGATGTCATTACTCATGACGTCTCTCCCATTACCCACTGCGGGAGCCGGAAGATGGCTCCCGCAGTGGGAGCAGCAGCAGCCGATGAGAGTCTGACAGACTCTCAGCGGCTGCTGAATACAGCAAACACACAGCTGCCGGCTCCGGCAGCTGTGTGTTTGTGCTGTGTAGCGCTGACCGAGCTCCGTCCGGTCAGCGCTACACACGCGGTGCAGTCTTGTGTCACAGTGGCACCCTGCCCCCCGGCCCAGCCCGCCACTGGCCAAGATTATGCCAAAAACCTCTATTTACTGCAAAAATTTAGTTATTTATATATAATCAGTTAATTTGGAGTTGAGCAGCTATATTTCTTTTTGTGTAAAAATCACAGTTGCAGCAACAACAGCGTACAATTCTGAATCAGGCCCAAAATCAGTAATCAGAGGAATGGTCTAACAAGCTGACTTCTGAATCACAGGTACACAGAGGAGGATATCCAAATGCTGTATTAAGGATGGAGCCTTATACTCTGGTGTTCAGAGTGCTGTATAAATAAGTGTGCATGCAGTATTTAATATGACATGAGTGAGACAATAAATGTACGCACCTATACATTAGAGCATGGAAGAGTGGGGCGGCATGAGTAGGAGAAAATCGAAAACACGGCTCTATACAATAATATTTATCAGCAGGTTGTACCTTATGTGAGAAAAACCTGCAGAAGTTTCTCTTTCAGAGATCACCCTGAAAGAAAGGTCACCTCTCTGATTGAAGAGGTGTCTACTTCATTAATGAGGGGAAGATAGAAGTCAGGTTTCTTTACGCTGGGAGCAGAGGTAAGTGCATTCTTTAACTGATAGAACACATGTCATGCCTCAGAGGGACACTTTTTGGAATCTCAGAGAGATAAGGGTAGAAAATATGACCAACATTATGAACTTGTTAATAAGTACATAGTGATGCTGCACAGTATGTAAAGAAAACAAAAGGATTTACAAATACAGTATTTATCCATAGTGCCAATGGGCAGAGCTGCAGTAAAAACTAGGAACTAAAGAGCACATGAAATAAAGGTGATGATGCTCAGCCTTCTGCCAGAACAATAGGAGGGTGACCTAGAAGGGCACGAGTTTCATACCACTGAGTCAGTTGCACACTATGAAGTTTCTGAGATTGCATTAAAGTTGGTAGAGTAGTGATATAACGCTCCCATGTGTTAAAAAATTAAGCGACTTTCATCTCTTTAGCTAACACCGTCTCCACATACGAAAGATAAAATTCAGTTTGTCCTTATATAATTTACAGGGGTGGGGGTATCTGTTCTTGCAGTATGGTTTTCTTTGCTGCAGTACTTACTACCATAACTGAATATTTTTACTTTGGGGGAGATGTACTAAGCCTTGAAGAGAGATAAAGCGTAGAAAGATAAACTAACAACCAATCAGCTCCTAACTGTCATTTTTCAAACGCAGCCTGTGACATGGTGGTTAGGAGCTGATTGGCTGGTACTTTATCTCCATCCGTGGCTTAGTAAATAGACCCTTTTATCTCTCTCCAGGGTTTAGTTTGGAGTACAGATCTGGAAATTCAATCAATCAATCAAACACACTTCTAACTATGACTCCTGCAGTATTGCATTAATTATAACTAGGTCGAAAATGCAATTCCGAAATTACTTCAACACATTATAGGGGATATTTAATAAACGTAATTTTCTCCAAACATAAATCTTCGTCATATTTAAAATAAATTTAAACCTGCAATGAAGCTCCACCCCACCCAGGAGCTCCATTGCAGGTTTCCAGGACCTATTATTAAAGACTCCACCTGGTCCATCTTGTGAGGGATGTCCTGACTGTGCCCTGTTTCCAGTGAACCTTCCTAAGAGTTCACCTATGGTGATATATGCTGTTTTGTTTATGTCTAAATGTGAATGCAATTTGTATAAATAAATGTTATATGTGTTTTACGGCAATATTGCACTATTAGTTTCTCTCTTTTATATTGAGATATCAAACATCTGGAAAGAACAAGTTATTCCATGACAACACCAACTGAAAAATAGGGCTCTCCTACCTTTCTTTGGAGCGTCCTCATGGACGCTCGCATAGCTGTGGGTTACCATCCATAGCTATAGCGAGCGTCCATGATGATGGTCGCGATGGTCTTGACCATCGCGACCATTGGGCTTGCGATGGAGACCCTGCGGTAGGGTCTCGCTGCCGCAAGCCCAGGAGTGATTTTGGCTCTATCAGAGCCAAAATCACTCCCACTGACATCACTAGTGATGTCAGTGGGGCCGGCTTCAGACGGTAGGCGTTCCCATGGGAATGCCTCCGTCTGGCAGGCACACCCCCGGCACGCCCACCAAAGGGGGCGTGCTGTCAATCAACATCGACAGCACGCCCCCTTTGGTGCGAGACCCGGAGCGATGGAGAGCCCATCGCTCGCCGGGTCTCGCGCATGCGCACCAGTGACGGGAGCTCCCTCCGTCGTGCGCATGCGCAGTGGGGGAACATCGACCCGCTTGCGAGCGTACTGCCGCTCACGAGCGGGTCTGAATGACTGCCTGATTACAGAGATTATATCTTGAAATCCAAAAGGAAGTGTTCCTTTTAGGTGTGGACTTGATTATTATCTGAGCGCCATTTTGTGTCACTAATTGTGTGTTTTGTAGATTATTCTGAAGATCTAATGTGAAAATAGGACCTGCGAGTACTCTCAAACCGATCTTAAATCCTTGGCAAGAAAAAATATATATTTTTTTGTTCCCCAGTGTTATGTGTGTGTTTATGTATATAGATGTGTGTAAATATATACACACTTTTCCCTCCTATATATTACATATGTACATACGGTATACACACACACACACACATATATATATATATATATATATACACACACACTCTGCTAATTCCAGTGTAACTGTGTCTTTGGACACAGTCACTGGCCGTGACACGTCTGCATCTGACTAGTCACCCCCCTATTACCCCCCCCAAAAAAGCCCTCAAAATAGCTTTTCTCTGCGGCCAAATTTGTTCCACGTCCACCAGCGGTAATAATCGGGACATATTTGCCGTGCGACTCAGGCGCATGTGCAGATGTAAATCATTAGCTGATTGCCTCTGACATCGTTTCTGCATCAATCTCTGAATCAGGACCATTATATGTGTATGGGAATGTAGCTCTGACAATTCAGTACTGTAGGGGAAAGGTTACTTATCACCACCTGGTACAGAGGCCCAGTATATGTGTATGGGAATGTAATGCTAACAGATCAGTACTGTAGGGGAAAGGCTACTTATCACCATCTGGTACAGAGGCCCATTAAATGAGTATGGGAATGTAGTACTGACAGCTCAGGTACTGAGGGGAAAGGCTACTTATCAGCATCTGGTACAGAGGCCCATTATATGTGTATGGGAATCTAGTTCTGACAATTCAGTACTGTAGGGGAAAGGCTACTTATCACCATCTGGTACAGAGACCCAGTATATGTGTATGGGAATGTAATTCTGATAGCTCATGTACTGTAGGGGAAAGGCTACTTATCACCATCTGGTACAAAGGCCAAGTATATGTGTATGGGAATGTAGTGCTGATAGCTCAGTACTGTAGGGGAAATCCTACTTATCACCACCTGGTACAGAGGCCCATTAAATGTGTATGGGAATGTAGTGCTGACAGTTCAGTACTGTAGGGGAAAGGCTACTTATCACCATCTGGTACAGAGGTCCAGTATAGGTGTAAGGGAATGTCATTTTGATAGCTCAGTACTGTAGGGGAAAGGTTACTTATTACCATCTAGTACAGAGGCCCAGTATATGTGTATAGGAATGTAGTGCTGATAGCTCAGGTACTGTAGGGGAAAGGTTACTTATTACCATCTAGTACAGAGGCCCAGTATATGTGTATAGGAATGTAGTGCTGATAGCTCAGGTACTTAAGGGGAAAGGCTACTTATCACCATCTGGTACAGAGGCCCAGTATATGTGTATGGGAATGTAGTGCTGATAGCTCAGGTACTGAGGGGAAAGGCTACTTATCACCATCTGGTACAGAGGCCCAGTATATGTGTATGGGAATGTAGTGCTGATAGCTCAGGTACTGAGGGGAAAGGCTACTTATCACCATCTGGTACAGAGACCCAGTATATGTGTATGGGAATGTAATTCTGATAGCTCATGTACTGTAGGGGAAAGGCTACTTATCACCATCTGGTACAAAGGCCAAGTATATGTGTATGGGAATGTAGTGCTGATAGCTCAGTACTGTAGGGGAAATCCTACTTATCACCACCTGGTACAGAGGCCCATTAAATGTGTATGGGAATGTAGTGCTGACAGTTCAGTACTGTAGGGGAAAGGCTACTTATCACCATCTGGTACAGAGGTCCAGTATAGGTGTAAGGGAATGTCATTTTGATAGCTCAGTACTGTAGGGGAAAGGTTACTTATTACCATCTAGTACAGAGGCCCAGTATATGTGTATAGGAATGTAGTGCTGATAGCTCAGGTACTTAAGGGGAAAGGCTACTTATCACCATCTGGTACAGAGGCCCAGTATATGTGTATGGGAATGTAGTGCTGATAGCTCAGTACTGTAGAGTAAAGGCTACTTATCACCATCTGGTACAGAGGCCCAGTATATGTGTATGGGAAAGTAGTGCTGACAGTTCAGTACTGTAGGGGAAAGGCTACTTATTACCATCTGATACAGAGGCCCAGTATATGTGTATGGGAATGTAGTGCTGATAGCTCAGGTACTGAGGGGAAAGGTTACTTATCACCATCTGGTACAGAGGCCCAGTATATGTGTATAGGAATGTAGTGCTGATAGCTCAGGTACTGAGGGGAAAGGCTACTTATCACCATCTGGTACAGAGGCCCAGTATATGTGTATGGGAATGTAGTGCTGATAGCTCAGGTACTGAGGGGAAAGACTAGTTTTCACTATCTGGAAATGGAGATAAGTTTGTTTAAATATATAAATATCTCTTCTCCAGTTTATATAAATATTTCCAGGAGAAAACCCAATTAGATTTGTTTGGGGAGGGAGTATGTTAAGGAGAAAGTGAAAAGTAAGTGACATTAGTGATTTCTCCGTACTTTTCGCTACACTTATATATGGAGAAAACATAAATATCACATTTTCCAGCTATTATGCTGGAAAAATTAGATAATTATGTTTATTAAATATGCCCCTATATTCTTAATCTACACAATAACCTATTACACATGGAAAACAGCAGAAGAAACTAGCACTGCTCTGAACATATATGTACATATTGGTGTCCTTATGCACTGGATAGTGTATTATTATACAGTATCAATTATTAACCCTAATGATGATCTATAGCAATGCATTCATAACACTGCATGTTTTCCAGGTGTATTTATTACTGGCTGACAAGATCCACAGGTGGTGCTTATTATTTCATTTGTGATACCCTGAAAAACATGCAGCAGTAGTAGGACACAACAGCAGCGGAGAAGAGACGACTCAGTGGACATTGGGGAGAGGATTCACAGCAGCCTGATGAGATGATGCAGGGTGCGTGTTACACACAGTTGCCGGGTTAGCGGGGGGAGGGCACAGACGTCAGTGGCTGCGGATTGGGGGCTGCAACTGTGGGCGGAGGGGGTACAGACACCAGCGGCAGCGGGGAAATACATAGGGACATGGTAGGTGTAAGGGTAAAAGTAAACTTATCTGAAAAGCTGAATTTGCAAAAGAGCAGCTTTTGGAAGAGATTCTTTAGTTAATGAGGCATGATGAATGCCTCCGAAGAGTTTTTTAAACTTGCAGCGCATTTAAAACATAATTTTCACAAGTGATAATTATGTAATGATGACCCCTTAGTGATGTTGTAAATGTGAAACCCTTTTACTAAGAATGATAAGGGTCACTTAGTGATATCATGATTCATAAATGTGAATTCTCTCTATATAAATAAAGAGAGACCTTACCTTGTTTATAGCTATGTAAATGTGTAGAGAAAGAAAAGAAGACTCTATGTTGGGGGCACTCAATTGTTGTATCAGTAGTAAAACTAGTGATACTAAAACTTAACTTTTAATGTGACTAAATATAAAACAGTAGATAATCAACAGTACATGACATACAACATACAACACAAAAGAATATATAATATATTTCGTCCACAATATCGCTCAGATAGGTGGAACAGATTGTGCATATAGCACTATTAAATGATGTGAAAATGAGCTAAGCTGAAATAAGCTTAACTTCAGGCGAATAATAGTAAGGTACTAGAAATTCAATCGACTAAATTGTCAAATATAGGTATGTAACTAGGAAGAGATCTCCTGATGTCACATACAGCCAAACATTTGCTCACATAAGTGAGCATAAAAAAATCACCAAACAATTGCTCACATAGACAGGCATGAAAAGAATCACCATACCCAGGTAATAGTGTAAATTTCTGCATTGATTCTAACACAGGCATCAACAGACGTTTGTTATTTATAATCTGTTGATAAAAAAATCATATTATTAAACAGCACCTACGTGGTGTTAATAGACGAAGTCCATGGATCATCGGATGCATGCAAACTTAAACGGCTATGAATAAACTTAATACATGATGCTCAATATACATGTATCAAAATCTTTTAATCACTGTGTCACCTAAATTGGGAAATAAGTTGCATGCAGTTATTGTAAGTTAACGTTTTATACAGAAGTATATACGCTCCTGATAGTTGTTCCAAAAAGGGGCCCAGACATTTGTCTCCCCCGTTTCTGCTGTCACTGTGTCATGTAACCAGAGGACACGGGATGAGAGAACGGGGTTTGGCAGCTGGTAGGAAGGAAGCAAAAGAGCACCTCTGCTGTCAGTGGGCACAAATTGTCACTCCCCTGATATCAATTGACATTGCAGGGTAGGTACAAGAGGCAGGCTGATGAGAGAGTGCGGAAGACAATTTCCATATGTATAATGGTCCCTTGATGATCACATGTGTTGAGTAGATCTACACAAGAAGTCTCAATATTAAGAGTTTTTAGCGGCACATATGAAAATATCAATACTTCATATTTGAGACTGTAAATTCACAGAGACCAACTGTGTTAGTCAATAATTAGATCATGCACGTAAATAAATACACACTGAACCTGTTGTTTATACATTAATAAGTAACAATGTATAATATATCAATAATATTGATATTGCTGCCCTTCCCCTTTATATCACTGGGGAGATGAGCAAAATATTATCAGGTAAGAGTGGTTGTTCAGGTGAGTATTTAGGCTGTAATAGCTTGCTGTGTATCGTGGGCAGACAGCGGGATAACGCCCGACCAGTAACGTCTTTAGGCAGTGGGTGATCTTTTCAGGATCGAGCGGCTGTGACTGCGCACTCCGTACTCACGGTAGTCAGCGGGATAATGCCCGGCTGGCCCGATCACTGTGTAGTAGGTGATTTCTTAAGATCGAGCGGCTGTGACTGCATGTTCCATACTCACGGCAGTCAGCGGGATGGTGCCCGGCTGGTCAGATCTCTGAGGCAATGGGTGATGACGTACGTTTCGCCTTGTAAGTAAGGCTTGTTCACATCAGTGAAGTATGTGAGGGGAGTGGTTCATTATATACCCCCCCCGCATAGAGAGTGATTATCTGATTTGCTAAATTGACTCAAAACTGGTGAAAGAGATTGTTTCATCAAGGATAATGAGATGCTCTGAATGTGTATACCATATTGTATCTTTTAGGTAGATACACAATAGTAATTAAGTAAATATTTGGACAGCTATGAGAATAGCAAATATGTTAACATATAGATATATAGGGTAGAATGGCCTAATGTCTAGTTGGTAGAGGCCAGTATGATTACAGTATGAATGACAACCTGCACATTTATTTAGAGTTGGGTAAGATATCCAAGAGATGGTAAGTGAAACAGTAACCATGATGTTGTTGATTCTCCCTATAATGGGTAGTGGCACCGGTAGTGCGATGATCTGGTAGGCAAAATATAAATTTCTACTTCAGGGTCCATAGGGGGTCCACAGGGTTGACCTTGGGGATATAGCTGGATCAGGATCCATGGGCACCACACAGTTAAGCTTTTAGCTCCCAGGATGCACTTGGGTCCTCCTCTATACCCCGCCCCCGAGCCACAGGTACCTCAGTGTAAGCTGGTGCCCGGCCGGAGTCGGTCACCGCGCAGGGGGGCTGCAGGAGCAGCCCCCAGAAGCTTTTTATTTTCTAATAGATTTTATTTATTTTAGTTTCTCTTTTTACTACAGACGGCAGCGAAGGGCTGTCTGTACAGACGCCCATGCTGCCGCTCTGATCCCCGACTGGCGCCGCGACGCCAGTACTGATCTGGGGATCGCGGCGGGAGGACAGAGTCCGTACTAGCCGGACTCTGTCTACCTCCCAGGACTGCTGCCGGAGTCGCCGGGGATTCAGGTAAGCCACGCGTTGCTGGCTAGCGGCGGCGCGCGGAATACCTTAAATGCAGTCCTTTAGCCTCCGGTCCTGGGGACAGACCGGAGGCTGCTGGCAGTGGCGGCGGGCCCCCCCCATAACCCGTGGGACCACTAGACCACCAGGGATAACCGGCAAGCGGGAAGCCAGCATCCCTGGGGTTAATTGCCAGCCAGGGGAGGAAGCCTTCCCTGTTCAGCGGCTCCTCCCCTCAGCTCAGCGCGCTTTTCAGCCTGCATGTCTAGCGTCCCTGAGCTGCAGTTCACTCGGCCACTCCTCCTCTGAGGTCTCTGGCGGCCATTTTTTTCTACATGTGGCAGCGCAGATCCCTCAGGGAGCACGCGGACCGGTCCCCCTGTGTACCTCTCCCCTGTTAGGACGGCGTACACAGCACTATAGCCCTCCCAGACACTGAATCTGGGCGGTTGAGTGTAGTGTAAAGGTGCAGTGAGTATATCTTCCTGCATGGTATGTGACTTTTGCTAGTGCTGCTGTCTGTATTTTTCTCTTATTACTGTCAGCTTATATCTATCTCTTTCCTTCTTCCTTAGCCCTACAGGTGTGGAGGAGGGGCTTTTCTACTAACCTCACATATATAAATCAAGTATTTGTGAGGTCTGTCACATACAGTTGTGTGCTACACAGTGCCATATTCAGGACTGTTGTTCAGCACACAGGGAAGTGCAGTTCTTTTTTCCTCTATTGCCATATATATTTTGTCTGTACATTATATTTGGTTATGTCTGAGGGTGAAGTTGAGCACTCCGGGACTCCAGTGTTGTTTTCCTGCAGGCGCTGCTCTGCGGGATCACATAGGGAAGAGGCATCTCTGGATGGCCTTTATGAGCGGTGTCAGTTGACTCCTGGTCATTCCAGACCCCCTATGACACAGGAGCCACCATGGGCTATGTTTTCACAGGTGCTGGTGTCTCTGGCGGACCGCCTTGCGGCTCCGTCTGCTGTCCCTACGAGGACTCTGTCCCAGCCTACCATTTCCCATTACCAGTGTACCCCGCAATTATTGCAGAGTTCCTCTGGGTCACAGACTGTGGACCCTTATTCAGGATTGCCTATCTATTTTCAGGCCACTCCTGCTACACAACAGTCTGTGGTGCCTTTCCAGACCAATGTGGCAGCTCCTCCACCATGGGTGGACGTGCTCTCCAGTTCAGTCCAGAGTCTGGCAGCTGCATCTTCGACTTTTCAGTCGATGCTGCACAATGACAGGTCTGCAGGGGCGTCTAAGCGTGCACATAAGTTGCATGCGGCGCAGATTTCGGACACTGAGGGGTCCTCAGATGAGGGTGATGTCCAGGACGACTCCGATTCGTACACCTCGGCTCAGGAGTTGGAATCTCGGTCGTCTATTAATGTACGAGCTCTGGTTAGGGCGGTGCGTGCCATTCTCCTAATAGAGGATGAGGCACCTGATCCTAAGTAGAAATTCCCTAGTTTAAAAAAAAAAAAAAAAACTAAGGTGACTTCGGCGGTATTCCCCCTATCTGATCAATTAACGGATCATATGGCGGTGGCTTGGCAGACACCCAGTAAGAGATTTGTGCCTCAAAAGAGGTTGGCTTCCAATTATCCATTCCCGGAGGCGCATTGTAGGAAGTGGGTAGCTCCACCGGCGGTGGATTCCCATGTCACACGCCTTATTAAGAGTGCTACGCTGCCAATACCGTCAGTTTCCTCGTTAAAGGATCCCACGGACAGAAAGGTTGAGGCTTGCCTTAAGTCTATTTATTCCCTCTCGGGAGCAATTGCTCGCCCGTCCATGGCCATTTCCTGGTGGCTAAGGCCATTAGGGTTGGGCCAATGCCTTAGGGGACACTTTTCCTGAGGATACTCAGGAAGTCCAGAGGGCATTACTAGAACAGATGAGTGATGCGGCTTCTTATATTGGAGAAGCTTCCTTGGACGCTAGCCGGCTAACCTCTAGGGTGTCGACTGCGGCTGTGCATGCCCGCCGCTCCTTATGGCTGAGGTCCTGGAGAGCAGACGCTGATTCAAACAAGGGCCTGGAGGCCTTACCTTTTAATGGGGAATTACTTTTTGGTCCAGACTTGGATAGGATCGTGGATAGACTGGCTAGGTCCAAGAAACAAGCTTAGAGTGCCAGGCGTCCCTCTTCCAAACTGGAAGATAAGCATTCCGCCTGATGGGACGGGCCTCCCTCTGGGGGATCCCAGAGGGGAGGCCGACTTCTTCATTTCGCCCAGAGCTGGTTCAATACCACCACCGATGCCTGGGTGCGAGAAGTGGTCTCCCAGAGGTACGCCCTGTCTTTTCGGCGCAGACCGCCTCACTAGTTTTTCTGCACGAGTCCTTCTCAGGACATAGCCAAGGCTATGCTGATCAGGGAAGCTATAGACTCCTTGCTGACTGCAGGGGTCATTGTACCTGTTCCACAATCTCAGCATGGGATGGGGTACTATTCTGCTGTTTCTGGTACAGAAACCCAATGGCTCCCATCGACCCGTTCTAAATTTAAAGTCTTTGAACAGGTTTCTCAGGATTCCCAGGTTCAGAATGGAAACCTTGTGTTTCATAATTCTGGCTATGGAACCAGGGCATTACATGGTCTCCCTGGATATCCAGGACGCTTACCTCCATGTGCCGATAGCAACGTCACATCAGAGGTGTCTGCGGTTCACTCTGTTGCACCGTCACTACCAGTTCCGGGCTCTCCACAGCGCCGAGGGTGTTCACCAAGGTGATGGCAGTTATGGCTGCCCACCTTCGGAACCAGGGGGTACGGTTGTTAGCGTATCTGGACGACCTCCTATTGCTGGCAAGCTCTCCGGAGGTTCTGCTGCAACATCTCCAACTGACGGTGGCTTGTCTGCAGATGCACGGGTGGTTAATAAATTGGAGGAAGTCATCTCTGATCCCATCTCAGCAGATGGTCCATCTGGGGGCCCTCCTAGACTCTCATCAGCAGCGGATCTTTCTAACTCCAGAAAAGGTATCTTCCCTACAGTTGCGGATACGCATTTGCCTGGATTGTGCCAGTCTTTCGGTACACTCGGCAATGAGAGTGCTGGGTTCCAGGGTGTCGGCATTCGATATGGTGGAATTTGCCCAGTTTCACTCCAGGCCTCTGCAGAGGCTGATTCTAGCAAACTGGAATGGGTTGCCTCACCGGATCCGGTCACAGACCCTGGTGCTATCTCCGGATGTACGACAGTCCCTGAATTGGTGGCTTTAAACAGCTCACCTCCTCGAGGTTCGCCCCTTTTGGATCCCGGACTGGGTTCGGCTCACGACAGATGCCAGTCTTCGGGGTTGGGGGGCGGTGACAGGCTCCTTGTCACTTCAGGGTCGTTGGACAGCGGAGGAAGCGGCTCTCCCCATCAATGTTCTGGAACTAAGAGCCGTGTACAGGGCTCTGCAGTTGGCCGGCACCACTCTTCACGGAAGGGCGGTGCAAGTGCAGTCAGACAACGCCACCACGGTGGCGTACATCAATCACCAGGGAGGAACTCGCAGCCGGGCTGCGATGGCAGAAGTGTCTCACATCCTAACCTGGGCGGAGTGCCACTTTCCAGCGATCTCTGCAGTCTTCATTCCCGGAATCCTCAATTGGGAGGCAGACTTCCTCAGCCGTTACGACGTGCATCCAGGGGAATGGTCGCTTCATCCAGAGGTATTCCAACTACTCATGGACAAGTAGGGACTGCCGGAGATGGACTTGATGGCCTCTCGTCACAATCACAAGTTGCCCGTGTACAGGTCAAGGACAAGGGACGACGGCGCCAGTCTGGTGGACGCTCTGTAGGTCAGATGGACGTTTCAGCTGGCATATCTGTTTCCTCCGATATCCCTTCTGCCTTGGGTCCTGCGCAAGTTCTAGCAGGACGGAGGCACTCTGGTACTGGTGGCCCCAGCGTGGCCAAGACGTCCGTGGTACTCCAACCTACAGAGTCTGTCCATCGACGTTCCGTACCTTCCTCCTCAGCGGCAGGACTTGTTGTCTCAGGGGCCCTACCTTTACCCGGATCTGGGTCGTCTGTCTTTGACGGCGTGGCTCTTGAGACAGCCGTCTTAAGGTCCCGGGGCTTTTCTAGTTCCGTTATTTCCACCATGCTGAGGGCACGCAAGCCTGCTTCTGCAAGGATTTACCATAGAGTGTGGCACACGTACTTTCAGTGGTGTGAGTCCAGAAACTTATGATCCTCAGGTATTCAGAGTTTCAAGGATTCTGGCTTTTCTTCAGTCGGGTTTGGACTTAGGTTTACGCCTTTCCTCTCTGAAGGTGCACGTGTCTGCTTTATCGGTTTGGTACCAACGTAGAATTGCTATGTTACCGGACGTACAGACTTTTTTTCCGGGGTGTTCTCAGGATTCTCCTGGCTATTGCTTCAGCAAGGAGGGTTTCCGAGTTGGGGGCACTTTCATGTAGTCCCCCCTTCTTAATTATTTTCTACAGGACAGAGCAGGGCTTCGCACTCGTCCTGAGTGTTTACCTAAGGTTGTCTCTAAGTTCCATATCAATCAGGAACTGGTGGTCCCAGCCTTTCAGTCCCCTGATCTTACAGCAGGGGAGACTTCGTTGGACATTGTCCGTGCTCTCAGAGTTTATGTTGATCGGACTGCTTCTGTTCGAAAGTCCGACTCCTTGTTTGTCCTCTTTGGTTTTCATAAGAGGGGTCGGCCTGCCAACAACCAGACTTTGGCCCGTTGGTTTTGTTCTGTTATTAGGGAGGCTTAGATACGAGAGCATTTACCTGTTCCAGCCTCTGTTAAGGCTCATTCCACTCGTTCTGTGGGCCCATCTTGGGCTGCTAAACGTGGTGCCTCAGCTGTTCAGCTGTGTAAGGCAGCCACTTGGTCTTCGGTTCAAACGTTTCTAAGATTTTATGCGTTTGACACCTTTGCCTCTCAGGATGCATCCTTCGGGCGCAGGATTCTCCTTTCTGCACAGGAGCGTCCCCGCCCTTAGTTGAACTGCTTTGGGACATCCCCAAGGTCAACCCTGTGGACCCCCTATGGACCCTGAAGTAGAAAACAAGAGATATGGTAAGAACTTACCTTTGTTATCTCTGTTTCTACGAAGTCCATAGGGTCCACAGGGCGCCCGCCCTGACGCACCTGGCTTCTAATGGGCTGTGTGGCTGGTCACCGGTATTTCCGTCTCCTTTTTCTGTGAGTATGGTTTCTTGTGTGTTCCAGTCTTCCTTCTCTCTGTTCCATATTCTCCTCCGGCCTAGGCTGCTTACCAACTGAGGTGCCTGTGGCTCGGGGGCGGGGTATAGAGGAGGACCCAAGTGCATCCTGGGAGCTAAAAGCTTAACTGTGTGGTGCCCATGGATCCTGATCCAGCTATATCCCCAAGGTCAACCCTGTGGACCCTATGGACTTCGTAGAAACAGAGATAACAAAGGTAAGTTCTTACCATATCTCTTGTTATAATATAATCCTAGATTGGTGTCTAGTTAGGTAATAACACTAGACAGCGGTCAGTGTTGCCTAAAGACGTTACTGGTCGGGCGTTATCCCGCTGACTGCCCACGATACACAGCAAGCTATTACAGCCTAAATACTCACCTGAACAACCACTCTTACCTGATAATATTTTGCTCATCTCCCCAGTGATATTGCATATAGCCGGTACCGTTTGAATTTTCAAACAAGAAGGACCATATAATTTGCCTTCTTTCCTCCTCCTTTTGTGATCGGGCATTTAACTTTTGCTTTTTAGCTCTGTTATATTTCTTATCACAGCACAGGAGCTAATTCCTCTGCACCGCACACCCGCTTAGGAGGTTTATTTACTTTGCTTACCATGCTTTTGGGAGAATTCTTTTCCTTAATATATATGCATATATATGTCAATATTTCCGGCATTGCTATCAAAGGGGAAGGGCAGCAATATCAATATTATTGATATATTATACATTGTTACTTATTAATGTATAAACAACAGGTTCAGTGTGTATTTATTTACGTGCATGATCTAATTATTGACTAACACAGTTGGTCTCTGTGAATTTACAGTCTCAAATATGAAGTATTGATATTTTCATATGTGCCGCTAAAAACTCTTAATATTGAGACTTCTTGTGTAGATCTACTCAACACATGTGATCATCAAGGGACCATTATACATATGGAAATTGTCTTCCGCACTCTCTCATCAGCCTGCCTCTTGTACCTACTGACAGCAGAGGTGCTCTTTTGCTTCCTTCCTACCAGCTGCCAAACCCCGTTCTCTCATCCCGTGTCCTCTGGTTACATGACACAGTGACAGCAGAAACGGGGGAGACAAATGTCTGGGCCCCTTTTTGGAACAACTATCAGGAGCGTATATACTTCTGTATAAAACGTTAACTTACAATAACTGCATGCAACTTATTTCCCAATTTAGGTGACACAGTGATTAAAAGATTTTGATACATGTATATTGAGCATCATGTATTAAGTTTATTCATAGCCATTTAAGTTTGCATGCATCCGATGATCCATGGACTTCGCCTATTAACACCACTTAGGTGCTGTTTAATAATATGATTTTTTTATCAACAGATTATAAATAACAAACGTCTGTTGATGCCTGTGTTAGAATCAATGCAGAAATTTACACTATTACCTTGGTATGGTGATTCTTTTCATGCCTGTCTATGTGAGCAATTGTTTGGTGATTTTTTATGCTCACTTATGTGAGCAAATGTTTGGCTGTATGTGACATCAGGAGATCTCATCCTAGTTACATACCTATATTTGACAATTTAGTCGATTGAATTTCTAGTACCTTACTATTATTTACACTGAGGTGCCTGTGGCTCGGGGGCGGGGTATAGAGGAGGACCCAAGTGCATCCTGGGAGCTAAAAGCTTAACTGTGTGGTGCCCATGGATCCTGATCCAGCTATATCCCCAAGGTCAACCCTGTGGACCCCCTATGGACCCTGAAGTAGAAATTTATATTTTGCCTACCAGATCATCGCACTACCGGTGCCACTACCCATTATAGGGAGAATCAACAACATCATGGTTACTGTTTCACTTACCATCTCTTGGATATCTTACCCAACTCTAAATAAATGTGCAGGTTGTCATTCATACTGTAATCATACTGGCCTCTACCAACTAGACATTAGGCCATTCTACCCTATATATCTATATGTTAACATATTTGCTATTCTCATAGCTGTCCAAATATTTACTTAATTACTATTGTGTATCTACCTAAAAGAGACAATATGGTATACACATTCAGAGCATCTCATTATCCTTGATGAAACAATCTCTTTCACCAGTTTTGAGTCAATTTAGCAAATCAGATAATCACTCTCTATGCGGGGGGGTATATAATGAACCACTCCCCTCACATACTTCACTGATGTGAACAAGCCTTACTTACAAGGCGAAACGTACGTCATCACCCATTGCCTCAGAGATCTGACCAGCCGGGCACCATCCCGCTGACTGCCGTGAGTATGGAACATGCAGTCACAGCCGCTCGATCTTAAGAAATCACCTACTACACAGTGATCGGGCCAGCCGGGCATTATCCCGCTGACTACCGTGAGTACGGAGTGCGCAGTCACAGCCGCTCGATCCTGAAAAGATCACCCACTGCCTAAAGACGTTACTGGTCGGGCGTTATCCCGCTGTCTGCCCACGATACACAGCAAGCTATTACAGCCTAAATACTCACCTGAACAACCACTCTTACCTGATAATATTTTGCTCATCTCCCCAGTGATATAAAGGGGAAGGGCAGCAATATCAATATTATTGATATATTATACATTGTTACTTATTAATGTATAAACAACAGGTTCAGTGTGTATTTATTTACGTGCATGATCTAATTATTGACTAACACAGTTGGTCTCTGTGAATTTACAGTCTCAAATATGAAGTATTGATATTTTCATATGTGCCGCTAAAAACTCTTAATATTGAGACTTCTTGTGTAGGTCTACTCAACACATGTGATCATCAAGGGACCATTATACATATGGAAATTGTCTTCCGCACTCTCTCATCAGCCTGCCTCTTGTACCTACCCTGCAATGTCAATTGATATCAGGGGAGTGACAATTTGTGCCCACTGATAGCAGAGGTGCTCTTTTGCTTCCTTCCTACCAGCTGCCAAACCCCGTTCTCTCATCCCGTGTCCTCTGGTTACATGACACAGTGACAGCAGAAACGGGGGAGACAAATGTCTGGGCCCCTTTTTGGAACAACTATCAGGAGCGTATATACTTCTGTATAAAACGTTAACTTACAATAACTGCATGCAACTTATTTCCCAATTTAGGTGACACAGTGATTAAAAGATTTTGATACATGTATATTGAGCATCATGTATTAAGTTTATTCATAGCCATTTAAGTTTGCATGCATCCGATGATCCATGGACTTCGTCTATTAACACCACGTAGGTGCTGTTTAATAATATGATTTTTTTATCAACAGATTATAAATAACAAACGTCTGTTGATGCCTGTGTTAGAATCAATGCAGAAATTTACACTATTACCTGGGTATGGTGATTCTTTTCATGCCTGTCTATGTGAGCAATTGTTTGGTGATTTTTTTATGCTCACTTATGTGAGCAAATGTTTGGCTGTATGTGACATCAGGAGATCTCTTCCTAGTTACATACCTATATTTGACAATTTAGTCGATTGAATTTCTAGTACCTTACTATTATTCGCCTGAAGTTAAGCTTATTTCAGCTTAGCTCATTTTCACATCATTTAATAGTGCTATATGCACAATCTGTTCCACCTATCTGAGCGATATTGTGGACGAAATATATTATATATTCTTTTGTGTTGTATGTTGTATGTCATGTACTGTTGATTATCTACTGTTTTATATTTATATTTAGTCACATTAAAAGTTAAGTTTTAGTATCACTAGTTTTACTACTGATACAACAATTGAGTGCCCCCAACATAGAGTCTTCTTTTCTTTCTCTACACATTTACATACTTTGTATCTTTCTGACTCAGGGGAGCACCGCCAACTCAAAAATCGAAATTCTCTTTATCATTGAATACTATTATTACTATATAAGTTGGTCCAAAGAGGTATATACCACCCATCCTACGTGTGTAGTTTGTATACACCCAGGAGGTCTACAATATTACCCTTTTTCTGTTTTTTCCTGTGCGGGCTCTAAAGATATTTTGCCTTGTTTATAGCTATACTGAGAAGATATTAGATCTAGACACCATAGTGAGAACTTAAAAAAGAGTATCACCACAAATATATGAAACTAGTCTAAAAAATATAATTATTAAAATCTTATGTCAGGTGCTACATTCCTTTTCTAGGCACTGAGGCTCAGGCTGCAGCCCTCCCCTGTAGGTACAGACCACTCAGCTTGAATCTTTCCTTATTTATATGATGGTTTCTCTACAACAGGGAACCTCTGAAGAAATTGAGCCTCCCTGGGCAGACAGTGTTTTCAGTCAGTATTCAATATTCATTTAGGAGATCACATGGTCAGTAAGATGCCTGGTTGTGTAGAAATATAACCAATGGCATCATCATCATTCATCAGAGGTGTAACCATAATACATAGTAACAGAGGTTTTGGGGAAGGGCAAAATGTGAACCCCCCTGTTCTAACAATTTTATATTATTGAGCTGTAATTGCTATTTTGGTATCATTTGTATCAGTAATATGTAGGGATGTGTGCCGGACCATTTTTGCCGGATTTTAATTTGGTTCTAATTCGTCATCCGGATTTGGATTTGCCAAACTGCGGTGACTGGCTTTGAATTTGGATTTGGATTTTTTTACAAAAATTGACAAAAAAAAGCTAAAATCACATAAATTGGGCTTTTTTTTCTTCCTAGAGTATTATTAACCTCGCTAACATTAATTTCCAGTCATTTACAGTCATTTTAGACCACCTCACAGTTTAAATTATAGTTTTCACCATTATTGGCCAAAGGTTGCAGTGAGCTGACTGGTTACCAAGCGACAGAACAGCGGCACAGACACCACAGATTAAAGCACATCTATGACACATTGCCACACAGCAGTGGCTGAAATGAAAGGTAGTGCAAGATGGAATGGTCCTTGGGCCTTCCCACCCACCCAGTGGAGTATGGCCAGCAGACTCACAGTACTTGTATACACAGTGGGCTACGGCCCAAGCAGTCACAGTGCATAATCTTATTCACATTACTCCGCACATAGTGCCCGATTCACATTACACCATAAAGTATCTATTTATATTACAACACACAGTAGTGCCCCTTTTACACAATGCCCACATTAGTGACCCTTATACACAAAGCCCACAGTAGTAATGCCCCTTATACAATGCTCACAGTAGTAGTGCCCCTTATACAATGCCCACAGCAATAGTGTCCCTTACACAATGCCCCCAGCAGTGGTGTCCCTTACACAATGTCCTAAGTAGTTGTGCGCCTATATGGAGTGCCCTCAGTAGTATGCCCTCATTATTAGTAGTGCCCCTAGTAGTATCTCCCTAGTAGTAGTGCCTGTAGTAGTATGCCCCCACTAGTGGTTCCCCTAGTAGTATGCCCCCATTACAAGTGCCCCTAGTAGTATGCCCCCAGTAGTAGTTCCCCCAGTAGTTGTGCCCCCATTAGAAGTGCCCCCAGTAGTTGTGCCCCTTGTAGTATGCCATTAGAAGTACCCCCAGTAGTTGTGCCCCTTGAGGTATGCCCACAGTAGTTGTGCCCCTGGTATTATGCCCCCAGTAGTTGTGCCCCTTGTATTATGCCCCCAGTAGTTGCGCCACTTGTATTATGCCCTCAGTAGCGCCGTCTTACACAGAAAAAAAAAACATACCTGAATCCCCGCTCCTGCTTGTGACTGCAGCCGTCCGCTCCTCTCTCCCATCACCCACATCGGGGGGAGCTGGCTCCAGCCGGCTTCCTCCAGGAACACAGCTGCCAATGAGAGTCTGGCTGCTATTACAAACACACAGCTGCCGCTGGTCTGACCTACACTAGAGGAGCCCTGACGTTGGATTCTCTTGCGTGAATCCAACATTCTCTCGCGTGAACCCAACATCAGGAGGCCGCCGTCTGGCCCCAAATGGGGATCCGAGTCAGGCGGGGAACACCCGAACAGGGACCGGGTAGACTCGGATCCCCTATGTTCGGAGCAGTTCGGATTCCACAGAATCCAAACCACTCATCTCTAATAATATGTTCTGTTTTTGAATTGGTGTGTTATTGCAGATTACTGTGGCCCAGTCTTTTTTTATAATCCTGCCTGTTGTTTATAATCTCCAGCCCCTTCCCCCCAGCCTCATCTCTCCTGTGTCTCTCCAGCCTCATCCCCCAGTGTCTCTTCAGTAGCCTCATAATTCACTTGTGTCTCCCCAGTTCCAGCTCCCCCGTGTACCTCCAGAAGCCTTCCCCCACCCCCATGTTTTCTCCAGCAGCCTCATCTACATTTCTTTCCAGCAGCCTCATTCCCATGTATCTCTCCAGTAGTCTCATCTTCTGATTTGTCTCTCCAGCAGCCTCATTAGCCCTGCATCTCTTCAGTAACCTCAATCACCCTGTATTTCTCCAGAAACATCATCTCTCAGCCCCCATGATCCAGCATCTTCAACCATGTACGGCTATCCTACAGCCTTGTCTCCCTGTGGCTATTTTGCAGCCTAATCCCTCTGTGGCTATCCTGAAGTCTCATTCCTTCCCTGTGGCTATCCAAGAGTCACATTTCTATTGTGCTTATCCAGTGGCCACATGCCCCCTGTAGCTATCAGCAGCCACATGCCTCCTATGGCTATCCAATAGCCACACTCCCCCGTGGCTATCCAGCAGCCTCATCCCCCCATGGCTGTCCAATAGCCACACTCCCCCATGGTTATCCAATAGATACATCCCCCTGTGGCTCTCCAGCTGCCTTATCCCCATTGTGGCTATCCAGCAGCCAGGTCTTCAGTGGGCTGAGCTATAGTCAGATAGCTGCCTGTCAACAGCCTCTGGTACTACAGGGCCCAAAGTCTTTAATGATAAACTGTGCTCAGGGATATCATTGTACTACCCTGCAAAAAAAAAGATAATAATATCAAAAGGAAAATTAACTTTTGTTTTACATGTGGCCATGTGCTTTCTCCTTTCTCTTTCTCTATTACATAATATGGTCCTGTTGTTCCTTTGTTTGGTGGAATTACAGACAAGTCACTCTATCATCAGCCTGTGTATACTGAATTCAGCAGATTTCTTGATTCCTAGGTCATCCTCATTTACATAAAACCTAAAATTACACCTATAGTTATAGAGCATACACACGGTCAGATTTGTCAGATCTGTCAGATGAACGATTGAACGATTTTACCAAAAATTTGAACGATTTGAACGATTTTTGACTGCAATAAAATGAATGGAATCGTCCAAGTCTGACTGCAAACACATCAGATCTCAGTTATCGTTATCTGACCATCGGGAATGCGCATCGTTCAAATCGTTCATCTGACAGATATGTCAGATATGTCAGATTTTCCATCAGATATGAAAGATTGAACGATTTTTAAAAAAAATCTGACTATGGGCCTGATTCAGAGCCACTCGTAAGCGGCCGCTCGTTCGCTCCGAGCGATGTTCGCACAACTGCGCATGCGTATGGGTTGTAATGCACATGCGTGAACCAGTCATTGCGGTCGGAAATTGTGTGCTCGCAAAATAGCGAATGCCTGCTAATTTGAGTGACAGAATGAGGCGTTTGTGGGTGGTAACAGGGGAAGGTGCTTGAAAACGGGGAGTGGAGATCCGAATGCAGGCGTGCCAAACGGTCAAAACGGGCGTTTTAAGGGTGTGCATAATTAACAAAGCAGCGTCATCAACCACGTCACTTGGTTGTCTCTTAGCCTGAACTGCTCGCATGATTGCGGTAAGAAAATGCTACCACAAGCACTGCGAGCAGTTCATACGCCTTTCGATGTACTCGATTAATCTAATAAATAGCGGAGATGACGTAGGATGCGAGCGGCCAGGGGGCGTTTTTTAAAAAATAGCGAGCGCATGTTTCGTTCGCTCGTTCAGACATAGAGGCGTCAACAGACCGCAAAGAGCGAGCGCTCAATTTAAATAGCCGGCCCCTTTTTCTGAACGAGCGAGCACAAATAGCGTCCGGCTCTGAATCATCCCCTATTTGTATGCTCCATTAGAGTTTTCTTTTTGGTTTCTATGTGGTGACTGATCACAGAGGGTTACCTTCCTGTGAATACCCATAAGTAACAGGTACATGACTATTCCACAATACAAAAATACATTGGTTAGATCAAAATAACTAGTTTAGAGACTGTTAATGTCTCCCATCATACTATAAAAATAGGAAGGGGGGAGTTAGTAGTAAGTAGGTCTACTAATTTACCATTGTATTGGGTGGGGGGTATCTAAAAGTAGTATTGTACTGAGTGTTTTTCCAGGATGTTGAAGGGGCTGGGGGGGATCACCAAGATCCCAGCACTATTATGTGGAAAATAGTCAAACTCAGACTCTAATTAAAAATACTTCACATCAGTAACATTCATATTTATAAATTCGTATAATTTAGCAATTTAACCGTGGACTCAATTATAGATGAATTATCATAAGGAGAGTATGAGTTATAGAAAAGGTATCCTAGGGGTTACAAGATCCTGGTCTGCTGTCCAGTGTCAGCAATGTACATTTTTGCTGGACACAACAGTTTGATGAACATGGTTTTATATGCACAATGCATCACGCTGGCACTCTGCAAAACACAGCATTGTTGTTTAGTAAGAGTTTATTGATTGTTTTTGCTGTGATGCTGCGGTTATAAGATTATCTGAGTTCACTAAGAGGGCACCTAAATCTCAATATATTTTACAGACTGTAGCTGCATATTTAACAAAATACAACCTACTCAGAAACTATGAATAGTTATTAAGCTTTTTTTATTTTGATGCATTGTTTTCGAATTAGAACATAGGAAATATTAAGTGAAAGACGTTATATTATTTCTTAAAGGAAATCTGCCTTTCCTCAAGGCTTGAACCGCCTTAGTATCTATTGCTGTGTTTTATTTAATACTGAAAGTATTAGCAGTAAATTTACTAAAGGTTAATTTTAATTGATTTGAATTTATTAAAAATCAATATAAATCGATCAACATCGATGTGTTTCAGGGGCTAAATTACACATTTACTAACACACTTAGAAATCAATATTTAAAAAATGTCTGTTGGTGAATGTGTGATTTATCCCCTGAAAGAAAACATCGATGTTGATCGATTTAGATTTATTTATGATCAATTAGAATCAATTACAATCGACCTTTAGTAAATTTACCACTTATAGGGCTCTATTTATTAACATTATTTTTACTAAAATAAAGTAAAAAAGGGTGTTTTCACACCCCTTTCACATTATTTTAGTATCACCTATAGTTATTACAGGGCAATTGGAGTAGAATTCGTAAAATTCTACTCCAACCCCTAAGTATCACTTATTTTTAGTAAACAGATCGCATTTCCCATTATTGCAATGGGAAATGTGATCCGACCAAAGTTACTAAAAATAAATTGTGAAAAAAATACCTAGTGAGGCCCTGTGATAATAACGCCATCTGGAGGTGGCGTTATCCAGGGTCTTCCCCGGTTACCGGACTCCTGCTCCGCTCTAATGGGGAGAGCAGAGCCGGGAGTCGGTCCCAGTAATCAGCTGTGTGGTCAGCTGATTACTGTAAAAAAAGAAAAAAAAATGTAAAAATATTTTTTTTACTTACCTGACTCTAGGGACCGGTGATCGGGCCTCCGGTGATGTCTACCCTCCGGTCAGCTGGTCTCCCATAATGCACTGCGGCCCGGTCATCAGGTGATCTGGTCCCAGTGCAGTATGGAATATCACCTGACCGAACGCATGGAGGACATCACCGGAGGCCCAGATCATGCAGGTAAGTGCTATTAAGGGAGGGGGGAGAGGGGCTTCGCGGGGGGTCCATGATCGTGGGGGTGGGGCTTAGCACCGCTGGGCGGGGCTTAGCGCCGTGGGGGTAGCAGTGGCGGCCAGTCGGCGCATGCGCGGGCACATTGTCATGGTATTTTTTGCAAAAATACAGTGAGTAGTGTGCGGAGGGGATTCGCAGGGACAGAGCTTTCTCGCAAGCTCTGGGCCTGATTCAGAGCCGCTCGTAAGCGGCCGCTCGTTTGCTCCGAGCGATGTTCGCACATCTGCGCATGCGTATGGGTCGTAATGCGCATGCGCCAATTTGAGTGACAGAATGAGGCGTTTGTGGGTGGTAACAGGGGAAGGTGCTTGAAAATGGATAGTGGAGATCTGAATGCAGGCGTGCCAAACGGTCAAAACGGGCGTTTTAAGGGTGTGCATAATTAACAAAGCAGCGTCATCAACCACGTCACTTGGTTGTTTCTTAGCCTGAACTGTTCGCATGATTGCGGTAGGAAAATCCTACCACAAGCACTGCAAGGAGTTCTATGTACTCGATTAATCAAATAAATAGCGGAGATGACGTAGGATGCGAGCGGCCAGGGGGCGTCTTTACAAAATAGCAAGCGCATATTTCGTTCGCTCACTCAGACATAGAGGCGTCAACAGACCGCAAAGAGCGAACGCTCAATTTAAATAGCTGGCCCCTTTTTCTGAACAAGCGAGCGCAAATAGCTTCCGGCTCTGAATCAGGCCCTCTGTCCCTGCAAGGGATTTGTAGTAAATCCCTGTGATATTGCAATGTGAATTCAGTTGATAATACTACAATCTGCATTCAATATGCGGATTGTAGTAAATAGAGCCCATAGTTAAAGTAATTACTCAGTTAAGCTAAATTGCGCTGGAATTTCACACAAATAAAAATCTTGTAGCCAAACAGGTCAAGTCAGAAAAGTTCCAATGACACAATTTATAATACTGTACTTGTAAATTCCACAGTCCAAATATCTCTTTAGTAAGTCTTTGAATAGAGCCGGTGCAACAATGGGGTCAGTTCATTTTACTCTGTAGGGTTCTTAAAGTATAATAACGCAAATGTGCAGGCAGAGAAAAAATCATTGGGGATTTCAAAGCGGAATAAAAATTATATGGGGAATTCCCTATGGAACTCTTTATGCCCCTATACAACCAGTATAAAGCATGAGTTACTGAACCTACTGTAATTGCAGAATGAAGCAATTATTCAGTGGAAAGGCTTTGAAAATGTAACTTGGTTCTACTGAAGATATCTCTCTCTCTCTACAAAGCCCTTCTCTGGTGTACATCTGCAAGTCCAAATGTGCAAGGACTGAAACAACCACTGTCAGCGTCCATAGATGCTGAAATACCTATTGGTGCATCTTTAGATGTACCAAAATGTGCACCAGCCTTAAGACATGTGCAAGTTTATTTATCCAAGTATGACCTCTTATGTGAGCTGTTGAGCATCTCTGTAAGCATCCACTTTCACTGACACGTCCGTGACACTCCCATAGAAGGCCCATAAGATGGACAATCTCGATGCATGCCCTAAGCCACCTCCCAGTCACCTACCAGGAACTCACACTACATTTTTAAAATATTTTGGAGCCTGTGCATCTCAATCAGAACTCTGGGCGGGATGCACCAACACCAAAAATGTGGTCATACCTCTGAAAGTACAGTTTTTGGAGGAATGACCGCTTCCCCATATGCACCAAGCTTCAAAAACTTTCCAGAGCTTGGACCTGATAGGCAAATCCATCTATAGATAGTGTTGACTAATTGTAACCTAACAGCTTTTTTTCTAGCTTTCCCTGAGAGGGATCCAATAGGATCCCTCCGAGGGTCGCCCTGTGCTCAAGCATACGCAAAAGGTCTCCTGTGTCATAAACCCAGAAGTCCTTAAATCGCAAAGGATAGCTCATATTGGGAGAGCAATTTTAGCTGCAATTGTGCAAGCATACGGCGTTACTAAACGGCGCTATGCTTGTGAATAGTGGAGGGATGCAAAATCACTCCACTGTGTCCAACATTGGCAGTGCATGAGACTTTGGGGTATATTTACTAAAGTTATAGTCTTTAGAAATTGAGATGTTGCCCATAGCAACCAATTAGATTCACTTAACTAGCACCTTCTAGAAGATCATAGCTAGAATCTGATTGGTTGCTATAGGCAACATTCCACTTCTAAAAACTTTCACTTTAGTAAATATACCCCTTAGAAGCAGGCCCAATGGGCCTGAATCAGATGTGTAGGCAGATGCGGCTGAGGGTGCGCCATTTGCTGCATCTGCTTCTTTTTGATAATGCTGCAAATAATATTCTTCCTACTGAGATGCCCACTGGCTGCAGCGCTAATCCGTCTTGGTGCTTCTTTAGATGCACCATCAGGCGCATCATCGAAGCTTGCACCAGTCCTATGGCAGACTGCCTCTGCAAGTTTTCCTAATTAATACTATGCATATATAATTAAAAATAAAATAAAATGTTATAGCTCACGGCTTGTTTTATTATTATTATTGTTATTATTATTATTATTATTATTATTATTATTATTATTATATATTAAATTGTATGTAGTCAGGAAGCCAGCGGACGAAATGCTGATCGCCGGCTTCCCATCAGTGAAAGCCCGGCATGGGACTAATGATAGGCATCTAAATACCAATGCCTATCATTAGCCCCACACCGAAATCCTGACGCCCGCCATACCGAACGTAGGAAAGCCGGCCATCAGGAGCTGTTAGCCGCGTGGGGGAGGATTAGGTTTAGGGACTCCTGGGGGGACTTAGGGTTAGGCACCCCCCGTGGGAGGGTTATGGTTAGGCTAAGAGAAGGGAGAGTTAGCATCAGGTACCCCCGGGGGGAGGTTAGAGTAAGGCACCCCCCCAGGAGGGTTAGGTTTAGGGTGCAGAGAGGGGGATTGGGTTTAGGCACCCCTGGGGGGAGATTAGTCTTAGGCATTAGGGGGTATGTTAGGCTTAGGCACCACTAAGGGAGGATTAGGGTTAGGGGAGGAGAGGGGTAGAGATAGGGTTAATACCCTGTCGGGATCGCCATCTGCCAGCCTTCCGGCATCGGTATTTCATCCACCGGTCTTAGGTCCGATGGTATAACATACAACATACCGATTCCATATTAAACTACCAATCACCAAATGAGTGCTTATACCCAAACAATGGAGATAAAATAAAATGGGGGAGGCATTACTGTTGTGATTAGAGGTTACCTGAAGCCTAAATCTGCCCCGGTTGCAGAGGGGGATGCATCTTGAGGTATCAACCTGTTCAGCATTCATATATAGGGGCATATTCAATTAGCCGTGAAAAGTCCCGTACTTTTCGCATGGTGTACTTTTCGCTGACATCGCTGGATTTCAATGCGAAAATGTATCACGCGCGACCCCACGTATTCAATTACAAATCGGCGAAAACAGGACCCGGCGAAACTGTAATATGCAAAAAGTGCTTTCAGATTTGGGGAAATCAGCCTGACACCCCCCAAAAGATGCAATGCCATTGGGGTTCATTCTAGTTACCCCCGAATAGGCCTGCTGAAGGTATTTGGGGTACTTAAATGGCCTCAATAGCTGCTATTTAGCTTCTTTGCAGAAGTGGTGAAGAATAGCATTTAGCAGAATGTGGTTCATTACCTCTGCGTACTCACTCATCACTGCGTATGTGCTACCTCCAATCCATGGCCTGAACCTGTGCTGCTGTCTGCTGGATTTTTGCAAGTTACTGCTGCTTCATCTACTCTGCAGTTTTGCGTTGTGATCAGACTCCAGTCTTAGCATCACAGCTCCTGGCCTAATTTTGGGACTCTCTACTCACCATAACATCGGCACCACTATCGATGGTGGTTGTTGAATCTGAGGGTTCACTCTTTGGGTGGGATGTACTAAGCATCCCATCTGCGATGCTGTACATCCCGCCTGTCTTCAGGTACATAAGAACAGCTGTCCTTTGCAATGGCTCCGGTCAGAGGGACTTCCTGTTTTAACACCCGGAAGTCCCTCTTCCATCCTTCTGCGCACGTATAATGTCCTTCTGCGAGGATAACAAATATAATACGTGCTAGTCTTATAGTAAATAGTTTAAAGCATACTTGTATAAATTCATTAAATGTCCATTGAACTCAAGAGTTTAGTACTTAAAAAACTGTCAACTATACTTATTAGGAACAGGACTCTAAGGTTGCCATATCATCTCAAATGTTTCTCTTCTAAACAAATTCTGAACCTGATTATTTATTTGTTTTGCATAGGGCATACTACATGCCTACTCTCCCGATTTGGCTGGGAGCCTCTCGAAAATCAGGTGCCACTCCCGGCTCCCTGTAAAAGTAGCCAAGCCTCCCGGTCCCTCCAGTCCCCCCTTGCATTGCAGCCACAAACACCCACAGTGGGGGGGCTGAAGACGCGATTCGCACTGAATCGCGTCATCATGAGCCCGCCCACTGCTTCACAATGCCGGAAATCTTGCCGTTTAATGTGCCCGGCCGCACCACTCTATGCTCCATGCTAAGCTGACTTGGCTGCTCCCTCCCAGAGGGGGCAGCCAGGATGTCAGCAAGTATGGCATAGTGACATTGTGCAAAAAGAAAAAAAGTGACAGGTGTGGTATGAAATGTCTACAATCAGAATGTCAGCACCAGAATGACAACATGAGCTGAGTTTAGGTCAATCAATAACAACCAATACAAATATATTATGTAAGACTTGGGGGGTATAAATGGCAAAATTATTAAATATATTGCATAAGGGGTGGGGCGAGGTTGGGAGGGGTGGGGTGACACTGGCAGAAAACAAAATAAATGAGAATATTAGCTTAAATATATTTTTTATTGCATGCTTGTTTAAATGAGTAAACAGGAATGGGTGGCAGACAAAAGAAAGAAATCTATTCCCAGGGGCGTATGTAATAGCTGGCAACTTCCAGACGCTACGGGAACACCTGCGAGTCTTCCTGTATTTTTAAAGCTGCATTCATTTTAAATGCAAAACTAAGCTTGTTTTGCTTTTAAAATGATTGCCGCTTTTAAAAATATGAGAAAACTCGCAGGAGATCCCGCAGCGGCTAGAAGTTGCCAGCTATTACAGTACATAAACCCCCTATGTCTATTTCTAAAAATGGTGATGAATTCTTGTAGGAGATGCACTATATAATAAATATGGTAGATGCAAAATAAAACTAATGCATTCTCTTATTGGACACTCACAGGTTGGCAGGTTGGCATTCTATATCCTAAGTAACATAAATGTTCGAATAACAGTTTTTTTGAGACCGTGAATGGACATATAATAAAAAGAATTTTTAATTAATTCATTAAAATATCGCAATGAAGCAGAAGACTATAGCGTGAAAATGTGATAACTGATAAATGTTAAAAATAACAGTTACTGGGGAGGGGGCACTGATACACTCTCTCTCTATCTCTTCTTTCGCTCTCATCTAGGGTGCCAAACTGTCTAGCTATGGCTCTGAATATTGTGTACAAACTTTCCCATGACAAATAAAATGAGACTGAATTAGCCCTATTCAGTTATAAAAATGATCAGGTACAATCACGGTGAACGTCTTATTAAACAAAGTGGCATGGGCTTTCAGATGTAAGAAGTGCTTTCACTCAGAAGGGGTTTGCAGGTAATATAACAAATGCTTTAAGGCCAATAAGAGAGATTTATCTAAAGTACTGTATGAATGGGTAGAGTTTTGGAGGGAGAAATAAAATCCTTGCTGCTGAGTAGAGATGACCAAAATCAAAAACTGTTCCCTGGTTGATAGTTGGCTCATTTATAATTTGGTCTCAAAATTTTGTTAATTTTGCCAGGGGAACTTTTTCTTAAGTGTACTACTTCAAGCTATATATTCTGTGTAATCTGCATTTATAAATGCTGTGTGAAGTGGCCATTCCCAAGAATGGCAAGATAAAAGCAGATCTGGCATTATTGGAACTTCATATCTCTATGAAACTGTTTATTTGTGTTTGCTTAAAATCACTGCAACTTTGCCTATCACTGCTGCTGAGTGTGAAATGAAGTAGATAGAGATGGATTTAATATTATTATTATTATTATTTATTTATATGGTGCTCAGCACCTTATAAAGGACATAGAGACCTATTCATGATGTTAATTATCAAGGTCCAGACACCAATAATTAACATTTTAACTTCATAAATTCATCATTGCTCTGGCGCGGTGACAGCTGATGCAAAACTGCGAACAGCTTCACTGCTTCTTTTCGGAGCAGTGACGGGACCTACAGTGTGAGCAGTGACCTACAGGTCAGGCATACGCACAAGAGCCCCGACGTCCGGCGGAAAGAGCTGGACAGGGGCGGAGGTATCCAAAAGGATCACTCTTCGCAACCCGGACCTCCTTCCCATAGGAAAGGAGTGGGTTGCGAGCCCTGAGTAGGAGCATTCGCCATCTGAAGATGTCGAATGCTCCCGCGTTCAAGCTCTGGAAATATTACATTTGCAAAGCTTTATGAATTCTGTCCCAATACTAGTGTATGGGGGCAGCGGGCCTTTCCACCAGAGGAAGGTAAGCATTTGTATGAGGAGATGGTGGTCCACCGTGTCAAAGCAGCAGAAAGTTAGGGGATAATGATTTTAAAAAGGTAATTGCTGACTTCAGTGAGGACAGTTTCTGTGAAGTTGAGAGGGCAAAATCCAGATTGAAATGGATCAAGCAAGGTATGGGAGTAAAGAAAGGTTGTAAGACAGTTGTAGCCAATATGCTCAAGGAGTTTAGAGGCAAATGAGAGACGAGAGTTGGGGCGGTAGAAAGAGATAGTGTCAGGATCAAGGGTGGGTTTTTTGAGGAAGGGGGAGACAAGGACATGTTTAAAGGAGTGAATGGGGTGCTGAGGGTCTGGCGGGATGCGATGTCCTGACATATGGAGTCAATTTTAGGTGTAAAGTGGGTGGCAAAGTGAAGAGCAGAGAGTGAGGAGGGGAGGTTAGATGGGGCTGTAGAAGAGGAAGTTGAAAGTGGTAATAATAATGGGGGTTGGTTGATTGAGAGGAGATACGATTCTTAAAATATGACTGTTTAAAGAGGGAGAGAGCAGCACTGTAGGTTGAGAGAATAAATTTGATATGGAGAAAGTCTGCATTCGAGCCCAATTTCTGACATTGTCGCTTGGTGGTTTGTGAACACTTTGCAGGTATCTGTTGCATTTGGAATGCCAAGATTGAGGTCTGGACTTGCGATGGTGAGTAAGGACCATCGGAGCAACAGAGTCAAGAGCAGTAAGGGAGACATTGTATAGGGGAAATGGCTTGGTCAATGCAGGAGAGAGACACAATGGGGGAGAGAATTGAGTTGAACAGGGAGGATAGGCATACAGTGTAGACAGCCTCAAGATTATGCTTAATGATGGTAGCCCTGAGAGAAAGAGGTGGAGAAGGAGTGAGATATAAGTTAAAAGAGAGAATATGATGGTCAGAGATGGGGAAATGTTGAGTGAAGACCAGATCAAGTGAATTGGAGGTTTGAAATTTGATGAATATGCTCACAGTAATAATTTGTGCTTTCAAATTTGCAGCTCAAAGTTTGCCATTCTCATTTACTGTAAGTTTCATTATTTAATGCTAGTGAGATTTGTATGCCATTTGGATTCAAATTACCCTTTTTCTATCACTATTAAATATATTTTATTAATTAAAACAAACTTTGAACACTACAGTGTTTTAAGTTTGACGTTTGAAGTTCGTCATTCGTGTTTCACATTTACTATCTTTACAAAAAAAAAACACCAAATATGAGAGATGTGCCGTGTTTTGGTTTCAGCTCTAAATCAGCATTGTGTTTTGGTTTTAGCAAGGCGCTCCGGGCAGCTGTACACGCGGTATGGTGCCTGTCTGTAGCATCCAAAGGATCCTCGCTACAGGGTGCCTTTCCAGGTGCCCTGCTTGCCAGAAGCAAGGTTCCTTGGGGATGTGATGATGCCACCCACAAAGCACTGCGCTCTGTGCAGCGGCACCAGTTGTACACCCCTAGTTACGGCCCTGCATTTAGCACACATAAATCCAATATTGGCCTGCCCTAACATAGTTAACTATGGTTGAAAATCAGCTATTATAAGAAAAGATGTATGCAACTATGAGATTATTATGGTAACTGGAACTCCTGTATGTACTCTATATAAACTTAGTATGTGCTGCTGGGCAAGTGTGGCGTGTTCTCCAATTGCCTATTTCGCTTGCCATGTTTACTTTCTTTTTACCAGATGGATTGTCCAAAGGCCTTTGCCTATCGTCCCTGAGGGGTCAGGTGTCGGCCTTGTCTGTATTTTTTCAGAGACGTCTGGCGTCCATACCAGACGTCAGAACTTTCATGCAAGCAGTATTGCATGACCAGCCACCTTATGTTTCACCAGTCCCGCCTTGGGACCTTAATTTAGTTTTGGCTGCTCTTCAGCGGGCTCCTTTTGAGCCACTTGAGAAGGTGGAATTAAGATGGTTAACTTGGAAAGTAGCTTTTTTTTGGCAATTGCCTCAGATCACAGAGTTTCGGAGTTGTCAGCTTTGTCAGCTAGCTTTCCCCTTTTGATTTTTCATAAGGATCAAGCACTCGGCCATCCTTTATTCATAAGGTGATTTCAAGATTTCACATAAATCAGGAGATTGTGCTTCCAGTATTGCATTCACCTGATCCAGAGAGTTCTGTCCGGTTTCTGGATGTGGTACAAGCACTCAGAATATATGGGGATAGGACTTCTGTCTTGCGTAAGACAGACAGGCTGTTAGTACTTTATGACGTCCATAAAAGAGGCTGGCCAGCTTCTAAGCAGTCTATTGCTCGTTGGATTACTTCCACTATCAGGCAGGTCTATATAGCCTTGGGTGAGTCAGTACCTGATCACATTTGCGCACATTTGACTTGGGCTGTGAGTGCTTCTTGGGCAGCTGGGCAGGGTGCCTCGATTGAGCAGTTGTGCAGGGTGGTCACCTGGTCCTCAGTGCACACATTTACCAAATTTTATCGGTTCCACACATTTGTCGCTAAAGATGCGAGTTTTGCTTGCAAGGTTTTGCGTACAGCATTGCATGTGTGTAATCCCACTCCCTCTTAAGGCTTGTATGGGGAAGTCCCAGCGTTAGTGCATCCCAGATTGGACGAGGAAACAAGATTCTTGGTTACTCACCTTAGAATCAATTCCTCTGGGTCCATCTGGGAATCATGGAGCTCCCTCCCTGATGTGTGTGATGGAATCTTATGCTCATCTCTTATTCTTCTCCTTTGGCTCTGATAGTCAGATAACTGGAGAGCTAGAAAAAGGGGAGGGTATATATGTAAAAACCTCACATCAAAATTTTTCCTACTGTTAACATTTGAAAAACTCTGAAATTAATTTGAACAATTCCTCTTTAACTCTCCTATCAGCTGATGATCTATACCAAACCTAGATCTTATAGCTTATTGTGTATTTTCAATTACCTTATCTAATTCATACTTCAAATTTTACTAACGAAAAGCTTCTGCTTCCCAGCAGGTTGCTGGTGCAAATTTAAAATACATCTACAGTCAGTGTAAAGCTCAGCATGCTGGGTGCCCTTTTCAATTTTCACCTGCAACCCTCCGGGAAGCAGCCCTTTGTCCCAAACCAAGAACTAAATTTGGAGAGACACTGATTCTCTGTCGAATTAAGGACATGGCTATATTTAATAATTTGAATCATCATAAAGGGTGGCAAGAAAACACCAGGGCCATAGAAAACATTTTCAAATCGCACAAATTGAGGATGTATACCTGAAACCACCTGGGAACCACTCCAACCTTTCACACAGCACAGGACTCTTCCCTCAGGAGGTGCCCTGCTCTCACCCCTGAGATGGAGGCAAAAATGGCTCTGGATCAAGGGCAAATGTCTTACAACCACTCTAGCGCTTGGTATGGTAACATATGACTGGTGTTTTCCCACCTAGCTGCACCATGCCATTTATCTTTATATACAGATCATTTTAGTCTCAGTGTAGTGTAATAGTGTATAGTATAAGTTTAGTTTACCTTCACATGCTAATAATTCTTCTTTCTAATGCACCAACAATGAGCAAGTGGCATCCCAATCAAATTAACAGCAATGTACAAACTACAGTACTGGCACTTCTAAGATGGTAGAAAAATCATAATAGTTAAAAGTCTGGATTCCTGGTAAATTAGAAACAAGTCCACATACAGTATCTACACTTTCCATCCCTTCAGATTATCTAATGCCATGCAATTTCAATATGGTTTATTAATTCTCAGAATAAAGAACATTACTAATTATTTTGCATTCTATTGCGACATCTGCATCTGTCCATGTTCAGCCAACTCTTACTGTATAAGTAGATATTTGTTCTGTAGGAAACTATGATAACTTGCAGTAATTTATAGGCAAACATGTAAAACCGTGCACAAGAAGGCAAAAAAACATCACAAATACGCAATTTAATGTGCACCAAACACCGGCATTTTTCCTGTGACTTAAATGGTCCCCAGAGTCTTTGCTCATTGAAGTGTTTACGAGCGTTGATTATATATAAAACTTCTGACAGAAGTAGAGAAGGGAAAGCTGGGAGAATGTGTGAATCAATTTATTTGTAATTTATAAAATGTGTACATTTTTGGTTTCTGTAAGTAGACAGAACTGAAAGGCTTTGGCTTTAATGGTTTATAGGAGATCAAGAACTTAACCTTAAGGACTTCTGTGGGAAAAGCAATAATCATAGGCCCATTTGCCGTTGCTTCTTTCGGAACAAGCAAATCCACTCATTCAATGCAGATAAAAAGGATAAAGATGTCGTTGGGTGACATGCTGCTGTGAGGAACTTGAATGTTCATTACCGAGTCATCAGACTGCGGAATCGATTTCATTTTCACAGAGTTTATAGCAGTTCAAAGCTTGGTTAGCTTTAGTCTTTCAGTACTTACTTTGTGTTCCTAGCCAGACATCAAAGAAGGGGAGGTATTAGAGGAGGTCAAAAAAGCACTTGCAAAAAAAGACATTTGGGAACAGATGCATTTAAATTCTAATAACATCAATAAATGTGTATATACAAACATATTTATTCTTCTATTGATGCTATGATTACAGTTATTGTGAAATAACTATCTGAAACGTTCACCTATTTTTTTACTTTGAGATTTCTTATGTGTGTGAAAGAAGACTGATGTAATAAACAGTTTTCCCATCTTTATCTGCTCTTTGTAATGTAAGATAACAAGTCAGATTAGATAGATACAGTAGATAGATAGATAGATAGATAGATAGATAGATAGATAGAGTATGCAGTCGGGATGCCGACGGTCTAAATCACAACCGTCGGCATCCCGGCTGTCTAATCCCAGCAAGGGTCTATGACAGGCATTGAAATCCTGACACCTGTCATTTTACCTACGCCGGGAGCCCGACGCCAGGCATCCCGGTTGAAGGTAAGCCGGACGCCCAACGTGGACAGCCGCTTTTAGGTTATGGGATCCCAGTTGGGACTTAGGGTTAGGCAGCCCTCCGGGAGAGTTAGGGTTAGGCTGGGGAATGGGGAGTTAGGTTTAGGCACTTAGAGGGGGGTTAGGATTAGGCACTTTGGGGGGAGGATGGGTTATGCATCCCTAAGGGAGGGTTAGGGTTAGGGGGGATTAGGTTAATTTGTACTTACCTTAGCTGCTGTCAGGATCTTCACCTCTGCCGGGCTTCCACTGTCGGGATTTGAACCGCCGGCAAATCATACCGATCCCCATGAGACAATAATAGATATTTAATTATAAACCGTTATTTACATAGTGCACACAAATTATGCCCCAGTGGATCTTATAATCTATATACCTATTATACTACACACAAACACAGCACAGTTATTTTTTTTCTCAGAAGCCAATTAACATTCCCTGTTTTAAAAGTTTGCGAGGAAACTGGAGCACCTGAAGGAAACCCATGGAAACACAAGAAGAACATACAAACTGCACACATACAGTACACAGCCTTGGTCAAGAATTGAACTAATGACCTCAGTGCTGTAAGGCAGTAATGCTATCCACTATGCGAAAGAAAGAAAGAAAGAAAGAAAGAAAGAAAGAAAGAAAGAAAGAAAGAAAGAAAGAAAGAAAGAAAAGATATGGAATCGGTGGCACTTTATATATTAACAATGAACATTGATATTACAAGACCATTATATCAAAATGAAACAGCTGGTGCATTGTACTAATAGAAGCCATTTAAAGTCATAGCCATATTAAGGCTTATCATTGTGTTGCAATGGGGATTCAAACATTTTCAATCTTTGTTGTGCAAAGTGAGACAAGAAAGTGCTTGATCTACACATCATGGTTGACAGAAGGTCTTCTAACTTATATGTATTTTTTTTCATCTCCTGCTTGGTCTATGATGAAAAAAAGACTGCAATGAAACCAAATGTTATCCTATCCTTAGTCTGAATGACTGAATGTTGCCAGTCTTACATTGTGTGTCATTAACACCTGCAGTCTTGGCAATCTCTCTCTAATACCTCTAGGATTCCTTTTTTTCTTCTCTTCGCATTGAAGAAAATAACAAGCTTCAAATACCTGTGGACTCGCACAGTACAAGCTGCGGTGATTTAGAAAGGGTTCACACCAGGAATGGCCTTCCTTTTACAAAACATCATTTCTGGCACAGTGCACTTCTGCAGCATGCAGCAATTAGCTGTACACAAATGAACTAAAAACTCTAGCTGCCCCCTGCGTCTAAAATTATGTCTGCATAATAAAACAATTTTCTTCAGATTAATGGAGTGCTGGTTGTACAACGTGTTTATTTGGGGCATTGGACATGTATTTCCTCTATGCAGGAGAAAAATTGCTACTAAATGGGGAAAGATCACAAAATAACCTTTAGAATTTGAGAACATTTTCCATTTTCATACAATTTGTGTTGCTTTTTGAAAGCATCAGAACACAGCGTGATCCTGTATGTGGTGTCTGAGATATGAATTACATTAAGCAGATTCTTCCTTCATGGTCCTACCTTCCTCTGTTTCACCATCAATCAAGTTTCTCCTTATCTCCAGCTAAACTGTCCCATTATCTACATGTTCTTTAACAGTCAGACAGATGAGAACGAAAACGTTTGATTGGCATATATTCTATAGTCCACAGCTATCTTTCGCATTGGAAATGTTCCTTTATTTTCTAAAGGAACTAGTACACCTATATTATTGCATTTCAAACAATTGTATTTCAGGAAACTATGAAAAATGTATTCTTTATATATTTATGTTAACAAGTTAACTGCAGAAAATAAAGTCAGTGAACGATCTTATTGATATAAGAGATGTCTTGTTATTTATCCAGCAGAATGTATACTGAAAGCAAATAATTGCAATTATTCACAGCTAAGTTATTTCTAGGTACAGTTAATCTCTGCTCTCTGTCTGGCCGAGATATCGAGTGGATGGCAAGATAACAGCCTTTCATTCCATATCATATCAGTGCAGAAACACTTCTATTATGCCCTTCTTGACTTATTTATAATAACCATCCAACAGTCAGCCTAGGGAAATATCATTGCTTCCCATGTTTCCATTAGTTGCGCCCCATATACTCTGCACATTGTAAAGTACGTGAAATCTTTGTATGGCTACAAAGGTCTGACTCATCTGAGATGTGAGAATGGGGAATGCACAGCTATGACAGAGGAAAACTTTATCATGTCCCTCTTTATGAAGGTGTAAAAAAAAGCTATTAGGCTGATGCATAGTTATTGTAATTGTGCCAGGTGCAAAATGTTCACTAAAGAAGACAGAAATTTGTGTATATGCAAAGCTGCAACTAAAGCAATATGTGGGTCGGTACCAGCAGCATATGCACCTGGTTTACGCCATGCATATCATATATACAGTATTTATTCCTATGTTTTTAACCATTTGTCTGGTTTGCAATAAATGCTTTTGCTATTATGCATCAGAAAAATTTAACAAACATCTCTAATACAACAACACCCCATCAAGTGTACAAAAATATATTCACTTTACCATGCACAGTAAATGTAGAATATGTGTGCAAGCAACAGCATAAAGCACCCACTGTATCAGCACCAGCAGTTCAATCACAAACAGCCAATCACAAGTAGTTCGCTGGTTACCATTATCATTATCCTTGACAAGCCACAAATAATATAACTTTTTCAGACACATATGTGTCAAACCCCTCTCGCACAAAATGACATTCACAGGTTCAAATTACCTGATCATGGTGGAGATTAGGGATGTTTTCTCTTGCTGAACTCATTTTTCACTCTTCGGCTCAATTTTCTCTTCTTTTATCCTCCTTCCATGACAGAGAGACAAGATTCCCCAATTTTTTCCTGACACAATAAGAACAATAACAGTCTTTAACTTTCAATTCTTAACTCTTTCAACTTAATTATTGCAGGAGCAGAGGAAGCACCCAAAAATAAGTGGGTAATGTTTTATACCATTAACACATTATACCCAACAATGCCCTATGCATTGTATAGTAATTAGAGATGTGCGCCGACACTCGTGTTTTGGTTTTGGTTTTAGTTTTGGATCTGGATCTCCCCTAGTTTTGGATCTGAATATGGTTTTGGATTTTTTTCCTTGGTGTTTTGTTTTCGTGTTTTGGTTTTGAATCTAGATTTTCTTCTTAAAAAACTATAAAATCAGCTAAAATCACATAAAATGGGCCCATTTTTGTTCCTACAGTATAATTAGCATCAATAACATTTATTTCCAGTAATTTCCAGTCAATTTTGACCACCTCACAATGTTATTTGCTTCATCTAGTTAAAGCCAAAAGGTTGCATCCAGCTAGCTGGCTGACTAAGTAACACAGTGGGCGGCACTAACATGTGGCAGCTCAGCTTCTAATTTCCAACATGGATACAGTGTGTTATACAGTGTGGGTTGGATACACCAATAGTGCACTTACTGTGACAGCAGTGTCGGTAGAGCGGGGTTGCTGACGGTGTCCTCAGTACATGGAATGGCAGTGAAGGGTACCGTTGATGTCGGCAGTGTGGGGGTACCAGCTGTGTCTTTAGTACAGGTTTTCTGGCTGTGTCGGCAGTGCGGGGGTGCCAGCGGTGTCTTTAGTGCAGGTTTGCTGGCTGTGTCAGCAGTGCGGGGCTGCCAGCGGTGTCTTTAATGCAGGTTTGCTGGCTGTGTCGGCAGTGCGGGGGTGCCAGCGGTGTCTTAGTGCAGGTTTGCTGGCTGTGTCGGCAGTGCGGGAGTGCCAACGGTGTCCTCATTGCAGGTTTGCTGACTGTGTCGGCAGTGTGGGGGTGCCAGCGGTGTCCTCAGTGCAGGTTTGCTGACTGTGTCGGCAGTGCAGGGGTGTTCTCAATGCAGGGCGCTGGCGGTGTCGGCAGAGTGGGGGTGCCAGCGGTGTCCTCAGTGCAGGTTTGCCGACTGTGTCAGCAGTGCAGGGGTGCTGGTGGTGTCCTCAGTGTGGGAGTGTCGGCAGTGTGGGGGTTGCTGACGGTGTCCTCAGTACATTGGGCAGCATTGCAGGAGTGTCGGCAACGGTGGTGTTGGCAGTGGGGGATGTTGCCAGTGGGGGTGGCGGCAGTGGCGGCAGCAGGGGGTGGCGGCGGTATCAGGCGGCGGGGGATGGCGAGCGCCACTTTCTTTTTCTTGATAGTGCTGTTTTCAATGGGCTTAATGCTGATTGGCTGCGAGCCGTGACAGACGGCTCTCTCAGCTAATCAGCGTTAAGCCCGCTCAAAACAAAACCTTGCGACTCGACAGAGGGGTCGCGAGGTTTTGACTCAGGTCAGGGATCCGGGGCATGCAGGGAGATCCAAGCTGTGCTTGGATCGCCCCGGATCCCCGAAATTCGGGTGAGTTCGGATCTCTGAGATCCGAACCCGCTCATCTCTAATAGTAATAGCAACCAGATATATTGGAAGCTTTCTGTTCCGCAGACAGAAAGAAGTTTGTCTACTCATCAAGGGCCAAAATCATCTCAGCTATTTTTTTTCCTAATTGTATTATACTATACATTATTTATTAAGCTGATTTGGAGACGCCATCCTGCAGTATTAGGATGCTGATTTCTTAGTATCCGCTAAGGTACAAGGTACTTTTGGTTTGTGCTGCACAGTACTACCTACTCTCCTGGAATGTGCTGGACTTCTGAATTTTGTTGAGTCCCCCCTAATACTTGAGAGTAGCCAAATTTAAGTTAATTGGATCCAGGAGGATCACTTGTTCATGCAGAAATCAGAGAGCTCTTCCCAAAAACCGGCAAGTGAGATAATTTTTCTCCATGCCTATACCGTCACCTCATCTACAACTTTCTCCTCAAGTCCATTTAGTGAAATAACAAAATAAAACTAACATATTGCTAATATTATCTGCTGCTGGAATCACATTGAGCAAATATGGTGTAAAGCAATTAGCCAAAACAGCACTTACAAACACCCAAGGATGTCCTATGTCTAACATATCCCTGGGTATGCTGAAAAGGATGCAAAACCCAACTGTGGAACCCAAAGATTCATGTGACTGACCAAACAGATTCATTCATGCTCATTAACATAGATTAGAATCTTTCTGTGTAAGTCGTACACCTATGATCTGGCTATATTATGTTATTTGTTTTGTTACTGTAATCATGATAGCTTATGTTTTGAAAGCTGTTCTACATAGGAGCCTGTGGGACCATTATACATTCCCAGAAAATACTGACATGAATAGAAAACAATCTCATATACTTCAGTAAATGAATATACTGTGCAGGGGCGTATCTATACTTTGGCCAGGATGGCACTTGCCAGCCGCCCGGGGGGCAACACCCGGCAGTGCCATCATAGCGAGTTGCCACACAGAGCGGAGAATGCAATTTATGTTTGCCGGGTGCCCGCTCCGGTGTATATCAGCGGCGCACCCGGCTGAAGGGGATCTAGCAGCTTCCCTGACTGCTGTGAGGGTTGTGTATAGATCCCCTTCAGTAGGTACATCTACGGAAGGGGATCTATCCACAACCCTGCTGTGGGCCTGTGAGCTCTGCCTCCCCTGGCTCCCGCATGGCACACTGGCTTGAGACGTCATGACGTCTCTCCAGTGATTCAACTTCCAGTGCAAGGGATCGAGGAGCTGTTCGGCGTGGCATGGGAAAGCAGTATGTGTGTGTGTGCAGGGCCCCCATCAGGGGGGACTGCCGATACTCGAGTCCTGGCAGAATGGGAGGGGGCCCGGGCCTGCTCCTACAACTGCTGCATAGTCCCCCTTGAGTGAAAAGGGAGTGGGGCGCAGCTACTGCCTGTCGGCATGCACTACTTGATTGTATAGACCTGCACCAACCTGAGAAACCCCTCCCTCCCCCTTCTTTCCCAATTCCACGATTCCCCTATTCCCCTCTTCGGTCGGCTTGTAGTGGGGGCGGAGCCAATGTGTCAAGCCCCGCCCCCCGCACACCCGCGAATTGCATCATTCCTTAGGGGCGGGGCCTAATAATGCAAGGTGCCCGCCACCCATTAGCTACCAGTTGGTGTGCAGAAGTGTAAGTAATAAGTATATTTGTATGTGTTATGTGTATATATGTTTATGTATGTCTATGTATTAGTGTGTATATATGTGTATGTACTGTATATGTCTGTGTTAATGTGTGTGGTATACAATCGGGAAACCAGCCTTAATACCAACAGCCGGATTCCCGACTGTCATATCCCGGCGAGGGTGAAATGCCGGGCATCAATATTTAGATGCCTTTCATTTCCCCGACGCCGGGTGACAGGCGCCCAGCATCCCGATCGAAGGTATGCCGGGTGCCGCGAGCGGACAGCTGTGGGGGGGAGGGTTAGGTTTAGGGCACCCGGGGGGGACTTAGGGTTAGGCACCCCCCCGGGAGGGTTAGGGTAAGGCTAGGGGGAGGGTGGTTAGGGTTAGGCACCCCCGGGGGCGACTTAGGGTTAGGCACCCCCCGGGGGACTTAGGTTTAGGCAGCGGGAAAGGGGGGGTTAGGGTTAGCCATTTAGAGGGGGGATTAGGATTAGGCACTTGGGGAGGAGGTTAGGGTTAGGCACCCCTAAGGAGGGTTAGGGTTAGGGGGTTAGGTTAGGTTAGTTTATACTTAGCGACGATTGGGATTTCCAGAGCTGTCGGGCTTCCGCTGCCGGGAACTCTGCTTTTGTTGGCCAGGCGCTGCCGGGAATCAAATTTCATACCGATTCCGTGTGTATATATGGTTATGTACGTGTGTATGTGTGTGTATTAGAGATGTGCGCCAACCCTCATGTTTTGATTTTGGTTTTGGAACTGGATCTCCCCTGGTTTTTGATCTGGATTGGTTTTGCCAAAACCTCATCTCCGTATTTTGTTTTCGTGTTTTGGTTTTGGATCTGGATTTTTTCTTAAAAAATCAAAAAAACTGCTAAAATCACAAAAAATTAGCCTTTTTTTGTTCCCACAGTATTAATAACTTCAATAACATTTATTTCCACTCATTTCCAGTCAATTTTGACTACCTCACAGCTCACAAGGGGACTAGGAAGAGTGATTTCTAAAAATAAATAAACAATTGACTTAAGTAATCCTTTGCAAATCTTCTATAAAGACATTCCCCAACCTATAGAGGGACATAAAATAAAATATAGTTAGTTAGTGGCCTTCAAACTGCCATTGTTCCCACTGTCCACTTAACCATATGAGATATATTGTGAACAAGCAGAACACAGCAGCAAATGCAACATTTCAGACCTAAGGTTTAAGTATTACGTTGTGTCTTTCTTGAGCGCCATGCCTGCTTGCTGGGAGTTGATTTTTTTCATCCCAGAAGGGGACCAGGAAGCGTGCTTTCCAAAAATAAATAGATGCTTGACTTAAATAATCCTTTGCAAACCTTCTGCTCTGTAACAGAATTTTCCGACCTTTACAGGGACATTAAAAAAAAACAGAGTTAGTTAGTGGCCTTCAAATTGCCATTGTTCCCACTGTCCACTTCTTCTTAGATATAGTATGTGAATGTTAGAATGTGGAAGGCCAAAAATTGGTTGGACCACACATGGCTGATTGATCAACCATGGCGACTGAATTAGAGTCATAAGGAAGAAGAGGCTGCAAACTGGGTGTCATGTTATAATTTGGCCATATGGGGTATGTTGCTGTAAAGGGATGAGGCTGGTTATCAGTGGACACATTAGTTGTTGTTATTCTTGGTTGCCATCTCCTGAAGGGTGTTTACCAACTGACAGAGACTACCTACCTATCAGCTCAGGCATAGACACTTCCTGAGGAACAGAGCTCTTTTATCTGGAGGGAAGCCAAATAGGTGGGAGCCCTTGTACTTCCAACATCTGAAGCTCTTATCTCTCCACATCATCTATGATAGAAGAAAAAAAATGTCATTGGGTACATCTAGCTCCTCTTTCTGTACCCTACTTACCCTTTTTGGACAGGAAGTCCAGCATGGTTGGTTTGGAAGAAGAAGGCCTAGCAACAGATGGGATTGGTCATTATCAAGACCTGGTCCCCCCAGTGGGTGTAGTCCCATGAGGTATTGGTTGGCTTGCAGGCAGCGGAATAACTAAGGCCTCCATGTTGTCTGTGCTTACTATTCCATATTTCAGTTTGTGATTCAGGGAGAAATAAAGTGGGCTACAGAACAGTGACAGAATCACTGGATGTCTTAGTGCATTCAGGCCAAATACGATCCATGAATTCCCAGACAGATTCGGGACAGATGAATCCTTTGCTTGTAATAATCTTTGGTAATTCCTGGCAAAGGTAGGTGTTATAGCCAGACACTTTGAAGGCTGTAACTTTGAACTGCTTTATAGAAAACATGCGAATGAAACCTTTCCACACAGCAGAACATGATGGAGAAATCCCTTGAAGTTCAGCACCTAGAGCATCTTTTTTTTCATGTTCTCTGAGGCCTCTCCTGACTGTGAAGAAAGATTCTCCACACTGTAGTCTTCCATTGTGACTTTTTAATGGTGATTTCAATGTTGTCCACTGGCTGAGATCCATCTCATCTGGGGGTTGGGTTTTACCCATGCAAATGAGACAATTCACATCTAGAAGGTGACTCTTATGTTTAGCTGTGGTGTCAGACTCTCTTTTGGCAGAATTAGGCTTTAGTTTTTTACAAATATAGCCTTTAGTTTTTTAGAGCATATTTAACTTTATAAGCTGTTAGGATAACATTTCAGCTATGTTTAAGATTTAAAAAAAAACTTTTTGTAACCCAATAACTTAAAAAAAAGTTTTCATTGCAATATTCATGCAGCCCCTTGACAGACAGCTGCACAGAACCCCTGCGCAGCTATTCCGATGACAGGTGTGGCTGACATGCACAAAAAGAAAAATGTTATTTATTATTTTGGGCAGCAGCCCCTCGAAAGCCAGGAGCACAGCACCCCTGTGCAGCTATGCCAATGACAGTGACAGCCAGGTGTAAAATTGATAATAAATTAATTTAAAAACAATTCATTGGGTGCAGCCCCTGGCTGTTAAATTGATCATAAATTAATTTAAAAACAATTAATTGGGTGCTGCCCCTGGCTGTTAAATTGATCATAAATTAATTTAAAAACAATTCATTGGTTCCTAAACCAACCATAATATTAATTTAAAATGTCAGGCAGCAATGCCCCAACCAGCACATAATGGAAAGGAAAGAGGTGCAAGATGGAATAGTCCTTGGGCCCTCCCACCCACCCCTATGTTGTATATGAAACAGGACAGTTTAACAAACCAATCATTTCAGTGACAAGGACTGCCAATTGTGGCTGAAATTATTGTTTTGTTTGGACCCCCCAACAAAACAAGCTGATCCCATACACAAACTGGCTTTACATTACAAGTTGTGCTTATCCTCGTCATCCCCATCAGTGTGTACATCCGCTCCCTCACACAATATTAATTCATCCCTGCTGGAATTCACCATAGGCTCCTCTGTAATTGTTGGTAGAGGTCTTCCTCATGGAATTTGTAATTCATTTTAATGAACTTCATCTTTTCCACATTTTGAGGAAGTAACCTCCTACGCCGATCACTGACAAGGTTGCCAGCTGTACTGAAAACTCTATCGGAGTACACACTGGAGGGTGGGCAACTTAAGTAATGCAAAGCCAGTTTGTGTATGGGACTCCAAATTGCCTCTTTTTCCAGCCAGTACTGAAAGGGACTGTCTGACATGTCTATTAGGATGTTATCTCTGAAATAGTCCTCCACCATTCTGTGAATGGAGACCCTATCACACATAGTCACGGTAGAAGACATGTCACTAGTAGGCAGTTCTCTCAGGCCTGACCAGATGTCATTTTTTGAGGACTGAGCTGCATGACCAGCAAGCAGTCTGTAAGGAAAATTTAGTTCTTTCCTGGCAGCTGTTGAAACTGAAGGAGGAGATGATGGCGTTTCATATGTGACTGCAGCTGACAATTTTTTGACCAATAGCTCTTTGCATAGTTTTAGATTTTGGTCTGTTGGAATAAAAACTCACAAGGTAGGACTTAAACCTAGGATCCAGAATGGTGGCTAAAATATATTTTTCAGATTTCAATAGACTGACGACTCTTGGATCCTGGTGAAGTGAATCAAGGGCGTGATCCACCAGTCCGACATACTTTGCGCAATCACTCCGTTTCAGCTCCTCCTTCAGTTTCTCCAGCTGTTTTTGCAAAAGTCTGATGAAGGGAATGACCTGACTCAAGCTGGTAGTGTCTGAACTAACTTCACGTGTGGCAAGTTCAAAGGGTTTGAGAACCTTGCACAACATGGAAATTATTCTCCACTGCACTTGAGTAACGTGCATTCCCTCTCCACAGCCTATGTCATAGTCCGTTGTATAGACCTGGATGGCCTTTTGCTGTTCCTCCATCCGCTGAAGCATATAGAGGGTAGAATTCCACCTAGTTACTACCTCTTGCTTCAGCTGATGGAAGGTCAAATTTAACTGTACCTGCTGGTTATGCAATCTTCAACAAGCAGTCCCCGAATGTCTAAAATGTCCGGATATTTTGCGGGCCACCGAGAGCATCACCTGCATGACCATCTCAGTTTTTAAAAAATGTTGCACCACCAAATTAATTGTGTGAGCAAAACATGGGACATGTTGGAATTCGACCAGATGTAATGCTTTCACAATATTGGTGGCATTGTCTGAAATCACAAATCCCGAGGAGAGTCCAAGTGGGGTAAGCCATTTAGCAATGATTTCCCTGAGTTTTTGTAAGAAGTTCTCAGCGGTATGCCTCTTAGTGAAACCAGTTATACAAAGTGTAGCCTGCCTCTGTATCAGCTGTCTTTTGGTAGATGTTGCTGCTGCTGCTGTTGCTTTTGTAGGCAATACACCTACCCAGTGGGCTGTCAAAGTCATGTAATCCTTAGTTTGCCCTGTCCCACTTGTCCACATATCAGTGGTCAAGTGGACAGTGGGTACAACGGCATTTCTGAGGACATTAATAAGGTTTTTTTTAATGTCCTCTTCTAGCAAAGTGGAATCTAGAAGGGATCTGGTAGCGAGGACACAGGACCTGAATTAACTGTTGAAAACCCACTGTAGTAATGGCGGATACTGGACGCACATCTAATACCAGCATAGCTGTTATGGCGTCAGTAATTCACTGTGCAACTGTGTGATTGCTGTCATACTTGTTTGCCCTTGCAAATAATTGTTTAACAGTTAATTGTTTTTTGGTGGATACGCTACAAGTAGTCTTCCTCCTGGTCCCCTTCTGGGATGAAGATCCACTGACAGCAACAGCAGCAACAGGCGTAGTCATCAAGGATCCTTCTGAGGAATCACAGATAGGAGAGGAGTCAATCATGCTTCGAATACCAACATTGGATGCAGCAGGACTACTTGTGATGACGAATGAGGATGTTGATGATGCAGGTGTTGGTGTTGGAGATCGAAGGTGCTTGGATCTCACAGAGAGGGAGCAGGTAGGTGACACTGCACTTGTTACGTTTTGAGTTTTGGAACTTGGCAACATACACTTTGATATTTGATGAATGCGCGCCAAGTGACGTAACAAGAAGGAGGTTCCTAGGTGGTTTAGGTCCCTCCCTCTACTCAATCTTGCATGGCAACGGGCACATATGGCTTCATAACTGTTGTCCAGATCGGGATGGAAATAATTCCACACGTGAGAAGTAGATTTTTTTGTCTTTTGTCCCCGAATGACAACAATGGGCTTTGGCTTTTTCAAACCATGGGCAACAGCTGTTGCTTTACTTACACAAATGACATCTTCATCATCAACATCCTCATCATCCTTAGCACCTTCATCCACCAAAATATCCTCCTCCTCCATGTGCAATTCCACAGAAGCATCCTCAATGACTATATGTGCAAGATGTTGACTGCCCTTCCCCACATTTACAGAGGGCACACAAAAGATGGAACTTGGAGGATCCTCCAGTACACTAGTATTCAGGTCAGGCTCACACATGGCAACCCCGGACACACTTGCACTCTCCTCTGGGATTTGTGATTTCGATTTCTCAGGGCACAGTTGGTTTTTCCGCAACTGTCTTAACAACTTTCAAATTTTTAATTGGACCACCACCACTACTACTACAAGCAGAAGGGCTATCAGAATCAGCAGTCTGCATAAAGAAAGAAGGACAAGACCTTATCCTTTCCTTCCCACTTTGTGTAGTGAATGGCATAATGCCAATTTTTTGCTTATCTAAAAGCAAATATCCTTTAAATTTTTTTTCTTAATTTCAGTAAAACTTGCTTTATCATATTGATGGTGTGACTTAAGCCCTGGGGCATGGGCCTTCCTAGAGGTCAAGGAAATTGACGACCTTGCACTGCTGGCAGCAGATACAACATGTGGTTCTTGGCCTTGCTCTCCTGTCATGTGATAGCCCTCCATATTTTTTCTGCAGTCTAGAAGCAGTGTCACAATCACCAATAGTGTAGCCAAGCTGCGGTTACAAAATGCACATAGCTGCAGTCGTGCGCACACACAAAAATATTAGAAAAAAAGACAAATGATGATTTTTATTTTTTGTCAGCTCCAGGAGAACTTGGCCACAGAGGTTTTTTTGGAGCACGACTGTAGTCGGGCAGGACAAGGTTGCAACTTGCGTTGCTGGCTGGCTCTTATGCGTTACTGCTGTTAAGCCAAACACCCACGAGCACACAGAAGAAAAAAATATAAAATTTTAATTGTTATATTTATTTGACTGAGCATGACTGGAGTTGCTGGATCTTGTGCGCTAATGTGGTTAAGCCTAACACCCATGCACACACAGAAGAAAAAAATATATGACACTTGTATTGTTTTTTTTTTTATTGAACACGACTGGAATCGCTGGATCTTGTGCGCTAATGTGGTTAAGCCTAACACCCACACACACACAGAAGAAAAAAATATATAAGACACTTGTATTGATTTTTTTTTGATTGCACACGACTGGAGTCGCTGGATCTTGTGCGCTACTGTGGTTAGGCCTAACACCCATGCACGCACACACAGAGGAAAAAATATATAAGACACTTTAATTGTTTTTTTTTATTGAGCATGACTGGAGTCGCTGGATCTTGTGCGCTAATGTGGTTAAGCCTAACACCCATGCACGCACTCCGACTCAGATATGCTAAATTCGGGTGGGTTCAGTTCTCTGGGAACCGAACTCTCTCATCTCTAGTGTGTATATATGTGTATGTACTGTATAAGTATCTGTGTTAGTGTGTATATATGGGTATGTATGTCTGTATGTGTTAGTGTGTATATATGCGTATGTATATGTCTATTTGTTAGTGTGTATACATGTGTATGTATATATTTGTGCATGTGTTAGAGTGTATATATGTGTATGTATGTTAGTGTATATATATGTGTATGTATGTTTTAGTGTGGATGTATGTGTATGTACGTATGTTAGCGTGGATATATATATATATGTATACATGTGTTATATATAGGGATGTGCAGGCTCGGTTCTACTCGGTTCCGTTCGGTTTTTTTTACCGAATCTTATTGGCTATCCAAAACTCGTGACAGCTGAAACCCAATAAGATACGGGAAAAAAAACCGAACGGAACCGAGTAGAACCGAGCCTTCACATCCCTAGTTATATATAACATATACATGTGTGTTATATGCTGTATATATTATATGTGTGCGTGTGTTTAACATAAGACACACACACACACACACACACACACACACACACACACATATATATATATATATATATATATATATATTTTATTAGAACTCCTCCCCCTCAGAAAATCCTGTATTTGCTCCTGCACTTGTTCAATAATTTTTTTTTCCTTTGGAGTTGGGGTGCATGACTTTATGCTTCATGCCACTGGAAGGGAGAGGTCAGATGAGCCACGGCGCGTGAGGAGCAGCACCAGCCAGCCCAGGAGGAGAAGAAGCCAGAAGGAAGAAGCACTAGGTGATAAGGTAAGTCATAATTAGCGGGAGGGGGAACCAGGGGCCCTGCCTATTTTGTCAGTCCTGGGCCCCACAATTTCTAATGACAGCCCTGTGTGCGCGTGTGTGTGTGTGTGTGTGTGTCAACAGGTCAGTCAATTGTTAAGGTGTGTGTGTTTGTAAGTATGTTGTGTGTGTATGTTATGTGTTTATGTATGTAGGAGGAGTCATAAGTAGAGATGGGGGAGTCAGGGTTCATTCTTAAGCCGCCCCTGGCCCTACTGTGTAGTAGGGGAAAATGCAAGAGAGAGGGGGGGGGCAGTCCCTTTAGCTTTAGCTACTCGTTATTCCTGAATTTATCAGTTTGGTCATAACAGAAGAATCTTAAAATATGTTTAAAAAGACATTACTATTTATGCCAATTGGCCATTATATGTACAATAAATGATATGTACTAGTTTGACTAAATAGCAGTTCCAAAGGGGTGTATGTACAAAGCCTTGGAGAGAGATAAAGTGGGTGGAGATAAACTACCAGCCAATCAGCTCCTAACAGTAACATTACAGGCTGTGTTTGAAAAATGACAGTTAGGAGCTGATTGGTTGGTACTTTATCTCCGTGTTAGGATCTGGAGGTTTAGTCGAGAGGTATAGTCCTGCAACAGCCTTAAGGGCTGGTATACTGTGGCTAGATGCGGCCGTGCAGCAGCTTAAAGAGCTGATAAGATTTAGTTAGAGTGATTTGGCTGGCTGTGGTCTTTGGGCTAGTGAGATGAGGTGCGGCCTTTGGGCCGGTAAGATGAGATGCGGCCTTTGGGCCGGTAGCAGCCCTGGCTGGCTGTGGCCTGAGGGGCCAGTAAGATGAGATGCGGCCTTCGGGCTGGTAGCAGCCCTGGCTGGCTGTGGCCTGAAGGCAAGTAATAGGAGGTGCAGCCTCTGGCCTGGTAGCAGCCCCTGAGCTGAGTAGCAGCCTTGAGTGCTGGAAAACCTTGGCACGATGCGGCCTTTAGGTCGAAATTTCAGTCTCTGGGTAGAGTAGCAGCCTTTGGGCTGAGTAGCAGCCTCTGGGCTGTGTAGCAGCCTTGAGGGCTGAAAGACTTGGCAAGATGATGCTGAAATGTGCTTAGTGCTGCTGAGATGACACTAGTGGCAGTACACAACATTGCGTACAGAGGATGCTGAGGTGCGCATATTGCCGGTGGGATGATATTAGCGGCAGTACACAAGATTGCGTACACAGGATGCTGAGGTGCGCTTAATGCCGCTTGGATGACACTAGCGGCAGTACACACAATCACGCACTCTGGTGTGTGAGACCTGTGCCACCGGGTTGACACAAGCTGCCAGACGCTGGGTTGCGCACTCTGGACACTGAGTGCGGTCAATGCCGCCTGAGTGACACAAACGGCAGAGGGCAGAAATGCAGACTATGCCGACAAGATGACACAAGCGGCAGGTAGTACTAATGTGGACCGTGCTGCCTAGGTGACACAAACGGCAGGAACAATAAAGCTAACTGGATACTGGGAACTCAACTGGATACAGTAGACCACATTAGAGCCAGAAACACGTGAACGTTATCACCGGCATAAGAGTCCACACAGGGAGGAAATAGAGACAGGAACCAATCAGGATAACTCCCAGCATGATGGAAAGGAGGTAGGAGAAGTTTCAATGCACATTCATTCGGCATTCACCTCATCCTGAAGACGCAGTTCAGCAGCTTGTACCAGTACGCCCCCCTTGAAGATGGGTTAAGGAACTCCTAGACCCTGGTTTATAAGGAAAGTCCTCAAATAATTTTTTCTTCAGGGTAGGAGCATGTAACGACCTTTCGGGATTCCAGGAACTCTCCTCTGGCCAATACCCACCCAGTGCACAAGTAACTGAAGACCACCTCTAGAAATTCTGGACTCCAAGATCTTTTCAAGGACAAATTCCTGGTGCCCCTGGACAAGCACCAGTGGAGGTCTGACTGAATGCTTAGTAGAAAACCTGGTGGAGTGGAAAACTGGTTTCAGAAGAGAACAATGAAAATTTTTATTAATTTTGAGAGTCCAGGGTAACTTCAGATGGAAAGCCACAGGATTCACTTGAGCAATAATCCTAAACGGAACGATTGAATTTGGGTCCCAACTTTTGTGATCTCTGATGTAAGTTAATGCTTCTGGCAGATAGCCAGACCAAATCTCCCACTTAGAGACCACAGGGCCTACAGAAAAGCTCAGAGAAAGGGCATCCACCTTCACAGTCTTAAATCCAGGCCGAAAGGAGATGGTAAAATTGAAGTGGGTGAAGAACAGGGCCCATCGTGCTTGTCTGGCATTCAATCTTTTGGCAGACTCAATATGAGCCAGATTTTAATGATCCGTTAACAGCAACACCACATCGTTAGCAACCTCTAACCAGTGTCGCCAATCCTCATATGCACACTTGATGGCCAGAAGCTCTTGGTTGCCCACATCATAATTTCTCTCAGGTGCTTGAAATTTCCAAGAGAAAAAGGCTCATGGATGCAATTTACCATCTTCCATGTCACTCTGGGAAAGAATGGCCCCTGCTCCAACTTCAAAAGCATCTACTTCCACTACAAAAGGAAGGTCAATATTGGGATGTAGACGGACTAGATCAGACACAAATGCCATCTTGAGCTGGTTGAATGCATGAACAGCTCTAGGAGACCAATTACTCACATCAAATATATGATGGAAGAGACGATGGTAGAGAAAGATTTGATGAAACAGCAGTAATAATTTGAAAATCCTAGACACCGCTGGATGGCCTGTAGAGGTGTGGGTTGTTCCCAATCTAGTACAGGCTTCACCTTACTTGGATCCATGGAAAATCCCAGAGAAGACATTATGTAACCCAAGAAGGAGATCTCTTCCACCTCAAATTCGCACTTCTCCAAGTTGGCATACAAACTATTAACCAGGAGTCTTTGCAGCACCAACCTCACATGTTGACAATGTTGTTCCATGGATTTGGAAAAAATAAGAATCGTCCAAATAAACAACAGCAAAGACCCCCAGAAAATCCTTCAAGATCAAAGTCCTGGAAGACGGCTGGGGCATTGGACAGACCGAAAGGCATAACCAGATACTCGAAATGCCCCAAGTGGGTGTTGAAAGCCATCTTGTCGTCTTCCACTCATCTCATTTGTGGATACGGATAAGTTTGTAGGCACCACACAAATTAATTTTAGAAAAAATAGAAGCCTCCCGTAATTGATCAAACAGGACTGAGATCAGGGGCAGAGGATAGACAATTTTCACAGTGATCCTATTAAGTCCACAAAAATCAATGCAGGGTCAGACAGAGATCCATCTTTTTTCTGGACAAAACAGAAGCCAGCACCTACCATAAACTTGGATGGCTGAATAAATCCTTTCCCTAGAGTATCCTGGATGTAATCCTGCATTGCTTTATCTTTGGGGACAGACAAGGTGTACAGCCTACCCTTAGAAAGTCTCGCGTCAGGTATCAGATCGATGGCACAATCAAATGACCGATGAGGTGTTAGAGCATCAGCTTTTTTTGAGAGAATACCTCCACCAGATCCTGATACAGAGCGGGAACCAGTGGAGTTTCTGATGGAAGGATTGCTGCAAGATGGACAGGATGAGACAAACAATGAATAAAACAGGAGGGACCCCACTGTAGAATTTCCCCAGTTTTCCACTGGATAACTGGGTCATGCTTCTTCAGCCAATACAAACCCAGCACTAAGAGGGCCAATGGACATTGTAGGAGGAGAAATGAAAGTTCTTCCTGATGAAGAGCTCTGATGGTCAACTGTATCGGTGGCGTCCGGAAGGAAATGGGGACTGAGGAAAGATTCCTACCATCCAGACCAATGACAGTGACTGGGCTACACAAGGGTTCAGAAGAAAGTCCCAATGTCTCCAGAAAGCAAGGTCCATTAAGTTCTCCGCGGCCCCACTGTCAATGAAGGCAGACACAGACACTTGACCAAATGAGGACTTGAGTATTGTGGGGAAAAGGACTGAATTTCTTGGAGAGATGGATGCAAGGCCTACATTCAACTCTCCACTACCATCTAGACCTTGCCTTTTACTGACTTGATGGGACAGAGTAGAGCCATATGATCTTTACCACTGCAATACATGCATAATCCCAGTGTGCGTCTCCTCCGTTTCTCTTCTGCAGGATGACGGAAGACCCCTAGTTGCATTGCTTCCTCCTGATCTGTAGAAGGCAGGCAAATAGGTGATCGAGGATTTTGAGATGGCAGGCTCTTCTCCAACCTGTGATCCCAGAGGCATCGGTCTATGCAAATAGTTAGACTCATAAGGTCATCCAGCGTGTCTGTGAAGGGACCAGTATGTCCTTGATCTGATCCGATAGCCCCCATTGGAATTGACTCCGTAGAGCAGGATTGTTCCAACCTGAGTCTACAGCTTACTTCCGGAACTCTGTACAGTTATCCTCCGCTACCCTGTTCTCCTGCTTAAGAGTCCAAAGACTAGCCTCTGCCATGGCTGCCTTGTCCAGGTCATCATAAAGTAACCCCAGAGCCAAGAAAAAGGAATACACAGTCTGAAGGGCAGTTGAAGTGGAGGGAAGGCCAAAAGCCCACATCTGCTGGTCTCCTTGCAAAAATGAAATTGCAATCTCGATTCGCTGAGTCCCAGAACCTGAAGACAGAGGCCTGAGCCTAAAATAAAGTTTACAACTTTCCCTAAAATTCACAAAGTCCTTACGACTCCCCGTAAAACGGTCAGGCATATTCAGCTTGGGCTCAAGGGCAGAGTAACGGGAGGGTGCAGCCCGAGTCTCCTCAACCTTGATGGAATGACACTATCGGCAGTACACAAGATTGCATACACAGGATGCTGAGGTGCGCTTAATGCTGCCAGGAGGAAACTAGCAGCAGTACACACAATCACGTACTCTGGTGTGTGAGACCTGTGTCACCGGGTTGACACAAGCTGCCGGACGCTGGGTTGCACACTCTGGACACTGAGTGCGGTCAATGCCGACTGAATGACACAAACGGCAGAGGGCAGGAATGCAGACCGTGCCGCCAAGATGACACAAGTGGCAGGTAGTACTAATGTGGACCGTGCTGCCTAGGTGACACAAATGGTAGAAACAATAAAGCTGACTGTATACTGGGAACTCAACTTGATACAGAAGACCACGCTAGAACCGGAAACACGTGAACGCTATCACTGGCATAAGAGCAGAGTCCACACAGGGGGGAAATAGAGACGGGATCCAATCAGGATAATTCCCAGCATGATGGACAGAAGGTAGGAGAAGTTTCAATGCACATTCATCCAGCGTTCACCTCGTCCTGAAGACACAGATTGGCGGCTTGTGACACTCCGTTCACTTTATCTGTCTCCAAGGCTTAGTACATAGACCCCTAAGTTTCTCCATTGTTGTAGAAGGGTATTGTCTGCAAGAACTATGACAGATGATGGTAGGCTGTCCATGTTTATTTTACCACATAGAAGGATTGAAGGCCTGCAGTTAACACACAAGCATGTATTGGGAATGGAGTTAAACTAGCTAAGACCTTGCTCAGTGGTCCCAAATGTCCAAAGCTTGACCCTCTTTACTGTAAAAAGTCAATCAACCTCTGGCTGCCTGCAGAGAAACCTGTCAGGCAAGCTTATCATCACTTGTGTTTTACAGCTTTACTCACTGCCGTGCAATGTAAGATTATTTTATATAGAATTTATATAGATTTTCCTCTCCCTGTGGATTTTGAGCACAATTAGAAACATTTCAAGAAAAGGGTGCATGCTTTTACAGACAGGGACCATGCACAGATGATGGATGAGCTTAGACAATGTGAAACATAGAAAAATAGTTTCTTGTCCAAAAGTTATCCATACTTGCAGCCCATTAGCAGTATTGTACAGTCACATGTAAAGATTCCCTTTTACTGCACTTAACTAGAGTCACTTAAATCACTTGACAGTTACTTACACCACTTACATAAGTAAACTAATATGTGTGTTTTTCAAGCCTGAATATTAGAGCAGAGTGACATGTATTTGCCAAAATGCAGCATTCAGAATGGGTTGTTTGGTAGGTGAACTGAAACTCATCCAGTGTTAATATACTGTCAGCCAGAAATCAATATGTCAACGGTTTCAGGGGAGTAAGCAATGATCAGCACGGGTGCAGAGGTTTGTAGAGGTCAAAAAATATGCTGTGTATCAGATGACCTGCTAGTCATTGCAAAATATATGATCACTGAGTTGCGGAAAGACTCTGATGTTATGTATTGAGCATACTCCTGAGAGATCAGTCCTTCTGCTAGTGTTATATGTAATACGATTAGAGGAAAGTCACAAAGAGGGATAGAGGGAAGAAGTACAAAGTAGCCACTAATGTGAGCACATATTTTTATATTAGTGGCTAATGTATAGATTTTGTTTACTTACATAAAAGTGAATCAGAATGGGTTTATCCAGGATTGCTTACCAGTTCAGCTCCTAAAATGTTTTTTATCTATTTTTCTTTATTATTATTATTTAAAAAAAAATCAACAGTAATTGATCACATAAGTAATCACTTTCTTCCTTTGTGTCAAAATTAATTTTAGACAGAGAATCAGGCAACCAGTCTTGTTTTAAAAAACAGTGGTGACCAGCAATAGTCTGTTTGTAAAATATCACTCTTCTACCATTACATACCATAGTGTTGGACATGTAGCCATAACAGAACCAGCACCTCACCTTTCCATAGATCTCGGTACTGGATCTGGCGTCACAGGTTCCAATGTTTAAAAAGAGTAAATAATTGTTAAAGTTCCCGCATGAATTGTATTGTGCAATGGAGGGCTTCTATAGGGAAAGGGATGCAAAACACAATCCCTATCCCAGAGGATACTGAAAAGGAAAAAAAAACAAGAGTGGGGGGAAACATAATAGGTTGCTATATCTTAAAACAGGATTTTTCCGTCAAAAATATGCAACTTTGCATTCGTCGTAAGTAATAGGCTTCGAGAACATGTAAACTTGCATCACAAGCATTCTCGCACCACCAAAACACGCCATCCAGATGTTGCCCATGTAAAATATACAACTCTCTGACTGTAATAGGCTGCGAATCATAAACTTGCACAGATCTCGCAAAAATAAACTTGTGATTAATAGACTGATCCCAGGATGGCAATATTAATGTGCGACTTTAAGGTAACTCAACATCTGAGGCCTATTAACACAGAAGATGGCCATTAACACTAATCAAACCCCTATATAAACCACACCAACCTCCATTTCACCTTTGTGGGTGTAGTACTAGTGAATTTTCTGAAGTCTGGGTGTGTGGGGGCAGCGCAGGAAGAGGGTCACCTAAATACCCTTCCTGTGATGTGTCTTGAAATACATTACAAGTTAACCTTGTGTTGTTTGTTTAAGTTCAACCTTAAACTTGGCTGGTGTTTTAGGGGGTTGGGTATGGGATCCCGATGATTAGGATGACGGAATACCACTGACAGTATTGTAACTGTCAGCATCCTAACTGTCTACATCCCATTTTATGTATTCAATGTAAAGGCTAAACAGTTCTTTTTGTAATGTTTTCCCCCTCTTTGAATCCCCCAGGTGATTCGGGATATGGCTCATGACACCTCTTTCTATTCCACTTGCTGTGGCTCAACATAAATATAATGTTGCTCACAATGCTACACACAATTTTATAGTGCACACCATTGAGCTTAAGAAGAACAGGTTCCACTGTTTGGATAGGTTGGAGGGGGAATTCCTCTATATGCTCCAAAGAAAGTTGGTGGCATCATTACTGCCAGCTGTATGCTACACAACAATGCCCTTGGACAAGATAGGTCTGATTTTGGGGACATAGAGCATACAGCGAGGAGACGTCTGATCCATCACCATCTCAGGATGTTCTAAATACACATAGAGGAATGAGGATCGTGAAAGGATCATATGCCAGTACTTCACATGTGGAAATTTACTAAACTGAAAATCATGATTAAAAAAAGTAATGTTTATCGGAACACAAAAAAAAATTATTTTTTTCTTAGGGCTGGCTTATATGTCTGCTGCTACCATGGCCTTTAGGCCGACCACCACATGTACATACACTGGCCCAAGGGAGAGTGTTGGGAGTAGAGCTTCTGTTTGAGCCCTAATTGCCTGTGTAATGGCTGACGTATGGTGATCTAGATTAACCGCCATTCTGGTTCTAGTACCTAGCATCTTTATTATTATGTGCAATTTTACATAATTGTGATGTAATGCTTCTTAGTTGTGTGGTTTGCACCTTCATGAATTTTATCTGCAGCCAAGGACTAAAGGACTGTGACATCTCTTCCTCAGTTGGGATGGGTGAGTTTGTGGGTATGGTATGCGGCTACTGACATTACTTTGTGTGCTCAATGGTGTCTTCTGCTCTGTCATCTGCATGCTCTGGTGTATCAACCTCGTGAGGATGATGTAGGTTGGGCCACCAGTATCTTAATCAGAATTGGTGATGCTGTTGGTGGATTTGCTTACCATGGTCCTGTAAAGAGGTAAGAAATGTCATTAATCAATTTATTTTGTTTAGTTTTTTGGGGGGGAGGGTTAGGTCACTGAAAAATATTTACATTGCAGAAGGTCTGGTCTTAGAAATGTGACACTGTTAATGTGTGAACTATTACATTACAATATTGCAGAATTGCATATGCCTGCTAAATCATGGTGTGACCAGATGGCTTCCAGCCTGGACTCCCGATCACAGGTTGGGGTTTCAATCTCCACTTGACCTTGGGGTATTAGGGATTCCCACTTACCATCAGTGACCGCCTGTCACTGACTCTGCCCACTGCGCCGTGGGAGTAACGATACTGCCACAACCAAACTCTACCATTGGCATTTGGAACCACTTCTTAGGTACACTCAGGCTCCTACCGCCGGCGCCTGGAACCACTCTGCTGCATATGCATCGACTGGCTGCGGCCACACCCCCTGATTGGTGTCGCCTGATTCTTCCTGATCGCTCGCAATGGACCAGGCTGTGGACGGTAGCTTGGCAGAGGGCTTGAACTTGGAGACGCGGAGCTCCTACCCAGAACAGCCGGAGAATGGAATAGTGTAGTGAGCAATTCTGTTGGTTGCAGGATTGAGATACAATTGTAGTAAAGGCAAGATGTTTATTGCTCAATGGTCTTCAAAAAAATCCATCCCTTCAGATTGAAGGGGAATATCAGCATACAAGATGTTACAGAATTCAAACAGCAGTTCTTTTCCACAAAAGATTTTCAAGGATGTTCAACTACACAGGCTCACAGGCCCTCTTTTTATATAATTTTTACACACAATATCCACCCTGTGTATCCTCTTAGCCAATCAGGCTATCTCACAAAACATAAATAAATACGTCTTACATTTAACAGAAATTAAATCAATTTCCTCAACACAACCCAAAAACATTTGGCTTTCCTAAGCACAAACTGAGTTAGCATATACTGTTTCTGAAAAGGTAAATATATTTCTATTGCATTCGTCACATGTCTATGACTAAAACCAGTTTTGGGTTTATGAGTCTTAGCACCTTCTAAGTTCTTACACACAATAGAAGCTTCCTAAACAGAAACAAATTGCTTTCCCCAAACTTGCAGGGGTATTGTACACAGAGACACACCAGAGACCTCTGCACATTGAATTCCAATGAAAGTGCTGTAAACGAAGGTTTGGTCACTACGTCAGGATAAATAACATATCACTAGGAGAATGTCTCATAACCATTTGACTTAAATGTTACAGCCTTCTAAAACAAAATAACTTATACATTCCTTATAAGTGCATAGGCTATACATTTAAAAAAATACATTTCCACAACTGTGCACAGCACATTGAATATAACATGTTCAAACACATTACATATACATTCGCAGTACGTGGCGCACTGCGCCTAAAGGTCCCTTTATAAATGGTGACGCGGCATGAGGGTTAATCTCTTCAGTGTCGTGGCAGCCATTTTACTCACGTGGGGTCGGCCTCCGGCCAACATGAAGTGATTTTAATTGTTTCTACAAATTTTTAGCACTCACCAGCATCATCATCCTCAGCAGCTTGGGTGCGTCACTTTGTGGAAGGTGCAATTTTCCAGTGTGAGGAAGGAAAGAAAAAAAATGGTTACAATGTCCTTTCTTTATTTTCAATAGAGACACTTGTACCAAAATACACTTAATTTCCTTAAAGACACAGGCAACATTAATGGTTGATTACTTTGCCTTCACAAAAATAAACAAAGCTGTATTTTGTAAATAAAAAAGAACACATTTGCACATGGACATTCCTCTGCTATGTTTGGTCATACTCAGGGTGATGCTTTAAGATTGTGCAATAAAGTTACAGTCAAAGTTTATAAAATTTATGACGAAAGAATACAACACATTCAGAATTATTTAGTAAAGAGCACTTTACACATTATTTATATATCCTTACTCAACAGCTGCTGTTTGGGCGGATAGATGGTCCGTGTCCTCAATATGTGTCCCTGGGAGGTTTAGAGGTGGGATAACCTGCTTCAGCTTCTCTTCAAATAAAGTGAAATGGATGCGGACTGCTGGGCAACCCCCTGTCTTCCTGCTTTCAAACAGCTCCTCTACTATGTTAGCTATCAAAACTCTCTTAACTTACAGTTATCAACACACCGCTTGCAGGGACTCACAGCATTCACTGCCTCACAAACCCCCTTCCATAAAGCCTTCTTGCGGGCCAGGGATGTGCAGTGCAGCCTCTGCCCCTAGCAGTCTATCATGCACTGGCACATTTGCATGGAACATTGCAGTTTTCTTCATAGGAGAAGCATACATTGCATCAAATTTTAGTCTTGCTTGGCATAGGCGAAACTAGAGATCTGGTAATGGGTGGTCCCAGTTTTAGCATATTATGTATATATATATATATATATATATATATAATCTACAGTTGCAAGAGGCAGGGTGACTTAGAGAAAAGGGAACTTTTGTGCGTGCTTAGGGCACGCTCCCCCAAAAGAGGTGTGGTTAGTCAAATAAGGGGCATGGTTTTAAGGCACACACTTGTCACATTCCACAGTGCTTTACAGGGAATATTTGGCCATTCACATCAGTCCTTGACCCAGCAGAGCTTACCATCTTTATTCTATATATCTGCACACACATATACATTAGGGTTAATTTTTGCTGGGAGCCAATTAACCTACCAGTATATTTTTTGCAATGTGGGAGAAAACCAGAGGAAGCCCGCGCATGCACGGGAAGACTATACAAACTCCACACAGTTGGGGCCATAGTGGGAATCATAACCTCAGTGCTGTGAGGCAGTATGGGGTGGGGGGGGTTAGTGGTGGAAAGCGCCTGACATTGCAGAAAGTGGGAAATGGTGTAGTGGTGCACAACCTTGCATCATAGGCAAGGGAGGGGGGAGTGAGTGGTGCACTGCCTAGCATCACAAGGGGGTGAGAGAGGCACAGCCTGGCATTGCAGGGCATGAGTGGGGCACAGCCTGCATTACAGGGGGTGAAGGTAGCAGTGTGGTGACCTCTTGGCCTTCCTAGGGGGTGAGCACAGCTGGTACTAATGTAAGTATATTATGGCAGCACACGGTATCAGTCACCTGGGTATTGGTTCCTCCTGGGCACTGTCCTCCTGCTCAGTCCTGAACTCCATGATCACATCTCCACTGGAAGGGTCGCAGCGGTCCCTGGGCCAGCAAGCTGAGGTTACTGGCTGCTGCTGCACAGGGTAGGTGGTCACATGTACACACAGCCTGTGATGTTCCTGCCTCTGATTGGCTGCTCCATTTGCGAGTGATTCAATTTAAAGAAGTGTCGGGGATAGGGGGGGACTGTGGAGCCCAGGTCCCAGCACTGGCAGCTCTCTCGCCTTTCTTACCTCAGCAGGCTGCCCGCTTGGTGGCATCCCCTGAAGAGAAGAGCGCCTCCTTGGCTTTGCTCCAGCTCAGCCGCAGGACCTCTGAGGACTTCTTGCAGCTAGGGGAATAACCTGGGGGCAGCGTGAACATGGCAGTGGCTGCAGACTACTGTCTGCTGCCCGCGTTCTGCTCCTCCCAAGGGTAACCAGCCTCTGCTTGTCAACCCCACCCATCCGCAATAGGCAGTACTGCTGACTTCATGCAATATAGAGGAACTGAGCAAATGGGTGGTCTTGTGCATCCCCGGATCACCCCCTCCAGTTTTGCCTGGGGCACACACTGCATCCTCTACCTCCTCCTCATCATCCTTCTCTTCACCCTCCTCTACTAACTCTAGGGGATCAAACGGAACATTATACTCCTCCTCACACGAACCATTCACTTCCTAGTAGCCAACCTGCAACAAACCAAACACACCATACTGTCTAACCTATCTCCACCTTCACAAAACCTATTGTGAGATTGATGCAAAAGTGATACTTTTATAGGGCTTGTGATGTCTAATGCCGCACATCCACTAGCAGATGAGGCAACGACAGTATGATTACAACATTGTTATCATACCGTCGTTCCCCATCACCTGCAGTGCCTACACTGAACGATTAGTTGTTCAGTGTAGGCACCCTCCATCATCCCCGAACATGGTCAATCTGTCATTATCGGTAGATTGACCGGCATGTTCAGGTGATGATTGATGTTGGAAACGATGAGCAGGAGCACGCATCGCTGGTCGTTTCTGACATTTTAGTGCCCGATTCATGCATGATTAATGGACGACTGAACGATAACGATGTTGTTATCATTCATTCATTCATTAATATCTGCTAGTGGATGTGCATCTTAAATCAGGTGACTTTGAAAGACCAATTACTACACCACTTTCTAAGGCAAGACCCCACATATAATGAAACTTGCTTTGTTATTTGTGGGGTTTTCACAGGTTTTCTCACCAGAAACCCGCATGGCGTCGCATGCGAGTTACGTAGGCACCTTGAAACTTGCAGTCTGTTACATGCTGTGAGTTTTGGAAGCTGCAGGAGGCATCTTAAGTAAAAAGATGCCCACTGCTGGCTTCTCTGATCCACTGCTGTGTCCGAAGATGCAGCATCAGATCAATTGCTTGAACACCGAACATCTGAGTAAACCTCAGGTTACTCAGGATGTCCATTGAAATCACACTGCTGGAGCCAGTGAAGCTGCATCTAAGGATACAGCCAATGGCTTTAACATGCCAAAATATGGGGCAGACACGCCCCCATTTTCTGGAATGCTGCCCATTGCCGCCTCAAAATGATAGCAGCATGTCCATCATAGGGCACAGTGAGTGACATCGCATCCCCAGAATCTGCACATACAGTAGGCAGTGCGGCTCCTGGGTATGTGCTGATCCACTATTGGCCAACTGCGTAAATGATCTAAATAGCAACCACTGCTGAATCAGCCCCAATGGTTTTATGTTTTTCCCATTTCTATATCAGTATACCTAAGAATATTTCAAGTGATAGATGTTAGTTTGATGACTTATTAGTAAATACATGCTTTCTTTCTGGGCAATCAGTACACTCATGGCCCATGTAGAGTAGAGTAGCCATGCTCAGGATACCTACTGTACCAGTGGCTCAGGATAAGGTTTTCTTGGGAGGGGGTTTAATTGCACTTTTTATATCTTCTATATAGTACACACCCAAAAGAAATTCTGGTGCCATGGAGATACATTGCCACTCCCCTTCAGCAGTGTGTGGCCATGCCCCCCCCCCCCCCCAACATGCTTTTTCATTTCCCTTAAAGGACCGATACCTGAAATTTGTAATGGCGGCTCTGCCAAATAGAAAACAAATGATGAAATTAGTATAAAGACATCACTTTAGTGCGCACCCTACTTCTACTCTAGGTTCCTCGACATTTCTGCTTTTCTACAAAGAAAAGGTTAAACAGCTATGTTATGCGGAGGAAAACTGCTGCACATTACTGGTCAGGTGACTATTGATACATACCAGTGGTATAATTAAAAGTGGCTGTAATAGTGAATGGCATATATTGCCAGTAATTATTTTTATTAATAAATAGACCCCTTAATGTGTTATTTAAAAAAGGGTGGCTACTAAGGCTGCTAATGTGTTGTGTTGTGATTGTGAGCTTCTCTGTTTGAATAACAACTTTTCCTTAGTAAAGATAAGCTGGAGATTGGGGATTTCATGATCTCATCAAACAAAAGTGTGAGAAGAACAGAAGGTAAATGAGGTTGAAAGCAAATAACATAGAATGTAAGGCAACATAACACTGTCTTAATCATGAAATGTAAGCAGCAACATAATTGGTAAACATGGCCAGAATATTGGTTTTGAGTATTCCATTACAGCAATGCAATTAATATTTCCTGTTTCATAGCAGGATAATTTGTGATGATCATCAATATTCAAAAGATCTCAGATTTACACTAGCCTCAAGGTCACAGCCTGTGCTATTCACTATGTATCAATTAATTAATTTATTTATCTTGTTGTAATATATGCACAGAGTCAGCAATATAGTACAATTTAAAAGCCTCCAGAGTGTTAAACTTTTCTTGCTTTCTTTTATGATTTCAAAACGTTTTATTAATTATGACATATGCAACTGCTAGTTATTGAACTGAGGATGAAAGGTATGAAAGCCATGAGCTCCATCATAGGGGGGATTTAATTTGGAGCAACTTTTTCAGCTCATGAAGGAACTATACAGATGAAAATGACAGTAACTGAAGCTAAAACTACATACAGTATGAGTAGCTGGTGGAGTGTTTCTTCACACAACCTGACCAGACAATTCATAATTGCTAAACTTATTTTTGTATCACTGCGACAAGAGGTGATGTAGATTGTTAGTTAACAATGCTCAAAGGCAGATTGGTCGATGACATGATGGGTCCGCTTGTATGTTTTTGTATTTGTTACTTTTTTTTAAATTGCTGCCAGAGTTATGGTCGGTTGTTGGTGAGATGGGAAGGGGTGACTAAATGGTGAGTAAACTGACTGGTGAGTAGTTCCCCTTTGCTGCATTCCTGATCCCCCTCACTGTACCCCTTCACAGCATCCCCACCCCCCTTTAAGGCACCCCCCGATCTCGCCATGATACCACACTTTCAATGCACTCCTGACCCCCCCTCATGTATATATATATACTTGTGGGCGACACTTCTGAATTTCAAATAAAGACTCAATACTTCATACTGTACATTCATATTACCACAATCATGTATGCACCCTGCCTATGTGGTTCATATATACCAACTTGATATGATATTGATAATCTCTTCCTGATGTTATTTATACAGGCTAAAGATGTTTGAAGTTTATTCTTAAGCCTCTCTCAGGTTTAACTGCTATTATAGGGAATAAAACACTGTAGAACATGACAGTCAGGCATGCAATGGATCCAGAACACAATGTACACTTTTAGACATTTTTTTTTCAATCGCTTTTAGTACGTGATATTACTTTTGGTTGTACTCAATACTACTTTAGAAGTTAATGTGACAGTAGTGGTATTTGTATGCCATTTTAGTGTTTTTACATTGAGTAAATCTATACAAGGTCATCTGGTTGGTTTTGGTGACATATAAGGAGCAACTGGATGGGTTTGTTGGCTTTGAGTTTACACAATGTAGTGATCCCAGTTTTCCACATATTACATTCATTAACTACTGTACTTGGGGTACAGCACATTACTTTATAATGCTACATCCTGTACCCTGTTGCGGCAACTCCACCTAACATTGCTTATTGCTTTAGCCTTGCCTACCATTGATGTCTGTAGGAATAATGATGTGCTAATGCTGCCTACTTTGTGCCAGCTCCACCTATGGCTGATTTGGTCTTTTGTATAATGAATAAACGGAGTCTCTCCACAGAGACCTTTGTCCTGTCCTTGGGTTCTTTCTGTCAAGAACACCTTGTGCAATGTTTTACCACCTAATATCTGACCATTATCTATTGCCTTATACATTTATAAAATCACACAACAATGGCCCATATTCAATTTGAAGTGTTAAGTCCGGAACCGCGTTAAGTTACTGCCGATGACGTCATTATCGCCTGTTTTGGTTTTCCTCCGTATTCAACTTGAAAGACTTTCCGCCTAGGCGGAAAGTCAATGCAGTGTAATAGGCGGTAAAATATCGCCTATGAATGGCAGGCGGAAAAAAGTGCAGAATTGGGGTTTTGGGATGCAACATTTCGGGAACCCCCCTGCACCCTTCAGACAGCCCCCCAAAGGTAATCTGTGTCAAAAAATTTTTGCAAAAAACTTAAGGACACCCCAAAATTTTACTTTGAAAAAGGGGGTGAAAAAAAAATGTTGGGTTACACAGTTAAAAAGTAGCGAACTTGACTCTGGGGGGTCCCCAAGTATGCCCCATGTGTTTTTTTGATTGCAGGTGTTTGCGGTAGGTGGATTTTTCCAGATTTTTTCAACTTCTCTTTTTCAACTTTAAATATGCTGACCCCCATTTTTAAGTACCCCAAATTTGCTGGGATAACTTCTTTTCTGGAAAAAATACTCCTAAATACTATTCTTCATCAGGTATAGAAAAACACTATTTATCAGCTATTGAGCCCATTTAAAAACACCAAATACTTTCAGCGAGCAAAATCGGGGGGTATAATAGTGAACCCCCATGTCAGAGCATCATTTGGGGGGTGACAGGCTGATTTCCCCAAAAATGACAGTACTTATCGCTAGTTACAGTATCGCCAGGTGCCGTTTACTAAAAATTTTGATATTTTACAACAGGCCCCGCCCTACATGAGTGCACTTCCCAAATTTTTTCCAGGGCCACTTTAAGTTCCCAATCCATCCTGACACTGTTATAGGTACGAGTACAATAATAAATGTAATCCTTAGGCTTTTTCATTACTTAATATATAGACATATAAGACTTTCTGTAAAATATAGTTGTGTACAATCAGTTTGGGTCTCTAGAAATGAAGTAATCAGTTTGGGTCTCTAGAAATGAAGCTAGTGGCAAACATATTGCCACATGGTCAGAACTTATCTAATACAGTTTAACTCAGTTACATCTTGTAGGTGAAGTAAAGCGTGATCACACAAATAAGCTGTGGTATTTGACATCAATTGCCTGCAGTTGGTCTGTATTTCACATACATTTTTTATTGAAGCCTTTTGCTTCAAAAGAGCTTTTCATTTACAGACACAACAAAGCATTGCACAGAAATCCTTCACAAAACATGTTCAATTCCACTTTGTTGACTGCACACAGTGACTGGCTGCCTCCTGATACTCAGTTGTGATCACAAGGCACCCGAGTAATTAACTCATTCCAAATGAATGGTCGGGGACACAGCCCCTGTGCATTCCTGTGTCCCAGGAAACTCATTAGAGGAAAGAATTAGTTGAATTAATTATCTTTTTTTTTTTTTATCTCTGCCCATTGTTATGCTGCATTAATGGAATGACAATCACAGCAATCACCAACAATGTTTAAGTAATATGAATATCTTACAAATTAGCAGTGTTATTCAGTTATTGTTTACCAATATTACTTTCATAAACATACTTAGTGGATACATTATATAAGAACAAAGTCATAAAAGGGCTGATATTCAGTTGAGAGCAAATCCAGCTATAGCTAAAATTTGCACCTGGAAAAAATGTTTTCCTCTGTTGAGGAAAACATATAAAGGCACAACCTGATTTATAGTTTTAAGCAGAGACAAATTTTGGCCACATACAGCCTTACGCAAAATAACGGTTCCCCAGGCACAGCAGACACTGGGCCTGATTCAGACCCGCTTGAAAGCAGGTCGATGGCCGGGCAGTGCGCACGCGCATCATGCGCACTGCGTGTGAGCGAGCCCCGCAGCGAGCGAGAAATCACTCACTGCGGGACTTTCTACAAGACAGGGCGGCTGTCGATGTTGATCGACAGCTCGCCCCGTTTTGTTGGCTCGGAGGGGGGGGGCTGGCCAAACGGAGGTGTTCCCGAAGGAACGCCTGCCGTTTGGGGGCGGCCCTACTGACATCACAAGTGATGTCAGTAGTGAGCTTCCTGCTCTATTAGAGCCGGAAGCTCACTGTGGCTTGCGGGAACGAGACCCTACCGCAAGGGTCTCGTCGCAATCCCGATGGTCACGATGGTTGTGACCATCACCTGGCCGCTCGCAAAAGCTGTGGGTGGTCACCCACAGCTTAGTGAGCAGCCAGGATGCCGCTTCCACAAAAAAAAACGCCCTGATTCAGAGCGAGCGCTCTGAAAGAGCGTCCGGCTCTGAATCAGGATCACAGGACAATACTTATTGTCTCTGTTCTCCTTGCAGGAACATAGGGCCTGATGCTATTTGCGGACGCTCGTTCTTAAAAAGGGGCCGGCTATTTAAATTGAGCACTCGCTCTTTGCGGTGTGTTGACTCCTCTATGTCTGAGCGAGCAAACGAAAAATGCGCTCGCTATTTTGTAAAGACGCCCCTTTTCCGTTCGCATCACACATCATCTCCAGTATTTATTAGATTAATCGGGTACATCGAAAGGCATCTGAACTGCTCGCAGTGCTTGTGGTAGGTTTTTCCTACCGTAATCACTGCGAGCAGTTCAGGCTAAAAGACAACCAAGTGACGTGGTCGATGATGCTCCTTTACTAATTATGCACTCTCCACTCCCCCGTTTTCAAGCACCTTCCCCTGTTACCACCCACAAACGGTACATTCTGTCAATCAAATTAGCAGTCCCTCGCTGTTTTGCGAGTGCACGATTTCCGACCGCAATGACTGGTTTGCGCATGCGCATTACGATCCATACGCATGCGCAGTTGTGCTAACATTGCTCAGAGCGAACGAGCAGCCGCTTACGAGCGGCTCTAAATCAGGCCCATATTCCCTGTGTGCTTCCGTATGGCCACTGTGACATCCTGAAGAAAGAAGCTGTACATGACATGCAAACTGAGGTGAGCACTAGCGGAACCCGTGAGGTATCTTACATTGGGAAGATATAAAAAATAACAAAAGAGAGAATTGGAGAAGTGCACAGCATAGACAGGGCCACTGAGAAAGAGAGAGAGAGAGAGAGAGAGAGACATAATAAAGCAGTGACTGGAATGGGCATTGCAGATTGCCAGCAAGTGATCCAGCGACAAAGGCAAATACTCAAGTGTATAATGGCCCTGATTCAGAGCCGGACGCTCTGACCAGAGCGCTCGCTCTGAATCAGGGCCCACCTCCATTAATATGGAGCGTCCTCCTGGACGCTCGTATAGCTGTGGGTCACCACCCACAGCATATACGAGCATGCAGGATGATGGTCGCGATGGTCTTGACCATCGCGACCATCGCCACTGCGAGCAGAAGCCTGCGGTTGAGTTTCTCAACCGCAAGGCCAGGAGTGATTTTGGCTCTATCAGAGCCAAAATCACTCCCACTGACATCACTAGTGATGTCAGTGGGGCCGGCTTCTGACGGTAGGCGTTCCCTTGGGAACGCCTCCGTCTGGCAGGCACGCCCCCGGCACGCCCACCAAAGGGGGCGTGCTGTCAATCAACATCGACAGCACGCCCCCTTTGATCAGACACTACGAGCAAAGGAAAGTCCATCGCTCGTCGCGTCTTGCGCATGCGCACGACGAAGCTCCCTCCGTCGTGCGCATGCGCAGTGCAGACCATCGACCCACTTGCAAGCAGACAGCCGCTCGCGAGTGGGTCTGAATGAGGGCCAAAGTCTCTACTACAAACCTGGTCCTCCTACTTTCTGTGGGGAAGACCAATATTTGATGAGAGAGTTCTTTTTATTTAATGCATAGCCTTATCTCCCTATGTATATTACGTATTTAGGACATTACCCTTGATTCTTACAGATGTCATATCAGTAGTTAAAGTTAAATTAAATATAAAGAGATTTATTACATTAATTTGTGACATCCTTCTCTGTGCAAAAAACTGTGCTGGAATAATTAGTTATACATGCGGAATGAGACTTCCAATTTGTTGCCCCAGCTAATAGCCTTACTTTCTCTTGTTTGTTGCTCTATGTTAATTTTAGGCTTTGGGAGCACCACCAACACAACTAAATATGATATACTCAGAGATGTAGGATGGTTGGTTAATAAATAAATAAATATTTATCTGTATTTGGTTCTGTGTGGAATCTCTTTTTCTCTACTTCCAGTTTGTTTGCAGCGAACAGTGACAGGACCTGTTGTACATGCACAGAAATACCCCCTTTAGTAACCTGGTTTACCCTATTAACTACAGGCTAGATATCGATAATAAGAAAGGGGTAACTTCTTTAAGTATTTACACAGAAAGCTAGAGAGTAATATGGATTGCCACAAGACACCGCCGCGGCTTGTTACCTTTATGTTACTTCTTCCAGCCATAGGATTTGTCTGCTACCCCTGTCACCAGGCAACGTGGATGCCATACTGGGACGGCGCCCACAGTTGCTGGGAGACCAAGATGCCGTAGGGTCATGGGTGCTGCTGGGGCTTCTGGATAGATGTGCAGCATCCCAGCTCCCAGCTTTCAATCATCTGTGCACTTGCTGTCATTGGGTGAATGTCTTATTTTAGAATGTCTGGACCAGCGCCACGTTGCTGGTGATACTTTACACCCTGTGTGTGAAAGTTGGTTCCTGCCAGTCTGTCGGTACTCTTGTCTGATATTTGTCAGTTGTTGTCTTTACCACCTTGCCTGTCTTCCTGACTGTCTCAGCAGTTTTGTACCTGGGCTCAGTCTATGGCCTAGTCGCATCCGCTGCATTCACCCCTCAGTGATGACAACCATCACTGTTTTCAGTCATCTCCACCTGCCACTCACTAAACATCATCTGCAGTGCTGCCTGAGGTTTAACTATCTTCTACACCTCAGTGGCATCTCCTCCCTCCATATCGCACCTCGGCACTCGTGCCACACCACAGACCCTCAGGGTAGCATCACTGCCATCAAAGCCGCATCTCAGCCCTCAACACCGCATCTCGAAACTAGTGTCCAACTCTGGCCCTCAAGGCAACACTCCAGCCCTCAAGGCCACATCCCAGCCCTCAATGCCGTGTAAGAAAAAATCCAGATCCAAAACCAAAGCACAAAACAGGGAGGTGAGGTTTTGGCAAAACCACTCCAGATCCAAAACCAGGGTAGATCCAGATCCAAAACCAACACCAAAACATGGGGATCGGTGCACATCTCTAGTAAAAAACAGTTAATTATTGCATTATCTATGACACTAAAGTGGTTTTTGCCATTTAGATCTGAAGTTGGTGGGATCATGCAAGCAAAAACTGAACTGCTCATTTCTAGTAATAACATTCAATCCAGTTTTATTGTCATAGATAATTGCTTATTTTGCAGGTTACTAAATAAATCTTGTCTGCATTAATTTATGTCTGTTTGGGGAATCCTTGCCTAACTAATGGACGTGATAGAGTGAAGAGCTGCAGATGCAGGAGTGTCAATGCCATCTTGTACCAAGGTAACTCTGATCTGAATCCACAACACCCTACACCACTCACACCCTTACCACAATGGAGTAACACAAATACACCTTCCAATGGCATTCCACAAATATAGTGTCACAGATAAAAATAAAATTCCCAACAATCATGCTGTTGGTGAAACAGTTACAAGTTTTCCCATCTCTGTTCCCCCATGCTCTGTACTCAATATCAGCTGTTTCCATGCTTGGGCTTGTAGCTTTACTCACAGACATATCTCTTTTACTATCTCACTCTCTCTAGCTTGATCCAGGACACGGCGTAGAGGTATTACTAGTGCACTAGTGTACAATAATGCATAATAATGCTATCTCAGTCTATTTGGACTCAATATTGAACCCTTGTATTCAGTGATTGCCTTTGTATTTGAAGGATATCAATGCATTATTGTTGATATTAAGGGATTTAGAGCTGCAGGGGAGTTCTTTGATAATGTGTACGGCAGATGTGACTAGCCTCTACACCTGCGTCACACACGATGTGGGTGTAGAGGCAGTCAAACAATTGATCTTGAATGACCCAAATTATGTTGGTCTGCCTGTTGATGTCTTCATTAAGTTACTGTGGTTGGTTTTGACATTAAATAATTTTTGTTTGATGGTAGATATTATCTACAAGTGGCTGAGTGTGTGAGGGAGTCCTCTGTGGCCCCATTGTATGCCAACGTCTTTATGTATTCTATTGAACAACCTTTGTTTTATGTGCATGAACACCTTAGAGCAAAAGTGGCGCTTTACTTAAGGTTCATAGATGATTTATAAATTTTTTGGATAGGTCCTAAACTTTTAACTTACAACTTTATTAGATACCGAGAATGCTTCTGAAAGTGTTGCGAAGTTAACTTACCAATATAGCACCTCTGATGTGCACTTTCTTGATGTCCATATATCCTTTGACAATGGTACTTTTAATACATCACTTTATACAAAAAGTAACAATAGAAATGCATTGTTGAGAAATTACAATCTTTCATCCTTATCCCCATAGAAAAGGGTTGTCATATTCTCAACTATTAAGAGTCAGACATATACTATTAAGAGTCTGATGAAAGTATAATAGAACAAGCATTACAGGATATGGTACAGAAATTTGTATGTCGTGGTTATAAGCGTCAGGAATTGGATATGATCAAAAATAAAGTATTATCATAAGATGAATTATTAGTCCCCAAGTGTCGTCTAAAAGACAAGCTTGACAGTAAATGCATTCCTTGGGTAAACCAATTTACCTTAAATAGTAGGCATACTGTAAAGCAGGCCAAACAGTGATGGCCTATTGTTAACTCGAACATGGAGTTACCTGCTTTACAGGACTCTAGATTGTTACCTAGTTTTACTAGGACTAGAAATTTGGAGACCAAATTGTCCAGCTGGATATTTCTGAATTGAGTCGCCAAACAAAACCCACACATTTTCTAACCATTAAAGAAGGGTGCCAACATTGTTTAAGATGTGTTACCAGTAGAACCTTACTTACTGGTAATTCGTTCAGCCACCCGCACACTGGGAAAAGATACAAGATCAACTTTGCATTGACTTGTTCAACCACTTTTGTGGTTTATATGCTCACTTATCCCCATGTCAGGAAGACTCAAAAACAATTTAAAGAATGGATGGCACTCCATCACACCACCATATGACCAGCCATAGAGAGTGGTGCAAATGAGCAACCAGTGGCTCGTCACTGTGCTCAATACAAACATGGGGTGGCTTCTATAAGAGCCATAATTATTGATAATGTGCCTCCCCTGCTCATGGGGAAAATGGAAATTAAATTCTAATGCAAAAAAAGAGTAAGTGGATATTTGTACTGGAAACCATCTCACCCAGAGAGTTAAATGAGACCCTGGGTTTTCAGTGTTTACTATAATTTCCATGATCTCTTTAATATGTTTTGATCAGGGATTTCTAATGAATCTCCTTCAAGTAATATTGTTAATATGCTGATTGGTTTCATTGGGTTGCTGTGTGGAGTTGTGATATCCATTTTTACTAACTGCAATAGCTATATTTATATTAATAGCACAGTTTTTTATTATTATTGTTGTATCTTGTTGTGACCGGATGGCCTCTTACCCAACTCCCGATCACTGGTTGGGGTTTCAACTAGAATTTGGGGTATCAGGGATTCTCGCTTACAGTCAGTGACCGGTTGTCACTGACTCCACCCACTGTGCTGTGGGCGTAACGATGCTGCCACCACCTAGCTCCTCCTATTGACATTCAGAACCGATTTTTAGGTACACTCAGGCTCCTACAGCCGGCGCCTGGAACCGCCTGGATGCGTTGACTAGCTGTGGCTACACCTCCTGATCCCTCTCAATGGACCAGGCTCTGCATGGTAGCTGGCAGAGGGCTTGAGCTTCAGAGATGCTCGGCTCAACCCAGAACAGTAGGAGAATGGAATAGCAATTGGTGCAATTCTGTTGGTCGCAGGGTACAGATGTAGTCGAAGTAAAAAGTCCCTCCCTTCCGATTGAAGGGGAATATCATACAGAAATTAAACAGCAGTTCTTCTTCACAAAGGATTTTCAAAGATGTACACTACACAGGCTCACAGGCCCTCTTTTAATATAATTCTTACACACAATATCACAGGGGGGTAAATCAGCCCTGTGTTCCTCTCAACCAATCATGCTGTCTCACAAAATACAAATAACCACATCTTACATTTCAAAGGAGTCACCCAATTTCCTCCTTTCTAATCTACCACCCAAACCTAAACACAAACTGATTTATCATACATTATAACTGTCTCCTAAAATGTTGATATAACATTTCACAGGAAATGATAAATTACAATCATCCTTCCCAATGGAAGTGTCAATCAGTTTGGCATTTCCAACCTTAACACATTCAGGTTTTAGAAAGTGACATCCAAAAGGGGCTTCTTAAAAACAAACAAATTGTTTGTCCTGACCTTGCTGGCTATTGCCTTTTCAAAGGAAGTGCTGTAAACGAAGGGTTTAGCCATATGACACTATTCACACCTTCACACAGAAAACTTCCAGCTAGGTCTTTCTATTCATCAGACCTCCTGCTAGGAAATGACAATCAGCATCTAGTTTCCTGCAGCCACAGAGGCTGGTCATGTCATATACAAAAAGTGCATTTAAACCCATATTACATACAAAAATATATTCAAACGTGTCATAGACTATACTACTCCGCAGAGCCGTAACAAGCCTTTCTGTGCCCTGTGCCAGAAAGAGCATTGGCGCCCCCCTCATTTTTCAAAGGGACATAATGCACCCAAAAAAGGGCCATGGCTTCATGGGGAAGGGCCAGGGAAGAGATAGTAGGGGCCAGGAGATGCTGGGGATGAAATAAGAGGAAACTGCAAGCAAGAATGATAATAAACAGAAATTTGACAGGCTCAAACAGCGCCAGCTGAACTGTGTTGCCCTATGTGATGGCACCGGCCATACTACCCTAGTTACGGCCCTGTTACTCCACTTTATACACCAATGCATTGCAGATGCAGTGCTCCACCGCAAAATGTGTATATTAATACAGTTTACTATAAACCATGTGCAGTGTCCACTTTAACTGTTTCAGCGCTGGCTGCAGTGGGAGCTTGGTCTCCCTGTCCCCAGCATGCACACACACTCTACCTCCACTCCCCCAGTGCAACGGGTCCAGGCTGCGGCATATAAAACATTAAAAGCACACTTATTAACACTCAGGGCCTGATTCAGAGCAGGTCGCCTTTTTTTTTTTTAGAACGGCCTCCTGGCCGCTCGCATAGCTGTGGGTGACCACCCAAAGCTATAGCGAGTGGCCAGGAAGATGGTCGCGATGGTCAAGACCATCGCGACCATCGGGCTTGCGACGAGACCCTTGTGGTAGCAAGCCCCAGAGAGATTTCAGCTCTAACAGAGCCGAAATCTCTCCCACTGACATCGTGATGTCAGTGGGGCCGCCCCCAAATCGAGGCGTTCACATGGGAATGCCTCAGTTTGGGCAGCCACTCCCTCGGCCCGCCCACCAAAGGGGGCGAGCTGTCACTCAACATTGACAGCTCGTCCCCTTTGTTGCGAGACCCGGAGCGACGGAGTGCCCGTCACTATCCGGGTCTCGTGCATTCGCACGACGGAGCTGGCTCCGTCATGCGCATGTGCACTGACCCACCATCGAATGCGCACTGACCCACCCTGAATCAGGCCCTCAGTGCCTATCGCAGAGTACACATTTACAATGGGTGCCTTTTGTCCTTTTAAAAATGATGCCGCAGCATAGGGGTTAACCTCTTCAGTGCTGCGGCCACCATTATTCACGTGGGGCCGGCCTCCGGCTACACTTGTGTTATGAGTTCTCATTTTATTATTATTGTCTGATGTTTATACAGATCAATTGTGCCGCTTGTTATTAGGCAACTAGTATACTTTGTATCCAACACTGTCAGGCGCCGGCTGATGATGTCACAGGATCTGTGACATCCGTACCTGGCACACGCGAGAGTCTGGTGCCGGTGAGTAGAATATTAATGATTGCTGTAGCTATATATGTCTGTCTGTCATTTGTATGTAAACTGACTGCTGTCCCTGATGAAGAGGGGAACCCCAAAATGTTGGACTAAATAAAGGACCGTTTTAAGATGTGAATAGGACTATTAAGTGCTGTCCTATCTTCATAATATATATATACACACCAATACAGGAAAATCTGGCACTATATTTAATTCCAGTAATTTGGCTCGGTGCCACCACAGTGTAAGTACTCACAACTCCACCGGTAGTTCGGCACTCAGGTACTCAATAAATACAACACGTGATCATCAACGTTTCAGTTTATGTGATAAACTGTCTTCAGGATATAAAACAATACAGACATATTTACCTTATATAGTCCCTCCACCAACACCATTTGCAAATAATCGACATCTCCAGCGTCCTCGCCGGGGCCCATAGAGATGACGTCATCAGCAGCCGCTGACAATGCTCCCACGTGCCTCCAGATGGCGCACACCTCGTGACATAAACACCATCACCTAGCAACTATAATAAACAAAGTCACAGCTATAATAATAATCAACAGCCGGCTGTTGATTACTGAGGACTCAATTCCTTGACTGTTGCTGCGATACAGCGCTAGACGCTAGACACACTGCACGCTGTGACTGAGAGACCCGGGTTGAGATCTGTTTCTCCCCCGGTCTTTATTACTGAAAACTACGGTGTTGATCCTGGTGCCGCTATTTCAGTCCGGGACTTACCCACCTGCATTATACCAAACTGGAGAGAGCTGTATCTGTGTCCATACACAATTCAACAGTGGTCCAGGTGATTTGGAGGTGATTCCCGCAGTATGAACACCGCTGAGCCTGTGCACAGCCAGTGACTTTGAATCTGAAACTTCACAGCGGGGAACCATCACCACTTTATGTGGGTACTTTTGGGGCTGAAAAATAAGGAAGAAACCTGGATAAAGTCACCAAAGGTTAACACTATATGCATCTACACAAGAATCTATCGGAGCCTTTCCCTACTAAGGTCCTATCTGGCACCAGTAACCCGGGTCCAGCTTTGTATACTCAATCGACTGACAAGATTTACAGATAAGCCTTAAAGATTTATCTTTTGGTACGCACATTATTATTTGAGCACGGGCACAATTATTTTTTAATTTATCACACTATTTGGCGCTTGTCCTTTCCACCCCATTTTCCATATATATATATATATATATATATATATATATATATATATATTGTGATAGAAGCACTGGTTGATGGCAGGTATGTTTGTCCTAGGTTTTTGGCCTATGTGTTTTAAAAAACCCCAGGAGAAGTCTGTTTTGTAAACAGACCAGAGTATCGGATTTTAGAAAAGCCGGTTTGGGTCCTGGGGGTGTGGATGTGAGGAGAGGGAGGGCTCCATCCACAGGCCACTCCAGGTTTTGGGCCTTTCAGCCTGGTAGCAGGCTCGTTAGGGCTTACAGCTGGAACTGGCTGATTTAAGCTGTGTTCAGTTGTAGCTGAGTGTCTCATACCTGGGAGAGCAGGCCACAGGTTACCTTGCTCTGAGACACTCTTGGCTGTAAACCAGAGGGTACTGTGGACGGGGATTTTGTTTAGTGTTCTGATAGTGAGGGAACTTACTGTCTAGTTAGAACCCAGATGGGTTAGGATTTTGTTTATGTTTTGTTTTATTTATGTACCTGGCACAATAAAGACTGGCTCCGACCAGTTTGTACAAGAACTGTGTCCTGTTTATCCAGCTGCAGTGTGTAAAGAGGGAGTCAGTCTACCCCAGGAGGGGGACCCCTATCCCGATTGTGTCACAAGATATATATATATATATGCACAGACACAACCGGCACTCTCCCATCTATAGGCGATAAATGGCCCAGGTGCAGCAACCGGAAAGGGTAAACAATCAGCAGATAGGGGAGACACTCCGGGACTTGTAAATCAATGAAGCAAGTAGTCACAATTCTGCAACGTTTTGGTTTCATTATAAACCATCATCAGGCAAAAACATACAATGAAGATCTTACCTTTAATTACCCTTCACCAATCACTCCATAGAAAATTCCAGATGGGGGGGCATGATGTTTAAGGGGCTACACCTCAAAAGCTATAAGAAGTGATAAGCAGAAATTTGGCATGGATAGGTAGAACTGTTGCTTGGTGCTACATGCCAGGGAAAAAAAAAGAGGATTTGGAAACAATTTAAAGCTCCAACTGTCAGTTTTTTTGACACTCTCAGTTAGGACCACTTTTCTGCTGTTCTCTATGGGGGATGTTTGGGAAGGCATAAGTCAGGGTACATGGCAAATTTAGACTTGGGGTTTGTTTTTTTAGGTAGCTATTGTTCCAGTACAGGGTCTTTTGGGGTTCAGGTAATTGAGAAAGTTACAGTTTTTAAACTATTACCTCACAGTTGCCCCATTATAGATATAGGAAGCTTCAATTCATTGCACATCCTCAGTAGGTGCCTTCAGCAGGTGTTCTCACTTTGGCTTCACTTGGGTGCACCAAGATGGCTGGCCAGTGCTGGCAGTAGTGGCGGTGGGATCTGGGGGAAAGAAGTGGCCGTTATCTGCAGCTGGGACCGGGGTGGGGGTAGCGGGTGTTAGCAACTGTGTGTGGTCGGTGGTGAGGGCTGCGGGACCCAGCGGTGTCCCGCAGCGGTTAAACACAGGTGCACGGACGGACTCAGTGAGTTCCGTCTGTGCTGCTGTGTTTAAAACAAAATTTTTTTTTAAATGGCGTGCCCCACCCCCCAAAAAAAAAAAAAATCAACAACCAGCACTGGGCTTTGCAGACCTAGTCCTGGTGGTACAGTACAGAGGATAAATTACAGTGCTAAAGATAGATATTGTATATAGAATTTAGTAATATAAATCATATAAAATCAATAGTTAAAAATTAGCACCTTAAGAAAATAAACTACATGCAGCAATATATAAATCCTGAAAAAGGCATAGAAATATTACACCCTGTAGGCACCGTAATATGGCATGACATTTTTCAAAGCACCGGACATGGATCTTTGGATGGTAAGTATCCAGCAAAGAAAGAATTGAAGTGTTTAAAGGCTTGTGATATAGTCTCAAGGGTATCTGTAATTAGAGATGGTCCCACACTGAGGTTTTAGTCCTAGCGGTCAGGGTTGATGCTTTACCTGCGGGACTCAGTGGTAGGGCTCCCCTGGCTGTGGCATTAGCCCCCTGCTAGAAAAAGTCCAGTCCTGGTTCTGGGTTATACAGGGGAATCCTACGCATTTTTTTCTCCTGTATTCCCAGAACCAGGACCGGCTCAGAGCCCAGTGCTGGCTGCACTGAATACGTGCGACCCCTTTGTCATTTGTCACCCGTACTTTGGCAACCAGGACTGGTTCTGAATAGCCCAGTGCTGGTTTTGCTTAAAATGGGGGACCCCTATGTCATTTGTCCCCTGTATTTAGCACCACCAGGACTGGGTCTGCAAAGCCTGGTTCTTTCAAGGGGGAGGGGCACGACATTATTTATTTTATTTTAAGACTTTCATTTTTTTTAAACACTGCAGCACAGACGGATCTCGCTGATTCATCCATGCATCTGTGTTTATTTGCATCACACAGATGCAGGTATCACAGATCTCCCGATCCGAGCCTGCATCTGTCTACCGCCGCAACCAACGCCCGCTACCCCCCCCAGATCCCAGCCACAGCTAACGCCTGCTTCCTTCCCCCGAGTCCCACCACTGCTACTGCCTGCACTGGCCAGCCATCTTTGTGCACCCAAGTGAAGCAACAGTGAGTACACCTGCTGAATGCACCAACTGATGCTGCGCAACAAGTTGAAGCATCCTTTCTGTATTAAGGCGCACTCGTGTGGTAATAATTTAAAAACTGTAACTTTCTAATTTACCTGAACACCAAAAGGCCCTAACCTGGAACAATAGCTACCTAAAAAAACCAACCCCAAGTCTAAATTTGCCATGTACCCTGACTTATGCCTTCCTAAAAATCCCCCATAGAGAACAGCAGAAAAGTGGTCCTGATTGAGAGTGTCAGAAAAAACTGACAGATGGAACTTTAGATTACTCCCAAGTCCTTATTCTTTTATGTTTTTGCCCTGAAATTCGGCATTTTGCTGCACCAAGCGACAGTTCTACCCATCCATGCCAAATTTCAGCTCAGTACTTCCAATAGCTTTTGAGGTTTAGCCAATTGAACACCATGTCCCACCTCAGAGTTATCTATGGGAGAATTCCATTTTTTTGAGAGATTGTCCCCTGTATTTAGCACAACCAGCACTGGGGCTCCAAAGCCCAGTGCTGGTTGTGCTGTGGGGGCACATAAGTTTTTGTTATATTACACATCCATATTTTAACAGATGCATGGATGGATCTCACTGATATGTCCATGCATCTGTGTCTTATTGATTTGATTTTCTCAGGTGCATGCCCAGCACCAGCGAGTCCCTCTGTTGCCCGCTAATGCTCCTGTGCACGGCCTTGTTGCTGCCACTGCCCCACACCCGCAGCCATCTCTTCCTCTGCATCCCCAAAACACCTTCTGTGTACTGTCTGCTCCTCCACCCATGCTAGTGTACCTATTTGTTGTCCTTCTGCCCTGCAGGTGGCCCGGTTTGCTCCTCAAAACCCTGATGGTTAATAAATTTAAAAAATGCTATGAAATACCATAGACAAAAAACCTTATGGTTTCACATGTCCCATTAAGGCTTCTTAGACATGATCTGAAATTTCACAAAACCTACTGAATTTGTGCCACTCAAAGTTAAAAAAGCAATCTGTCTTTACCCATCTGCACTGCTCTGTCTTCCCGCATCCATGCCACTCTGTACCCCCATCAACATTGCTCTGTTCTCCCAAACTGTGCCACTCTGTCTCCCTGCATAAGCACCATTGTTTTCCACCCATCTGCATCACTCCTTCCCATCAGTGCTTCTTAATCTCCTCCCCCACTCCACGCTTCTGTCCCCATCCACACCGCTTGTCTTTTCCCCATCCACTCCACTCTTATCCCATCTGTGCAACTCTAACTTCTGCTCAGACCTTAGTTACATAGACTACATATGTGTATTCCATTGAGCACACAATTCTGTGAATTAGCAGCTCCACCATTTTGTGAGGGACAGCAATCTCACTCTGTGAGAATTCTGAATCTGCAGTTAACCACAGTGTGTGATGACATACCATATCTGTATTGCGCAAGGAACACGTCCATTAAGGCATCAGCCTTAATGATCGGAATTTCATTGCTTTTTTAAGTTTGAGTGGCACAAATTCAGTAGGTTTTGTGAAATTTCAGATAATGTCTAAGAATCCTTAATGGGACATGTGAAACTGTAAGGTTTTTTGTCTATGGAGTATAGACAAAATCAGTTTGCTGCATTTTCTGCCCCACAATCAAGTGACAAGTGCACCTGTTTTGTGCACTACTACTTTACGTCTGTGTTTGGATTCCAGCTAGTGCAACTGCACATGCATGCCCACTAGGACTAGGCCACACATTTGAAAAACAAAATCTTTGAAAAAGGCATTGGGAACAGCTCCAGCCAAGTGGGGAATGATCCGAAGATCCCTTCCAGCTTGGCTACCCAATAGATGTAAGCATGCTAACACTATTTCTGGGAGCATTAGCTAGTGAAGATGGAATAACTGTGATGTGCAATTTACTTTGCAAAGCAGGAAATATCTTCAATATCTCTTGTTTTATAGCTTTGTTAAATAGGGGTGAGACTTAATCCTGCCTTAAACTTGTGGAAACAGCGGTTTGCTAATTTTTTAAGGACATATTTAGTTTGATAAATAGTCTTGTAATTAGTCTTTCATACATCAGTCCATATGGAAATGACAATTACCATCAGTAATATGAATAGATGGACTACGATCATGGGCTTAACTACCATAGGTGCAAGGGGTGCAGCGGCTATGGGGTCCAGAGCTGAGGAGGGCCCATCTTTCTTGTCAAAGTTGTATGTGTTATATACATTTTTCACAATTGGGTGGTACATAGGGGTCCTTTCAAACTGTTGCTATGAAGCTGGCCACACACTAGACCAACTTACATCCAACCAACCAACTAGTTGATTGGTTGGAATGAAAATCTGGTAAGGGATGAAAGCAAATGACAATCAGCAATTTGCTCACAAACGCCGGAAAATGGACTAAGGAACCTCCTTTTGTTGGCTCGATCAGTGTATTATCATTGGGTAGCAGTGCCTGGTTGCACACTGTACCCCGTCCTACCCACTCTCCAGTTAGAATTGTAGAATCTAACAAAAAAAAGCAGGTTGTGATTTATTCTGGCAGAATGTAGCAGACGTGCCCCCTTATACATATTTGGCCTACACCTACTGTACTTGTGAAAAATATGCCCATGCCTCTCCAGGGGCCCTATTCATCATTGGAGGCTGTATGGCACCTGATGATTAAGTTTTCTTCTCACTGTGGGGAATACTTAAGTATGTAAATCACATCTGTGGATACTTTACACCAGAGAATGTCATCTTTGCTCCGGTGTGGGGACAGCTGCTCCGAAAAGCAGCTGTCCCCGGGATTAGTAGCGCAGCTACATAAGTAGCTGCATTACTTACGTCGCCCCCGTTGAGGTAGTGAGGTGGTGGCGGAGGGAAGGAGCGGGGGATCAGAGGAAGGAAGGAGCAGGGATCTGAAGATGGCGCTTGTTCTCACAAGCAAACTATGAAAACTTTCAGTTTTCGGAGATTGCTGGATTTTAGGTGGTCCATTCAGGACCCCAGATGATGAATGACCCATTTCTGCATGGTTACCAGGCCCTTTATCATTTGATGAATAGGCCCCCAGGTCTGAGGAGGGGTAGGGTACCGAATCCTGAGGAGGGATAGGGTACCGAATCCCTGCAGTCACGATGCCGATGGTCTGAATACCGACAGAGGCATCCTGACAGAATTAGGTAAGTAACCCTAACCCTTACCTCCCCAACTCTAACAAACCTTTCCCACAGCCTAACCCCAACCCCACCTTCCCGCAACCTAACCCTAACCCCCTCCCATCCCACCTATTGCCTAACCATAACCCTAATAATTACCATAGGGATGTCAGCAGTCTGGATTTTGGAGCCGGGATTCTGACCACCTGTATCCTGACCATCGGGATTCCAACTACATCCCCTAATGAGATGTAAGTCAAAGGTAAACAAAAAACTTTTTTGTGCATGTATGAAATAAAAGAAAACATATTTTCTGAAAAACAAAATTACAGATGTGCATCCAACTCTACATGAGCCCTGTTTTGTCATATGGTAGTTTGAAATTTTTATTTTACAGTCTTTTAAAATATTTTCTCTAAGACAAATATGGCTTTCTTTTTTAAGCATTCTGTGCCAGCTGTGCTATAGTTAATCTGCTTAGTATGTAGCCTGTGCAGTTCTGAATTATCTGATCATCCAATGTAAAACTGTAAGCAAAATCCTAGCATTCCAAACTGCAGGTTGCAATGAGGTTTGGAGAGAATAGGTAGCTTGCTTAAATAAGAGTTTGGAGCACAGGTCTAGCACTAAATACAATCAGTAGATGCCATAAAATGAATCAAAACTCCTTTGGATTTGTACTGGTACAACTGGATGTCCACCCAGAGCACATGAAGGATTGCACCTCAATCTTCAACGCTTCCGAGACCTACTGTACACGTGCAGAGGTGGAAAAATCTTCTGTGCAAAAGTGTACTTTCTTACCACTTTAGTATGCCACTAAAATAAAGTTTCCATTGTTTTCTCAAAATTAATTTGCTTCATGTAAGGTTTATATTAGGGATGAGCGGGTTCGAAATTCTGAAATCCAAACCCCCCCGCGCCACCCAATCTGAGCCGGATTGGAGTCAAGTTCAAGTTTTCCTGCCTGACTCGGATCTGAAATCCAGGCAAAACGTCATCATCCCGCTGTCGAATTCTCGCAGGTTTTGGATTCAATAAAAGGTCCCCGCGTCAGCGCCATTTTTCACTCCGGCTGTGAACAGTGAAACAGGAGGGTGGGAGTTGTGCTGCTGTTGTTGTCCATAGGGGCTGTGGGCCTGATTCAGACCCGCTCGTGAGCGATGAGCGCTCGCAAGCAGGTCGATGTTGCCCAAGTGCGCATGCGTACGAGACCCGAATAACAACGGCCAAGCCGTCGTCAAGGGTCTCGCACCAAAGGGTGATTGACAGCACGCCCCCTTTGGTGGGCGTGCCGGGGGCGTGGCTGCCCAGACGGAGGCGTTCCCATGTGATGTCAGTGGGAGTGCTTTTGGCTCTGATAGAGCCAAAAGCACTCCTGGGCTTGCGGCAGCGAGACCCTACCACAAGGGTCTCGTCGCAAGCCCGAAGGTCGCGATGGTCTTAAAAATCGCGACCATCATTTTGGCCGCTCGCTATAGCTGTGGGTGGTTACCCACAGCTATGTGAGCGGCCAAGGGGCCGCTCCAAAAAGTAGGAGGGACGGCCCTGATTCAGAGCAAGCGCTCTGTCAGAGCGTCCGGCTCTGAATCAGGGCCCGTGTCCACTCCAAAGTCCATAAGGGCTGGCTGGGCTGTGTTGTGCAGTCTGTTGTCCATAGTGGCTGTGTCCACTCCAAAGTCCATAGGAGCTGGCTGGGCTGTGTTGTGCAGTGTCCCATAAAGGCTGCAGTATTAAAGGGGTGCTGTAGTGTTGTCCAGAGGGTGCTCTGTCCATCAGGGGTGCTCCCCCAAGTGCAAAAAATATATATTTTTCTGTTTGTTCTGTAGCCGCATGTGCATCAATAAAGTTGCACCAAGCGTGCACCTATGTCATAAGTAAAGGGCCAAAATAGAAGAACCAGCGCTAAAAAATGTATAATGATAAATAAAACTGGATAGATGGTTTCAAATGTATATAATAGTAGATAAGTATTTATTATGCTAATTAGCACTTAAAAGAATATACTGTATCACAAATATATTCATAAATAACAAAAGACAGACAACATTAAACAGACAACACATACATAAAATATTGATATAATGAGTCCACCTGGGACCAATATTAAGAGTATAGGTATAATGGTCTTTCTCTGGATTGTCCCGCAGATGTCAATAATGTAGCCCCATATGAACAATCGAGGACTAAATGGGTGAGAGAAATGTTATATATCCCACTCGTATTGACAATATGTCACAGTGATGTGACTTTGAGAGGCAGCACTTTACCAGTTCTTAGTTGAAATGGCTGTTTGGAAAATCCTCTGGCATCCAGCAGAGATGGTAATTAGACAGGCTGAAGCACAATGATGAGGAAACATCCGCAGCTGCAGGGGTAAATCCAAAATGTGAAGACTCCGGGTGGAAGGTGTATACCAAGTCTTGTAACAAAATCAGAGTGGTTCAACAAGCAACGAGGTGGAGATTCTCAGTGGGGTCTCAACGTGTTTCGCTGAGCAATGATCGCTCAGCTTCTTCAGGAGTGTGAGATATGGATCAGAGAGTACCTCATATATACCCAGTAAATCAGTGAATATTCAAAACTCATGAGATCAATCAATAAAAATAAGCAGTACTGAAAAAACCATCCATCCTTAAATAAATCTAGATAATAAATATAGGAGGCAGTCATACTATTATCCCAAATATATATAAATAAATAAAGTATACATAGGGAGTTACCTTCAGTAGTCTCCTATTATTAATAAAGGTACTTCCGTATTCCCGGACCCCCGATCACATGATCGTCATAGATCACGTGATCCGGTATAACCTGATTGTAAATACAAAACGTCACTAATGATGCACATTTCAGAGACTTCCGGACTCGCGATCATGCGATTCAAATCGATTACGTGGTCGGGTGTAACAAAATGTAAACCTTTTATAAATGAGTTGTAAACATAGGACGTTACTAATAGCTTGCAAGCGCTCTATAGTATATTAACATATTGAGAAGTATCATCTTGTGAAAACAATCCATAGTACATCCCATAAGTGGCGCTAATAAGAAAAACATGACATATATCAACCACAAAATCACCACATGATGTGATGAACACATATGCTGACATGACCTTGTAAAGGGTAAGTAAATAATTTGGACAGTTACATATCCGCCCCAGGGATTCAAATGACATCATCTCCAATTGCATAAAAGATAAATAATAAATATAAACTTATAATACTATACAGAATAAATATAAAAAAATGCTAAAATACTGAAATAAGGATGATATAGAGATGATGAAACTCTGCATATATTAAGTAAGAAAACAAACTGAATACAAATTATTCAGTGATATAATAAGAACATGAGGATTTATTTATGAAATGTAATATAAACAATGTTATGGTAAAACCAACTTAGAAAAATAATAATAAAGTACTAATGATATAAACTATAAAGAATACATATATTATAAAATAAAAAAAATAGAAAAAGGAGAAAGGGCCTACCGTATATAGGTACACCATAATTACCTAATTTGTATAAATATGAGATATCTCAAGTAATGACAGAGTTAAGTTCCATTGATTAATTTAATCCATCAGGATGTAAGGAGTTAAAATTGAGCATCCAAAAGACCTCCCTGCTACAGAGTCTGTTAAACCTATTCCCACCCCTAGAGGTCATCGCAATAGTTTCTAATCCTATAATCCTCAAACATCACTGTTGTGTTTAATATTGAAATGTCTAGGAACACTGTGTAAAATACTGCGATTGACAATATTACGCCGGTGCTCCATAAATCGAGTTCTTAAACATCTGATTGTGCAGCCAACATAAAATAGGCCACAACCACAAGACAATAAATAAATGATATACTTAGAGTCGCAATTCATAAAGGAATTCAAAATATAATTTTCTCCCATAGAGGGTAAGTGGATTTCTGTGGTGCGTCTAGCCATATGAGAACACATGGTACACCTAGGTTTACCACATCTATGAATTCCTAAAGGTTTAGAGGACAGCCAGTTAGAATTATTCGATGTCTGTTTCATAATCTTATTTTCATTCTTTTGTTCTAACTGACTGGGGGCTAGAATAGACTTTAATGATCTATTTTTCCGAAAGGTGACATGAGGATGTAAAGGTAACAAATCACAGAGAATATTATCTTGTCTAAGGACCCTATAGTTTCTAGAAATAATCTCCTTAATTTCCCTAATGGAGTTGTTGTATTTACAAATAAAGGATAAATCCCTATCTGGTTTCTGTTTTTTACCTTTTTACATTTTTACTTCTGTTTAGGGATTGACACTCCCTTTACCAGCTGCTCTACTGATAGCGCATCATATCTTTCTGTTGTTCATAAGTAAAGGGCCGGCTGGCTCATCTGTTGAAGGGTAGTGTAACCCCCAAAGTGCCTGAAAAAAATTTCTGTGTTTTTGACTTTTGTGCGCTGTAGCCGCATGTGCATCAACAAAGTAGCACCAAACGTGCGCCTGTGTCATAAGTAAAGGGCCAGCTGGCTCATCTGTTAAAGGGTGGTGTAACCCCCAAAGTGCGCTCCCAAAAAAAATATATATATTTCTCTGTGTTTGTGACTTGTGTGAGCTGTAGCCGCACGTGCATCAACAAAGTAGCGCCAAGTGTGCGCCTGTGTCATAAGTAAAGGGCTGGCTGGCTCGTCTGTTGAAGGGTGGTGTAACCCCCAGAGTGCCTGAAAGAAAAATAAAAAAAATATTTTTCTGTGTTTGTGTGTGCCTTAGCCACACATGCATCAATATCACATAAATGGAGGACAAAAATTTGTCCGATAAAAATAAAAAAGGGAAAGATCAAGAGCCACTTCCTCCTAGTGCTGAAGCTGCTGCCACTAGTCATGACATAGACGATGAAATTCCTTCAACGTTGTCTGCCATGGCCGATGCTCAATGTCATAGTAGAGGGCATATAAAATCCCAAATGGCAAAGTTCACTAAAATTACCTTAAAAAAGAAATTTAAATCTTCTGAGGAGAAATGTAAACTTGCCAATATGCCATTTACGACATGGAGTGACAAGGAACGGCTAAGGTCCTCCCCTATGTTCATGACTAGTGGTTCAGCTTCACATGACGATGGAAGCCCTCCTCCCACTACAAAAATCAAATGAGTTTAGCTGGCAAAAGCACAGCAAAGAACTGTGTATTCTAAGAAGATGTCACAAATACCAAAGGAGAGTCCAAGTGTGGCGGCGGTTGCGATGTCTGACCTTCCCAACACTGGACGGCAAAAGGTGACTCCTTCCACCATTTGCATGCCCTCGGCAAGTGCTGGAAGGAGCACCCACAGTACACTTGCTGATATTCAAATTGAAGGTGTCACTGTTGAAGTTCAACAGGATGAGGATATTGGTGTAACTGGCGCTGAGGAGGAAGTTGACGAGGAGGATTCTGATGGTGATGTGGTTTGTTTAAATCAGGCACCGGGGGAGACAGTTGTCTGTGGGATGAAAAAGCCCAATACGGTCATGCCTGGGCAGAAGACTAAACATTCCACCTCTTTGGTCTGGACATATTTTTATCCAAATCCGGACAACAACTGTCTTGCCATATGTACCATATGTAAAGGTGGGATGTTAAACACCAAGGAACATCCTCCCTTATACGTCACCTGCAGCGCGTTCATAAAAAGTTACTGTAAAGTTCAGAAACTGTGGCTAAGACCATAAGCAGTCCAGAGACACCTAAATTCCTTTTTCCTGTTGTATCCAAGTGCCTGCAAACCACACCGTCAACTCCCTCCTCGTCAATTTCCTCCTCAGTACTGATCAGAAGTAGTACTGCAGGCCATGTCACTGGCATGACTGACCCTCCTATCCAGGATTCCTCGGGAGGATCCTTCATTGCTACACCAACTGCTGCTGCTGTTGCTGCTGGGAGTCGTTCATCATCCCAGAGAGGAAGTAGGAACACCACTACTTCTTTTACTAAGCAAATTACCCTCCAACAGTCCTTAGTGAGGAGGTTGAAGTATGACAGCAGTCATCCTGAACCAAAGCGGATAAATGAGGCCTTGACAGCTATGTTGGTATCCACCATTGGTGCAGTGGGATTTAGACAATTGATGGAGGTAGTGTGTCACCGGTACCAAATCCCATCTAGATTCCACTTCACTAGGCAGGAAATACCGAGAATGTACAGAGACGTCTGAAAGTGTCCTGTGTCCTAAAAAATGCGGTTGTACCCAATGTCCACTTAACCATGGACATGTGGACAAGTGGAACAGGGCAGACTAAGGACTATATGACTGTGACAGCCCACTGGGTAGATGTATCGCCTTATGCAGCAACAACAGCAGCGTCACCAGAAGCAGCATCTCAGAAACGCCAGCTCGTTCCAAGGCAGGCTAGGCTGTGTATCACCGGTTTCAGTAAGAGACACACCGCCAAAAACCTTTTAGAGAAACTGAGGGAAATCATCACCCAATGGCTTCCCCCACTTAGACTGTACTGGGGATTTGTGATATCTAACAATGGCATCAATATTGTGCGGGCATTACATCTGGGCAAATTCCAGCATGTCCCATGTTTTGCTCATACAATAAATTTGGTGGTGCAGAATTTTCTGAAAAATGACGGGTGTGTAGGAGAGGCTTTGGGTGACCCAAAAAAATTTCTGTCCACTTTCACCATTCAGTGACTGCCTGCCGAAGACTGGAGCGCCAGCAAACACTCTTGATCCTGCCCTGCCATCACCTGAAGCAAGAGGTTGTGACGTGGTGGAACTAAGCCCTCTATATGCTTGAGAGGATGGAGGAGCAGCAAAAGGCCATTCAAGCCTATACATCCACCTATGACATAGGCAAAGGAGGGGGTATGCACCTTACTCAAGCGCAGTGGAGAATGATTTCCGTGTTGTGCAAGGTTCTCCAGCCCTTCGAACTTGCTACACGTGGAGTCAGTTCAGACACTGCCAGCATGAGTCAGGTCATTCCCCTCATTAGGCTTTTGCAGAAGCAGCTGGAGAAAGTGAAGGAGCTAAGACGGAGCGATTCCGCTTGGTATGTGGGACTTGTGGATGAAGCCCTTCATTCACTTTGCTAGGATTCTAGGGTGGTCAATCTGTTGAAATCAGACCACTACATTTTGGCCACCATGCTCAATCCTAGGTTTAAAGCCTACATGGTGTCTCTCTTTCTGGCCAACACAAGCCTGCAGAGGTGCAAAGACCTGCTGGTGAAAACACTGTCAGCTGAAGCATAACGTGACATGTCAACAGCTCCTTCTTCATTTTCTCCCGCAACTGGGGAAGCCAGGAAACAACTTAGGTATCCTAAGCAACCCGCTGGCGGTGATGCAGGGCAGACAGGACCAAGTTTGGACATCTGGTCTGGACTGAAGGACCTGGCAACAATTTCTGGCATGTCTCCTGTCACTGCATATGATACTGTCACCATTGACAGAATGGTGGAGGATTACATTGGTGACAGCATCCAAGTAGGCATGTACTGTACTGGCAGGAAAAAGAGGCAATTTGGAGGCACCTGTACAAACTGGCTCTATTTTACCTAAGTTGCCTCCCCTCCAGTGTGTACTCCGAAAGAGTGTTTAGTGCAGCCGGGAACCTTGTCAGCGAAAGGCGTAGGAGGTTGCTTCCACAAAATGTGGAGAAGATGATGTTCATCAAAATGAATTATCAATTCTTCCAGGGAGACCAGCCTCCAGAATGTACAGAGGGACCTGTGGTGGTGGATTCCAGCAAGGACAAATTAATACTCTGTGAGGATGAGGATGTACACAACACTGAAGAGGGTGAAGAATCAGTGGATGAGGAGGATGAGGACAACATCTTGCTTCCGTAGAGCCAGCTTGTTTTTTGGGGGCCCAAACGAACCAATAATTTCAGCCACAGTCGTGTGGCAGACCCTGGAGCTGAAATGATTGGTTTGTTAAAGTGTGCATGAAATGTTTATACAACATAAGAGTGGGTGGGAGGGCCCAAGGACAATTCCATCTTGCACTTCTTTTTTTTTCTTTGCATTATGTACTGTTTGGGGCCTAGTTTTTCAAACTGCCATCCTGTCTGCCACTGCAGTGTCACTCCTAGATGGGCAACGTGTTTGTGCCGCCCACTCGTGTTGCTTAGCAGAGTCATCCAGCTACCTCGGTGCAACCTTTTGGCCTGAAAACAATATTGTGAGGTGTTCAGAATAGACTGGAAATTAGTGGAAATTAATGTTATTGAGATTAATAATAGCATAGGAACAGAAAAATCCACAAATTCTGTGATTTTAGATGTTTTTATGCTTTTTTCCAAAAAAATACAGATCCAAAACACAAAACCCAGAACCCAAAACACGGAAGGGTGGTTTTGGCAAAACCAATCCAGATCCAAAACATGAAGAAAGATCCAGATCCAAAGCCAAAACACAAAACATGAAAAGTGGCCGGTGCACATCCCTAGTTTATATTATTTTTAGGTAGGTTTATATTTACTAAAGTGTGGGTTTTAGAAGTTGAGATGTTGCCCATAGAAACCAATCGTATTCTACATAACTTTTATCTAGCAGCTTCTAGAAGATAATAGCTACAATCTCATTGGTTGCTATGGGCAACATCTCCACTTCCAAAAACCTGCACTTTAGTCAATATACCCCCTAGTGGTTGCCTTCATTACATATGGCAATTTAGTGTGGGGATCTTTTTTTTACATTGCTTGTTGTGTAGGTGAAAAATAGGGCCAATTAATAGTTTAATACGTGACCCAAAGTTTCTGAGCTGGTACAATAGTCTTTGTATTGTAGAAATGGATGTGTGCCCTTCTCACGGGAGAAACACCCCTAAATATCACTCTTACATCCTATCTTCTACTTGCTCAATTTGCTACTTTTCCATAAATGCCATAAATCCTTGTGTCACTGCAGAAATCTAGGTGCATTTACACATATCTAGGCCCACAGCAGGTCCAAAGTGGGACATTTTGCTCTTTGTACTTAATCTTCAGTATTTTTAAACAATTTAAAAAATTCTATCCTAAAACAAATTGGACTATAGGCAGGTATTCTTGAACCTCCTCTCCTACAGAGTTGAGTAGTATATTATCCAAATCTACACTAAAACTTTGAAAGTCCTTTTTTTTTTTACTTAAACCTCTCCTGTGGACCTTCTGAAGGGAATGGGATTTAAATCCTGACAGCTGCTGCCCGAAGGGAGGAAATCCCGACAGCGGCACATAAGTAACCTAACCCTCCCCTCTCCATCCCCTATCTTGATGCCTATCATGAATCCCTAGCCGGCATTCTGCCATCGGGATTGTGACAGGTGGCTGCAACATAACTATATACCCTTCTGAAGCTCTTCCAAGCATAAACAATTCAGAAAGTCTCTGATATATGAGTCTGTGAAAAGTAGAGATGTGCGGATGCACAAAGCCGTAACTAGACATTTTGGTGCCCTGTGCCAGAAAAAGCTATGGTGCCCCTACCCATATTTTAAACATGGCCGTGGTTTCATAGGGAAAGGGTGTGGCTACACTATAGTACACCCAATTCACATTACGCCACACAGTAGTGCCCCTTATTCACATTACACTACATAGTAGTGTCCCTTATACATGTTATGCTACACAGTTGTAGGTTCCCTTACACATTATGCCACTCAGTAGAAATCCCCTCCCCCATGCGCAATTTGCAATACAGCAGAGATCCCCCCTCTTACACATTATGCCACACAGTAGAAACTGTCCCGTAGTATTGTTGATATTTCATAATTGTCAACATTGTGAATATCAACATGGTGACTGCATTCCGTGTGGTGTGCATCTATGCAGCCACACTGGATCCATCCATCCCCTTGGGAAAGTAACCATCATCACTGCGCATTTTAGATCCATCTAAAATGAAGTGTAGATGTGACTGACATGTAGAACTCTGAATACCCCATACACCAGTAGCTCTTATTTTTGTATGCTCAGCTTGGATGTATGCACTGTGTGAAAAAAAAAAATATATAATATATATATATATATACAATTAGAAATGTATGCCCATAGTACATACACTAGTACGTACTACACATCAATTGTTTTCTATAGTTATCCTGTAATCTTAAAAAATAATACATATATTATTGTGTCATTTTGTATTCTTTTGTTCTGAAATAAGTATTGCTATTCTTTAATCAATATAACCTGCAAAATGAGCACACGGGAATCAATGGACTTTTCACCACAGCGAGAGCTTTCTCTCCGCAACATTTTAATGTGCTTTTCACCATTTGTTAACAACAGGCAATCAGCTGTGTCTCTATAATTCCAAATGAATCCAATTAGTGATCACTCTGTCATCAGATCTAATTTTTGCACGCAATCTTCTCTAAGTCAATGTTTGCTTATTTCTTCCATTTACTTCTTTATCTCCTCCTGCAGCAGAAATTTTCCCAGGCATGTAATTGCATCTTATCTGCTGACTTAAGCCTAATAATTGCTGTATTTTACTTCACCTCTTTCAAAAATTCAGCTGGAATATTTTGCTGGTCCCTGGTTTAGCATTTAAAATTCAAAGTGCAGCCATACTGTATTAAGAACTGTTCAATGCATGCAGTCAGGACATAGTGGGTGAACTTTAATCTGCCCCCCAAATGTTAGGCTTCATATCCAATGATGTTTTTCCTGACGAATATGCACTAACAATAATGAATAATTAGGGTCTGATGCAGAGTTGAATGCAAGTTAGCTGTTATTACACCTGTATTGCGTTGACAGAGTAAAATTTGGATAATCGCCCCTGTATAGAGCTGTACGCAGTAATTTGATTGCACCAGCCCTATTTATACACTTGGGGCCTGATTCAGAGCTGAACGCTCTGACCAGAGCGCTCACTCTGAATCAGGGCCCTCCTCCATGAAAATGGAGCGCCCCCCCGGCCGCTCGCATAGCTGTGGGTGACCACCCACAGCATATGCGAGCGGCCAAAAAGATGGTCGCGATGGTCTTGACCATCGCGACCATCGGACTTGCGACGGAGACCCTGCAGTAGGGTCTCCCTGCCACAAGCCAAAATCACTCCCACTGACATCACTAGTGATGTCAGTGGGGCCGGCTTCAGACGGTAGGCGTTCCCATGGGAACGCCTCCGTCTGTCAGCCACGCCCCCTTTGGTGCGAGACCCGGAGCGATGGAAAGCCCGTCGCTCCCCGGGTCTCGCGCATGTGCACGACGGAGCTCCCTCCGTCATGCGCATGCGCAGTGGGGAACATCTACCCGCTTGCGAGCGTACTGCCGCTCGTGAGCGGGTCTGAATGACCCCCTTGGTTTCATAAATGTCATCATTATCAGTATGCTCTTACACTAGCCCAGAGCTCAATAATATGTAAAATATTTCATTTTATAAGTATACATAGCATTCACAGTTAACACTGTGATGATTAATTGCAATGTTTTTTTCTAGATATGATCCATTTAGCATTCATACTGAGCAATAACTACACATGTATCAATTATCCCCATTTATAAGTTAATGAAAGGTATATTAGGAACATTCAGAATAGTGCTTAGGGGTAAATTTACTAAGATTCGAGATTGGTCGGGGTGACAATCTCTGGAGAGTTTGGGGATGATTTTCATCTCGCAAATTTACTAAAGCCAAACTCGGGTGAGTTAGAGAGAGATTTCTCTCTTCTCACTCGTAAAACTCGGGTGAGATAGCAAATGCAAATCAACTCACCATCTGGCCAACTCGGAAGAACTTTTCACATAAAGGATACATCTCTCAAATTTACCAAGAATCGTGATGACAAGCTTGGGTGAGATGACAGCAAACTCTCTGCCAAACTGACTTTTCAAACTCTCAACCTCCTGAGCTGCGAGTTTGGCAGAAACGTACACAAATCATTGTGATTTGTGTATGTTTCTGCCTGTAAATAGTTAATATAGGGTTATTTTTTTTTTTAAATGATGAAGGGTCCCCCCCAAAAACCATAACCAGCCCCGGACTTGTCAGCCAGTCCTGGTTCCAAAAATTACGGGGAACAAAACTAGTAGGGTTCCACTGTAATTTAAAAACCAGCACCAGGCTGCAGGGCCAGTCCTGCTTTTAAATATAGGGGTAAAAAATTGCGTAGGGGTCACCCTATATATAAAACCAGCACCAGACCCAAACCGACCGGGGTGTAATGCAGCAGCCAGGAGACCCTATTACCGGGTCTCCAGGGCCAAAGCATTCTCACCCCAAGCCAGTCAGGCCAAGCCGGGGATCTCAGGGGAGGTGAAGACCCCCCAAAAAAGGGTCTCCCCTCTCCCAAAACCCCAGGCTTGGTCTGAAGCCCGGGGCTCTTATTCGCACCTCTGGGCTGTGGGTACAGGGGTAATAAAGTGTAAAATAGAAGTAAACTGTTGTATTTTACAGGGAACTGCATGCCTGTCCTTTGGCACTGGTAATGCTTTTGGGGGGGACCCTTCACAATTTAAAAATAAAAAAAAATCAACCCTATTTTAACTATTTACAGGCAGATACATACACAAATTACAATGATTTGTGTAAGTTTCTGCCAAACTCGCAGCTCAGGCGGTTGAGAGTTTAAAAAGTCAGTTTAGCAGAGATTTTGCTGTCATCTCACCTGAGTTTGTCATCCCGATTGTTGGTAAATTTGAGAGATGTATCTTTTAGGTGAAAACTTCCAAGTAGGCCCAATGGTTAGTTGATTCGAGTTTGCTACCTCACCCGAGTTTTACAAGTGAGAAGAGAGAAATCTCTCTCTAACTCACCCGAGTTTGCCTTTAGTAAATTTGTGAGATGAAAATCATGCCTAAACTCTCCAGAGATTGTCATCTCGACCAGTCTCGAATCTTAGTAAATTTACCCCATAGAGTGAGTATGCTGTCAGGAGGTCAGCACTCACTATGTGTACAGTGAATATGTCAACCGGATGTAGTTAGGAAGCCGGCAGTCAAAATGCCAATCACTGGCTTCCTGACTGTGAAATCCCGGCATGGGACTAATGATAGGCATCTAAATACCGACACCTATCATCAGCCCCACGCTGAAGTCCCGATGCAAAGCATACCGATCATTGGTAAGCCAGGCGTCAGGAGCGCTTAGCTGTGGGGAGTCTGGTTTGGATTAGGGAATCCGGGAGGAATTAGGGTTAGGCACTCCCCCAGGAGGGTTAGGTTTAGGCTAGGGGAAAGGGGGATTAGGGTCAGGCACCACCAGGGGGAGGTTAGGTTGAGGCGCCCCCTGGGAGAGTAAGGTTTAGGGTGCAGGGAGGGGGGTTATATTTAGGTACCCCTGGGGGGAGGTTAGGGTTAGGCACTAGGGAGGAGGTTAGGGTTAGGTACCCATAAGGGAGGGTTAGTGGGGGGAGAAGAGGGTAGGATTAGTGGTGTTACTTACCGCAGTCGGGATCTTCAGCTGCCTGCCTTCCGGCATCAGTATTTCATCCGCCGGGCTTAGGTCCGGCGGTGATTCATACCAATTCCTATGTCGACCTCACAATGCCGGCACAAGGATACCAACATAAGTTTAATGGTCCTCACAGCATTTTACCCATGTGGGTGTTCCAACTTTAAACATGGCACTTAGGCCCTTATTCAGAGGCGGTCGCAAGAAGCAAGCGCTCGCTCTGAAGGAGGGCGGCCGCTTGAATTTTCAAGTGCGGCCTACTGGTCGCTAGCTAAGCTGAGGGTTACCACCCACAGCTTTAGCGACTGACCAGGTTGACGACCAGGTTGATGGTCGCGATGGTCAAGACCATCGCGCCCATCGGGGCTTGCGACGAGACCCTAAGGTTGGGTCTCGGTAACCGCAAGCCCCAGGGAGCTTCCTGCTCTAATCAAGCAGGAAGCTCCCCACTGACATCCCCGCCACGCCTACAAAACAAGTCGAGCTGTCGATCAACATCAACAGTCGCCCCTTTTATAGAGCTCCGGAGCGAGAGAATTTCTCTCTTGCTCCGGGGCTTGCACACTCGCAGTGCAGCTGCTGCGCGTGCACAGGGCCTAAAAATCAACCTGGTTGCGAGCGCTCAGTGCTTGTGACCGGGTCTGAATGAGGTCCTTATTCTGTATGAATGTGTATGCCTTTCTATGGACTGCGGTGTGTACAGTACATGCACTTATCCTAACTAAAGGAAGTTTTGTTTTTGTACAATGACAATAAAGTATTTATTTATTATCTATTAAAGTGCAAACAAAGGGCCTAATTCAGCATGGATCACAATTGCAACCGTATACGCAGATCGGTTGATGGTTCAAACTGTGCATGCATATGCACCACAGTGCGCTGAAACAAAATAGCGATAGCACTGCTTTCATGCAAGCAGATTAAAATCCATTACAGAGTGATGGGACGTCAACATTTGGGGGTGGTGAAGGGGGAGTGGTCGGAGAAACGCAGGCTTGCCTGTCCATTTGAATGCCGTTGCATGGACGAGCATAAATTAGCCACTGCGATGGCATATGCAGCTTGATTACTCACTGCGAGCGTCGAAACTTGCAATTTATGAGGCAGGTCAGACCTGGTGCAATTGTGCGTGAATGTCCGATGTGTACGCAGGACTGCAAGGTATTATGGTATTATGGATGTAAGATATCGGTAGTGGGCGTCTCTATGCTGGCTGAGCAGTTGCAAACATTAGCATATTTTCACAGCAGAACTGTGTGCGATTATGCAGCCATGATAACAATAGCAATATGTTCTGAATTAGGCCCAAAATGCCTCCTAACAGGCATTTAGACTGTGCTGACCTGCATGGAGAGCACTTGCATGAACATAGCAATACAGAACTCTGCCTAATACCCCTTTTACACCAGAGCAAAACCTGAGTGTTTGCTGGGTCTACCCGGGTCGCAGCTCAGTGTAAAAAGTTACCTGACAAAATAACCCGTGTCAAGTGACCCGGGAATCCAACCCAGGTAGCTACCAGGGTTGAACCCAGGATGGACCTGGGTAATGGTGCAGTGTAAATGGCGCAACCCGGGTTATCCGACCTGAGTCATGCTTAAAATGAGCTGAGTGGTAGTTGTGGAGCAGTCACCTCCCACTTTTTTTGACCTTACAATTTTAGCAGGGCAGACCCAGGTTTAATGTGAACGGGGCTGACCTGAAAATAACCCATATTGATGGTGCTGTGTAAACGGTGTCTGATCTGGGTTGGAACCATGTCTCAAAATCCAGGTCGGACCCGGGTTTTTGGTGGAAAAGAGGTATAAGTGAGAATGTAGTTAATTAAATGAGACCTTAGGCAGGATATTTAGAGGGTGTTTTCTGGATTTCAGAGGTATGTAGGGTATTTTTTTTACAATCAAATGAGTTTGATTTTTTTCCGTGTCCTCAGAAATGGTTAAGTAGATCATCTATTTTCAGACATACTTCAATGCAGCATTCAAATATATAAATGTGTTTTCATAGGCTCATGACGTAACAATAAATGAAGTTATCCTAACCAGTATTTTGGGAGAAATATATAAACACTGAAATTGGTGAAAGGGATTGCACAAAAGTTGTAGTAGTTAACAGTGGCGGTTCCAGAGGTGGGGCTGCAGTGCAGTCCAAAATCCAGTGATGTTTGGCGGCATTTGGGGTGATAGTGGCTCCCCTATTGAATTTTGGACCATGCTGCAGCCCCACCTCTGGAGCCGCCACTGGTAGGTAATAGTTTTTAGTGTTACCACAATGCACATTCTCACTTGGACCAGTAAACCCACAAAAGTAGGTGTCTCCTCCTTTAGATGGGACTTCTCCAAGGACCAGGAATGGTGCATTGACTTTAAAATAAACTTAGCAAACAAAGAATCACATTTACACTAATAGACAAGCAGCACATAATTGTGCACATAACAGTGCAGAGTGACGATACAGTACATGGAAGGAGGGAAGCATTAGTAAAAACATTGACAACTCCAACATGTCAGCAGTAAATACTGAGATTTTTGTTTAAAATCCAAACACAATGCATAGCCATTACTGTTATCTTTAATAATAGATCAATATTATTCCATATCGATAATAATGTACCTTTACGTCAAAGTGAAACACGTGCGGCTTCTATTAATGCCGAGCTATCTCTGACCAAAACAGCAAATTTCTTTAAGGGCATACATTCCATAATTGCATGTTTTGTATTGATTTGTTATTCTTCAGATTGTCAGAATAGTTACATTTGATTTACGTATAGGAATTTATTGAATGTCAAAAGGCTAGCAGAGCACATAGCTGGTTAAACTTGTTATGACACGTTAAGCTAACATGGGAAATGCTCTGAGATTTGTCTTAATGAAAAACCAAATAACGAACAAGTTAGAGACCCCATCCATTTTATCACAATCTACAGGGGAAATTTTCCAGAAATATTGCAATTTATTCTGTAGAAACAGAAAGTCTCGGTTGGGAATAGATTCAATCTTCTGCGGAAGTTATTTTAATGGAGAGGGGCTTTTGGCAGCAATAAACGTCATATTTGGGTATGTTCAGGCTGACAGCAGTTTGCAAACCTTGCCTCACTACCTGTCTTTTTTGCTTACATGACTGTGTTAGATTATTAGAAGAGGCACTTATTGTGCACCGCGACTGACAATAAACCCATATGATGAAATAGAAGACAATTGTTAATATGCTTCAACCATGGGACACTTTAAATCATTTTCTTTCAAATTATGAATTCGGTTTCTGTTTACACATGTACAGTATGCATGCATGTAATATCAAAAGAAGTATAAATACATTGAATACATGTACAGATGTTACTAGCTTAATTGTCCCATCTGTTGTATTATTCCATTAAATCTTTCTAATAAGATTGTGTTTTATAACAAGATATGAAGAGTTACATAATATGTAGTCATACATAACAAATTATGTTTTGCTTATGGGACATCTCTTGCTTGTTGAATTCTCCTTTGGAATGTAGTTCTATTCAAAAAAGGTGATGAATGACTACTAATAGAAATATAATCACATTTTTACTTTTAAATATTACTTGTTTTATTAAATTTTTTTGTGATTAACAAAATAACTGATAATGATTAGCTTTTTATATAAGTTTTTTTTTCATCCAAATATCTTTAAAATATAAATAGTTAGCAGCCTGTTAAAAATGACAGGACATTGTCGAGAAAAAAGTCCCATTTGAGCGCTGAAACGGAATCTAGTGCAATCTAGTGGACGCCGGTGCGCAACACACCTAAATTCGCCCCATAGTGATGAGGAGTAGAGTTAGCCTTTTATATATAGATGAATGATTTAAAAAAAAAACCTAAAAATGTGTTGCCATAGAAACAATGTTAATTGAATACAATTTAAATATACGAAACATATTCACAGCATGTTTAGGCTGCACAAATTAACCCATTAGAGATTTCTTTTATAAGCCCTAGAGGCACCGTCTTTGGGTCTCAGGAGAAAAGTAATAGTATGTTTGGTTCATTAGAAAAAGCAAACTTCTATCTTTGATAATATACAGTATAGAAATGAATTAACTTTGTGAGTTAATCGTTACCAGCTTCATTTTAATGGTGGGAACCTGTGTTGCACAACCAGTTAGAGGCGGAACTACCAGTGGTGCAGCCGATGCGTTGCACCAGGGCCCGCCAAACTGAAGGGGATGCATTGTCAACTGTACTATAATGAGTCAGAATGGCTCAATATAGTACACCGTGGAAACTGAGAAAGAGGAAGAAGGCAATCTTCACATGCCCCCCTGCCCCTTCCCTCCTCACACTTCCTCTGAGTCTCTGACCTCTGCTTTTGCTGGGTATCTGCCGATATGGTAACTGTCCCCAGCGTGAATAACCAGAGAAGAGAGGAGCCATCTTGATTCCTGTCCTGGCCAGGTGTCCAGTCAGTGTCTGGGGATTCTGTCCACGCATCCTGTAGACTGTACAGCCTCTGTCAGACCCAATACTGCAGCCCTAAAACTCCAAGAGGATCTACATCCCAGAGGTGAAAATTGCATCCCAGAACATTGTGCAGAGTAATAAAGCCTTTATGTGGCCCCACAAGAAAATGTAGTGCAAACATCTGTAGCAGAGCTGTGTATAGTCTTGCTGTGTATAATGGAGTTGTGTTATTCTCCTTACATGGGCTGCATAATGCAGATACTGGTTATGATTCTTTGTTATTGCAAATAATGTGCATAGCTTTGCTGGGCCAGCCCTGAGCCCAGTCCAGCCAAGCATAGTCAGCCACAGCCACAGCAGTTCTGGCATGGCGTGCAGTGGCAAATGCAGGATTTCCAGAGGGGGGCTTCCAAATGCTTAATTATAGAGTGAGTGTGGCCTGTCAATGAAGAAGGCAGAATTAGTACTTAACCAGCTTTAATAAGCGTCATACAAAGTGTATTGTGTGTATTAATTCCAGCATATACATGACCAGAGATCATAGTAAGCCATTAGATGCGCCAGTAGGCCATCCTGCCTGAGCTGAACGTATTTATTTTAGATGTGGGCACCATTCCAGACTATTGGAGCAAGTCTGGGAGCCTGGAGGAGAAGCAGAAGAACCTAGCACTGCCCTGGACATATATGTATATATTGGGCTCTATAGCAGGCATCTCTAACAGTGCATGTTTTCCAGATCTTCTAGTTGGTGCACGGGTTATTTATTACTGGCTGATACATGTTAAAAAGATCCATAGGTGGCGCTAATTATTTCATTTGTGATACTGAGAGGAACATGCAGCACTAGTAACAATCTATTATATTACTATTTATATTGTGGTCATGGTGTGGGCTGGGGAGTGGGGTTTCCAGGCAGATGGAAACCCCCCTGCATTTACATATGGCGTGTGCACTATACAGCTGTTGCTGCAATAGCATGATAAGTGAGTTTAATTTTTAAACCTGAACCTAACTTCCCCCTCCCCACACCCTAAACCTAAGCATGATAAGCAAGTTTAATTTTTAAACCTGAACCTAACTTCCCCTTCCCCACACCCTAAACCTAACTCTGCACCCTAATCCTAACCCTCCCCCAAACCCCGTTACATACCTTTGGCATCCCTTCGGTGGGAATGCCAGCGCCGGGATTCTGAACGGCGTCAATAGTCTGGCGCTGGTAAAGTAATCATTGGCATCCCGGTTGCCGGGATGCCGAACGTATACCATCTGACATCTTGAATTGATGTTCTGATTTTTGTTAAATGATGTCAGGCTAAAGGGACTACTGCCGCAGTTATTAACAGTCTATATTTTTAATGAAAATATCCCTGTTATGTAAGTTGACTTTCAGGGGCAGTAGTAGTGATAACCTCCATGCCTGCAAATTACTTTCCTGACATATTGGAGGACTTTTTCACATTTGTGAAATACTCCTCTCTGCCACTGAGCATGCGCACAGTGTCAGTTTCCTGCTCACTACAATAAGATTACTGTACCTTGAAAACAACATCAAAAGAGCTTATGAGAATTTGATGCTCTGCAATACTTCAGCAGGACTCCTCTTAGTTGAACTGAATGCATGAAAAGCACATGTGAAGTGCATCAGAAAGGCAAATGCACTATTGATCTTCTAAACTACTTCTGAAAACCAGGCTCTGAAGTTCTTGGGGTGATCATTGAACTTTGAAAATCCTTTTGTTACGAACTATCGTTGTGCAAGAAACTTAGCAAAGTCTAGTGTATCTTGGTTGGCTCTTGGATATGCTGTTGGTATATTAACATGGTGGTGTGTGGTCGTACCTGCTAGACATAATCAGAATGTTTTCTAGGTAGCCCACAACAATTTATATAAAAGATCCCAGAATATACAGTTCATATGTTTTTGGAAGTCTGCTGGTTCGTTACTCAATCTGAATGGCATGACCAAATATTTGTAATGCCCAACATGGGTGTTAAATGACATCTTCCACTCATCCCTAGATCTAATTGTTATGAAGTTGTAGGCTCCATGTAGATCCAACTTGCAGAAAACTTTGGCCTCCTTAATTTGATCAAACAGCTCAGAGATCAAAGGTAAGGTATACCGATCTATCACGTAATGACATTTAATCTCCATTAAATCAATGCAGGGTCAAAAAGAGTCCAGTTCATGCAGGGGACTTTCCCTGGTAATAAATGAATGGGGCAATCTCATTCTCAATGGACAAGTAGGGTCTCTAAATCTTTCTTGCTGAACACATCACTATAGGGTTGGTAAGGAAGAGGCATGGAGTTGACATGGCATTTTGAATAATCAAAGGTGGAGGAATTATTAATTGCAAGCAAAGCACTTCTGATGGCAGCAGGGTCCTCAAGACAGGATTTGGGGTTTACTCCAATCAAGGGTAGGATCGTGTAAGCATAGCCAAGGGAGGCCCAAAATAATTGTTTTCACAACTGCTAGAAGCACAAAGAAGGTATACATGCTCCCAATGGAGAGTACCAACTTGTAAGGTCAAACAATGGGTCTGATGATGAATGGTAGCAGCGCCAATTTTGCTCATGTTTACTCCAAAATACTAAGAGGAGACCACAAAAGTATGGTAGGAATTATAAATTCTTTAGCTTAGCTGTGATAAAGTTCCCATTTGCTCCTGAATCCAGAAAAGGCCATATGTGACCTTTTTTAATAGCAAAGATACTTCAAAGATACTTGAAAACTGTGATGAGGCATCTTCTTTTAGGGTGTATTGAACTGAGCCTAATCTGACCACCCCTTGAACAGTTAGGCTTTCTTGTTTATGGAATGTTTGGGACAATTGGTGCGAACGTGTCCTGGTTCCCTGCAATACAGGTAGAGATTGTTATTGGACCTCCTTTCTTGCTCTTCAGGATTGAGACATGATTTCCTAATTTGAGACTCTCTGTACAAAATGTGAGCCTGGGAGCCAAACTGTAGTTGGAATGATGGCACTGTTCCCTTTCATCAGCTCTTTCCTTATGGTGAAGGTTGACTTTGCCATAAAGAAGAGGTCCAAGCCAGGACCTGCCAGACAATAAAGAAATTATTGAAGCCACTATTCTTCTTTCCATCAGGAAGGCTTGAATTTCAAATTATATTAAACACTGGTTAAAAAAACTTGACAATTTATGGGGTCCCCATCAAACTTTGGAGGTTAGGCATCTGCAGCTGGGACAAGGCTTCTGTAGGTTGAACCAGAGCTTTAGGAGGTGGTGCTGGATGCAATTGAAGAGGCTGAATAGTATCAACCTGCTGCACAAGGGTCTGCAAGTACTGCATGATCTGGGCATGGTTCTCTTGTTTCTCCGCTCTGTTAAGCAGGTGCTCTAGGTGTTACCTCAGCGAGGGATTACCAGCAGCATCCATGTTTTTCTGGTCAGAGTACAGTATACTGTCACAACTCTCACTGGAATAATATGGATGTTGGTTGTATTAGATGGTTTGCAAATACCCAGAGCAGTGTTGCAGAGTCTAACGTATTGGTGGTATCACCAGGGACCTCCACAATGGTTTGGGCTCCACTGAGCCCAATACACAGTTAACTGCCCTCTATATGGGTTCTAATGTACAGGGTTGGCGGTCTCTCGAGGAAATAAATGCAGGCAGTAAAGCAGGTGCCATGAGGCCAGCTGAAGAGTGGTTGTCAGAAATGGTTCACAACAAGGCGGCCAGTGCAGTACCAGAGGTCAGGTAGAACTAGGTCAGAACAAAGCCAAAAGCCGGAACCAAGAAGTCACTAGAAATGGTACCAAGAGAGCAGGCGAGGAGAATTGTCAGATGGGCTGGAAAAGAATCCAGGTATGTACACTGCAAGTTCTAACAGAACAGATGCTGGAGATCAAATTGAGAGCCTAATTCTCTGGAACTGAATAGTGCACAGAGATGTCCTGGTAGAGGGAGGAGATGTCGGTGGATGTCTAGTCAGAGAGGAGGATATTTTACCATGACGGGTGCCGACCGGAACCACAGTTGCCTCGTGTGATCAGCCCCAGTAAGAAGGAGCATTGTGACAATAAGAAGATACAGTAAACTATATTAAGTTATCATATATTCCTTATAGGTCCATGTCCAAGTAATTCCCTTTAATATTCAATTGGGAATACACACTCATAGGGGTCAATCGTATTAGGTACGAATGGCGAGGTGCGAGCAGGGCCAGATTAACAATGGGGTGGATGGAGCTACAGCTCCAGGCCTCCAAATAAAAATAGGCCCATCATCATGACAGCAGGATGTTGACTGACCATCTACTCTCCACACGGTCAGCCATAAATCATAAGTAGTAAAATTGTATTTCTATTTACCTCACAAAATAATGCATTTTTTTTCTTTTACATATTGACGGAGACATTGGGGCTGAGATTCGGGAAGCAATCGGGAAGCCGACTGCCTATATACCGGCAACCGGCTTCCCGTCTGTCTTATCCCGGCAATGGTGAAATGCCGGGCGTCTTGATGTAGATGCCCGCATTTCCCCGATGCCGGGAGACCGGCATCACGATCGTAGTGATGCTGGGCGCCGCGAGCGGACAGCCGCGGGGGGTGAGGGTTAGGATTAAGGCTCCCGGGGGGGACTTAGGGTTAGGCACCCCCCCGGGAGGGTTAGGGTTAAACTAGGGGGAGGGAGGGTTAGGGTTAGGCACCCCCGGGGGGGACTTAGGGTTAGGCACCGCCCCGGGGGACTTAGGTTTAGGTAGCGGGGAAGGGGGTGGTTAGGGTTAGGCACTTAGAGGGGGGATTAGGGTTAGGCACTTGGGGGGGAGTTAGGGTTAGGCACCCCTAAGAAGGGTTAGGGTTAGGGGGGTTAGGTTAGGTTAGTGGATACTTACCTATCCACGATTGGGATTTCCAGCGCTGTCGGGCTTCCGCTGCGTCACACTCTGCTCCTGTCGGGCTGCCGCTGACGGGAATCGAACCGCCGGCCATGTGGCCGGCGGTATTTCATACCCATTCCACACAAACTACTGTATCTAAAAAAAGACACAAGTTCACAGTTGAACATTTTTGTTTAATTCCCATATTTCTGTCTTATAACACACCACTGTCTTCATTTATATTTATTTTTAACCAATATTTCGATGCCAATCTAAAAGTTGTTCAGTATATGAACTACAGTGCTTTTAAAGTACATAAATAAAGTTATATTTTATCTACCTAATTGTGTACCTTATGCAGAAACTTTTCTTTCTCCAGTAAATCTAATTCAGTCTCAGGGCCTTTTTCAGATTTGGAAATAGGGTAAGATAGAGCAAGTAACTGTGCACCTGGACAAATCATGTTGAAATGCAAGTGGTGAAAATACATACTGTAAATATTTTTTGTACGCAAGGTAAATACTGGCTGCTTCTGCATGTAGCCTTTTTACACTGCAATTTAGATTTCAGTTTGGGAACACCCCTCCCAAATCTTAAGGTGCCTACATACTCTGTGACCTGCAAATGATGCGATGACATCAGTGATTTCCCTTGAACTCTAACCGGCAGCTCTCTGGCACTCCAGTCCACGATATGTTGCATAAATTGTACAATCTGACGAACAATATATAGCGCGTACAATCTAATGATTAGCAAATATTTAGATTGTGTACGATATATGGGCTGGACTATGTGACACAGATGCATGCACAGATCAGTGATCCATGCATGCATCAAAAAAATGATTGAAAAGTAATTTTCTTTTGTAAAAAACGACGTGCCCACCCCCCCCTCCCAGAACACAACCAGCCCCGGGCTATTCAGAGCCAGTCATGGTTGTGAAAATACAGGTTACAAAAGACGTAGGGGTTCCGTGTATTTAGATCAACCAGTACTGGGCTAAGCGAGACTCTCCTGGTTTTGGAAATACAGGGATCCCTGGGGAGATGGGGACCCCACCAATAAAGGGGTCACCCTTTCCAGGGCATCCCAGGCCTGGGCTGATAGCCAGGGGCTATCTCTGACACCCCTGGCCGGTGAGTGCCGGGTTGATTTGTTTAAAATGTGTAAAAGATAAATGTGAAAACATTGTCTTTTGCAGGTGATCTACAGGTACCAGCAAGTCTTTCCTGCATGCTGGCACTTGATGAACCACATTACGGGGCATTATGGCTCACTGGTACCTGTAGTTCACCTGCAAAAGAAATATTAAAATAAAGACAGTACACACACACTGTGACAGTATAAGTTTATTACACACATACATGCACACTCACATTCAAACTCACACTCACAATCACACATACTCACCTAGTATCCCTGTCCAGGGTCCAGTGTTCTTCCTTCTGTGGGCAATGTGAGTATGAGCAAGTGTTTTTGCAGTAGCTGTAAAGCTGACCCCTTCTGTTATTACAGGCATATCTGTAACTAATGAGGCAGTCCCTATATGGCCATCAGTTCAGCATTTTTCTCCATTGGAGAATCAGGGAGCTTAGGGTAACACATTACCTCAAGGAGTTTCTCCTTGTAGCCCAGTGTCATCATCTCACCGTTCAATACTTTTTTTCTTTCAAGCTTTGTTGGCTTTCTTTGGGAAACTGGTTGCAGCTGATAAGACAGAAGAGCTGGTTACTTAGCTGTCTTAAGCTGCCCACACATAGAGAAATTTTACCCGATCTGGCCTATTCCAACGCATTAGAATGACAGATTGTGTAAAATATGCCAAAATTGTGAGGAAATCGTGAGTCCCCACTCACGATCAAGATGTGATGCGCGTCCCCGCTGGTTGCAAATCACATCATCAGATCTGCCGTGCTGTAGGGCAGATCTGACAATCTAGGATACAATACACAGTGAAAAGTCTGCATGCAGGAAAGATCATATGAAGATTGGACACAAAATTGTGCGCAGATCGTGTGCAGAGCTGCCAGGGAGAGTTTCAAGGGAAATCGTACACATCGGCTGATCGTGTACACATCGGTATGTGTGTGGGCACCTTCAATTAGGTATCAAATTTTATACAGGCACATACATTTTATACAGCACCCACTAGAGTTCTGGTAATGGGTGGTCCCAGTTTTAGCACCATATCAGATATTGTATTACTGTTTCTTGGAGAATAAAAAAATCTATCACAGACACACACATATAAACTAGAGTTGCAGGGGGTAGACCGTCTGACCGGGAAGAGGGAACTAGGGAAGAAGGAACATTTACCTGCGATGCATCCTCCAAAAAAGTGGTGTGGACACTCAAACAGGGGGCGTGGTGTCTTCAGTCAGTTCCCCTTCTGTGTCCCCCAGCCAGTCCCCCTTCTGTGTCTCCCCATGCCAACAATAAAGCATCCTGAGACCATTCATGTGTGGGGTTGCATCTCAGCCAAGGGAGTGGGCTCACTCACAATTTTGCCTAAGAACACAGCAATGAATAAAGAATGGTTCCAAAACATCCTCAAAGAGAGCTTCTCCCAACCATCCAAGAACAGTTTGGTGACAAACAATGCCTTTTCCAGCATGATGGAGCACCTTGCCATAAGGCAAAAGTGATAACTTAGTGTCTTGGGGAACAAAACATCAAAATTTTAGGTCCATTGCCAGGAAACTCCCCAGAATTTGTGGTCAATCCTCAAGAGACGGGTGGACAAACAAAAACCCACAGATTCTGACAAACTCCAAGCATTGATTAGGCAAGAATGGGCGGCCATCAGTCAGTATGTGGCCCAGAAGTTGATTGACAGCATGCAAGGGAGAATTGCAGAATTGCAAATATTGACTCGTTGCATAAACTTAATGTAATTGTCAATAAAAACCTTTGACACTTATGAAATGCTTGTAATTTTAATTCAGTATACCATAGTAACATCTGACAAAAAGGTCTAAAAACACTGAAGCAGCAAACTTTGTGAAAACCAATAATTGAGTCATTCTCAAAACTTTTGGCCATGGCTGTACATATCCCTACTAATGCTGCTTTTCAAAGCTTTGCTATTTTACACCCGCTACTGGCAAAGAGCATTGTGTAAACCCTCTAATGTGTTCCATTCATGTGGAACACATTAAAGTAACACATTTTAGCTACATTTTTTCAATTTTAAACCATGTTTTCAAACCTAAATAATTTCTTAAGGGACACTGTTTATTATTTTAGCTCAAAAGTCAAATCACGAATGCATAGAACAAAATAAAATAAAAATGACAGTTTAAGACATTAACATTCAAAATATATATTCAAAACTGTGTGCTCATATTAACTCATCACTGTTATTTTCATGTTTCTCTAAATCGAGGCTTACTGTACCATGTAAGTTATTGTACATCCGAAATGTAAAGCTCTTGTGAATTCTCCTTAAATAATCCAATTACTCAAATGGCACAGAGCATCAGATTAATGTTGTGGTTAATAAAGTTGATTATTTATGATTCCCAACAGCTATAAGAGCAAATACGAGATAACCATTAGATCTACAATGTTTTTTTTCAGAGTGTAGTATACAATAGTAAGATAGCAAAACATAATTAGCTTTACAATATGTGTGAGATTAACTATTTCTGAAGTAGATACTTATTCATTCTTATCTCTATGCACCAGAGCATAGCAAAACAGGTATATATGCATATCTGAGGTTTTATAGAACAAATCTAGGAGCATCTACAACTACTGTTTCTCCCTATTTCCCTAGTTTCTGACATTAGTATTGCTGATGGCTGGGTCCTATTTCCTTAGTTTCTGAAATTAGCATTGTTTATGGCAGGGCTAATTATATTATATACCAATGACAATGTAATTAATATGGGCCCTTTAGAACTGCCCTCACTCTGCACAAGTACTTCATTACTTATTTCAGTTAAAATATGGGGCTCTATGTACTAAGCCTTGGAGAGAAATAAAGTAGACAGATATAAAGTACTAACCAATCAGTTCCTAACTGTCATTTTTCAAACACAGCCTTTAAAGTGACATTTAAGAGCTGATTGGTTGGTACTTCCATCCACTTTATCTCTCTCCAAGCTTAGTACATAGACTCCATAGTTTTACTGTATAAGACAAATACTTTACGGTCTCTATAAAGATAAAATGTATTACAGTACTATATAACCAAATACAGTATTTATCTATTTCAAGGGGGTGTGATCAAAAACAAGTCTAATGCTGGCCATACACGGGACGATTGATCACACGATTTGGGCAGTTTCTACAGGTTGGACAGACCAATCATTTGAAAATAGTTGTATTTTGAGTCTTCTGCGATCCAACTAGACGACGGTGGGGACGCGCATTGGGGTCGCAGATCAGATGGTTTTGCAGAGAGATCTCAACTGATCGTGTACGAATTGACATACATTATGTGATGTGATTGATCAAATAGTATGGTCTTATGTGAAATTGTTTGAAATAGTTGGATTTTAAATACAAATCATACTGTATCTGAAGGGAAGAATTTTCAAGGGAAATCGTACAATTGATCTGACCAACTTTTGAATCTCACCGTGTATGGCCACCTTTAGTTATTTAAAAAAATATTCCAATATATATAATATTAATGAGACCTACAAAGTTATTCATTTCAATACAATCAGTACAGATGTAAAAACATTTGTATAAACTGACATGTGTATGCAGTATACAGACTGAGTAATTTATGAGAGTAAAGTGGAAATAATTAAAGGTAGTAGAAAGTAGAACTCATGATTCCCTTAAAATATATGAATTTATTAGCATAGATCTACCTATTTACCATGTTATTATAATTTATTTACATTATGCCAACATATTAAGGAGTACTTTACAGAAAATATTTAATCATTCACATCAGTCCCTGCCCATTGGAGCTAACAATCTAAATTTTCTCCCACGCAAACTCACACTAGGGCCCATTGGGTGGTAGCAAAATAACTCTACCAATATGTGTTTGGACTGTGGGAGGAATCCCTTACAAAGGTGGTTAGATCATATATAAACTACTATACATAGGGGTCAATTTATCAATGTGCGATTTGACATACTGTACTTGTCCCTCTAGAGAGGCTCAAATGTAGGGTTGTCCCAGCCAATGCTAAGAAACATTGGCCCCATTCTGTTCCCCCAGGAACATATATTTTTAGGACCCTCTCATCTAGAATGATGGCATTTTGCCATAAACCGCAAATGGTTTAGCATAAAACATATGCAATATAGGAGTTTTATACCACTGCACTACTGGATTCGTTATACCGTGGTTTGGAGGTTTCAAACTCCTAAATTGCCTGTGGCTTAGGCCAAACTGTATTTAGTTAATAGCAAACTACCATCGTTTTATAGGAGGTAGCCTCAAACATTATGTTTGAACATCTCTAGAGGTCCAGGACTGCTAAGTAGCAGGAAGGGAATTGGATGTTTGTTTGTTTTTTGTCCGTTTTTATTTTTAAAGATATTAGTCAAAAAGCTGTGGTTTTAGCTGTGTTGCCTGTTACAACCACCTCTTTTTTGGGAGATTTTTTTTGTGCAGGTTTGTGTTACCATAATTGAATCTATGTGTAGAATTTTTGAGAAATCCAGCAACTTACAAAAACATGCCAACAAACAGCAAGAAGTAAAAAGCTTGATATATTCCCCCAATTGCATCCTGGAAGGAATTCATATTGTATCGAGAGTTCTATATGGCAGCATTATAACCTATGTGGCACCATTGCACCCCATAGCAACAATTCAGACACTTGTTTTTGTTGTCTTACTTGCACTAGACAGTAAAAAGTTAATAGAAAATAATAGTCTCTGGTTGTAATTTGTGTTGAAAGCAAACTTTCCAACCAAATGCATTATGTAATATTAGAGTCTATAAGAGCTTCTACTATCACTAAGCCAGGAAGCACAAGTGTAAAACCCATTTCCTAAACATTTATATTTAATATATCATTAAGTATTTAAACTACAAAAATGTCTGTTAAATATAAAAATTTGATTTTAACTCTTTAATTGTCTCTTTTAACAAGACATTATTCCTAATCACAATATCACATTAAATGCCATAGTCAAATTATTTAAGACATGAAGCTGGTGACAAAATGAATAGGATGTACTAAAGATGGAATCTTTGGATCAAAATACATATATGCTTGCTATCAAAATCTATGCTTCTCTTTGTAACTAAACTTCCAGAAGTTATAGATTTGAGAACTAATATTTTTGGAGAAACTTCAAACATAAAGAGAGCTTCTTTACTGAATAGAGACGTTTGCACCACTAAATTTTCCTGATACGTATTAACTGTCTTTTTATTTATAAATTAAGACACAGCAATATTCAGGAATACTCCAGGCTTCATCTTTGTCCCTCCATAATTCTTCAGGATTGAAAGTTCTCATTCATAGAGCCCTCAGGACCTGTCTTTGGTGGCACATATAGTATGTCATTTTGTTATGTCTCTACCATGTACAGTACAGTGAAAATGTCAAAGCATTGTACATAAAAAATATTAATTCTATGGTACATTTAATTTATAGCTAAAACTAGTTAACAAACTACACCCTCTGATTGGCTTTGCTTATGTAATAGAGTTAAAGCCATAAACATTTACAGTGTTAGTTCAATTATTTAAGATTTTGTCGCAGTCACCTATGTATTTGTGCATTTACATGTAACCACTTAATGGGTTCATCTGCACCATGACAAGAATGGTGTAGGCATTATTTATTGAAAATCCGAACAGGATAATTATTTTAAACATAATAAATGCAAAATTCTCCAAATGACCTTCTCCTGTGACATCTCATGTGGATTTTAAAATAGATAAATATACTGTACTTTCATAACCACAGTGCAGAAGTAGAATTCAGGATGTAAAACTTACCACTTGGTAGTGCACCCAGTGAAAGATCCAAATTACCTCACCAGATATTTTACTGATTTATGTCTCATTATTACTCTTCTACAAGATTTCTAAGATAGGAAGCCAGGGTAAAAAACAAAACAAAACAAGCTCCTACAGTATCTGCCACTCGCATGCATGGAAACCTCCAGAGACTGGTTGGTGCACAGTGCAGCTCCTGGTGGCTGTTCATGGGAAAGCACTCTACTCCTACCAAATGTTTTACCTTTCATTTTCTTAGTTCCCGAGCTCCAAAAGGTGAAAGTCATCTTTTGTCCCTTCTTCCATAAATATTAGGTGTTATTGGAAGTTGTAGCCCCCTACCCCCATTTAAGGAGCAGGTTGTGACCTGACAGAAGTCCCACTATAGAACATACTAGGTAGGCAGAGTGACTTATATTCGAGGTAAAAAATGATCCACACTCTAGCTGTAGATTTTTTTTTAATCAACTTTCAGAAAAGAAAGTTTTAGGCTGAGCTGCGAGCCACAAATGTCCCACTGTCTTCAACTCTTCATCAGATGTTAATCTTTGTCCTCTTAGGGCTTCTTTCAGGGGACCAAACAGGTGATAGTCTGATGGGGCAAGATCAGGTCTATAGGGAGGATGCTTTAACACATCAACAGTATGAACAGCAGTGTACGGATGTGCATTATCAGCAACAACACAACACCGTTGGATAGCAATCCTCTGCATTTTGTTTGAAGTTTAGGCTTCAGATCTTCAGTGAGCATCTCACTGTAATGACAACTGTTGATTGTTTAATCTTTTTCCTTATAATGTTCCAAAACTGGCGCTTGAGAATCCCAGAAAACTGTAAGCATCAATTTTCAAGCTGATAGTTTTTCTTGGTCGGCGATTGAGGATGTTTCCATTCCATACTCAGCCATTTACTCTCAGGCTCGTAGTGATGAATCCATGTCTTGTCACCAGTAATGATTTTTTAAAAGAAACTTTCATTTTCCTTAGAGTATCAGCCCAAATTTTGTTTCCAGATGTCCAAACGCTTCTGTTTGTGTTTTTCCGTGAGTTGTTTTGGTACCCATCTCGCACAAACCTTTTGAGACCCATGTCTGTCATGGATTATTGCATAAGCAGAGCCATGGCTGATTTGCAAATGATTTGCAACATAATCCACTGTCACTCATCTATCCACCAGAATCAGCTCACATGCACGCTCAATGTTCTCAACAGTCGTGAAAATGGATGGGCGGCATCCGGCTCCTTCTTCATGGCTGACACTTGTGCGACCTTCTTTGAACTTTTATATCCATTCAAACACACTTCTTTGCAACAAAACACTTTCTCCATACTGTGCACAAAGTCTTCGAGAAATATCAGCACCAGACACATCCTCAAACCAAAGAAATCGAATCACTGCACTCTGCTCTTCTTTCGTGCAGATCACAAGTTGGGCAGCCATTCTTTCTTGCACTGCAGTTACAAATGAACTGACGTAACATGTTCAAACCTGCACAGCAGTGACTGAGGAGACAGCAACCTAGTACGGAAAGCGCTGATAAGATAGAAGTCTTAATATAACTGGAGTGTGGATAATTTCTGACTCACCCTCATATTTTATTTGTTTTTGTCTTAGCATTAACAGCAGCTTTTTCATTGCAGTTAGCCTTAACAGATGCTGACAGATCATTAGAAAATACATGTATTACATGCATGGGCACCGAGAGAAGTGGTGGGTGGGTCCTTAACTCCTGGGCCCAGGCTTGTTCAAGTGCCCTGACCAGCTATTGAGTCGAGAAAAGCTTCCCTTTGCAGCACGCCACCACTTTGCAGTGTATTTTTCATTGATTTTATGGAGGGGTCTTAGCTACATCTCCTAGATTAAGCCATACTGCTTCAGTATCACCCAGTCCCACCATATTCTCAACAACCTTTATTACAAGGTGTTGCCTATAGGCAACAAACCAATTCTGCATCATAATTTGATGTTTCCTTTGCTAATATTTCCTTCGCATGGTGTGAATTATAAACAGTTGTATTGCAACATCTATCTATATTGTTATTTTTCCGTTTTTATGAACCACCTGAAATAAATTAAACAAATGTGTGCAGGTTTTTTATTTATAATCATGCAATACAGGGTTAAATGAATACCAAAAAAATAGCTAATTGAAGTATACGACATGTGAATGGGTTATATTCAAATTCGTAATACAACTCTCTTGAAAACATCAATTTAACTGCCAGATAAATTGGACAAAAGGATTTATCAACCTTCACAATAATGGACCCTATTTATTTTATAAATTAAAGATTGTGAAGATATATTTAAATAGCTTATTATTTTTCGGAATCGTCCAGTTATTACAGATTTCCCTTTATATTTCATGGCGACAGAATAAAGAACTCTTATAAATACGTAATGTGCAATTGTTAATTCTTAGAGCTAGTTTGAAACATTGAATTTAAATATTTATTGTGCAATATTGAGAAGTTTCATATGTTGAATAATATTTTTTTTCTTTTTTTTAACTTTACTTTTTTGCTTATGTTAGAAATGTTGATACTAAATTCCTTGTACTTTATTAAATTAGCTTAAAGGCATTCTAATATTAACATTTTTAAATTTAATGTGTCTAACTAAATGGTAATACATATGCAAGACATAGTTATACTATCTCTATGTAAAAGCTTTTTCCCTGTTATCTATCATTTTCTAATATTGTAGACTTGAGTAGTTCCACAGTCATACCCAATTGATCTCAGACCCAGTATTGGAGCAATATCACAGTGCCCATAAATATTTAAATTTTCACAGTTCACCTTTTTATGTTTCCAGAAAGGGGCATCTTGAGATACGAGATATTCATGTGCAAATGAACTGGCCTCCTCCTTCCTGAAAATATGGCGCATGTGCAGAAGATCCTGTACTGCGGACATGTAGAAGGGAAAACATTATCTTAGCTACCTTTTAGGCATGTGCCATATTTCCAGTAGTTTCACTGAAAACATGGAGCGGACAGCTTTCAGATAAGACACTGCAATAGTGCACACCCTGCATCCAATATTGATAATCTACTGTCTCCATAGTAATTCTGTGTACAAAAGTACAAATCTCACATATAAGTCCTGCCTACTGTAAAATTTAGACCAACCCTTAATGGGATCCAGTCAAGACGCCGGTATCCAGACGGGATGGTTACTTACCAGTCACTGTTGGGATCTTCACCATCAAGAAACTGCTGTCGGCCTTCTGACCGCTGGCATTCCGTCCGCTGGTATATCATACCAATTCCACTCTTAGGGGTCTATTTACTAAGCAGTGTTAGGAGACAGAGTGAAAAGTGATTAGAAAGTGATAAGGTGCCAGCCAATCAGCTCCCAACTGTAATTTTTCAAGCACAGCCTGTGAGATGACAGTTGGGAGCTGATGAGCTGGCACCTTATCACTTTCTTATCACTTTTCACTCTGTCTCCTAATACTGCTTTGTAAATAGACCCCTTAATATGATAAGAATAATTTAAGTGACTTTAGCCATGAAGTGAATTATCTCTGAAAGTCTTTGCATGTTGTGTAAACCTATAACATATTAGGTAAGGGAGTCTGTACAGCCAGTGCCTTTAAGCTGTGTTTAAATACTCTTTATGTTAACTATGCGATGGCCTCACCTGAAACCAGGTGTCACAGTGTATGTAGTTTCAAGTGATTATCCTCACATCCATATGGGTGTCTGACTGAGGATCACAGGCAGCACTAGTGACACTTACAGTAGTTACTTCAGTTTATTAAGTAAAATACTGCTCAAATTCTCTTCATCTTATATTTTATGTGCATATATTCAAGTGTTTCTATAAAGGAATATGCCTAAAATGTGCAAAAAGCATCATGTACAATGTACTGTAGGTGAGTACAGATTAGCACCAGTTGGCATTAAAACACTTTTATCAAAAAATGTCTCATGATTAATAGCACTGAAACCATTATCTAACATTACTTAGACCCTACCATTTGAATCTCATTATAATAACTTGCATAACCCGCATATATACAATCTTCTTTTGCAATTTGTAGAAATAACCAAGTTTATTAATAAATAATTCTCTCCAATCCACCTATAATATTGAGCAAGTAATTGCTCTTCCCACAATCAATGTCATACTCCATGGGTGAATATAAAAGCAGAAAAACTAAAAAAGAAATAGAGTTAGTGTGCATGTAGTTTAAATCAATGAATAGCAGAATTGAGCATGCATTATATATTTACATGAGCAGAAATGAGATAAGAAGCTTTCAAGACTCAAGGTTTCAACATTACAAAATACTAGAAGCTCTTTGACATGGTTTATTTTATTTCATGCACTATATAAAGAACAGAAGTTGTTAAGATAAGTTCATGTTGGTAATGTTCATTTACAAAGCAGAAAATGTCTTCCATGCTGAATTTTGTTATACACAAATGTACCTGCTCATCTTACATCTTCCTGTTCCTAACTATTGTTTTGAAAAGGGCAAGTGATCACTTTAGTGTACCTGTGTTAGCTACAGGCCTGTGCAATTCAAGGTAATTTCTCTTTAGTTGTCTTATTCAATTATCACAAAATCTGAACTTTCAAGGCAAATTTATTCATATTTCAGGATTTGGGAAAATTGTTGGCCAAGATAGAATTTGAGAAAAATATATGAAATGCATAAATGGTGGAAATTATAAGTAACTGACATATAGAGAACATACAATAATCCTACATTTTCCAGAAAAAAAGATTACTATTGTTCTAGAAGGGTAATTTATCATATGAAATGTACAAAATGTTATGTCCGATGCCTGTGTGGGGAAATTGTCTTTGTGAAGTATCAAAGAAAATTATAGAATGCAAATTATTATAACTATTTTATAATCCACTACAGTTCACATCTAGTAAATATGTACTCCCCTTCGTTAGCCCCCCCAATGCCCACTTAGGGAAAATGTTTAAAACCCTGTGGATAAACAGGCAATTCAATCAAATAAGGGACAGATAATAATGTTACAAGTTGAATGTCATAGTTGAACATAGAACAGTGGAACCTGGGTTACTACTAGCAGTAAAAGTGGCTCAGATTCAAATGAGTTGTTACCTAGGAAAGCATAGAAGTTTAAGCTTCACTGTTGGTAGGTTCACAGGTTGTGTCACTCTGTCCTGTGCCCAGGTGTGATGATCTAGTGCCAAACAAAAAAAATACTGGTCAATGGAGCCTGGCTATTATTTGGATGGATTGCAAACTGACATTATTTGGAGACGAATGTCAAGACAAGCCAGGTGAGAAACAATCAGAATCATCTATAGAACCAGAACAGCAAGTAAGAGATGTATTAGGAATGGTCTAGATCAAAATCATAGAGAATAGCCACAGGAAAAATGCAGAAATGCTGGAGTACATGTAGGAACCTAATACTTTGGCAAAATTCTGTACTGTATATGTACCAATTCAGGTACAAAGATATGGACTGGATAAGCAATTTTCAGCAGCCATCTGACCGCCACTTTAAATCACACAAGCAGCTGTGCGCCCATCCTTAAACACAGTGAGGTAGTAAAAAATCACTCAAGAAGTCAGAACCAGGTGGAGGAAGAAGGATAAATGAGACAGTACCAGTACCAGATCCAGGATTCTGTATAATATAGATGACGGCTGATGAAATAAGCAAGGCAGCTTCCAATATTTCAAATACATATCAATCACATGAAGCAAATATACAGCCATATGTATTATTCATTACCATAAGTTCATCAGTGTGGAAGTTCTACAGGAAATTAGGTCCCAAGTGGAAGGAAAATGTGGTGACTATTGACCTGATTGTCCTATGAGATCCAGTCTTCCCATTCTCCAAATATCTAAACAAAACAATTTCAGACAAACATTGAGGGTCTAATTCAAAGATAGACACAGTGCCAATGCCACACGAAGTTGGCTGATGTTTAAAGACTGTGCATGTATCTGAATTGCACTACGCATGTGTCCCGATGGTCACTGCATTGAGACGTAGAATGACTTTGGATGCATGGAGTGTAAATTTAAGTTGGCATTCCTGGGAGGTAACAGAGGTTAACTAGGGCATGTCGATGACAGTGACTGTGTTTAAAGTTGCAGTAACACTGCCATAGGATGCCATATTTAGATGGAGAAACCACCTACCATAGGGCTCATGCAAGTTTTCATTGTGCATTTGAAATTGCACTGATGGCGCATCTACAGGGGCACAGAAATAGATTTGTACCTCTGCAAGATGCTGCAAATAAGCATCTCAGTATTCACAAATCGGCCGCATAAAGACACAGATGTAACTCTGGTGTGCCTGGTAATCCTCATTTCCTGAGTAGTGCTTTAACACTGAGAAAATCAGGTTGCCTTTTTTTCCAAGCCTGGTAAAACAGTGATTGTACTCTCTAGAATTTTTGGATTGTGCTGGCTGTATGCTGTGCATCCTTCAATGTAGACCAACCCAAGTGAGGCACTCAGATGGCTGATTTTCTGAGTGGCTGGCTCCACCCTTTGGACTTTTTCATCTGCTTGAATGCTCTGTGTAACTTTAGCCATCACATTTCCCAAGTGATTTACTGAATGTGCTTGTGAAATAATGAGATTTGTACCAATTGCCGTAGATGAAAGTGAGGAAGTTTTTATTAAGATAACACACAGGGCCTGATTCAGAGCTGCATGCAATGCAAATGTTCACATACTGTAGAAAAGCAATTTTTGCAACTGAGCACATACAACATTTTCTGAAAACTTCCAGAGTATAAGCACAAAGGTGCTGTTGCGATAGATTCAGATGGTTTCTGAAATGTGGCAGAAAAGTGATGGCGTTACTGGGTTGGTGACTAAGAGGTGGCTAGTAGTGCACACAAAAATGGTCTGTTCAGTGAGTGTATTATAGGACAGTGGCGGGAATGTCAGTGCAAGCGGCTGCCTTCCCAGATGCACAGCCACAAGCGTAGGAGGCAGTGGTCATATGGAGAAACTGCAATTGCCCTAGGGCTAGTGTATGTTTCAAAGGTGCGATCAATGGAGACATCTAAAGATGCACCACTTGTTTTTATAGTGTGCACAGATGCTAAAAGTGGGCATCTCAGTCCTTGCACATTCTGCTGAATGTATACTAGGGAAAGGGCATTTCCAAAAAATCGCATATGAGCGGTCAACAATAGATGCTGCTCTGTGCGATTTTGTGTGCGACTGTGAATCAGGCCCACAGAGTGTAGATTCCATCAGAGGCAGACACCGGTGACAGATTCAATATAGCACTGACTGGTACACCAGAGTCAGGTGTGAAGGGTGATAGAGTTCAAAAAGGCAATGCTTTTGTACATTCAATCCAGAAATATAATAATGAAAGATTCAGGAATACTGACAAAAGTGGCAGATGGTAATAATCTTGGCTTTATATATTTTACTAAGATACACTGGTATAAGAGGAACATAGTTTGATGAAAATGGCTCTGGGGAAATGAGCACTGAGGCACTGTATTGCTCAACAGGTGATTGTTAATCTCCAAAGAGAAGGATAAAGTCCAGAGGGCAAGGCTAGAGTGATCAAGCAAGTTGGGGACTGGTACATAGATGATGTCCATGAGAAATCCAGAAGAATGGTCAAACACTAAGCAATTCAGATTGTAATACATTCGGAAAGGAATGCTGGTGTAGTACACACTAATCTACAGTAGCAAGGAATTACTTTGGAGACCAGATATTTAACCTGGCTTGGCACATGCAGGTCATCAAGGTGTTACAGGTTCACTTTTTAGCTGCAGGGCCATCAAAAGCTCTGACGGACCTGAGTACTGGGGGTGCTTGACCAAATCCAGGAGCCATGGCCACACCTCCTCTAAAAAAACTTAAGTGCAATCGCCCTCACCTGTAACACCTTCTCTCTGCCCACTACTGCTGGCTTTGTCTGTATAGCAGTGCAGCAGCACATCTGGCAGTAAGATGAGACTGCAGCAGCATTTTCTTTGCAGTGTGGGAAAGAAACAGTTAATAGGCATTGAATCTTTTAGTGGATTTAGGATTCTCATATGGCTTAAGGACCCCCTTCCAGTCAGCAACCATAAGAATAAGATTAGGTCAGAGATAATGTGATCTGCTCACCTTGACTACTATTGCCCATCCCTTCCAACACCCTTACCTTCCTGCTACTCTGACTGCTCAGCCTGCTCCACCTGCTTCCCACATGACCATCTGAGTCTACTGTCCCACTACCCCCTAATGCCTCTTACCTTACCTTTAATTCTAGCGTTTAATCTCTCACAAGCATGGTAATCTACCACCAATGCCTTGTGTCTGTCCATTCTTTGTCCTCTTTGTATGTCCTGTCATGTCCTCTGCTGAGTTGTTCTGATTGTCATGCCATTATGTAAAAATTCCTTCCATTTATTTTGTTCCCTCACAACTGTTATGTTTATGTTGGACGTGCTAGTCTTGTATGGCTCATGCAGAATTATTCTGTCTTATCCATTATTTTTTTGTCTGCCTAACTAATTTCTTGTATGTCCTTATGCAGATATTGTCTGTATGCCTTGCAATTTGGTCATTATTTGCAGCAATACACATTTTATTCTGCTCTAACAGTTTCTGTGTAGGTCATATCTGTATTACTATCTACGACACTACAAAATCTGTGGTGCCCAATAAATGAACTTTGATGATGATAATGATTTTAGGTCATGGCTAGACTGCCCCTGATGGATTTCTGTATTTTCAGTTGTAAACTCTAAAGGGGCCTATCCATTAGCAAATAAATTGAATGACTGAACGATATATCTTTCAGTCGTTCAATTTATCTGCTATAGATGGGCCCGGAACGATGACAGATGCGCACTCCAGCGGCCGATAAATTGAATCTTTCATCTCTCCAACATGTTGGTCAATTATCGCATATCGCTGCCAGATATTAGCAATATTATGCAGTTTATATGCGGTAAATGACGAACGACAAAAGATATTAACAGCAGCTACAGAGCGATGCAGAGAAAAAAATCTACTCCCTGAATGATGTCATGTGATATCTTTCATCGTTCATCTTTTGCCAAAATCTGTCATGTACATGACAGATATCTTTCAGCACAGCCACCGGAATTTTCAATAGATATCTTTTGTCTTTCATCTTTCAGAAAAACATCTGCTAACGGATAGGCCCCTTAACTTTAAGTTTTTAATCCAGTTGTAGTCTTCAGACTTTTCTTTAAGTGTGACATTACATTTGTTTAAAAGTTAATAAAGGTAAAAATTTTATATTTAGTAAATGTTTTAAAAAATACCCTTAGTGTAATAGGAATGATGATACAATCATAGAACAATTAATTCTAAGAAGAAAATACCAGCAGACGTGTTCTGAGTTCCTCTTATTACAAACAGCAGCTGGTGCATCAAAATGTCAACAACCAATAAAAGTGTCAAACATCAAAAGAGAAATAAACTTCATCAACAAAGCCTGCATTACAATGTATCCAAAGTTGTGATAATCTTCCAGCACCACAGTCAATTTGAAACCATTGTAGCCAATCCTCTGTATAGTACATTTCATATAGTACTCTGTAAAGTACTAACAGACAGCATTCACATATATTATTTTACTCACTGATAATGTGGTGACCAATAATAATTTACCTCTAGGTTACCCTATAATAGCTATATATTAATAGAGCAATGTATATGAATGCAAACTTTTAGTACTTTGGGCCTGATTCAGCAAGGATCGCTATTGTAACCGCAATAGTGATTATGCACTCAGACTCACTGCAAAGATATGCTAATGATTGCAATCGCAATGCCATATGCAGCCTAACATAAGGACGCCACCTTTACCTTACACACATCCATAATACTTAGCAAGACTGTGAAACCATCGGTAGCATCGAGTACAATCGGAGCCTCACGCACACTTGCACAAGGTCAGACCTTACTCAGAAATTGCTAACCTAATCACACACAGTGAAAGCCAAAGTTGCGTATGGCATCGTAGTGGCTAATTTATGCACGCCCCTGCAACAGCGTCAAAAGCACTGGCACACCTGCATTTTGCCGACCACCCCCCCATCACCACCCTGAAACGGTACTTCCCATAGTTCACTCTGCGATGGGTTTGCGTAGCCACTGCTATCGAAGTCCCCGATCGCAGTGGAGTGTTCACACACGTGCACTGCGATGCATATGCATGCGCAGAACGCATAAATCGGCCAATTGTGTGCATAATCGCAGTTGCGATCGCTACTGAATCATACCCTTTATCTTTACAGTGCCTTGGATACATTATTTTTAAGCTGACTGGTTCCGGTAGATTAATAATAATTTGGATACAATGTTTTGTAAATAAGCTATTTAGGGGAAAATGTACTTCTCTTTTGAAGTTGGATAAAATCATAAAATAGCACTAAAAATATATTGTCAAAATGAATAAATGAATCCACAAAAGTAAAAAAAATGGTAGCAACATAACTAGTGAAAGGCTTCAAATTAGTCTTTACTGTAATCAAGACTAGACCTATCCATATATGAGAGTACAAATTTTCTAGCTGGAACTATGTACTAGTTGTCTCAGATGAGTTGGGTATGAGATCCCGGCAGTCGGGATGCCGCTGGTCAGAATACACCCATAAGCAATGTAGGTAAGACTAACCCTTACCCCTAACCCTCCCTCCATGTTGCCTAACCATAACCTCCCCCGTGTGCCTAAACCTAACCTCCCGCTCCCCGCAACCTAAACCTATCCCTCCCCCCTTGTGCCTAACCCTCCCCCTAATGCCTAATCCTAACCCCACACTCTAATGCTCCCCCTAATGCCCGATACTTACCTTTGGGATGCCGGTGGTTGTGATTTCTGTGCTGGTATTTTGTCCGCATGGTGGGATGCTGACTACATCCCGTCTCAGACATTACAAGATAATTCAAGTTGTAGGGAAGATGGCATATTATATTGATCAAGTAAATGCTCCAATTCTCAGATCATAAAGTGCCTACCTGATTGTAATAAAACAGTGTGCATGGGACCCATTAAATGTTTGGCTGGTACCTTTTGAATGTTATGCCCACATTTTGCTATGTGTAATACCATGGGAGAACTTTAGTGCCCCTTCCCATACCATGGGTAGATGGTGGATTAGTGAGTAAAATCAGAGCCCTGAGAGTATTTGAGTGGGTCCCTTATCTCACAAGTTATTAGCTCAGTGTGAGAGTGCAGCCACCCAAATATTTCCTCAATGCAATAAAGTTGGAGTCCCCTTTCTCATACTTATACCCTGGGGAATCAACCTATAACAAATTGGACTGCATTATTGGATTTGGGGACTACTGTTGGGCTAGCAAGATACTGTATCCTATCATTTTACCAGGTAGCCAGTTTGGATAAAGCAAAAGTGTAGTAGTTACTAAGGCTTGATGCTGCTTGCATTGTATAGAAGAAGAAGGGCTATGAACCATTGGATTTTATTTGGGTACTATACTTTACTTTCTAAGACTATAAATCATAAGGGCTAGCCTACCCCATTGGGTCAGGGGGAACACAGAGTACACTTCACAAGAGGAGAATAAACCCTGTCTGCATCCCTGGTAATTGGTGATGTAGCTTTTCTCTTTGTTTGTAAATCATACCTATAGTATTATGCTTGTGTGGTGTGCTATACGGGTTGGGTATGAAATCCCGGCTGTCGGGATGCCGCTGGTCAGAATACCGACAGCAGCATTCTAACAGTCAGAATACCGACACCCATAGGGAAGACAGGTAAGTGTTTTTCTAACCCCTACCCTAATCCTAACCTCCACCTCTAGTGCTGAAGCCTAACTTCCCCCTCCCCGCACCCTAAACCGAAGACCCCCTCCTCAGTGCCTAAACATAACCTCCCCCTAGTGCCTAAACCTAACCTCCCCTTCCCCACACCCTAAACCTAACACCTCCTCCCCGGTGTCTAACTCTAACCATCCCCCTAGTGCCCAACCCTCACCTTGCACCCTAACCTCCCCCTAACATCCCGATACTCACCTTCGGGATGCCAGCGGTCGGGATACTGGTGCCGGGAACCCGACCTGTCCGGATTTTGGCACTGGTGTTCTGACCATTGGCAACCCGCACGCCGGGATGCCAACTACAACCCGTTCTGTACAGCCTGCATTGAGCTAAATAAAACCTATTTTTTAGTAACTGTATTAGACTATCATAATTAATCACAGTGGTATGCAGTTACCTTTTCCCCTAGTTATGTAGGAGATTGGATTACCCATTAGCCATTCGGACTCATCTGAAAGTTGGCCGGCTGACACTGGATCCTGGCTGAAACAGCCATCTCCCTCAGTCATCCACTTGATCTTAATGAAAATATTTGAATTCACCATCACAACTGATGCAACCCTGGGACCTGTGCCCAAGTTCCCTTAGCCACACTCCCAGATCCATACAAATTATTCATTTAAATTTGAATATGTCTATTCTCTGCACTCCATCTATGTATTGCTTTCATTCATTATCTCCAAGGTCCAGTTCCTCAGTTCCTTGAAAACTTTGCTGCATGCCTCATTTATTGATATGCAGATGTGTCCACACACCTATCCTCAAATCGCTCCAAATAGCCCCATTTAGTCTGCCATGGACTTTGCTACTTATCGGCACTAAAACACTAATCCTAGAACACTATGGGCCTGATTCATTAACGATTGCTATTGCAATCGCAGCTCCGCAATCGCACGCTGGACTGCTGCAAAAATATGTGTAACTGGGGTTCAACGTTACCTGTACAGGTTGCTGTGTTCTTCCCATGGTTTTGCACCTTACACATTATACATACTTAATTAATAGAGTGTTTGTATTCTGTCAGTGCCTATACCCAAAACATTTGGATACTAGGACTCTCTATAGCCGACTTGGTAATGCTGTATACTGTAGATATGGGTACTCATAGGCAAACGCAGGGGGATTTCTGTCTGCCTGGAACCCCCCTCCCCAGCCCACACCATGAATAGTAATATAATGGAATTTTACTATTGCTGCATGTTCTTTTCAGTATCATAAATGAAATAAATAGCACAACCTATGGATCTTTTAACATGTATCAGCCAGTAATAAATACACCTGTGCACCAATTAGGGGATTTGGAAAACATGCACCGTTAGGGATGCACTGCTATAGAGTCCAAAATTTACATATATGTCCAGGGCAGTGCTAGGTTCTTCTGCTGCTCCCTCAGACTCCCGGACTTGCTCCCATGCCCTGGAATGGTGCTCACATCTAAAATAAAAACATTCCGCTCAAGCAGGATGGCCCTACTGCAGCATTTAATGGCTTACTGTGATCTCTGGTCCTGTATATGCTGGAAACATGATACACAATACATTTTGTATGACGCATATTAAAGCTGGATAAGCCACACTCACTCTAAAATCAAGCATTTGGAAACCCCCCTTTAGAAATCCTGCGTTTGCCACTGGTACTATAGTATTGTTAAGTTAACAAACCTTTTCCTTCCAGTTCTCCCTTTCGACAGTTGAGTGAATACAATGGGCAAAATTTGCTAAGCGGCGGGTTCTAAACCCCGGCGGTTTGGTGGCGGGTTCTAAACCCTGAGGGTTTGGTGGTGGTTTCTAAATGACAGCTCTGTTCTAGTCTATTCTAAAATTTGTTTTGATGGCTGTTTTGCAGTAGTTTTGCAGCGGTTTTGGCCTTAGTAAATCTGTGGATAGCAAAAACGCTGCCAAACCGCCGGGGTTAGGAACCTGCCGCTTAGTGCCCAATGAATCATACTGTGACAATTAAGACATTTTAATTAACTGGAACACTTCTTCCATAGTTTCACCTGTCTTGCATTAACCACAATTAAGCATGCAGCACAATTACATCTGTGTCATATTAGACAAAAGACCAGTAGGAGGTCCCCATACATCTGCGACGGATCGCCGTGATGTGATTGGAAACGCTGACCCGTTGGTCATAAATGCCGACCAGCGGTCATCAATGTTTCGCGATCCTTCGCAGGATCGGTGAAATTTTACATGTTAAAGTTCACTGATGTGCCAATCACAATAATTTTTTGATCGTGATCAGCGTATCTCTGAAATACAACATGTTGGATTTCACCGGCCCTGCGATGCTGGGTTGCAGGATCTCTACATCGTGGCAATCCGTTGCAGATGTATGGGAGCCTTAACACAGCAGTTATATAATATAATTAGTACTTCTTTTTAATAACTCATTATCTTTTCCAAAATACTTAAGTAACTTTCCCTTAAACAAACATTTCACCCTTCCTCAATATTAGACAACACTATGGGCCATATTCAATTTGGAGCGAAAAGTCCATTATCGGGGATAATTTATCGCCGATGACGTCATTTTTGCTATTTTCTCTTATCCCCATATTCAATTTCAAAGACTTTTCGCAGGTGCGAAAAGTCTTTGTTAAAAAACAGGGATGTTTTCTCCACTGAATAGGTGGCGAAAAAAAGTGCAGAATTGGGGTTTTGGGGTGCAGACTTAAAAAAGTACCCTGCACCCCTAGTAATGTCCCCTAAAAGTTAACTGTGTAAAAAAAATAAAAAATAATAATAGGACACCCCCAAAAAAGTGTTTTCATTTTGAGGGCAAAAAAAAAAAGTTCGGGGACAAACTTAAAAACTAGCGAATTTGACTCAGGTGGGGTCCCCAAGTATGCGGCAGATGTTTTCTAGAATGCGGGTGTTTGCGGCAGGTGGATTTTAGAAAATTTTTTACAAATCGCTTTAGAGACTTAAAAATATGCTTGCACCCATTTTCATGTACCCCAAATTTGATGGGACTAGTTATTTTTTCAAAGAAATAAAGCTAAATGCTATTCTTCACCTCTTCTTCAAAGACGCATTAATGCACCTGCCGCTGCTGTTTAAAAACACCAATTACCTTTAGCAGGCCAATTCGGAGGTACCCATAGTGATCCCCATGTCAGACCATCTTTTGCGGGGTGACAGGCTGATTTCTCCAAAAAGTGACAGGACTTTTCAATACTTACCTTTCCGCCAGGTCCCGTTTTCACCGATTCCTAATTGAATATGGGGATAAGCGGGCATGCACCCAATACTTTATCCCCTGGAAAAACGGCGATGATGGCGAAAAGTCCGACTTCCGACTTTTCGCCTCTAATTGAGTATGGCCCTATACCTCAGATGATGATCCCAATGGCTTATTGAGGAAGAGACAGGTTACATTACATCAATAATCTTCCGATTGGACAGCAATAACACCGGCAAGTAGATAGTTTTAGTGTTTCATCACAGTATATACAGAACACATATATAGATAAGAAACCTTAATGTGATTTACCAATTACTAATTAGGGCACAGATATAAATTAACACATACACTATAATTGCTCATTACCACCCTACTCCTAACTAGCTAATTGAGTTGGCCGCGCATATGTATATAAGATTATGCAGACAATCTTTTCATAGTTTGTATAATACAAGAGTCCATATATGCGCCACGTGATTGTGGTATCGTTGGTGCACTTATGGGTAATTTTTGAACCGTTACAAGCCAGCTTGTTGTTTGCTTTCGTTCAGGACCTCCATTATAACCTTTGTGAGGTATTAAGTCTAAATAAGGGAACAGGTAACTCTATTAGACTGTTTCAATAAGTAATGTAGATGAAATGGTAACTGTCTGTCTGTACTCATCATGAGTTTCCTAACTCTGTACACTTTGAGTCTTTCCTCCCTGTTGCCTTTTATAAACCTTGTTTAAAAGGTTATATGATTCATCCTCCTCCAAAATGACCTGATGTGTAAGTATTCGCTGGGCTATCCTTGTAAAAGTTGGTCGTTATGATCTGTCTTAAGGTGCCCATCCACTTGATAATACTGAACTACTCCACGATTATGACATCGTAATCGTGCAATCGCTCAGTTATCGGCTGCACATCCAGCATTTAAATGTCTAAAACGACCAGCGAGACATGCGCCCGCTGGTCGTTTCCGGTGAGTGATGGGGATGTTACCTCATAACATATGTCCTTAGATGTCCTGAAGTGATTTCCCCACTATGAGGCATACTTGACAATAGCGCTGACAGTTCTTTGCAGTGTTGTATACATATAAGCAGTCTCCATCTCCTGTGCTAGTCCCCATCTGTCAGCTCAATGCGGTGTCCCCCAGACTGGCCACTCCCCCTAGCTGTCTCCATTGACTAGAATCACAACCTCCCCTTTCTCTGACAGGATGAATCACAGCAAACTGTATCACTCCACCGCTCACTGCAACTGTCAGCTATAAAGTGGTCACCTGGGCTCTCTAGAAACTCCTTATGGGTTCCAGCAGTTTACAATTAAACTACTACTAGAAGAGCTATATTAGTGAATAATATACCATTTGTTTTAGTACATGCCAGGCTATCAAAACAGTACATACATATATTAGTTACTACAGGCAAAATATCTTCCCCATATCTACCATGAGCTGTGCTTCCCTTAACACTTCAACTTAACACCTCAATATATATATACATATAATTTTAACCAAGGGTTTCACTTGCTAATGAATGTTATCGCAATGCCGTCGCACTGCCAGCATAGAGACGCCCAATGCCTCCCACTACCGCTATCTCACATCCGTAATACCTAGCAATCTTCCACAACATCGGTAACATTGAGTACCATCGGACCCTCATGCAGAATTACAGTAGCCCTGACCTTACTTAGAAATTGCTAATCTCATAGCAGTGGCTAATTTATGCATGCCCATGCAACAGTGTTCAAATGGACAGACACACCTGCATTTCGCCACCCCCCCTGGCACCACCCCCAAACACTCACTGCCTGTCAATCACACTGCGATGGCTCTACATGATCTGACTTCACACTAGCACACACTGCGATGCAAACACATGCACGGTACACAATAATCGGCCGTCTGCATAAGCTGTAGCAATAGCGATTATTGCTGAATCAGGCCCAATAAGCGTACTAAGATGTAAAATTGAGGGAAAAGTATAACATTTTGGAAAGGAACGCAGCATAGGAATTGTACCAGGTGTCTTGCGCCATATTGTGCAAAAGTGATTGATGTATGAGGACACATCTGTGCAAAATGCAAGTTGCTCAATTAATTTATTGCCTTATAACAGGTGTGTGTAAGAGAGGGATTAATCAAGAAGAGACAAAAAAGGTTTACCCCAGCACAATGCAATAAGCCAGCAAAAAAAGGCCTGTCCTGTACATGATAATAAAATGCAGCAGACTCAGGGCCTGATTTAGCAAGGATCGCAAGTGCAAAAACGCACGCACCCGGTCGATTGTTGTGTTCTGCGATCGGGACTGCGATCACAGTGACTGTGCAGACCCATCGCAGAGTGATTGACAGAAAGTACCGTTCGAGGGTGGTGATGGGTGGTGGTCGGAGAAACACATTCATGCCAGTGCGCTTCAGCGCCATTACAGGGGCAGGCATAATTAAGCAGACTTGCAAGGTATTACGGATGTGAATAAAGGGAAGTAGGCATCTTTATGTTGTGCTGGGGCGGCATTGTGATCGCAGTCATTTGCATATTTTGCAGAAGAACTGCGTATGCGCTTGCTGACATGATCACATCAGCGATCCTTGCTGAATCAGGCCCTCAGTCAGACACATTTGCAAATACTGTACAGTATATGATAAGCCACCTGCTTCAGTACGTCAAGGCACCTCTGTATAGGTGTCTCTAACTCTTAACAATATGATTCCCCACCTTAGGAAATACATTTGTTATTTAAATTAAGAGCTAACTAACCAGGAATTACACCAAATCCTCTAATATGGCTCTACAAGGACCACCATTCCCTCCAGCTACTCATCCCATACATACCTTTTAAAACTGTGATGTAGAAAATGCAAGTTGCTCACTTAATATATTGGCTTACAACAGGTGCATGTAAGGAGTGGGTTATTCTAGACCACAGGCTCTCAAACTCGGTCCTCAAGGCCCCAAACAGTGCATGTTTTCCAGGTCTCCTCACAGAATCACAAGTGAAATAATTTTCTCCACCAGTGGAATTTTTAAATGTGTCAGTGAGTAGTGAATACACCTGTGCAACTACTGGGTAACCTGGAAAACATGAACTGTGTGGGGTCCTGAGGACCGAGTTTGAGAACCTCTGTTCTAGACTTATTGCAGTGTGCTGTTCTGCATTTTCTGGCTCATTTATTACCTATCATTTGAAATACCTTCTCTTATACTAGGCGATTTCTGTATTCTCATTGACAACACCATCACTAGTTTCTCTACAGGAATTCTAGCCAAAACCTCTGTTAACCTGACCATACCTCATGCTTTGAATAATTTTAATATTCAAATGTTATCAGCATGAGGTAATTTGTTACCAGTTTCAATGCTCCTACTGGCAGTTTTCTCAATGGTGTATCATATACCATCCAGTGTGCTTTGATCTTCATTGCTAAACCAGGATCCCAATATTATTCTCACAGAACTGGTAACATTACTGTACTGCTGGATAACTTTTGAATATTTAAAGGGCCATACACCTAATTTTAGGCCCATTTATATTATCAACTAACAGGACAATTGGAGGAAAAAGGAACCTATTTCCACAGCATCCCCAGCTTTATCTGCTGACTTATTTAACTTTAAGACCTACAAATGTATCCTGCTATCTAACTGTTTTATATTTTACTTGTGTTTTATCAAATTTTATTTTGTATTTAATTTTCTTAGTAATTGATTAATGTTTACAGGCCTTGTGGCCACTAGTGCTCTGTTTATCTTTGTTTGTATTATTCTATGCCAGCTCAACCTGTCTCTCACCACTGGGACATTTCCACCCTACTTTAAACAAACACTAATTTCATCAATTCTAAAGAAACCATCTATTGGCCCAAGTCCGACTATTTTTTTCCTTCCCTTTGCTTCCAAACTACTTTAGAAACTTGTGTATATCTGCCTCTCACTTTCTCTACTCTCACCCGATTCTTGACTCTCTTCAATCAGGCTTCCACCCCAAATATTCCACTGAGAATTCCATAACAAAACCAATCATTGATCTTCGCCTGCTGGTGCTGGGGATGGATCTTCATCCCAGAAGAGGACCAAGAAGCTTGACAATGAATAAAGATACAGCATTGTTTTTCTTATGAAATTCTGCATCTGTTTGATAACTCCCATGAATACCTTCCCAATTAAAAAATCAGAGTTGCATCTAAGATGTCCGACTACAAGATGGTCACCATACTGATGATATACTGTAAAAAGTTTTTCCCCACTCCCATATCATATGTGTAGACACTGAATTAATATCTCCTTACTCATTTTCTTTCTATAAGGGTGTTTCCACACTTATGGACCACTCTTTATATTTATACAGGATTCTATTTTCCTTTTCGTATTCAGTTTCACGGAAGAAACATTTTCTTCAAATGATAAAATGATCTAGGGAGGTAAGCAGTTTTTGGTGTGTTATATGGGGAATAAAATTGAAAGCATAAATGAGACCTTTATAATCCTTGATAGATACATAGTATGTTCAGTCCATAAACAAAACTCTTTCAAGAGGAATCAGCATTTATCAAGTGTATCTATCATCCCCAACTTCATTTTCCACAAGATAATGGTGATTGCCGTGCCTATGAAATTCTCAATAAAACTCATAAATGAGAACCTGGTCAAGAGTTTTTGCAAATAATTGAGGCTTTTTTTTTACTTTCAAACTTGGAGAATAAAAGACATTTTTAATGATCATTGATCTGCATGAATTAATTCTTTTGAAGCGCTGAACCATGTGTATCTACTTCTACTTTTACAGTGTTACACAAAAGGTTTTTCTATATAGTTGTAAAAAATTAACCTCTTCGAGGCACAACAAGACTGTAGGAAGAAGATGTGATTATATCGGTCTACAGCTGTGATATTTTGAAGGCACTTGGGGGCCTATTCATCAACACTAAATGGCCCGGTAACCATGCGGAAACGCTAGTTTCTGCATAGTTTAGTTACCAGGCCATTCATCATCAGGATTTCGGTAGGACCACCTGATATCGAGCAAACTCCGAAAATGGAAAGTTTGCATGCGGAAACAAGCGCCATCTTCAGACGGTGATTGTTCTCGAATCCCCGTTCCTTCCACTGGGAAGGAGTTCCGGGGATGCGAAGAGTGATCCAAGCGGGTTCCCTCCGCCACCTCCTCACTGCCTCCTCGGCGGCTGTGCACATGCGTAGATGGGCTGATGGGGAGGAGGTAAGTAATGCAGCTACTTCTGTAGCTGCGCTACTAACCGCGTGGACAGCTGCTTTTCAGAGCAGCTGTCCCCACACCGAAGCAATGATGAATTGCTCCAGTGTCAAGTTTCCCCCATTGCGAGATGGATACTTAAGTATCCCTCGCAGCGAGATAACATAATTATCGGGGGCCATATATTTTATATTATATTATAATTCTCATTACTCTGGGCCTCAGTGGCTCCCCACAGCTTAGCCCTCCGCATCAGTACAGAGCCCCAAACTGTACCACACTCCAACTCTAAAAGCAACTAGTAAATGTATTATGCCATTTTTTAAAACTGACAATTATACTAATATGATTAAGCATTCTGACTTCCCTATAATTCTGACACCTACACCTATATGTCCTTTCCTGTAATCCAGACCTGATTTTCCTAAATGCAATCATTGGGGTTTAAAAGAACAACAGAAATCATACATTTAATAAATTGGACTTAGACAAATATTTAGCAAGAGTACACATAAATGGGCTAATGTAGAGTGGAATGTACGGTATGTGGCTGGTTGGAACATGTGTGTATGTGTACAATGGTATGGAAGAGTGTACGTACACACGTCAATGAACAGCTCAGAACTGAACCAGTAGAATGGTTTATTTGGTAGTAATATGATAGTACAGCCGTACTTACAGTTATACACACTCAGACTGGTCATGGAGTAGAGCTTGAGTGGAGTGGAGGCATACAGCTCACCAGCTGGTGACTGAATGTGTGTAGCGGGTAGCTGTGCAAGCAGAAACAGACTCTCTGGCAGTGTGGAATCACAGTATATTGCAAGTCTCACTGGAGCTAAGTGGAAGACATTTGTATAGTGTATATGCAGTAGCACTCTCCATCTTCAACACAGAGCATATCTTGCATGTTTTTGCACTGACCTCTCTCGAACCAAGTACAGTTGATCCAGAGCTGTACGCAATTCAACCATATAGATGTGTCCTCATACATCTAGCCTCAATATATAACTAGAGATGTGCGCCGACCCCCATGTTTTGGTTTTGGATCTGGATCTCCCCTGGTTTTGGATCTGGATTGGTTTTTCCAAAACCTCACCTCCGTGTTTTGTTTTTGTGTTTTGGTTTTGATCTGGATTTTTTCTTAAAAAATAAAAAAAACAGCTAAAATCACATAAAATGGGCCTTTTTTCATTCCTACAGTATTAATAACCTCAATAACATTTATTTACACTCGTTTCCAGTCAATTTTGACCACCTCACAGCTCACAATATTGATTTGTTCATCTAGTTTAGGCCCACAATTTGAACCAAGATAGCTGGCTGACTAAGCTAAGCTGCATCAGTGGGCGGCACAAACACATGGCAGTTCAACTTCAAACATGGAACATCAGGAAACACTTTTATTATTCAAGAGAGGCCTGAGGGAGTTGGAGTATGTATGTAGTTGAAGGTAGGGGAGGGACAGGAAGGGTTGATTGGTAGTAAATTTAATTTTGTTTTTTGATTCCAAAGAAAATTTATGAGGGAGAAGGGAAGGGGAGGAGGCGTTTACAAACAAAATGTGATACAGTACATTTACATCAGTCCTTACCACAGAAAAATCCTTGAGCATGGCTATTGCTGCTGGGAGTTGATTATCTCATCCCAGAAAGGGACAAGGAAGAGTGCTTTTTATAAAAAATTAAACAATTGACTTAAATATTGCTTTGCAAACCTTCTATAAAGGCATTTCCCAACCTGTACAAGTATATAAAAAAACATAGTTAGTTAGTGGCCTCAAAGTGCCACTTAACCAGCACAGATATGTGGACAAGCATAAGATCTATGATTTAAAGGCAGGGGTAGCCTGGTCCTCGAGAGCTACCAACAGTGCATGTTTTCCAGGTCTCACAGAATCAAAACTATAATAATTAACTCCACCTGTGGATCTTTATAAATGTTTTGGTGAGTAATGAATACACCTGTGCACCAGCTCGGTCATCTGGAAAAAGTGAGCTCTCGAGGACTGAGGTTGGCTACCCTTGATTTAAGGCCTTATGTTGTGTCTTTCTTGAGAATCCTGTGCCTGCTTCTGTGGCTAGGAGTGGATTTTCATCCCAGAAGGGGACCATGAAGAGTGCTTCCAAAACACAATTGACTTAAATAATCCTTTGCAAACCTTCTGTAAAGGCATTTTCCAACCTATACAGGGATATTGTTCCCACTGTCCACTTAACCATGTGAGATATGTGAACAAGCAGAAAAGAGCATTAAATGCAACATTTCAGATTTAAGTCTTACATTGTGTCTTTCTTGGGAATTCTTTCTTGAGCGCCATGCCTGCTGGCTGGGAGTGGATTTTTTTCATCCCAGAAGGGGACCAGGAACAGGAAGTGTGCTTTCCAAAAATAGATAAACAATTGCTTTAAATAATCCTTTGCAAACCTTCTGTTCTGTAAAGGAATTTCCCAACGTGTACAGGTACATTAAAAAAAACAGTTGGTTAGTGGCCTTCAAATTGTCATTGTTCCCACTGTCCACTTCTTCTTAGATATGTGAACAAGAAGAACAGAGCATTAAATGCAACATTTGAGTTTAAGGTTTAAGTTTTACGTTGTGTCCGGAGATCAGTTAGAAAGCAGATAAAGAGCTCCACCACAAGCGGCAGATGACTAAACTCACACACAAAGGTTTAATAGAAATAGATACAACACTAGATCAGATGTTTACCCTGGAGGATCTGTCTGATTCATCATGGTGCCCCCAAGACCAAGATTGTGCAAATTCTGTGAAAAGAGAGACTGACACCACGGCTAAACATAAGAGTCACTTCTGGATGTGAACTGTCTCATTTGCATGGGGTAAACCCAACCCACAGATGAGATGGATCTCAGCCAGTGGACAACATTGAAATCACCATTAAAAAGTCACAATGGAAGACTAAAGTGTGGAGAATCTTTCTTCACAGTCAGGAGAGGCCTCAGAGAACATGAAAAAAGATGCTCTATGTGCTGAACTTCAAGGGATTTCTCCATCATGTTCTGCAGTGTGGAGATTTCATTCACATGTTTTCTATAAAGCAGTTCAAAGTTACAGCCTTCCTTTGCCAGGAATTATCAAAGATTATTACAAGCAAAGGATTCATCTGCCCGGAATCTGTCTGGGAATTCATAGATCTTATTTGGCCTGAATGCACTAAGTCATCCAATGATTCTGTCACTGTGTTCTGTAGCCGACTTTATTCCTACCTGAATCGCAAATGGAAATACGGAATAGTAAGCACAGACAACATGGAGGCCTTTGTTATTCCGCTGCCTGCATGCCAACCAATACCTTCCAGAATACACCCACTGGGTGGACCAGGTCTTGATAATGACCATCCCCATCTGTTGCTAGGCCTTCTTCTTCCAAACTATCCATCCTGGACTTCCTGTCTAAAAAGGATGAGCAGGGTACAGAAAGAGGAGCTAGTTGTCCCTGATGACATTTTTTATTCATCTATAATAGATCTTCAGATGTTGGAACAGGGGCTCCCACCTATTTGGCTTCCCTCCAGAGAACAGAGCTCTGTTCCTCAGGAAGTGTCTATGTCTGATCTTATAGGTAGTCTCTGTCTGTTGGTAAACACCCTTCAAGAGATGTCAACCCAAAATAACAACAAATATAATAATAATGTGTCCACTGATAATGATAACCAGCCTGATCCTTTAACAGCAACATACCCCATATGGCCAACTCATAACATGACACCCAGTTTGCAGCCTCCTCTTCCATATGACACTAATCCAGTCGCCATGGTTGATCAATCAGCCATGTGTGGTCCACCCAATTTTTGGCCTTCTACATTCATTTCTAAAATCATAATAACACACTATAAAACACTAGACTTATCATATTTGCTTTTGTTTACGTTTTTGAATAGAACAGTTTTAGAATTTAGGATGTCTACTCTATATAGGTTTGTAAATAAATATAGGCTTTAGTTTTTTAGAGCATATAACTTTATAAGCTGTTAGGATAACATTTCTGCTATGTTTAAGATTAAACAACTTTTTGTAACCCAATAACTTAAAAAAAAGTTTTCATTGCAATATTCATGAAACCCTTTGACAGACAACAGCACAGCACCACTGTGCAGCTATGCCGATGACAGTGACAGCCAGGTGTGGCTGACACACACACAATAAAAATTGTTTATTTATTATTTTGGGCAGCAGCCTCTCGACAGACAGGAGCACAGCACCCCTGTGCAGCTACGCCGATGTATGGCTGACACGCACACAATAAAAATTGTTTATTTATTATTTTGGGCAGCGGCCCCTCGACAGACAGGAGCACAGCACCCGTGTGCACCTACGCTGATGACAGTGACAGCCAGGTGTGGCTGACACACACACAAAAAATTTGACAAAAAAAAGACAAGATTTTTTATTTCACTCCAGAACTTGGGCCCAGAGCACAGATTGATGACAACTGGAGTCGGGCAGCACTAGCTTGCATTGCCAACTTGCTAGATCTTGTGCAATAGGTTGCAACTTGCATTGCTGGCTGGATCTTGTGAAGTTAAGCCTAACACACACACACACAGAAAAAGATTACATAAAAAAAGACACTTTTAGTATTTTTTTTTTACAGGTCCAGACCTTGGGCCCAGAGCACCAAATGACTGGAGTCGGGCACCACTAGGTTGCAACTAGCATTGCTGGCTGGATCTTGTGTGGTTAAGCCTAACATGCACACACACAGAAATATATTACACAAAAATACACTTTTATTGTTTATGTTTTTGACAATATATATATATATTTTTTTTGAGTCCAGAACCTGGGCCCATATGGACATAGCACCAGCCCAGATGTATCTGCACCAGCCCAAATGGACACAGCAGACAGCACAGCACCAGCCCAGAATGGATCAGCAGCACCAGCCCAGGACACAGCAGATAGCACAGCACCAGCCCAGAATGGATCAGCAGTGCACCTGCCCAGGACACAGCAGACATCAGACAGCACAGCACAGGAGCATGAGCACCAGCACCTGCACCTCTCCCAGCCCTACACCACCCACCCTCCCTGTTCAGTTTCCACAGCCGGAGTGAAATGACATCCGCCGCGTGGTCCCTATATATTACATTGATCTTAGAGACGTAAGCTCGTAAACCGCAAGATTTCCAACTCTATGGTTTTGCCTCAGTTTTGAGATCCGAGTCAGGCGGGAAACCTCAAGCCTGCTTGGATCCGACTCGGATTTGCTAAATTCGGGTTGGTTCGGATGGAGTTGGAATGTTTATGGATTGAAGACAGGAAAATGATGAAAGGATTGATTAGTTTTTAATTTACTTTATTTAATTTAATGTTTTGATTCTTAAAAAAATTATGAGGGAAGATCAATCTAGGATCAAGTTTTTCAGTTCCTAAAATACATCTTTGATCTGAAGGAGGTTTTCTAATTTTTTATACATCATGATCTAATAAAAAAAATAGGTGGCCTTGCTTGTGGAGGTGCTGCTAGAACATACTGTAAACAGATGTTTACAAGTTTGTACTCAGGGAGAATATTAGGAATAATGGGACCAAGACTTGCTGTTTACATCAGACGAAAGCAGGATGTAGTTCTCCAGCTGAATTAGAATTCCTAGCATCTGTGATGTTTGCTGGGCCTACTGGAAGTTATTTGTCAACAACAGGTGGCGTGCTTCAAGTTACCTCAGCCTGCTTTACGCACTGTATGTACCATGTAAATATATTTGTATGTGACCAATATACACAACTAATTTTGGTATTAAATTTATTTGCAGTGCACTTTATTGCACACATCCTGGCAGGAAGATCCTCTGTGTTGCTGCTGCTGCTAATATTTGACCCATCTTTTTGGTGGTTCAGAATTTTTTTTTAAAAAATGAAAGAGGCATGCAGGAGATGCTGTCTGTGGCCATTACAAATAGTACTTGCTGGTGCTGCAGTCTTCAAAACGCAGTTGCTGAATGTCGAAAATGTCCCGAAATCTTTCGGGCCACCAAGAGCATCTCCTGCATGCCCCTGTCATTTTTTTAAAAATGTTGCACCACCAAATGAATTGTGTGAGCAAACCATGCGATGAGTTCGAATTCTCCCACATGTAATGCTAGCACAATATTGCTGGCAATGTCAGAAAACACAAATCCTGAGGAGAGACAAAGTAGGGTAAACATTTTGCAATGATTTCCCTGACTTTTTCTAAGAGGTTCTTCCTGGTCCCCTTCTGGGATAAAGATCCACTCACAACAGCAGCAGCAGCAGCAACAGTGCTACACTCAAAGATCCTTCTGAGGAACTACGGAAAGGAGAGTAGTCAGTCATCCTTATGAAATTGGATGCAGGACTACTTCTGATCATGATTGAGGATGTTGATGATGATGCAGGTGTTGGTGGTGGAGATTGCAGGCACTTGGATCCAGATAGAAGGGAGCAGCTAGGTGACACTGGACTGATTGTTGTAGCGTTTTTTTTTTTAAAGCCAGAGTTTCTAAATTTGAAAAACACTTTTAAATTTGATAAATGAGCAGCAAGTGACGTAACAGGGAGGAGGTTCCTAGATGGTTAAGGTCCTTACCTCTACTAACTGTTACTTGGCAATGGTTACAGATGGTTTGACAACTGTTGTCTGGATTTGGGTAGAAATGATTCCACACATGAGAAGTGGATTTTTTGGTTCTTTGCCCGGGCATGACAGTAATGGGTTTTTTCCCACCATGGGCAACAACTGTTGCCTGATTTACATCTTTTACACAAACATTCTCGACTTCAACATCCTCATCATCATCAACATCCTCATCATCCTAGTTAGAGCCAACTACAGAAATACCCTCCTCATCCTCCTGGTGCAATTCCACAGAAGCATTCTCGATTTCTATGTCAGCAAGTTGACTTGTGCTGCTCATTCCCACATTTGCAGAGGGCACACAAATGGTGGAAGGAGGATCCTTTTCAAGTACAGTATTAGAAAGGTCAGGCTCACACATGGCAACTGCAGACACACTTGGACTCTCCTCAATGGTTACAGATGGCTTGACAACTGTTGTCTGGATTTTGGTGGAAATGATTCCACACATGAGAAGTGGATTTTTTGGTTCTTTGCCCAGGCATGATAGCAATGGGCTTTTTCCCACCATGGGCAACAACTGTTACCTGATTTACAGTTTTTATACAAACATCCTTGGCTTCAAAATCCTCATCATCATCAACATCCTCATCCTCCTTGTTAGCACCAACTACAGAAATACCCTCCTCATCCTCCTGGTGCAATTCCACAGAAGCATCCTCGATTTCTATGTCAGCAAGTTGACTTGTGCTGCTCATTCCCACATTTGTAGAGGGCACACAAATGGTGGAAGGAGGATCCTCTTCAAGTACAGTATTAGAAAGGTCAGGCTCACACATGGCAATTGCGGACATACTTGGACTCTCAATGGTTACAGATGGCTTGACAACTGTTGTCTGGATTTTGGTGGAAATGATTCCACACATGAGAAGTGGATTTTTTGGTTTTTGCCCAGGCATGATAGCAATGGGCTTTTTCCTACCATGGGCAACAACTGTTGCCTGATTTACAGTTTTTACACAAACATCCTTGGCTTCAACATCCTCATCATCCTTGTTAGCGTCAACTACAGAAATACCCTCCTCATTTTCCTGGTGCAATTCCACAGAAGCATGTCAGCAAGTTGACTTGTGCTGCTAATTCCCACATTTGCAGAGGACACACAAATGGTGGAAGGAAGATCCTCTTCAAGTACAGTATTTGAAAGGTAAGGCTCATACATGGCAACTGCGGACACACTTGGACTCTCCACGGGGATCTGTGACTTTTCTGAGCACACAGTTGGTTCATGTGCCTTAGCGATTTTAATTTTTTTAACACTTCTACAGGAAGAAAGGCTTACATCATCATAAGATGCAGGACCACCAGTCATAAATAAAGGCCAAGGCCTTATTCTTTCCTTGCCATTAAGTGTAGTAAATGGTATATTGCCAATTTTTTCTTTCTCTGCAGCTAACTTAGGCCCTGATTCAGACCCACTCGCGAGCGGCTGTCCGCTCACAAGTGGGTCGATGTTCTGCACTGAGCATGCGCACGACGGAGGGAGCTCCGTCGTGCGCATGCGCCAGACGTGACGAGCGAAGGAAAGTCCTTCGCTCGTTGTGTCTGATCAAAGGGGGCGTGCTGTCAATGTTGATTGACAGCACGCCCCCTTTGGTGGGCGTGCTGGGGGCGTGCCTCCCTGACGGGGGCGTTCCCACGGGAACGCCTCCCATCAGAAGCCGGCCCACTGACATCACTAGTGATGTCAGTGGGAGTGATTTTGGCTCTGATAGAGCCAAAATCACTCCGGGCCTTGCGGTTGAAAACCTCAACCGCAGGCTCCGGCTCGCAGTTTCGATGGTCGCGATGGTCAAGACCATCGCGGCCATCAAACTGCACGCTCGTATAGGCTGTGGGTGGTGACCCACAGCTATACGAGCGTCCAGGAGGATGCTCCATTTTTTAGGAGGGCGGCCCTCATTCAGAGCGTGCGCTCTGCTCAGTGCGTACGGCTCTGAAAGAGGGCCTTAGCTTTTAACTTTTTTTTTCTTTAACACTGTAAAATATTGCTTGCTTGATTTTAGATGCCTTGACTTAAGCCCTGTATGCCCTTGGGCATCGGCTTTAGTAGATGATGTACTATATGGACTAGTATCGTCATGACTGGTGGCACTGGCAGCAGCTCCACCACTAGTATGTGGTTCCTGCTCTACTATCAACTGATTGTTCTCCATATTATTAACAAACACGAATGAAGTGGGGTATAGCACACATCAATTTGTAACAGTTTTAAATATTACACTGCTGTATCAATGCTTTACAGTGTGACAAATTTTTTTACGAATACACTGCATTTTCCACTTACAGTGTGACAATATGTTTTACGAATACACTGCATTTCCATTAACAGTGTCAATATTTTTTACGAATATACTGCGTTTTCCACTTACAGTGTGACAATATTTTTTACGAATACACTGCGTTTTCCACTTACAGTGTGACAATATTTTTTTATGAATACACTGCATTTTTCCAATTACAGTGTGACAATATTGTTTACAAATACACTGTGTTTCCACTAACAATGTCAATATTTATTCTGAATACACTGCGTTTTCCACTTACAGTATTACAATATTTTTTATGAATAAACTGCATTTTCCACTTACAGTGTGACAAGATTTTTTACGAATATACTGCATTTTCCACTTACAGTGTGACAAGATTTTTTACGAATACACTGCGTTTTCCACTTGCAGTGTGACAATTTTTTTCACAAATACAATGCATTTCCACTAACAGTGTCAATATTTTTTATGAAAACACCCCTGCAGCCCCTGCTCCTGGATGGACACAGTCAGAAACCCCTGGATGGACACAGCAGCCCCTGCCCTAGATGATCACAACAACCCTTGAATGGAACAACAGCCCCTGGATGTACACAGCATCCACTGCCCCTGGATGGACACAGCAACAGCAACCCCTGGATGGACACAGCAGAGATGGATAACAGCAGACCCTGGATAGACACAGTAGCCCCTGCCCTTGATAGACACAGCAACCACTGGATGGACACAGCAGCCCCTCTTGGATGAAACAAAGCCCTGACAGCCCGGACTCAGCATGCAAATGGCATCGATCACTGTGGGGGATTATACAATCCAAAACCCACGAGAATTCGACACAGCGGGATGATGAAGTTTTGCCTCGCTTTGAGATCCGAGTAAGGCAGGAAACACAGAGCCGGACTCAGATCTTGCCTCAGATCTGCAAGTTCGGGTGGGTCCAGTTCTCTGAGAACCGGACCTGCTCATCGCTAGTTAAAATGGGTGCAAGTATATTTTCGTGTCGCAAAAACGCAATTTTAAAAACTGTTAAAAAACTGCCTGCTGTGCAATGTTTAAAACACTTGACGCATCCATACCACCCCCCGAAAAATCAGACCCAATATGTTAAAAGTTAAAACCATTTTCAACGATTTTTTTTTCACCCAAAATTTGCGCTGTCATTTTTTGCCAAAGTACGCAACTTACGTTATTTTTTCTGGTAATTTATCATTAGGGGGGGGTGTCCAAAGGGTTCTGAAGGAAATCCCCACACTTTTAGGCAAAAATAGGGATTTTGCATTTTTTTTCTCCTGGTCTGGGATGGAGAAAACTTTTCACCAGTTGTTTTTTCACCTGTTGCCGTTTTCGCTTGTTTTTTGGAAATATTTAGCTGTTTTTTTAAATTGATTGAATACAACCCTAAGTCACAAAGCAATGTGACTAGGATGCATCAACAGACTTTGCTGATTCATTTAATATGCATCACTTCTATATCTGTGCGCACCTGAGTCTGTATATGAAGCACAGAAAAAACTGGAGATGAAAAAAAGCTGCCACAGCTACACTGTACCACTTTGTACACAGATTCAGAGACTCAGTCGCATACAGTTATACAAGTGTTTTGTATGCGTTTTTGGCAAATAAGACCCCCTGCACTAGCAGAGTCTCACAGGACCTGGCACACTGAGAGGGGCCTTTTGGCATGACTGCTGCAAAGATCTGTAATGAATTTTGGTGAGTATTCTAACCTTAACCCACTCCTCCCACAGCCTAACCATTGCCTTTGGCAGCCTGACCCTAACCGTCCCCTTTGGTAGGCTAACCCGAACCATCCCCTACCATAGCCTAACCATAACCCTCACAGTGTTGGGTATGTATCTGTCATTAAAATTGTAGCATTCATGTTGACAGGGGAGGGAAACTAATGTACAAATGTAGTCCTGCGATACAAATACTGGGAGTTTCAATAATCTCTAGACATACCATTGCTCCTGTGTGATCAAGCATCATGGATATATGCCTGTGGTGCATAAACCCTTGTACTGTGGTCAACGTAGCAAGTAACTCTGTAAACTCCAAATAAAAACTTGCTCTTTCAGAACACTGAGAGGGTTTGCGCTACTGTGATACAATTTGCCTAAAAATTATTTTATTCATTATTTGTAAGTAAAACAGTTATACAGTCAAAAAACACCCAGCCATGATTGCAGCAAAGTAATGACTGGAGTGTACCTGTCACACCCCTTCTAGCTCATTGAAAGACACATGTCAGTCATAGGAAAGCAGACATTTGTGCAGCGCTACGTGCAGCATTTATAATTAGGCATAATGGCAGAAATCACACTGCTGTATCAGATTGTTGTGTGCATCACAACAGACACAGTACAGGATCACATTGCTTGTAATTGGATATCTGAGCTGAGGTAACATTATCACAATGAAGCAGTAGAAATGTATCCCTGTGATTTTATGAGCTTTAAAGACAATGCATTTATTTTATTATTATTAATATTATTATTATTATTATTATTATTATTACACAGCCAAATTTGACAGCAGCGAATGATTCGTTCAGCATCTACACTACTGCACCATTGTTCCCTCCAAGCTGAGAGATCTGGAAACTAAAGAGTTAAAGGTTTAATCTAAGGAGAAATCATACATGTAGGGATGTTTTGATCAGTGCAATCCTAAGCAGTGAATGTCCTTACTTTGTAATGGTTCAGGTTTTAACACTATCATTTCTAGATTTTCACTACCTTTTCCCTGTAATATATTTTTCAGATACCAATATATGGTTCAAATTTTTAGTTTCCAGTCTGGTTCCTACTGAAAGTTAATACATAATCCTTACATTTAATAGAACAATATATCCAAAAATTAACTCACAATTAGAAAACGCAGTGGGTATGCTTTGTGTGTTCTTGTTTTCTCCTTTCCTTTCTTATAATGTTGCAACCAAACACATAATTATAAAAATTAGTTGGCGAGAAAGCACATAGAAGCATAGAATTTGGAGAGTAAAATCATTCTCTGTATTTCCATTTCAATTATTCTCTTTGTTTATTTTATATTCCACATTTGTATTTTGGCGTTATCAGTACTTCTGTCTTTCTTGCTTTTATTCCTTCAAAGGATCTCTAATATGTATATTAGTTGCAAATTGTAGTCATAAGAGCCCCCATGTGGTCAAAGTGTTCAACTGGTCCTGAAATATAAATTCTAACAGAACTGTGTCCCATCCTGTAAGACACAGATTTACAAATGCTGATGCACAGGAAAAATATGATGCATTCAAATACGAAAACTCTAACTTTGATTTAGTATTGTTTGGAAAAAGAAAGCACACATCTGATTGTATTGTAGCATTCTTTTCCTATGTCCCATTTTGCACACACTAGTTCTTTGCAAGAAAAGTAAGTAAAACACCACATTTCTCATCTGTGTGAGCATCTTAAGGGGCACATACATCTGCTACCAATTGCCACAATTTCATGTTCTACCATTACCGGGGTAGAGGAATAGGGAGATATTCAACATGTTGAACAATCTCAATTCCACTGAAAATGGTCGGAATCAGCAAGTCAGGGATATTTTTTAGAGATGAGCGGGTCTGGTTCATCGTGAACCAGATCCACACGAACTTCGGATCCGGGGCAAGAACAGAGTTCGGTTTGGGTTTTCCCGCCAGACTCAGATCTCAAAATGAGGCAAAATGTCATCCTCATGCTGTCAGATTCTCGCGGGGTTTTGGATCCTATAAAGGTTCCCGCTCTTGCCACCATTTTTATTCTGGCTGTTTTGAGTGGAGTTAAAGCTAGGGAGGGGCTTTGCTGTTGTTGTCCATATCGGCTGTGCTGTTGCTGTGCATAGGGGCTGGCTGCTGTTGTCATAGGATGTTAGAGTCTGTGTTTGTTGTGTACCTGGGGTGGAAACAGGAGTAAACACCGGAACAGGTTTAAACTGAAAAGTAAGTTGTTTAATGTGGATGTTGGTAGAAGTGAACAATAAGATAAAACTAAAGTCCAGTAATAACAAACTAATAACTGTAGCAGGAGGAAACTGTAGTGAGTGGGAATAAATGAATTTCCAGAATGGAGACAGAGATGAACAAGGTGAATCCAGATAGGCTGTAAAGGTGAAATGGAAATCCAGGTATGCAGAGTAATGGCTTGAGAGGGATATCTGGAAAAGCTGTGATGTTGGCTGTATAGGAGTGGGTTAACTGAGGAGACAGGTTCAGGCAGGAGTGGGTCTGGTGGAAGGTGCAGGGCGATCTCCAACAGAGTGCAAGGCAAGGCAGAGCGGTGCAGGCTGCAGGGAGCCGAAGGCAGACAAGGAGCTAGGGCAAACACCGGAGCACAGGTCTCAAGGTCAGGAGCGCAAGAACTCTCTCTCACAGCTGACGCTGTGAAACACATTGCACTGGCAACTATCGGGCACTCCAAACACCCTTAAGTACCCAGCAACAGAACGTGATAGGCCAGAGAAAGCAGGTGACCCACAGACGATTGGCAACATGGTGGTGCCCAGACAGCCGTAAAGCGGAGACGCCACTAGTCTTACCCCTGTCAGGATGGCCCAATGCTGGAAGATCTCTGCGTACATGCAATGCCAATCTCCACATGCCAGCTCCACTGCCAGAAGGACCGTGCCACAGCGCCCTCACCGGTAAGGACTGCAAATCTCCACGCCACGATACCTGGGTCGTGACAGTACTCCCCCTCCTTACGGGTGGCCTCAGGACACTTTCTAGGCTTTGTGGGATGATCCAAGTGGAATTTTCGGATGAGTTTGGGAGCATGGATGTCCTCAGCTCTAGTCCAACAACACTCTTCCGGACCATAGCCTCTCCAATCAAGCAGGTATTGCAAATGACCATGGCGCATACAAGAATCCAGAATCTGAGACACCTCAAATTCCACTCCCTTTTCAGTTTGGACCCTGGGGGGGAACACGGAGAGCACTGAGGAATTTATTGAGAAGTAGTTGCTTGAGGAAAGATATATGAAAGGAATTGGGAATCTTTAAATAAGATGGGAGCTGAAGACGATAAGAGACTGGATTGATTATCTCTGTAATGGAGTATGGTCCAATAAACCAGGGAGCGAACTTCATAGACGGGACTTTCAGGTAGAAAGCCATAGTTGATCCCCGAGCCGCATCTGAGGAACTTTTCTTTGCTTCCTATCTGCCTGATCTTTGTACCGCAGGGAGGTTTTAACAAGAGCAGTCCGCACTTGAGACCAAAATGAAGCAAAGTTCCATACAGTGGCATCCACAGCTGGCACAAAGAAGGTGGGCAAACTACGGAACTCAGGGACCCTAGGATGAAGTCCATATACAATATAGAAAGAAGTTTGGATAGTAGACAAATGATATGATGCATTGCATGCAAATTCAGCCCAGGGCGGGGACTCAGACCAGTTGTCCTGGGATGAAGACATGAAGATTCTCATAAAGGTCTCGAGATCCTGATTCACCTTCTCAGTGGACCCATTACTTTGAGGATGATAGGCCGTGGAGAAGTTGAGTTTCACTTGTAGGACAGAACAGAGGGCTCTCCAGAATTTTGCCACGAATTGGTCTGAGATGATTTCTGAAGGAAGTCCATGTTGATGAAATATATGGTGTACAAATAGATGAACCAAATCAGGTGCCGAAGGTAACTTTTTTAACAGAATGTAGTGGACCATCTTAGAGAAACGATCTACTACCACCCAGATGGTGGTATATCCATTAGAATTTGGCAGGTCCATCACAAAATCCATGGACAGATGTGTCCACGGACAAGATGGCACAGGAAGGGGCACCAATTCACCAGCTGGAGTCTGTCGAGGAGATAGGGTACACAGGGTACAGGACGCGATAAACTCGGTTACCTCGGTCTTCATTGATGGCCACCAGTAGGATCTTTTCAGGAACTCCAAGGTCTTGCGAATGCCTGAGTGACTGGCAAAATTAGATGAGTGAGCCCATGTCAACAACTGTTTTCTCAACTCTGGGGCCACAAATGTCTTCCCAACAGGTGGTTGTAGTTGTATAGTGGCAAAAACAATTGACTCCAGCACGGGAGTACTCCGTAGTGTCTCTGGACCACTCTCAGTGGACAGTGATCATGACAAGGCATCAGCCTTCAGGTTGAGAGCCCCAGAACAAATTCGTCAGGGTAAAACGAAAGCCAGCAAAAATTATTGCCCATCAAGCCAGACGAGGACTTACACATTGGATGTTTTTCAGGAAAAGAAGATTTCTGTGGTCTGTGAAAATGGTGAAAGGGAACTTAGCATCCTCTAGGAGGTACCGCCATTCCTATAAAGACAACTTGACAGCTAATAGCTCCTGCTCGCCTATGGCATAGTTTCTTTAGCAGGGGAGAATTTCTTTGAAAATAACCACATGGGTGAATCCGGTTATTCTCAAAGCGCTGAGACAGGACAGCTCCCACTGATGATGAAGCATCCACTTCCAATAAAAATGGCCTATTGACATCTGGTTGTCACAAAACAGGAGCTGTGACAAAGGCTTGTTTGAGAAGTTGAAAGGCTGTCTCTGCCTCAGGGGGCCATAGAGCAGGATTGGCACCTTTACAAGTTAAGGCAGTGATGGGAGCCACCAAGGAGGAGAATCCCTTAATAAAACATTGGTAATAATTGGAGAAACCGAGAAGTTCCTGGATGGCTTTCAAAGACGTGGGATGAGACCAATCCAAGATTGCTTGCACTTTCTTGGGGTCCATTTCCAACCCTGATCCGGAAATGATATATCCAAGAAATTGAATACTTGATACACCGAACACACATTTCTTCAGCTTACAATATAGCTGATTCTTTCTCAAACAAGACAAGACTTCTTTGACATGATTGCAGTGTTCTTCAGGAGAGGATGAAAAAATCAAAATGTCATCTAAATAGATCCTAAACATCTCATTAACAAAACCTTGAAAAACAGCAGGTCCGAACGGCATGACCAAATATTCAAAATGACCATCCCTTGTGTTGAATGCTGTTTTCCACTCATCCCACTCGGATACGAATGAGATTGTATGCACCTCGGAGATCTAACTTGGAGAATATCGTGGGTCCCTTGACCCTGTCAAATAATTTGGTGATTAATAATAGTGGGTATCTGTTCTTCACCGTGATATCATTCAGGCCTCTATAATCCATACACAGTCTCAAACCTCCATCTTTTTTAGAAACAAAGAAGAAACGCGCTCCAGCAGGTGAAGTAGATGGCCAGATAAATCCCTTTTTTAAATTCTCTTGGATGTATTCCGACATGGCGGTAAGGACCGCAAACCTCCATGCCGCGGTACCTGGGTCGTGACATAGGGGCTGGGTATTGTTGTCTATAGGGGCTGGCTGTTGTTGTCCATAGGTGCTGGTTGCTGTTGTCCACTCCATAGGGGCTGGCTGCTGTTGTCCATAGGGGCTGGCTGGGCTGTGCTGTGCTGTTGTCCATAAGGGTTGTGTTGTTGTCTATAGGAGCTGTGCTGCAGACAAAAGATGGGGCTTCAGTGGCTCCTGTGTCACTGCAGCCCATAAAGGGTGCTGCTGTGTTGTCTAGGGTGTGCTCTGTCTATCAGGGGTGCTCTTCACCCCCAGTCTGAAAAAAATAAAAATAAAAAGTGCTCTTTTTTCCATGTGTGCACATGCATTAGTTGCACTTATCAGCAATGTAGCTGCGCCAAGTGTGCTGCCTGTGTCATTAATCAAGGGGCTGCTGCCTTGTTCAGGGATGTTCTCCCCCCCAAGTGCAAGAAAAAAAATATTAATAAGTGGGGTTTTTATCTGTGTTTGTGTGCACATTAGCCACACTTATCAGCAACATAGCTGCGCTGGGGTGATGCCTGTGTTGTTTATCAAGGGGTTGCTGCCTCATTCAGGGGTGCTCTCCACCTCAGTGTAGAAAAAAAAATTAAAAAGTGTTTTTTTTGTGTTTGTGTGCATTAGCCACACTTATCAGCAATGTAACTGTGCAGTGGTGCTGCCTGTGTCATTTATCAAGGGGCTGCTGCCTTGTTCAGGGGTGCTCTCCCCCCAAGTGCAAAAAAATATATATTAATAAGTGGGTTTTTTTCTGTGTGTGTGTGTGTGTGTTAACAACACTTAGCAGCAATGTAGCTGCACAGAGGTGCTGCCTGTGTTGTTTATCAAGGGGTTGCTGCCTCGTACAGGGGTGCTCTCCCCCAGTGTAAAAAAATTAAAAAAATAATAAAAGTGTTTTTTTTTCTGTGTGTGTGCATTAGCCACACTTATCAGCAATGTAGCTGTGCAGGGGTGCTGCCTGTGTTGTTTATCAAGGTGCTGCTGCCTCGTTCAGAGGTGCTCTCCTGCCCAGTGTAAATTTTATTTTATTTTATAGAAGTTTTTTTTTCCTGTGTGTGCGCGTAAGCCACACATGTCAACAATGTAGCTGTGCTGCTTGTGTCATTAATCAAGGGGCTGCTGCCTTGTTCAGGGGTGCTCTCCCCCCAAGTGCAAAAAAAAGAATATTAATAAGTGTTTTTGTGTGTGTGTGTGCACATTAGCCACACTTATCAGCAACATAGCTTCGCAGGGGTGCTGCCTGTTTCATTTATCAAGGGACTGCTGCCTCAGTCAAGGGTGCTCACCCCCCGAAGTTAATAAAAAATAAATAAAATAATAAAAGTGTTTTTTTTTCTGTGTGTGTGTGTGCATTAGCCACACTTATCAGCAATGTAGCTGCACAGGGGTGCTGCCTGTGTCATTTATCAAGGGGCTGCTGCCTCTTTCAGGGGTGCTCTTCCCCAGTTTTAAAAAAAAGTAGCTTTTTTTGGGTGGTTGTGTGCATTAGCCACAACTTAGCTGTGCTATAATTGCTTGGTGACACTGCTGCAAGACCGCAGTGAGTATGGAGGACAGTCACATGACAGGAGAGCAGGAACCACATACCAGTCTTGTAACTGCTGGCAGCAGTCATGATGATGATGCAAGGCCGTCAACATCATCTATGAAGGCCGCTGCCCTTGGGCTTAAGTCAGGCCATGTAAAATCAACTTTTACCCTGTTAAAGAAAAAAAAATCTAAAGCTAAGTTAGCTTTAGAGAAACAAAAATTGGCAATATGCTATTCACTACCTGAAGTGGCAAGGAAAAGATAAGTCCTTGGCCTTTATTTCTGACTGGTGGTTCTAGTTGTTATGACTTAAGCCCTTCTGATGTATAAAAAAAATGAAAATTGTTAAGACGAGTAAGACACCGGAACCAACTGTGTGCTTCGAAAAATCACAAATCCTTGAGGAGAGTGCAAGTGTGTCCGCGGTTGCCATGTGTGAGCCTGACCTTTCAAATAGTTTACTTAAAGAGCATCCTCCTTACAACATTTGTGTGCCCTCTGTAAATGTGGGGAAGGGCAGTCAACATATTGCTGATGTAGAAATCGAGGATGCTTCTGTGGAATTGCACCAGGAGGATGAGGATGATATTCCTGTAGTAATTGGTGCTGCCACTAATAAGGATGATGAGGATTTTGCTGATGAGGATGTTTATGCCGAGAATGATGCTGTTTGTGCAAATCAGGCAACAGTTGTTGCGCATGGTATGATAAAGCCCATTGTCATGCAGGGGCAAAAGACAAAAGAATCCACCTCTCATGTGTGGAATTATTTCCACCCAAATCCGGACAACAACTGTCAAGCCATCTGTGCCATTTGCAAAGCAAGAATGAGTAGAGATAAGGACCTTAATCATCTAGGAACCTCCTACCTCTTGCGTCACTTGCAGTGCATTCATCAAAAGTGTTTGCAAAATGTAGACAGGTTGGCTAACAAAAATTTAACAATGAGCATTCCAGTGTCACCTATCTGCTCCCTCCTCTCTGTTACATTAAGGCGCCTGTGATCTCCACCACCAACAACTGCATCATCAACATCCTCAATCTTCATTGGAAGTAGTCCTGCATCCAATTTCTGACTGACTCAATTCCTATCCATGATTCCTCAGAAGGATCCTTGACTGCTACGGCTGTTGCTGCAGCTGCTGCTGTTGCTGTGAGTGGATCTTCTTCCCAGAATGGGACAAGGAGGAAGACTACTTGTAGTACTTTAACAAAACAATTGACTGTCAAACAATCCTCTTGCAAGGGGGAGCAAGTATGACAGCAGTCACCCAGTTGCACAACAGATTACTGATGCCATAACAGCTATGTTGGTATTAGATGTGCATCCAGAATCCACCATTAATACAGTGGGTTTTAGACAGTTAATTGATGGTCTTGACCGTCGCGACCATCATCCTTGGCCGCTCACAATAGATGATGGTCAAGACCATCGCGACCATCGGGCTTGCGACGAGACCCTTGTGGAAGCTCTCTCACTGACATCACTGGTGATGTCAGTGGGGCCGCCCACAAACGACAGGCGTTTTGCATCGAATGCCTCCGTTTGTGAAGCCACCCCCACACCTCCAAAACGGTGCAAGCTGTCGATTAAAAATCGACAGCCGCCCCATTTTGGTGCGAAACCCGGAGCGACGGAGTGCCTGTTACTAGCCGGGTCTTGTGCATGCACATGTCGGAGCCGGCTCCGGCGTGTACATGCGCAGTGGCCTAACATCGACCCTCTCACGTGCGCATAGTGCTTGCGAGCGGGTCTGAATCAGGCCCAATGACTGTTAGCAACTAAGAGATAATCTCGCAAGATCAAGTCTAGTGTCAGCCTTGAGGGCTGATTTGCATTGACTAGCCATGGCCAGAGGGCTGAGGGAGTGATGCAGCCTCTGGGCTGTGGAAGCAGTCTTGAGGGCTGGGTTGCTTTTACCTTGAGTTGATTGAACACCTGTATGGCTTTGGGAGACCAATTACAGACATCCGCCCCTTTTTTGGTCAAGTCTACGATGGGCAAAACAATAGTAGAGAAGGACTTAATAATAGTTCAAGAACCACAAAAATAACTGTATGGCCTTTAAGGATGTGGGTTGTTCCTAATCTAATACAGCCTTCACCTTATTTGGATCCATGGAAAATCCCCAAGAGGAAATGATGTAGCCTAAAAAAGATATCTCCTCCACCTCGGACTCGCACTTCTCTAATTTGGCGTATGTGTAGTCGATGTTGCTCCACAGACTTGGAGAAGATGAGGATATTGTCCAAATATATGATGGTGAAGACTCCCAGGAAATCTCTCAAGATCTCGTTAATGAAATCCTGGAAGACGGCTGGGGCATTAGACAGACCAAAGGGCATGACTAGGCATTCAAAATATCCTGAGTGCGTGTTGAAAGCTGTCTTCCATTCATCTCATTCACGAATGCAGATGAGATTGTAGGCTCTGCATAAATCAGTCTTAGAGAAGATTGATGCCTCCCATAACTGGTCGAACAGGACCAAAATCAAGGGCAGAGGGTAGGCATTCTTCATGGTGATCTTGTTTAGACCAAGAAAGTCTATGCAGGGCTGGACGGACCCATCTTTCTTTTGGACAAAAATTTGGATGGCCATATGAATCCCTTCTCCAGGGCATCCTGAATATATTCTTGGATAGCTTGATTTTCAGGGACAGATAATGCATAGACCCTAACCTTAGGGATTCTGGCATTAGGTAATAGGTAAATTGCACAGTCGAAGGACCAATGAGGTGGTAGAACATCTGCATTTAAAAAAAAAAAAAACCTCTGCCAGGTCACAATACGGAGCAGGAATTGTGGGAGGAGTTTCTGAAGAAATGACTGCGACCAGACGAACAGGATGAGATAAACAATGATTGAAAGAAGAGGATTCCCACTGTAGAATCTCCCCAGTCTGCCACTGGATAACTAGGTTGTGTTTCTATAACCACGGTAGCCATTGGACGCTGGAGGAGAAGAAAGGACACTACTTCATGATGAAGGGCTCCTACGGTCAACTGTATGGGTGGCATCTGGAAGGAAATATGAACAGAAGATAGATTCCTGCCATCAAACCCAACAACAGCGACTGGGTTATCCAGGGGTTCAGGAGATAATCCCAAGGTCTCGAAGAATGTCTGGTCCATAAAATTCTCTGCAGCCCCACTATCAATAAAAGCGGAGACTGAGACCTGGCCATACAAAGACTGGAGAAAGGTGGGGAAAAGAACTGAATTCCTAGGAGAGAAGGATGCAAGGCCTAGATGTAACTCTCCACTACCATCTAGATCTTGCCTTTTCCCGACTTCACAGGACAGAGTTGGGCAACATGTCCTTTTCCTCCACAGTACATGCATAGTCACAGTGTGCGCCTCCTCCATTTTTCCTCTGCAGGAAGACAGAAAGCTCCCAACTGCATTGGTTCATCATGTTCTGAAGAAGGAACCCAAAAAGTAGAATGGGGAGCTTGAGACGGCAGGTTCCTCTCCAGCCTGTGCTCTCGGAGACGTCGGTTAATGCATATTGCCTGGCTCATAAGGTCATCCAAAGTACCTGCAAAGGGATGTTGAACCAGGACATCTTTAATCTGTTCTGACAGACCCAATCAAAACTGACTACGCAGAGCAAGGTCATTCCATTCGAAGTCCACAGCCCATTTCCGGAATTCTGTACAGTAGTCCTCCACCGCCCAGTTCTCCTGTCTCAGAGACCAAAGGATAGCCTCTGCCAGAGCTGCCTTGCCTGGGTCATCGTATAGTAGTCCGAGAGCTGAGAAAAGAGAGCACACGGTCTGAAGGGCAGCAGAGGTGGAAGGGAGACCAAAAGCCCAAGTCTGCGGATCCCCTTGCTTGAGAGAAATTATGATCCCAAGTTGCTGAACCTCGAAACCCGAGAATTGAGGTCTAAGCTTGAAATAAAGCTTGCAGCTTTCCTTAAAATGTATGAAGTCCTTACGACTCCCCGAGAAACGGTCAGCCAGATTAAGTTTTGGTTCTTGAACCACAGGGTGGATGGTAGCTGCCCATGTCTCCTCAACTTTAAGGGAAAGTTCCTGGACCTTCTGGGTTAACACTTGAATTTGGGCTGCCAGGATTTGCGCCGGATTCTGTCCAGCTTCCATGACTAACCTCTGTCAATCTCCTTTTATATGGCCGGTGATAATTGTTGTAGCAGGCTTGAGGCTGGTTTGCTTTTACTAGTTGAGGCCTGTGGGCCAAAGGTGAGATGCAGCCTTTGGGCTGTTGAAGCAGCCTTGAGGGCTGGTGAGTCTCTTTATAAAAATGTGAACAAGATGCTGAGATGCTACCAATGTTGCCGATTTGACACTGGCATCGATGCGCTGGTTTGTGCACTTGGGATGCTGAGATGCTACCAATGTCTCCGGGTTGACACTCGCATCAGTGCGCCGGATTGTGCATCTAGGTTGCTGAGATGCTACCAATTTCGCCGGGTTGACACTAGCATCAGTGCGCCAGATTGCGCACTTGAGACGCTGAGATGTGACCTGTGTCGCTGGGTTGACACTAGCCACCAGATGATGGCATGTGCCTGGGACAAAAGTGTACTCTGAACTGCTGGGATGACACACATGGCTGAGGGCAGAGATACACACTGTGCTGCTTAGATGACTCAAGCAGCACACAGCAGATGGAATGCAGACTGTGCCGCCTGGATGGAACAAATGGCAGTGAATAATACTTAAACTGGACACAGGTACTCGACTGAACAAACAGGAGACTGGAAGAACCGGAAGCATGTGTAACTCTATCACCAGCATGGAGTGAAGGGCTTGCTGTAATTTAACAGATACAAGGTCCAATCAGAGGAAGCCCTGCAAGCCTCCCTAATGACAGACCAGTGTGCAACTGGCCTGTGCACACAGACAAGACAATTAATGAGCATCTGATACTGCACACAGATAGACAGTTAATTACTGAACACATGTGATCAGCACACAGACAGGATTAAATGCAATGTCTCAATAGCAACTAAAATGATCTGCTAACCACAGATCCTAACAATGACATAGGCCATGGAGCAGGAATGCACCTTACTCAAGCACAGTGGGGAATTATTTCCGTGTCGTGCAAGGTTCTCAAATCCTTTGAACTTGCCACATGTGAAGTTAGTTCAGACACTGCCAGTTTGAGTCAGGTCATTCCACTCATCAGACTTTTTCAAAAACAGCTGTAGAAACTGAAGGAGGAACTGAAGCAGAGCGATTCCGCTAAGTATGTTGGACTTGTGGATCAAGCCCTTGATTCACTTCACCAGGATCTAAGTGTCGTCAATCTCTTGAAATCAGATATTATATTATATTTTGGCGACCATACTTGATCCTAGGTTTAAGTCATACATTGTGTCTTTTTTTCCGATGGACATAAATCTGAAAGATGCAAAGAGCTGTTGGTGAAAAAATTGGCAGCTAAGCGGTACGTGACATGGCATCATCTCCTCCTTCAGTTTCTGAGGCTGCCAGGAAAAAACTACATTTTAGTAAGAGACCCACTGCTGGTGGTGATGCAGATTGTTCAGCAAATCTGGTTGGGTCTAAAAGAACTGCCTTCAATTACTGACATGTCTACTGTGACTTCCTCTGATACGGTCACCATTCAGAGGATGGTTGACGACCTTTTTAGGGATAACATCCAAATAGGCATGTCAGAATGTCCATTTCACTACTGGCATGAAAAAGAGGCAATTTGGAGGCCCTTACACAAACTGTCTTTGCTTTATTTAAATTGCCCACAATCCAGTGTGTACTCCGAAACTGTTTTCAGCGCAGCCGGGAACCTTGTCAGCAATCAGCAAAGGAGGTTACTTTCCTAAAATATGGAAAAGATGATGTTCATTAAAATGAATTACAAGTTCCACGAGGAAGACCTTTACTAGCAATTTACTTAACAAATTACAGAGGCGCTTGTAATGGTGGATTCCAGCGGAGACAAATTAATATTGTGTGAAGAAGAGAATGTACATACTGATGGGGATGATGATGATGATGACATCTGATCCATCTTACCTATAATGTAAAGCCAGTTTGTGTATGGAGATCATTGTCAACAATGCCCACTGTGCATTGGCAGCTTGGATCATTTCTGCCAATGTCCACTGCACATTGGCAGCTTGTTTTGTGGGGGCCCAAACAAACCAATCATTTCAGCCACAAGTGGCAGTCCCTGTTGGTGAACTGATTGGTTTGTTAAATTGTGCATGTCCTGTATACATAAGGGTGGGTGGGAGGTCCCAAGGACAATTCCGTCTTGCACCTCTTTTCTTTGTATTATGTGCTGTTTGGGGCATAGCTGCCTGATATTTTTAATTTTATAGTTTCTGAAACTGCCATCCTGTCGACCACTGCAGAGCCACTCTGTGACATGTTGAAAGCTGAACTGATACATGTTTGTGCCGTCCACTGTTGTCACTTAGCTTAGTCAGCCAGCTAGTTGGATGCAACCTTTTGGCCTAAACTGGATGAAATCAATATTGCGAGCTGTGAGGTGGTCAAAATTGACTAGAAATGACTGGAAATATATGTTAATGAGGCTGATATTACTGTAGGAACAAAAAAAGGCCCAAATTATGTGATTTAGCTGTTTTAATAATATTTTAGAAAAAAATCCAGATCCAAAACCAAAACACGCAAGGGTGGTTTTGCCAAAACCAAATCCAGATCCAAAACCAAAACACGCAAGGGTGGTTTTGCCAAAACCAAATCCAGATCCAAAACACAAGGTAGATACAGATCCAAAACATGGGGGTCCGCACACATCTCTACTTTCCCCCAATGTATATTATATGCTACAGCCCACCAATGTGTATTATATGCCGCAGACCACCAATGTGTATTATATAACACTGACCACCAATGTTTATTATATGTCACTGGCCACCAATGTTACCACCAATGACCCTGCTGAATACCTACTGTAGGTTACCCCATGATGTCCTGTTTTGTAATACACCCATTCTTCTTTTCAATTTTGCAGTTCGTTTCTGGCATTCCGGCCTTGTGTGACATTCACAATCAAAAATACCTTGTCTCAGGTATGTTATGTCCATGCATGCACCCCTAATCAACTTTGGGTAAAACCATGCAAGGGTGGTTTTGCCAAAACAAAATCCAGATCCAAAACATGATGTAGATACAGATCCAAAACACGGGGGTCTGTGCAAATCTCTACTGACCACCAATGTGTATTATATGCTGTAGATCACCAATGTGTATTATTTGCCACTGACCCTCAATGTATAATGTATGCTACAGACCACCAATGTGTATTATATGCCGCAGACCACCAATGTGTATTATATAACACTGACCACCAATGTGTATTATATGTCACTGGCCACCAATGTTACCACCAATGACCCTACTGAATACCTAGGTTACCCCGTGATGTCCTTTTTTGTAATACATCCATTCTTCTTTTCAATTTTGCAGTTCGTTTCTGGCGTTCCGGCCTTGTGTGACATTCACAATCAAAAATACCTTGTCTCAGGTATGTTATGTCCACGTATGCACCCCTAATCAACTTTGGGTAGAACACTGCAGACCAACAATGTGCATTATTTTCCATAGACCACCAATGTGTATTATATGCCACTGACCACCAATGTGTATTATATGTCACTGACCACCAATGTGTATTATATGCCACTGACCACCAATGTGTATTATAATTTTTTTTTTAACAACTTCAACATTAAAAACTGTCAAAATATATATACAAACAGCATTAAAATGAGTCAAAATATATACAAACTTTTGCAATGTTGTTTAAAGGCCCCCATTGATTGGGAGCCACTCCAAGTGTCCAAAAATCAGGCCACCCCCTGGGGGTAGCCAGACATCGATTTGTAGTGTGCGTTTAATGGATTTCAAATGTTTTTTGCAATGAGTTCCTGTATACACTAATATTTGCTTTTTCTGGTAGATATGGCTTTTTGCAAAGACCACGAATTCTGGACAGGGTTTATTGACCTTTACAGAGAGAAGGAGTGTCTTTGGAAAGTGAAGGCGAGAGACACAGCAAACAAAAAAAGAATGCTGCCCTCCAAGAATTTGCGAATTACAGCAAGAGTCACCACAGTGCAGCCTCCATCGACTGGGGTCCTGATTCAGTAAGGATCGCGGTTGCTAATAAGCACGCAATCGGCCGATTGTTGCATACTGCGCATGCATCTGAGTGCGCAAACTGGCCACTGCGATTGGGACTGCAATTGCAGCAGCTACACAGACCCATCGCAGAGTGATTGACAGGAAGTGCCGTTTGGGGGTAGTTTCACCGGGGGTGGTCGGGCGAAAGCAGGCATGCCAGTGCATTTGAACGCTGTTGCATGGGTGTGCATAAATTATTTACTGCGATACCATACGCTGCCTGATGCCTCATAGCGTGCCCTGAAGTTAGCAATTCCTGAGTGAGGTCTGACCTGCCTTAACTGTGCGTATGGGTCTGATGTTACTCGATGTGTTACCGGTTATATTGCTATGTTGCCAAAGTATAAGGATGTGAGAAGGGGAAGTGGGCGTTCTTATGCTACGCTGCGATCGCATTGTGAATGCAAACATTTGCATATCACTGCTGATATTAGCAACTGCATTGCGTGCGTATTAGTAGAATAGCGATCCTTGCTGAATCAGGCCCTGGGGGTCCGCAAAAAGATCCAGAATTTGTGGACGGTGTTCCTAAAAGAGCACAAAAAGAGTCAAACTTCCAAATCATCAGGAGCTGGGGCAGACGACATCTACCATCCAACGCTCTGGTATTATGAGCTGTTACACTACACCATGGACCAGGACCCTCAGTACCCATCTCGGAGCTCTTTCTATCCTGAGCTTGGAGAACAAGCCGAAGATTTTGGGGAAATGTCCAGGGTTGATTTGTTAAGTGGAGACTCAGTGCAAACACACCATGCCACATGTTTAACAATCCATAATAAAGTTCACATTTTTCCTGTATAGTTTATTTTAGGCAGTCTTCCTGCCATGGCACTGCCCCCACTCCATTAAAATAGGTCAGGTATTCCTCCCTGACCTGTTTTGCACAGACATCCACTTATCCAAGTCCTCTGGCTGTTCTGGGTCATCTGGCATAGCTGTGCCTATTGTCCTTTGCTGGATAGTTAGAAAATTATGCAGGACACAGCATGCCAAAACGACCCAGTCTATCTTGTCCACAAGCAGGTTGATGGCTGTGTGGAAGATGCAGAAGCGATTTCTGAGGATGCCAAGATGAGCTATTCATAGAAATCCATCTGTTTAAAGGACCCACCATCTGAAGGATGACCACTCTTGCCAACATCCACAAAAATTCATAGTTTGCATTCACCATAGCCATCAGAACAATGCTGAAGAATCCCTTGTAGTTATAGTAATAGGATCCAGTGTTGGCAGGTGGGGTTATTCGAACATGCTTGCCATCTATAGCTCCCCCGCCATTAGGGAAGTTCTACCTTCTTTCAAATTCGTCAGCAATGCTTTTCCATTCCTACACGGTTGTAGGGAACTAGAATTAAAACAATAAAAATGGTTAAAACATGACCTTTATGCAAAACTTTTTCTTTACAGACTTCAACTCCTGACCTGGACATTGATGTCACCCAGGACCTCAGCGGCATCATGGAGAGTGACAGTGAAAGCTCTATCCAAGCAAGACCACCATCCTCCAAAAAACAGCAATGTGGGCCAGAAAAAACAAGCCTTGAAGTAGCACCCCTGCAGATCAATTTCTGCAAAAGGCTGAAAAGGTGCTCCAAAACCCACCCAACCAATATGATAACCTAGCGTCACATTTGGGCAGTGCAAAGTGTAAAATGGTCCTGCAGCAACAGCTCCAGTTTGAGAGGCTGACTTATCATTTGGTCATTCATGGAAAAAGTGGCCAACTAATGCCATGTACTGCACATGAGCCTTAGCAACACAAAATCCATTAACATCTTCCACTGACATTTGTAGTGCCTTAATGGAAGCAGAGGAGGACACTCCTTAGTTTTTATAAGTTTTAGGAATTGTGTTATATTTTTGTACCCCAATTATCAACAAGTTTTATCATTCCCAATAGCTACTCTATTATATATGGTGCTTCTGCGCAGATTGTACTAGGTCAATAAACACATGCCGTAAGGGCAGATTGATGGTGCTGCAATTTGCACTTACAGCATGTGTTTATTGACCTATTTATATTAGCACCACAAGCACCATATACTATAGAGCACCAAAGTAATTGGGAATGACAAAACTTGTTCATAAATTTACTAGGGGTGAGCCGGTTCGGATTTCTGAAATCCGAACCCCCCCCGAGCCCCCCCGATCCGAGGCCGATCCGAGTCAGGCTCGACTTTTCCCGCCTGACTCGGATCTGAAATCAAGGTAAAACGTCATCATCCCGCCTTCCGGGTCTCGCGGGTTTTGAATCCTATATAAGGTACCCGCGTCGGCGTCATTTTCTCACTTGGCTGTGGACAGTGAAGATGGAGGGTGGGAGTTATGGCTGGCTGGGCTGTGTAGTGTAGTGTAGTGTAGTGCAGTGTAGTTTTGTGCTGTGCTGCACTGTGCTGCTGTTGTCCATAGGGGCTGTGTCCACTACTTCAAAGTCCATAGGGGCTGGCTGGACTGTGTTGTGCAGTCAGTTGTCCATAGGGGCTGTGTCCACTCCAAAGTCCTGTGCAGTGTCCCAGTCCTATAGGGGTGCTGTAGTGTTGTCCAGGGGGTGCTCTGTCCATCAGGGGTGCTCCCCCCAAGTGCAAAAAAAATATATATTTTTTCTGTGTTTGTGAATTGTGTGCACTGTGGCTGCACGTGCATCAACAAAGGAGCAGCGCCAAGCATGCGCCTGTGTCCCATAAGTAAAAGGCCGGCTGGATTGTCCGTTAAAGGGTACTGTAACCCCCAAAGTGCACTCCAAACAAAATAAAAAAATATATTTTTTTGTGTTTGTGAATTGTGTGCGCAGTAGCCACACGTGCATCAACAAAGTAGTGCCAAGCGTGCGCCTGTGTCCCATAAATAAAGGGCCGGCTGGATTGACCGCTAAAGGGTGCTGTAACCCCCAAAGGGCACTCCAAACAAAATAAAAAAATATATTTTTTTGTGTTTGTGAATTGTGTGCGCAGTAGCCACACGTGCATCAACAAAGTAGTGCCAAGCGTGCGCCTGTGTCCCATAAATAAAGGGCCGGCTGGATTGACCGCTAAAGGGTGCTGTAACCCACAAAGGGCACTCCAAAAAAAATAAAAAGATATTTTTTTTGTGTTTGTGAATTGCGTGCGCAGTAGTCGCACGTGCATCAACAAAGTAGTGCCAAGCGTGCACCTGTGTCCCATAAATAAAGGGCCGGCTGGATTGACCGCTAAAGGGTGCTGTAACCCCCAAAGGGCACTCCAAAAAAAATAAAAAAATATATTTTTTTGTGTTTGTGAATTGCATGCGCAGTAGCCGCACGTTCATCAACAAAGTAGTGCCAAGCGTGCACCTGTGTCCCATAAATAAAGGGCTGGCAGGATTGACCATTAAAGGGTGCTGTAACCCCCAAAGTGCACTCCAAAAAAAATAAAAATATATATTTTTTTGTGTTTGTGAATTGTGTGCGCAGTAGCCGCACGTGCATCAACAAAGTAATGATAAGCGTGCGCCTGTGTCCCATAAATAAAGGGCAGGCTGGATTGACCGCTAAAGGGTGCTGTAACCCCCAAAGGGCACTCCAAACAAAATAAAAAAATATTTTCTGTGTTTGTGAATTGTGTGGGCTGTAGCTGCACGTGCATCAACAAAGGAGCAGCACCAAGCTTGCGCCTGTGTCCCATAATTAAAGGGCCGGCTGGCTCATTTCTTAAAGGGTGGTGTAACCCACAAAGTGCACTACTCTCCAGCAAAAATAAAAAAATATTTTCTGTGTTTGTGTGCGCCTTAGCCGCACGTATATATCAATATAACATAAATGGAGGACCAAACTTTCTCCGATGAAAATAAAATAGGGAAAGATCAAGAACCACTTCCTCCTAGTGGTGTTGCTGCTGCTGGGAGTTGTTCATCATCCCAGAGAGGAAGTAGGAACACCACTACTTTTACTAAACAATTGACCCTCCAACAGTCTCTAGCGAGGAGGATGAAGTACGACAGCAGTCATCCTGAAGCAAAACGTATAACTGAGGCCTTGACTGCTATGTTGGTGTTAGATGTGCGTCCGGTATCCGCCATTAGTGCAGTGGGATTTAGACAATTGATGGAGGTAGTGTGTCCCCAGTTCAAAATCCCATCTAGATTCCACCTGCATCCTCAAAGCAGCAGTGACAAGTGTTCGTCTGTCTGTTAAAGGGTGGTGTAACCCTCAAAGTGCGCTCCACAAACAATAAAATAATTATTCTTTTTTTTTCTGTCTTTGTGAATTGTGTGGGCTGTAGCTGCACCTGCATCCTCAAAGCAGAGCGACAAGCGTACATCTGTCTGTTAAAGGGTGGTGTAACCCCCAAAGTGCACTCCAACCAAAATAAAATAATCTTTTTTTCTGTGTTTGTGTGTGAAATGTATGCACAGTAGCCGCACCTGCATCCTCAAAGCAGCAGCGACAAGAGTGCGTCTGTCTGTTAAAGGGTGGTGTAACCCTCAAAGTGCGCTCCACAAAAAATAAAAATAAAAATGTTCCTGTCTTTGTGAATTGTGTGGGCTGTGGCCACACCTGCATCCTCAAAGCAGCAGCGACAAGTGTGTGTCTGTCTGTTAAAGGATTACATCGGTGACAGCATCCAAGTAGGCATGTCAGGCAGGAAAAAGAGGCAATTTGGAGGCCCCTGTACAAAGTGGCTCTATTTAACCTGAGTTTTACCTCCAGTGTGCACTCCGAAAGAGTGTTTAGTGCAGCCGGGAACCTTGTCTGCAAAATGCGTAGGAGGTTGCTTCCACAAAATGTGGAGAAGATGATGTTCATAAAAATGAATTATCAACTCTTCCAGGGAGACCAGCCTCCAGAACGTACAGAGGGACCTGTGGTGGTGGATTCCAGTGGGGACGAATTAATACTCTGTGAGGATGAGGATGTACACAACACTGAAGAGGGTGATGAATCGGTGAATGAGGAGGATGAGGACGACATCTTGCCTCCGTAGAGCCAGTTTGTGCAGGGCCAGATTAATTGCCAGCTTGTTTTGTGGGGGCACAAACGAACCAATCATTTCAGCCACAGTCGTGTGGCAGACCCTGGCACTGAAATGATTGGTTTGTTAAAGTGTGAATGTCCTGTTTATACAACATAAGGGTGGGTGGGAGGGCCCAAGGACAATTCCATCTTGCACCTCTTTTTTTTTCTTTGCATTATGTACTGTTTGGGGCCTAGTTTTTCAAACTGCCATCCTGTCTGCCACTGCAGTGTCACTCCTAGATGGGCCACGTGTTTGTGCCGCCCACTCGTGTCGCTTAGCATAGTCATCCATCTACCTCGGTGCAACCTTTTGGACATAAAAACACTATTGTGAGGTGTGAGGTGTTCAGAATAGACTGGAAATGAGTGGAAATTAAGGTTTTTGAGGTTAATAATAGCATAGGAGCAGAAAAATCAACACATTCTGTGATTTTAGCTGTTTTTATGCTTTTTTAAAAAAAAATACAGATCCAAAACACAAAACCCAGAACACAAAACACCAAAGGGTGGTTTTGGCAAAACCAATCCAGATCCAAAACACGAAGAACGATCCAGATCCAAAACCAAAACACAAAACACGAAAAGTGGCCGGTGCACACCCCTAAAATTTACTTATAATGTGTTTACATACAAATAGATGCACATACTGTTTGCTGTTAAATGTGCACATTTCGGACCATATTTTAAATGTGCCATATTTTTTGGTCTACTAATTGTAATACAATTTAAAGTTTTATTCTGTGAATATGTACGCATATAGGGCCTGATTCATTACGGATTGCAACTGCAACAGCGTATGCAGTCGGCCGATTGTTGCATACTGCGCATGCGTTTGCATCACAGTGCACATGCACGATGGCTACACTGCTATCACGCAGTGCACGGTAAGCCATCGCAGAGTGATTGACAGATAGTCAGCGTATGGGGGTGGTAACGGGGGAGTGGTCAGAGAAACACAGGCGAGTCTGTCCGTTTGTACGCCGTTACATGGGCGTGCATAAATTAGCCATTGCAACGGCATTCGTAGCTTGAGTACTCACTGCGTGCAACGAGGTTAGCAATTTCTGAGTAAGGTCAGACCTGTTGTAAATGTGAGTGAGGGGCCGATGTTACTCGATGTTCCCGATGTATACGCAGGACTGCAAGGTATTATGGATGTGAGATAGTGGCTGTCTCTATCCTGGCTGTGCGACGGCATAGTGATTGCAAACATTAGCATATTTTCACAGTGGGTCTTCATACGTAATCACACCTGCGATCACAAAAGCATTCCGTAGGGAATCAGGCCCATAGTTTTCAATAAAATGTGCACATTTTTAAATATATGTTGCATGACATTTTATACATATATAAGACAAGAAAAAATGCAGCCGTGTTTTAGGGTGCATAGTTTTTACGTTTCTAATTAAAAAAAAATCTTGCTGAAATAAAAGTGTGCTGTCTTTTCTTACCTTAAAGTACTGCTGCTGCAGGACAGTAATGATGGCTTTGCAGGTCTCTGGTATGATGAGGCCCAAAGCTTGAGAGGAGACGAGGGAGCCAAACTTCAGGTCAGCAAGGGATCTTCCTGTAGCCAGGTACCTCAGGGTAGCAATCAGCCTGTCCTCAGCAGAAATGGTCCTCCGCAACTTGGTATTCTGCCTCCAGATGTAGGGAGTCACCAGACTCAGCAACTCCTGGAAGGTGGCGTCATCCATGCATAGGGAGCTTCAGTAGTCATCTGGATTGTTCTCCCGAATCTCCATAAGCAGTGGCATGTGAGAGAGACTCTCTCTGCAGCAGCCACTCCTTTGTCCAGCATGATCTCAGGCTCCTTCTATTCTGTGCCTTCTCCCTATGAACTAACACCACAGCCACAGTATATGATGCCATAACTCTATGGTGAAAAGGAATCAACACAAGAGAATGTAAAATAGACACACTTTGTAAACCCTGGCAAAACAAAGCATAGCAGTAAAGCAATGTACAGCATTCATTAGGTATGCACCAATCCTCACTATTCACAGAGCAAAATTTCACAGAGCTAAAATGGAGCCTGCTTTATATACCCTGTAGATAGTACAGCCCATTAGTTGAATTTTGCAGAAAACTTTAAGATGGTTGTCAGGTGTTTTGGAAAGCAAACAATATATTGTTAATGATCTAACGATTTGGAACTTATTAGCGATGCACGATACTGTATATATCGTTTGGTCATTTATTATATTTCACAGTGTGTATGCACTAGATCATTTGTCTGGGGGTTCAGGGGAAATCATTGATGACATTGCATCATTTCCAAGTCATCTATTATGTACCTACTATAGCATCAGTCACCCTCTGTGATGAAGATTCATCCCCACTAGCAGCAGTCCTAGTGTACAAGGATTCTTCTTGGGAATTCTGAATAGGGGAGGAGTCAGCCTTTGCAAATTGGAAGTAGGAGGACTACCCTAGATCATTAATGAGGTTGATGATGAAGGTGTTGACGGTTGAGGTTGCATGTGCTGGGATCTATCCATGCTGCTGGTAGCTGATGCTGGACTACTTATTGTTTTATATGTTTTGTTAGATTCTGATAAATAATTTTTATGAACTTGCTGCAAGGGTTGTGACAGGTAGGAGGTGATTAGATGATTAACATCCCTACCTCTACTTACTTTGGCCTAACAAATAGTACAGATGTCTTGACAAATGTGGGCCGGATTTGAGAAGAAATTATTCCAAAAGAAAGTGGTGGCTTTTTTGGTCTTATGCCCAGTCATGACAATGTCCTGTCACAAGTCACCACTGCATCTTGTTTAACAACAGTGCTCCCATCAGTCCTCTCAGACCCATTGCTAGGAGACTGGGATGCCAAGCTGCTATTTCGGAGAAGTCCTCCTACCTGGCTGCTCCGTCATCTTTGCCCTCTACTGGTTTCAGCTCTTTCCTTATTTACCTCTGCTGAATCCCTGATCAGATGCTGGCTATAGTGTTTGCTACGTGGCTTCCGGCTCCGTGTGATTAGGTCATTCTTGTGGTCTATCCAGTATCTCCTGTCAGTGTCTTTTCCTTCAATTACAATCGTACTGTGGCATCTGAGTGGACTTTGATTATTTTCCTTTGTGATAGTCTCAGCCATACTGCATTGTCATAGTGGACTGTTCGTTACCAACTTTACAGCCGTATCAGCCATCACAGCCATTAATATCCACTGCGTCTGAGTGGATATTCATTTTCTAACTTACTGCTGTCCCTGCCACACTGCCTACTTCTAAGTGGACTTTCAGTTAACAATCTTACAGCAGTTTCAGCCGCACTTCTGTGTCTGATTGGACTCTTGTTATCACTTCACGGCTAACTAGGCCACACCATAGCCAAGTATACATCAGCCCTCCAGGCTGCAACTTGGCTACCAGGTCACATCCTAGCCAAGTACACATCAGCCCTCAAGGCTGCAACTTGGCCTATAGGCTCATCCCAGCCAAGTACTTATCAGCCCTCAAAGCTGCAACTTGGCCACAAGGCCCATCCCAGCCAAATAGTAATTAGCCCTCAAGGCTGCAACTTGGCCCCAAGGCCACATCACAGCCAAGTACTTATCAGCGCTCAAGGCTGCAACCTGGTCACAAGGCCGATCCCAGCCAAGTATTTAACAGCCCTCAAGGCTGCAACTTGGCCACAAGGCCACATCCCAGCCAAGTACATATCAGCTCTCAATGCTGCAATTTGGCCACAAGGCCACGATTCTATAAAATACAATCCAACCATCAAAGCATTAATTATCAATTGACTCACATCTCAAATCTTGTACACATCAGCACTCAGGGCTGCAACTCACCCACAAGGCTGCATTTCACTCAAGTACACACTCACCAACAAGGCATCAATTATCAATTGAATCACATCTCAAACCTTATATTCATCAGCACTCAAGGCTGCAACTCGGCCACAAGGCCGCATACCAATCAAGTACACACCCACTATCAAGGCATCAATTATCAATTGACTCGCATCTCAAATCTTGTACACATCAGCATTCAAAGTTGTGAACCAGCCACAAGTCAGCATCCTCTCCTTGACAGGCATTAGACTCAAAGACTATCACTGGCTTTTTAGGCTGCTCTCTTACTCTATTCTGTTGCGCTCCTCAATTCTGATAGCCAAATCAAATCTCACAGCCGGCCAAAATAGATAGCTGGCCAAAATAGATACTTGCAGAGATAGAAGAGTTTTCTGTCCTTACCATGGATCCAACTCAAAATCCAGCCCAAATCCTAGCTGCACAAATTCAAGCCTTAACCCAAAAGGTCCAAGAACTGTCACTCCAGGTCGAGGACACTCGAGTTTCTTCTGCTCAGGCCACGGTTCGAGAGCCTAAATTGAACCTTCCAGACCATTTCTCAGGGAATCGTAAAGACTTCATGAACTTCAGAGAGAGCTGCAAACTATATTTCAAATTGCGTCCCCAATCCTCTGGTTCTGAAGTTTAACGTGTGGGTACTGTTACTGTATATCTTTGCTCCAGGGTGATCCTCAATCCTGGGCAATTGGACTTCCATCTACCCATGCAGCACTTCACTCCATTGACTCCTTCTTTTCAGCCCTTGTTCTTTTGTATGATGACCCAGACAAAACAGCCATGGCCAAAGCTAGTCTTTGATCCTTAAGACAAGGGCAGAAAGCAGCAGAATTTTATAGCATGGAGTTTTGGAAATGGTCTATATATTTCAGGTGGAATGATCCCATGCTCTGTAGTCAATTTTGCCTGGGCTCTCTGGCCAAATCAAAGACATCCTTGTCCAGTACCCTGCTCCTTAAAATCTTGATGGATTAATGCTTCTGGCCATTCATATTGACCATTGGCTTCAGGAGCTTAGACTGGAGAAAGAAATGCCTACCATCTCTCAATGATCTCCAGTTTGGGTGACTCCTCCTGATCAAGAAGAGCCTATGCAACTTTCTGTCTTGCTTCCGAGGAGAAGTGCAGAAGATGATTACTTGGGTTATGTCTATACTGAGGTGGTAATGGACATACTGCCTATGCTTTCCCAGTCATGTTGGGAAGAGGCAAGATCTAGATGTACACGGGGAGCTGCATCTGGGCCTTGCATCTGTCTCTCCCAGTAATTTGGTTCTTATTCATTCAGTTATCCAAGCTCATGATAAAGAATTAAACATTTCTGCCTTCCTGGACAGTGGTTCCACCGACAATTTCATGGATATATCCTTTTTTAAATCTTTAGGGTTGGTCCCTGAGTCCTTAACTCAACCGGTCTCTGTGGTGGGTCTGGATGGTAACCTCATTACCAAAGGAGTAGTCAACTCTTGATCACCTCCCATCCGTCTGTCTATTGGAGCTTTACATTCAAAAAACATTACATTCCTGCTGTTTCATTGTCCTCTGGCACCTATAATTCTGGGGTTGCCATGGCTGAAGAATCATAATCCTGGTATCAACTGGCAGACTGGTGAGATTCTTCAGTGGGGTTCCACCTGTTCTTCACGATGTCTTACTCTACCGGTACGAATTGCTGCTGCCATTCGGTCAGAGTCTTCACCTGCTATTCCTGCTCCCTATCGTGATCTCTCCAAAGTTTTTTCCAAGAAAGCTGATACCCTACCTCCACACCATCCATACAACTGTGCCATTGAATTACAGCCTGGAGCCAAACTTCCAAAAGGCAGATTGACTTTCTCCGGTAGGGACAAAGAGTTCAATCTATGTAAGAGTACATTCAAGAGGCTCTTCAGAAAGGCTTCATTTGTCCATCCAAATCACCATTTGGGGCTGGATTCTTTTTTGTACAGAAGAAAGACGGGTCACTTAGGCCATGTATTGACTTCCGGGGGTTGAATAATATCACCATAAAGAACTCTTATCTACAGTGCCTTGCAAAAGTATTCACCCCATTTGCATTTTTCATGTTTTGTTGTCTCACAACCTGGAATTAAAATGGATTGTTTGAAGGTGTGCATCATTTCATTCACAGAACATGCCTACAACTGTGAAGTTGTGTTTTTTTTATTTTGTGAATCAAGCAACATTTAGGACAACATAACAGAAAACTTCAGCGTGCATAACTATTCACCCCCCTAAAGTCAGTACTTTGTTGAGCCACCTTTTGCAGCAATTACAGCTGCAAGTTTTTTGGATAAGTCTCTATGAGCTTGCCACATCTTGCCCCTGGGATTTTTGCCCATTCCTCAAGGCAAAACTGCTCTAGCTCCTTCATGTTGGATGGTTTCCGCTTGTGAACAGCAATCTTCAAGTCTGATCACAGATTCTCAATTGGATTGAGATCTGGGCTTTGACTAGGCCATTCCAACACATTTAAATATTTCCCCTTTAACCACTCGAGTGTTGCTTTAACAGTATGCTTTGGGTGATTGTCCTGCTGGAAGGTGAACCTCCGTCCAAGTCTCAAATCACAGGCAGACTGAAACAGGTTTTCCTCAAGAACATCCCTGTATTTAGCACCATCCATCTTTCCCTCAACTCAAATCAGTTTCCCAGTCCCTGCTGCTGAAAAACATCCCCACAGCATAATGCTGGCACCACCATGTTTGACTGTGGGGATGGTGTTTTTGGGGTGATGGGATGTGTTGCGTTTGCGCCAGACATAGCGTTTTCCTTGGTGGCCTAAAAGTTCAATTTTAGTCTCATCTGACCAGAGCACCTTCCACCATACATTTGGGGAGTCGCCCACATGCCTTTTGGCAAACTCAAATCGTGTAGTCTTATTTTTATCACTAACTAATGGCTTTTTTTCTGGCCACTCTTCCATAAAGCCCAGCTCTATGGAGTGTATGGCTTATTGTGGTTACAAGCACAGATACACCAGTCTCTGCTGTGGAACTCTGCAGCTCCTTCAGGATTTACTTTGGACTCTGTGCTGCCTCTCTGATTAATGCCCTCCTTGCCCGGTCTGTGAGTTTTTGTGGGCAGCCCTCTCTTGGCAGGTTTGTTGTGGTACCATGTTTTTTCCATTTGATGATAATGGATTTGATGGTGCTCCGGGGGATCATCAGAGATTTGGATATTTTTTTATAACCCAACCCAGAATTGTACTTCTCAACAGCTTTGGCCTTGACTTGTTTGGAGAGCTCCTTGGTCTTCATGGTGTGAAGCCTCTTGCTTAGTGGTGTTGCAGTCTCAGGGGCCTTTCAGAAAAGGTGTGTTTATGCTGACAGATCATGTGACACTTAGATTTCACACAGGTGGACTTCATTTCACTATTATGTGACTTCTGAAGGTAATTGGTTGCACCAGAACTTTTGAGGGGCTTCATAGGAAAGGGAGAAATTACATATGCACCTGCCAATTTTCAGAATTTTATTTATAAAGATTCTTTTTTATATTTTTTTTTTCTCATTTCATTTCACCAAATTAGACTATTTTGTGCAAATCCATCACATAAAGTCAGATAAAAAAAAAAATTACAGGTTGTAATGTAACAAAAAAGGTAAAAAGCTAAGTGGGGTGAATACTTTTGCAAGGCACTGTATTACCATTTATTTTCGACCAACTTCATGAGGCATCCATCTTTTCCAAAATCAATCTGTGAGGGGGCTATAAGCTGACCCAGATCAAAGAGTGAGATGAGTGGAAGATGGCCTTCAATACTCATTCTGCCCACTATGAGTACCTGGTCATGCCATTTGGTCTTTTTAATGCTCCTGCTGTCTTTCAAGACTTCATTAATGATGTATTGAGAGAATTCCTTGAAATTTTTGCCGTTGTATACTTAGATGATATTCTCATCTATTCAAAATCCCTGGAACAACATTGCCAGCAAGTGAGTCAAGTGTTACTCCAAGAGAATGATTTTGAGTTTGCAATGAAGGAGGTCTCCTTTTGGGATATGTCATCTCTTCCCGGGGATTCTCTATGGACCCAAGTAAAGTCAAAGCCATCACAGATTGGGTCCAACCTTCTACTCTGAAAGCCATCCAATGCTTTCTGGGTTTTACAAACTATTATCTCAGATTTATCAAGCAGTTTTCCTCCATTGTTGCACCTATTGTGGAACTGACTAAAAAAGGGGCAGATACAGCAAATTGGTTTTCAAGGCAGTACAGGCCTTTGATTCTCTGAAATCAGCATTCATCACTGCACCTGTTCTCTGTCATCCTGATCCAGATCTTAGGTTTATAGTTGAGGTGGATGCGTCTGAAGTTGGTGTTGGCGATATCTTGTCTCAAAGAACCCCCGGGACAATGAAACTTATTCTCTCATAAATTTGCTGCTGCGGACAGATATTATGATGTCAATAATTGGGAGTTGTTAGCCATCAAACGGGATTTAAAAGACTGGAGGCACTGGTTGGAAGGAGCAAAACATCTGATCATAGTCTTGACCGACCATGTCTTATATTGAAAAGGCTAAAAGATTAAATGCTAGACAAGTACTTTGGGCTTTATTCTTTACCTGCTTTAACTACATAATTTCTTTCCTGCCTGGCTCCAGGAATCTTAAGGCAGATGCTCTTTCACGAAGCTTCCAACCCATTAAACCTACTACACCTTCTGAAGAAACCATCATTCCAGCTTCCCATATTAATTTGGCCTTGACTAGGAATTTAGCTGATGTTCTCTATTCCTATCAGTCTGAAGCTCCTTCTTGAATGCCGCCGGGATTACCCTTTGTCACTGAGAGATTTCAGAAAGCAGTGCTAATAAACTTCCATCCTACCAGAGTCATTGGTCACCTGGATATCTCTAAAACTGCTAAACTACTCTCCTGTATGGTGGTAATCTTTATTCCGGGATGTTTGTGAATTTGTCATGGCCTGTGAGGTTTGTGCCCGCACTCGTACTGCTCCTTCTGGTCTCCTTCTTCCCCTCTTTTGCCATCTAAACCCTGGACTCATATTGCGATGGATTTTATTGTGGATATTTCTTCTTATGCTTGCTGCTCGGTCATTTGGACTGTTGTTGACCGTTTCAGTAAAATGGCTCATTTCATTCCACTCTCAAACTGCCTTCTGCCAAAGAATGATCTGTTTTGTCCATTCAACATATTTTCTGACTTCATGGAATACCTATGGGCATTGTTTCGGATCGAGGAACTCAGTTTGTCATTAGTTTTTGGAAAATCTTTTGTTCTTCTCTTGGCATCAGTCTCGCCCGTATACCATCCTCAGTCCAATGGGCAGACTGAACGAGTCAATCAGTCCTTGGAGCAATATCTCCTGTGTTTTGTCTCCAAATATCAAAATTATTGGTTTTCTCATTTACCACTTTCAGAATTTTCTTTCAACAACTCTTGTCATTCATCTTCTACGATATCTCAATTTTTTGCAATTCCTGCCTGCATCCTAGAGCCAATTCTTTTGAGACCATTTCTGGAAGAACTTCTTTTTCTATGCCAGTATCAAGGCTCCGTTTGGTTTGGAGGCGGCTCATCAGTGTCTTCTTAAAGCATGTTTTCACTCCAAGACATTGGCTGATAGACACCACAAGCCATGCAAGTTCAAAGTTGGAGATCTGGTCTGGCTATCTTCAAAAAACATCAACATCCATCAACATTCATGGAAATTGGGTCCTAGATTCATTGGTTCTTTCAGAATCATCTCTCAGATAAATCCTGTTTGCATTTCGGCTGAAATTACCCAAACCACTTAGGATTAACAATATATTCTATTGCTCTCTTCTCAAACTGTTTTTTTCTTCTGCCAAGTTCAGTTACTGATGTCCAGTAAAATCTTCTCCTGTTCTCATCCAGAACCATCAAGAATTAATTGTGGAGAAGATTTTGGATTCCAAAGTCTCATGAATAGGGTTTGAATTCTTGGTTCACTGGAAGGGTTATGGCCTGGAGGAGAGCGTTCCTGGGTCAAAGGAAATCTTTGCATGCTCCCATCTTAAAAAGAAGGTTTTTTGAGAACTTCCCTGATAAGCCCGATTCTAGGGGTTCCTTAACCCCTCATCAAGGGGGGTACTGTCACAAGCTGCACTACATCTTGTTTAACAACAGTGCTCCAGTCAGTCCTCTTAGACCCATTGCTAGAAGACTGGGATGCCAAGCTGCTATTTCGGAGAGGTCCTCCTACCTGGCTGCTCTATCATCTTTGCCCTCTACTGATTGGAGCTCTCTGCTTTTTTACCTCTGCTGAATCCCTGCTCGGATACTGGCTATAGCATTTGTTACGTGGCTTCCGGTTCCATGTGTGGAGATCATTCTCGTGGTATGTCCAGTACCTCCTGCCAGCATGTTTTCCTTCAGTTACATTTGTACTGTGGCGCCTGAGTGGACTTCGATTATTTTCCTTCGTGGTGGTTTCAGCCATACTGCAGTGTCAAAGTGGACTGTTCGTTACCAACTTTACAGAAATCTCAACCGCACCACTGCATCTGAGTGGATATTAATTTTCTAACTTACTGCTGTCCCAGCCTCACTGCCTGCATCTGGGTGGACTTTCAGGTACCAATCTTAGAGCAGTTTCAGCTGAACTTCTGCATCTGATTGGACAATCATTATCACTTTACGGCTGACTAGCCCGCACCATAACCAAGTATACATCAGTCCTCCAGGCTGCAACTCTGCTACCTGGCCGCATCCTAGCCAAATACACATCAGCCCTCAAGGTTGCAACTTGGCCACAAGACCCATCCCAGCCAAGTACATATCAGCTCTCAATGCTGCAATTTGGCCACAGGGCCGCATTTCTATCAAGTACATACCAACCATCAAAGTATTAATTATCAATTGACTAGCATCTCAAACCTTGTACACATCAGCATTCAAGGTTGTGAGCTGGCCAGTGGTCGGCATCCTCTCCTTGATAGGTGTCAGCCTCTAGGACTGTTACTGGCCTTTAGGCTGCTATCTTACTAAGTTTTATTCTATTCTGTTGTGCTCCTCATTTCTGATAGCCAATCAATCTCACAGTGAATTTACCCAGGGATTCATAACATGTCCTTCTTCTTATCACTGGCAAGAACTGCTGCCATGGTGGCTGCCTTTCTTTGACACAAAGAACATTATCCACCTGAATTTTATCAACTTCTTCCTGTCAAGCACATTCATCATCAAAATCCTCATTAGCATCAGAAACACAAATATCCCCCTCATCCTGTTGCACTTCCACAGTAGCATCCTCAATTTTTATGTCATCATCATTACTTTTACTACTACTTATCCTCACACATGCAGAGGGTTTAAAAACGGTGAAAGGAGACTTCTCTATGATTGTGGTGTCAGAAATGTCAAATACACACTGTAGAACTTGTGAAATCCATTAGACTCTCCTCAAGGATCTTTGAAGTTTGTTAACATACGGTTTGTTCTTCAGCCTTAGTGTTCTTTGTGTGTACTGATTTGCCTGTTTTAAAGGTGACACATCTAGACTTAGAGCTATCAGGTGTTGTATGTTAGGCTTCAGAAGATGCCTAATTGTGTTTGACATCGGCACTTTAGTGCATGAAACAGCAGCAGCAGGACCAACAGTTGCAAAAAGGCCATGGTCTGAGCCTCTCCTTGCCATTGCATGTGGTGTATGGCATGTTGGTAATTTTACTGTATGTTTTACTGTAGTGAATTTTCCCTTAATAGTTAGAAATTATATTTTCTTTTTGTTTTCTTTACAGTTTCAAAATACTGATTCGATATGAGATGCTCTTTACACCTTCTTTCCCCTTGACATCCTTTAGTAGATGTTAAAGTAGTACTATGACTGGCAGCACTACAACTAGGTTGCTCCTGCTCTTCTATCAACTGATGCATGATTGGTTTGAATTTTTACACCAGAACAGAAGTAAAGCTACTGTAGTCGAACTTAACTGCCAGCACACCAAATAAAGTACAATGACATAGGTGAAAGAGGAACTGTAAGCTGTACCATACAGCTTTTTTAAAAGACTAGAGATTTTTGTTGACACCTAAAAAATAAGCTCTCAGGGACATATCTACTCTAGTCTACACACACCCACTAATTACAGTAATATATGCTGCCTTTAGGAAACACAGACTCTTGAAAAAAAATCTATATATTAATTCTATAAGTTTTTTTTACTGTGAGACCTATTTTGAGAGAATGGCTGATTGTAAATATATGGTTGCAGTATCAAAATAACGGTCTTACCATGTTGACGTGCCGTTGAAGAGAAAAATTAGATTGGGGCAATGGCGGAGCGACAAAGTTCCCATGTAGTGTGTTATAATGACAGCATTCCCACTAACATTATTGGACACACTAGACCACGACTGTGCATTTTTTTCCAACAACTGCACTCTACCCAGCGTATCCTCTCACCTAAACTTCTTACAACTGTCACATGACCATCTGTAAACAAATCCAACTGTAAACAGCATCTCTCATACAGACACTACTCACAGGAAAGTAGCACATCTCTGCCTCACTGACAGCAGCACATCCCTGTCTCACTGACACAGACATATTTCTGTTGCATACTTACCCATAACAGAATGGCTTCCCCACAGCAAAAAAACAAAAAGAAAACATAAGAGCCTTATTGGAAGGCATGAGCGATCAATGGGTCACAATTATATGTCTCAGACAAGAGAGATGAAGAGTATTCACAACATCTCATTCCAACAAAATTTACAGCCAAATTAAGAGGTGCAGGCTATGCAGCCCTCAGCCATCAACCTCTAACAGCCAAACAAAATGGAGGCATTGATGGCAAGCCTTTAAATCCCTGATTTGAACAGGGTCTTGACATCCCCATCTCGAACATAAGTGAGACATTTAACAAATTGGGACATCACCACTATGAGGACTTTGCCAATTTCATTTTTCCTGATACCTCAGATGAAGAAGCAGAAGTGATTCCTCTCTTGATGCCAGCTATGATGACATAAACCACACCTACACTACGCATTGAATCCTGACAAGTATTGTGGGTTATTACGGTCTAGGCCATCTGTCCTTTGAATGTGAGTTCTGCAGAGCTTCATATTTCGATTGCAAAAAGGTTTTCACCAAGGCAAACTTTTACTTTAGTAGCTGTTGCCACGATAAGAAAGTTCTTCTGTCACCGACTCTTTCTCAGCCATTACTTGAAAATCTTATGAAGAAAGATGGCAACTCTGACAAGCGCCTTTTCTTAGACAACATCAGGTAATACAACAGCACAATGTAATTTGCTTCTTTTTGTTGCAAATGAAGCTTTCTTAGCTTTCAATATCAATGGCCAGCTTCATTCCAAATTATGCCCTTTGCATCCCCAAAGAGTGAAAGAGTGCACAATCCAGTTAAACTTTTGCACATGATCGAGAAGAGTGGACTTCCGCCTCACATTCTACAATTGGACACAAGGAAAGCTTTAGTCAATGGCACACATATGATCGCAAAGTCGCTCTTCCATAATACAACTTCTATGGAAATTTTGTTCAAATAACATAAGGGGTGATTGCACACCACAAGGGGTCGAATACATACGCATTCTGCTGACTCCAAGCAGCAGCACTTTTCCTTTTAAGATCGAACAGATTCAATTTCCGATCCAAATGTAATTTGCGATGACAATGAATAAGAGTCAAGGACAGTATGGACAGACACTTGCCAAATTCGGAATACACCTGCCAGAACCAGTCTTCTAACATGGTATGCTCTACGTGGCCAAATCTTGAGCAAGATCAAAGGATTCTGTTGCAGTAAAGATCACTCACAAAGATGCACCTGGATTACCTGCCATGAATGGATGGACTGAAAATATTGTCTTTAATGACTTATTTAAATTAATTTGTAAAATTTTTTTGTCAATCAAGTAAAGTTTACATTAGTTGCTTGATATGAGTTTATCTTTTTCAAAAAAAGAAACTAACCATTCTTCTAGTTTTAATTTAACTATTATAAAAGCCTTGACATTTTTTTTTTAACAGCAGCAAATACTTTTTATTTTCTTATTTATTTTTGGGGCGCAGATATCAGGGACACATCTACCCTAGTCTACAGACTAAGCATAGTAATGTCCACTGCCTTTAGGAAACATACACTCCTGGCAAAAATACAATTTGAATTGAATTATTATAAAAGCCTTGACATGTTTTTCTTTTTTTGCAATTGTTATTTTATAATAACAGGAAAAGAGGTATTCTTTCTTCGGGGTACAGCTCACTCAGAGCAACAAAGCACAGTAATTGTTGCATAACTTGGATAAATATAAGCTTGAAGTTGAAACCACATTGTGTATATATATATATATATGTATGTGGCTGTGTCTGCATAGAAGATGGGTTATCTCCAAGTAGCAAAATAGCAATATCTGAGTCCCCGCCGGCGCTGACGGGAACTGCTAAGCTTGTGGATGTGCGTTTCACCCTATCAGCGGGCTTGTTCACCAATCTCAGCCTGAGATTGGTGAACAAGCCCTCTGACATAGGGTGAAATGCACGTCCACCATCATAGCAGCGCTCGTCAGTGCCGGCAGGGACTCAGACTTTGCTATTTTGCTACTTGGAGATATCCCATCTTCTATGCAGACACAGCCACATACAGGTATTCCTTCCTTCTCTCTCCTTCCTCGTTAGTCACTCTATCATCTGGTCCAGCGCAGTACACTGCAATACTGCACAGTACCAGGGCACACGCCGGCTAACTTCTGACACAGACAGCAGAAGTGATGTTTCTTTTTTCCTGTTGGGCATGCTGGGGCACACATTCAGACTGAGTGCTCGACCTACATCTATACAACTTTCTTTCCCTGCACGATTGACATACACAGCAACAGAACATGATAACAGGATATCCTTTTTTATTAGTGAATGCTAGCTCATATTATATTTGAATTAATGTATGTACTTTTTCTATACTATGCTGAAATATAATGCCAATGCATTTGGGTCAATCCTACATGATCCCAGCTGTCGTGGTAGATAACTCCAACTTGTGACCCCTACTTAATATGCATTAAGTGACCTGTAATACATATTTTTCTGTGTCTATACCACTGTGAAAAATAAGGTTTATAACCTCAATAGACATACTGAAAGGTGATTTTGAGTCTGATATCACAAAATACGTATGGCAGCTAAATAATCTCTGTCTTATGGTGACATTTAATGCTGAGTGCAGTACTGTTTGAGAGTGCAATCTTCCATTTCAAAAGGGATAAACTTTAAATTCAACAAATTATTTTTTGTATGTGATTACCATTCTATTGGTTATGTGTCAACAATAAACTATTATACATTTTGTGACTTGCAATTTGTTTATGTCCAAACCAGTGTGAAAACTAATATTTATCACCTTTACAGATATACTAAAAGGTGAATGTGAGTCTGACACCACAGAATTTATGGTGCATTTAAATATTTTCTGTTATTTTGGGACATCATATACTGAGTGCTGCAGTTTTTGAAAAGAACAATCTTTAACTTCTGATGAATGTACACAATAATGTAACAATTTACACTCCATGTGTTATATAAACTCAATTGATAGGGTAATGGCAATTTGTTACGATTTGTTATCACAGCGTAACAACTATGAAACTAGTGGGATATACAGTATTATTCCTGAATTCTTCTCTTGTAAAAATTTTCACCTTCTTTGGGAACTTGTATTTCAACTGCCTGTAACTAACATCAACCAATATTTATAAAATGTTGATGTTTTTTTCATCTGTATAAGGAACATCATTACTTTGCTATCATACTTTGAGGCAAAAGGATGTTCTTACCAGTGGAGGACTATACTCACCTGGCTTTATGTGCTTTGTGACTTGTGGTTTTATCTTGAATATATTAAAAGTTATGTTTTATTTAATTTAAACTATACTGTATAGTTTTTGAAGCTGTGCCCCCGCAGAGGGTTCCTTTTTTGATACCACCGCAGACTCCTTCTTTAGGTTTTCTGCAGGAGTATTCATTTGATGTGTGTTCATATTGCTGCTAACCTTGGGGAGCACCACCAACCATATTTTATCTTACATACAGTATGAGATGGATTGCCTCAAACAAATCTGAAAGATAGTTGTTTTTGTTACGGACATGGAAGCTATTATTTCTAACATTCTTTGACTCCCTGTGAAGGATATCCCTGTCTTTCTCTAGGGCTAGAATTACTAAGCAGAGTTTTTGATGCTTTTTAGAACCCACTGCCAAACCTCTACCAAACCGCCAGGGTTTAGAACCCGCCACCAAACCGCCTCCAAACCGCTGGAGTTTAGAACTCACCGCTTTTGCCCTTTGTTACAATTTTTAATACAAGGTACCGTTAAACAAACTAGATAAAAGAAAAGCATTGAATTTTAAGGAGCATCTTTCGTGCACTATACAACCCAAGCACTGATAACGTTCAGTGAGACTGACTCCAAATCAGTTGGAGATGATAGATGCACATTATCGGGGGAGTGGGGTGTCATAGGATTTTACCCTTGAGCAAGCAGTGAGACATAACCAAATTACAAAGCTTATCCTGTGTCTTCCCTCTCTAATGAACCATATTGATTGCTGCTTCATTGAATTATATATAACCTTGGCCTTTCCTGTTCCAGCCCTTCACATCTAAATGAAGCGGTCACTCTGATCGGAGCTGCCTGCCTAATCCTATTGTAATTATGAGGGAGATGATCAGAAAATCAAGTTACGCAGCTCATACAAGGGAATAGCAAAAAAAAGAAAACCTGCTCTCGGGGAGCCATGAACGTCTCTTTGCTTTAATGCACTTATCATTGACATCAAGGAAAAAGTAATTAAAAGTGATAAGATGTAGATCTTTGGGAAGAAGCAAAAAAAAAAAATCAATGATAGATCAGCAGTCAGAATACATACATACCGTGGCCTAGGAATGGCCTCGCTTGGAAGACAAGTTATAGTTGCTCTGCTAATTTCTCATTTCCTGCAATTTGACAATTTGTTTTAAACCTATTGAACTTCTATGACAAAGCAATAAAAAAAACAGTAAATTTAAAAGTACATTAAGATAAATTGCTACAGGAAATAAATACACTTTCAGACAAATTAAAATGTACATTTCTTAGCATATTAAACACATTTGTAAAGTAAAAGGTACGGTCTGCGTGCACTATTGATACAGAAAACAGTTGCTTAATCAATGATCTCAATTAGACTTAAGAAAGGAATATGGAGACAGCTGTGCTCATTTGTGAGTAAGATAAATGCAATGGCATAACACAGTTCTATTGAAACTATTTACAGTAAATGCACCAGACTTAAATGGTATACCCCTTGTAAACCAAAGTCAGTTGCCATCATTTTAGGTGGATTGCAACATTTAAAAGTCAGCTCAAAGAAGGGTTGACTACCAGTGGTGGTGAGCACATAGGGTTGATAAACTGTCTTGTTTTAGAAGTAATTATCTGAACAGAAAACCTGTTACATTTTATTAAATTTTAACCCTTTAAATTTGTTGGTTCACTCCCTTTTACCCTTGGTCTAAACCTTGATGCCAAGCCCCCCTGGTAAATGTTTCTGATGGGTCCAGTGTAGACCTCCAGGACCTCAAAGCCATGACTCTAGCAACTGGCGTACATAACCCATACAGATCCTGTGGCTATTAGCCTTAGTACAGGACATGCATGTACGTAGCTTGGTCTGGACATCCTAGAGTGGAGGGAGAAAATGCATGGGTACAGGGCTAGTGTTAGATGGGTTCCCAGTGATTAAGGACCTCATTCAGAGTCGGTCGTTGTGACCCCACGGTCATACGCCACGATGTTCGCTAAACTGCGCATGCGTAAAATTCGCAATGTGCGTGCGCAAACTATCTATTACGATCAGAAATTTCTCTCTCCTTCAACTTGGCCAGGTCGTTAGTTTGAGTGACAGGATGAGGCGTTTGTGGGTGGTAACAGGGGAAGGTGCTTGTGAACGGGGCAGTGGAGATCCGAACGCAGGCGTGCCTGACTATGCAAATGGCGTTTTATGGGAGTGCATAATTAACTAAGTAGTGTTATGACACATGTGACATGGGAGGTTTTTACACTGACTTGATCGTAGTGCTTTAGAGAGGGTATGGTCAACCTTAAGCTCTACGACCAGCTCCGATGGTTCCCGATGGTCTCGATTAATCCTTATATGCCCGGAGATAACGTGTAATGCGAACGAAAAGGGGGCGTATTTTTAGTCTTACGGCCGCATCCTCCCCTCGCTCGTCCAGCTAACGATCCCATCTTAACGACGCAACTTGCGAGTGCTTCATTTGCATATCCAGCCCCTTTTACCTTACGACCGTGCGGCCGCAACGACCGACTCTGAATGAGGTCCTAAGTCTCATTCAGTCTCAGCTTCTGCATTCTGAGTGGCTCATAATAAGGAAAGGAGTCCACCAAGCCGTGTGGACACTCTTTGTGTTCTGCAGTGCTCAGCACAGGAATTCGATCTTTCCCGAATGGAACAGCTTTCTGGATCTTTCTGGAAAAAGAAAAATATTAGTGTGAACACAGTGGGGAGCACAAGGGACACAAAAACCTGCCCTGTCTCCATCGCTGCAGTGGGAGTCATTGGGGGAGCACTCTCTAGCTCCCACGGTGTACGATGGAGACAGAACAGGCCAACATGGATTATTGTAAAGATAATTGGTAAAAGCAAATAGACAATGCATTATTATTTACACTGCAGTCATGGAATGCTCTGAAAACAAACTATTATTGGGATATTTAAATAGCCCTTTGTGGAACTACACATCCCATTCTTTTAAATAGATATTATCCAATATAAGGTAGGAAAATTGTTGCCTCTTCATAGGATCTCCAAGTTATCACAAACTGGTAGTGAGTAAGATGAGTGATTTCTCAGGGGATAAAAGTAAGTAGGAAGCAGTCATATACAGTGAGTGGCATCACAGGGGGGCTGCGGGTGTCACCCACCGAAGGGTGACACCAAGGTGCAGACTCCCCCTCAGTGACAGTAGCCGGGTGTTGCACTGTAGCATTAAGTGCAATATTTGGTTCCTGACACTGTGAGGGAGCCCCCCCCAGTAATAAGCATGGGACCACAAGGGTTCAAAGCCCCGTCCCGTATGGTCACGCCCCCTGTCAGAGGCCACATCCCCTTTTCGCAATGGGTGACACCACGGGGAGGGATGCCACTGTATACAGTAGTTAGGTCAAATAGTTCTCACCATAAGTTTGTATAACCTTCAGTCAGTTGATATCACTGGTATGCCGATAAAGGATCCAACGTCAAAGATCTAGTAATCCAGTATTAGTCAGTAAAGCTACACATTAGACGATATATATGTATACCCAGCAATGCGACAGGCAACTACACGGGCAACGGGTGGACATTTTGGGGTGGGCAGTACACATTAGACAAACCGGTGCCCAACCATCCGAAATGTCAAAACCAGCCGCATCCCACTGCATGGGATTGTCAGTCACATTCAGAGGAGTAGCATGGAACAATAGTGGCCTGAGAAAGTGCAAGTCATAGCGCATCCCCATACTGAATTGTGCCAGTGGGGTTTGGCCAGCCTGCAGGGGAACACTGAAGAGAGAAACAGCAAACAGTGGCATTATCATGCTGGGGCATGCCTTTGGGGGAATGGAATGCTTCAGTGATGCACTATCTGACATTAAGGGGTAGCTAATTTGGCACTGCTATATTTATGTGTAGCACCTAGGATCTGACTTTTATCTCCTTTGAATCATTTTTAGTCAATAGAGGAGATTGTATTATATATTCTGATCATTTAACTTAAATTGACAGAATACATGTGCTAGAGTGAAATTCCACAGGGTGCACAGCTTATGACTGCAATTACTGCCCCAAGCAGCTTTCACTGGAGTAGAAACACCTATGGGAAGCTCCCTTCTCAGCTATGCTCCTACGTAAAAAATATACATTGCACCTACAGTATATTAATGTGAGTACTACTAACCATGTCATGTTCTGTCTACCACCATTATTATTATTTCAGGTTTCCCAATATTTATTAAAAAAAATCTTTAAAATCGCACTTTGTGGTCATGCCTGGGAACACCTCATAGCAAAGCAGTTACTTTTTTTAATCTCACACTTTATAATTGAAGTCTAGGACTTTACCTCAGATGTATCATTAAGTCCATTGAAGCAAAATGAATGAATGAGGAGAGAAGGAGGGAGGGGATCAAAGAGGAGAGGGAAGAGGAAGCGCAGATCAGAGAGGGGTGGTGACAGAAGCCAATAAGAAAGGAGAGGGGAGGGGCAAGGAGCCAATCAGAGAGGGGTGGTGACAGAAGCCAATAATAAAGGAGAGGGGAAGGGCGAAGAACCGATCAGAGAGGGGTGGTGACAGAAGCCAATAAGAAAGGAGAGGGGAGGGGCAAGGAGCCAATCAGAGAGGGGTGGTGACAGAAGCCAATAATAAAGGAGAGGGGAGGGGCAAAGAGCTAATCACAGGGTTGAGAATTAAAGAGGTGAGAAGGAGAATGTAATCAATCTGACAGGAAAGGGGAGGTACAGGAGATGATCACAGAGGAGGGAGAGCTGGAGGGGAGTCAATCTGGGCATCTTCAGGGAGCATGAAATGTAGAAACAGATCTCAGATCCATAACTTATTTAGGATATAGAGCAAACGGAATCGGTATGAATTACCACCGGGCGCAAGTCCGGCGGTTCAAATCCCGACAGCGGCTGCCTGACATGGGTGGAAATTCCGATCGGGGGGGGTGCCTAACCCTAAGTCCCCCCCAGCGGTGCCTAACCCTAACCCTCCCTCCCCCTAGCCTAACCCTAACCTCCTAGGGTGGTGCCTAACCCTAAGTCCCCCCTGGGAGCTCTAAACCTAACCCTCCCCCCAGCAGCTGTCAGCAGCGGTGCCTAGCATCACTTCGATCGGAATGCCGGGCGCCGGTCTCCCGGCACCGGTAAAATGGCAGGCATCTAGATTTAGGCGCCTGTCATTTAACCCTTGCTGGGATAAAGCAGTCTGGAAGCCAGCCGTCGGGATTACATCCGTCCGCTTCCCGACTACATACCAGAGCAAACAACTAAAACTAACAGACGGCCATAATACTGTGCAGCACCCCATCAATTCCAGAACCCTGGATGGTGCCCTCTGTCCATTTTGCCACCCAGAGCTCCTGCTCCACTGGAACAACCCTCGCTACACCCCTGGTCACATTGTTAGATTGATCTGCATGTAGGGTCGACCTGACAATGCGACTGACGACCACGAGCTCGCATGGCCTGACATAGTGAGTACACATTAGGCGATTTTTTAACAATATTTCGGACCGATCCATCAGAGGTGGACTGGGCCTGAGGGTTGATGACATACTGCATACCCACTAGGCAAGGCGGCCACCAAAAATTTGCCTCATTGGCGGTCCACCAGCTTCCACAGTCGCATGCTATCAATGTTTACAGGATAAGTATGATCTTACAGTGCTTCATTTCGATGAATGCTAAATTTACAGCACTTCTATTACATCCGCCTAACTTTATCACATAAACTAAGTTCACAAATCTGCTTGAAACATCATTATTCAATGATAGTGTTGCACTACAAGCATCTGGTATTGCAACAAATATATAATCCTACCCAGGGCTATTTTTCGGGAAAAATACGTTCAGGAACTGTGGGTGGAGCTACTGGGGGTGGAACTATAGAAAAAAAAATTATATAAATCTTCCAAATGGAGGCACTCACCAGAAAGATATAGCCAACGATGAATACTTTATTCAAGAATATGCAACATTTCTGTCACATCCAGACAGGCACCATAAATAGTAGCATCAATCACACTAGCGCACACTCACCCCAGCGTGCGCTCCAGCTCATGGACCGCACAACCCAGAAGTGAAGTCACTTCCTGGTAGCCGCGCTAGCTCCCGACCAGTTAAGCTTACATTCCAAGGAATGGAATGCACAATGTAAACAAACCCATGTGCCGATAATAGGCTTTCACATCAGCAGTGGGGAAATCAATTCTATTAGCGATATAGTAAATCCGACACTAACTACTGTACATAAGAATACCATACTGCAGAGTGAAAAAACTACCTAATCAAAGGGCTATTAGCAACATTATATACCATCAGTGAGGCGTCTGATTGGCTCCAAATTTATTCTGTAGCAGGATAACGACCCCAAACATACAGCCAATGTCATTAAGAACTTCAGTGTAAAGTACAACAAGGAGACCTGGAGTGATGCTATGGCCCCCATAGAACCTTGATCTCAACATCATCGAGTCTGTCTGGGATTACATGAAGAGACAGAAGGATTTGAGCAAGCCTACATCCACTATACTAATCTGCGGTTAGTTCTCCAAGATGTTTGGAACAACTTCCCTGCCAAGTTCCTTCAAAACCTGTGTGCAAGTGTACCTAGAAGAATTGATGAATTTAAGCTGTTATCAAGGCATATATACATTTTTAAGAATAAAGCACTCAAAAGGGACTTTAAAAAAAACTTCTTATGGAAAATTTTAAAGCCTGCACACACAGGCTTGGCCTGCCACTGTAGCCTGCATCTTAAGCATGCCATCTGAAGCATGGAGTAGAAATCGGAGTTCGAACTGGATTTGGACTTTTGACTACTTTCTAACCAAAATGTAAACCATTTCCCGAACACACAGGAATGCTGCCACTCCACCTTCATTTACACTCCCCTGAGACTGGGTTCGGCTGCTGTCTCATGCTGCAACCAAATCGAACTCCACAAACTGCTGGATGTGACAAGACCACACACTCGTGTGAAAGAGATGCTGTGGCTTTTTGCAGATCACTCTATCATTTTTACATTTCTGATTAAGTTTAACATGGTTTTAACTTAAAATACGGTCACTATTTATTCTTTTTTATTTTTTCTCCACCTGGACGTTATACTTCCTCTACTTGCACACCCTGCCAGATGTAACCTACACAGTGCACCCCAGATGGCAGCCTCGAATGGTTCTTTCTTGGGCAGGATGAACAAACACGTGGATCTATTCATTCACTGCATTTCATATTTCAAATGTTTCAGTCACCCGTAATGTTTCAAATGTTTCTGTCACCCACCATGGCTGCCTCACCTGGCACACTCGTGGATGGGATAAAAAATACATGGATCTGACTATTATGGTGAGACCTTACTCCTAGCGTCAGGACGCTGCAACCACACCCATTCTGTGTCTTCTAGGCGTAACTTATTCCACCCAGGGTAATCCTACGTAGTGCGCCCAAGACGGCTGCCTCATTTGGTACCTTTGTGGGTGGAATATTTAACCCATAGAAGTTAATTCCCAAAATGTCTGCACCAACCCTGCAATATGCTCTCTAGGTTTCGGTTGATTTTAATTATCTCTGGCCCTCATTCAGAGGCGCTCGCAAGAAGCGAGCGGTCATTCTGAATGAGGGCGGCAGCTTCTATTTTTTAGTGCGGCCTCCTAGTCGCTAGCTAAGCTATGCGCAGGACCAAAACATCGACCCAGTTGCGAGCGCGCAGCGCTTGCGGCCGGGTCTTAATGAGGTCCTCTGTGTGGTTTTCTATTTTATTGCAACACCAAATCCTTGTACAATGTACCATGATTTCTGATGTCTGTAAAGTGACTTTGAGTCCTATGGGAGAAAAGCGCTATATAAATAAAATTATTATTATTATTATTAAAATACATTTCGGCCCAGGACATTACATCATAGTTAATGAGAGGTTCAGGAACGGAGTTCCTGCTTGTTTCTGCTGAAAAATAGCACTGTACCTACCCATCAAACTGTAAAGTGCTAATTTATTAAAACCATAAGGAACATTTAAAAAAATGGAATGGTCTAAAATGTTATAATACTACTATTATATGGCTAATATTTAATCTTATTTATATGTAAATTTGCTTAAAATAAGTTTAAATTGTAATTTACATAATTTAATATGTACTGTTTTTATCTACTCAATACAGTTTATTGTTTATTGATTATACTGATCATCAGACATCCATAGCTAATTTTACAGTTTTAAGCTTCTCATATCTTTGTCTATTTTTTTTACTCTTTTATACGGTACACATTATCACATGTGTGGCACCCATAATACGCTGCAACACCCCCCCTCCCCATAAAAACAAAAGAATAAGCACAATAATTTCCTGCAGAGTTCTCTAGAGCAATGGTTCTCAAACTCGGTCCTCAGGACCCCACACAGTTTATGTTTTGCAGGTCACCTAGCAGGTGCACTTATTACTCACTGACACATTTGGAAAGATCCACAGGTGGAGCTAGTACCCCACTTGTAATTCTGTGAGGAGACCTGGAAAACATGCACTGTTTGGGGTCCTGAGGACCGAGTTTGAGAACCTGTGCTCTAGAGACAATAGCATTTTGAGTAGGGGTGAGCGGGTTCGGATTTCTGAAATCCGAACTCCCCGAGCCCCCCGATCCGAGGCCGATCCGAGTCAGGCTCGACTTTTCCCACCTGACTCGGATCTGAAATCGAGGCAAAACGTCATCATCCCGCCTTCCGGGTCTCGCGGGTTTTGGATCCTATATAAGGTACCCGCGTCGGTGCCATTTTCTCACTCGGCTGTGGACAGTGAAGAGGGAGGGTGGGAGTTAGGGCTGGCTGGGCTGTGTAGTGTAGTGTAGTGTAGTGCAGAGTAGTGTTGTGCTGTGCTGTGCTGCTGTTGTCCATAGGGGCTGTGCCCACTACTTCAAAGTCCATAGGGGCTGGCTGTGTTGTGCTGTGCTGCTGTTGTTAATAGGGGCTGTGTCCACTACTTCAAAGTCCATAGGGGCTGGCTGGACTGTGTTGTGCAGTCAGTTCTCCATAGGGGCTGTGTCCACTCCAAAGTCCTGTGCAGTGTCCCAGTCCTAAAGGAGTGCTGTAGTGTTGTCCAGGGGGTGCTCTGTCCATCAGGGGTGCTCCCCCCAAGTGCTAATAAAATAATATATTTTCTTTGTTTGTGAATTGTGTGCACAGTAGCCGCACGTGCATCAACAAAGTAGTGCCAAGCGTGCGCCTGTGTCATAAGTAAAGGGCCGGCTGGCTTGACCATTAAAGGGTGCTGTAACCCCCAAAGTACACTCCAGTCCAAACCAAATAAAAACATATATACTGTGTTTGTGAATTGTGTGCGCAGTAGCCGCACGTGCATCAACAAAGTAGTGCCAAGCGTGCGCCTGTGTCATAAGTAAAGGGCCGGCTGGCTTGACCGTTAAAGGGTGCTGTAACCCCCAAAGTACACTCCAGTCCAAACCAAAAAAAAAAATATTTTCTGTGTTTGTGAATTGTGTACACTGTGGCTGCACGTGCATCAACAAAGGAGCAGCGCCAAGCGTGCGCCTGTATCCCATAAGTAAAGAGCTGGCTGGCTCATTTCTTAAAGGGTGGTGTAACCCACAAAGTGCACTACTCTCCAGCAAAAATAAAAAAAATATTTTCTGTGTTTGTGTGCGCCTTAGCCGCACGTATATATCAATATAACATAAATGGAGGACCAAACTTTCTCCGATAAAAATAAAATAGGGAAAGATCAAGAACCACTTCCTCCTAGTGCTGTTGCTGCTGCTGGGAGTTGTTCATCATCCCAGAGAGGAAGTAGGAACACCACTTCTTTTACTAAACAATTGACCCTCCAGCAGTCCCTAGCGATGAGGATGAAGTACGACAGCAGTCATCCTGAAGCAAAACGTTTCCAAATCTCGTCTAGATTCCACCTGCATCCTGAAAGCGGCAGCGACAAGCGTGCGTCTGTCTGTTAAAGGGTGGTGTAACCCTCAAAGTGCGCTCCACAAACAATAAAAATATTCTTCTTTTTTTTCTGTCTTTGTGAAATGTGTGGGATGTAGCCGCACTTGCATCCTCAAAGCAGCAGCGACAAGCATGCGTCTGTCTGTTAAAGGGTGGTGTAACCCTCAAAGTGCGCTCCACAAACAATAAAAATATTCTTCTTTTTTTTCTGTCTTTGTGAAATGTGTGGGCTGTAGCCACACCTGCATCCTTAAAGCAGCAGCGACAAGCGTGCGTCTGTCTGTTAAAGGGTGGTGTAACCCTCAAAGTGTGCTCCACAAACAATAAAAAAATTCTTCATTTTTTTTCTGTCTTTGTAAATTGTGTGGGCTGTAGCCGCACTTGCATCCTCAAAGCAGCAGCGACAAGCGTGCGTCTGTCTGTTAAAGGATTACATCGGTGACAGCATCCAAGTAGGCATGTCAGACAGTCCGTACCTGTACTGGCAGGAAAAAGAAGCAATTTGGAGGTCCCTGTACAAACTGGCTCTATTTTACCTGAGTTGCCCCCCCTCCAGTGTGTACTCCGAAAGAGTGTTTAGTGCAGCCGGGAACCTTGTCAGCGAAAGGCGTAGGCGGTTGCTTCCACAAAATGTGGAGAAGATGATGTTCATAAAATTAATTATCAACTCTTCCAGGGAGACCAGCCTCCAGAACGTACAGAGGGACCTGTGGTTGTGGATTCCAGCGGGGACGAATTAATTCTCTGTGAGGATGAGGATGTACACAACACTGAAGAGGGTGAGGAATCGGTGGATGAGGAGGATGAGGACGACATCTTGCCTCCGTAGAGCCAGTTTGTGCAGGGACAGATTAATTGCCAGCTTCTTTTGTGGGGGCCCAAACGAACCAATCATTTCAGCCACAGTCGTGTGGCAGACCCTGGCGCTGAAATGTTTGGTTTGTTAAAGTGTGCATGTCCTGTTAATACAACATAAGGGTGGGTGGGAGGGCCCAAGGACAATTCCATCTTGCACCTCTTTATTTTCTTTGAATTATGTACTGTTTGGGGCCTAGTTTTTCAAACTGCCATCCTGTCTGCCACTGCAGTGTCACTCCTAGATGGACCACGTGTTTGTGCCGCCCACTCGTATCTCTTAGCATTGTCATCCAGCTACCTCGGTGCAACCTTTTGGATATAAAAACACTATTGTGAGGTGTGAGGTGTTCAGAATAGACTGGAAATGAGTGGAAATTAAGGTTATTGAGGTTAATAATAGCATAGGAGCAGAAAAACCCACAAATTCTGTGATTTTAGCTGTTTTTATGCTTTTTTAAAAAAAAAATACAGATCCAAAACACAAAACCCAGAACCCAAAACACGGAAGGGTGGTTTTGGCAAAACCAATCCAGATCCAAAACACGAAGAAAGATCCAGATCCAAAACCAAAACACAAAACACGAAAAGTGGCCGGTGCACACCCCTAATTTTGAGCACTTCCATTAAATATTAAACAGAAAGTGTATGTTTGATAAAGTCTTTTGGAAAAGCTCAGGATTTGTGTAACCAATCTCTGGATTAAGCCACATCTTCTCTAAGCCTGAATTACTATCTCACTCCATGGAGTCACTCTGGACCCTGTCTGAGGCGAGCAGCGCAACTGCTCCAGTACAGCCTGACAAAGGAGGAGGACTGTAACAGGACTGACTGGCTGTTGTGGGAGTCTGTGATGCTGCCTGCCAATGCCCGAGTCCTCGGCTGGCCTTGCTTGCACGCTGCAAAAGTTAACTTGTTGAAGAAGAGGAAAACAAGCTTGCTGTTCTACAAGATGAGGTGAGTCAAGTAATGTGTGACAGTGTCACACACATTGTCTGTCATTTCACAGTCTACACCAGGGGTTCCCAACCACGGTCCTCAAGGCACACTAACAGTCCAGGTTTTAAGGATAGCCATACTTGAGCACAGGCAGCTTAATTAGTACCTCAGATATTTTGATTAAACCATCTGTGCTTTAGCATGGATATCACCAAAACCAGGACTATTAGTGTGCCTTGAGGACCGAGGTTGGGAATCACTGGTCTACACACAGCCAGGTTTTTGTTAGTGCACTGGGGGCCAGTGGGGACTGGGCTGGCTATGGGGGCCATGAAAGATAAAGTTATTTTATTCCTGTAGGGGGAGGGGGTGGCATGAAAGTTTTTATTTTCCTGTGGGGCTGGGGGGCCTATTTTCATTGATCAACTTGATTTACATTTTTTCAATCCCAACTCCTGGGATTGAAAAAATGAGGCAGGATTGGCTTCCTTAGTGTAGACCAGTGGTTATCAAACTCGGTCCTCAGGACCCCACAGAGTTAATTTTTTCCAGGTCACCCAGCAGGTGCACAGGTGTATTCATTACACACTGATACATTTTAGAAGGTCCACAGGTGCAGCTAATTATTTCACTAGTAATTATGTGAGGAGATCTGCAAAACATGCACTGTTTGGGGTCCCGAGGACAGAGTGTGAGAACCTGCGATGTAGACCACAGGTTCTCAAACTCGGTCCTCTGGACCCCACACAGTGCATGTTTTCCAGGTCTCTTCACAGAATCAAAAGTGAAATAATTATAACTACCTGTGGATCCTTTAAATTGTTTCAGTGAGTAATGACTACACCTGTGCACCTGCTGGGTGACCTGGAAAACGTGACCTGTGTGGGGTCCTGAGGACCGAGTTTGGGAACCAGTGGTGTAGACCATCCATACAGATACTCTGCCTGCAGATTCCTGGTAGCAGTGCTTACATTTACTATGTGATATTTTACATAAGAAGCTTTTAGCTATTTTGTTCTTCAGCAAACTTGTCAAAGAACTTCTTATTCTCGGAAGCTAGTTTATTTCACTGCCTGGTATCAGGATCCATATATGTAGTATACTTTGCTATCTGCAAGTGTACGAACAATATGGATTCTGTACAATCAATCGGACACAAAAATAATGCAGTCATCCCGTATGCAACATGATGGATGAGTCTCCATTCCCTTGGGAAAATTTTCATTGTTGCTGTGCTATTTATTTTCATATGCCTAAGCGTAATCATTCTATTGTGTTGGTGTAATATTTCTACAGAAACAATGCCACATCTACACACAAGGACTGCATAAAATAATTGTGCTGCTGTACATAGTAAACTCAGCTGTGCATAAACATTGCAGTTTAGCACAAATATGACTGAAATAACCATATAACTGATTACAGGGTATACAGTCATTTGCCTGATTAACACATCAATTCCACAAGAATACAGTGTATCACCATAGCTACTGTATGTCCATCCAACAGAAGGATACCAAATGTCAGATCATCCTGGTTAGCTAGCTCTGCATTTCGTCTAGAGATGTGCGCAGACCCCAGTGTTTTGGTTTTGGATCTAAATTATCATGGTGTTTTGGTTTTGGCAAAATCACCCTCAAGAGTTTTGGTTCCCTTTAAAAATTTATAAAAACAGCTAATATCATGTAACTTGTACCTGTTTTTGTTCCTATAGTATTATTAACATCAATAAGATTATTTTCCAGTCATTTCCAGGCACTTTTGCCCACCTCACAGCCCCTGAAATCATGAGTGAAGGACTAAAATGTCATTGAAAATATGCAAAATATGGTTTTTAGATCTGAACTTGGCAAGTAGACCAGGGTCGGGACTCAGGGCCTGATTCAGACCCGTTCGCTAAGCTGTGTTTGCACGCAGCCATCAGTAGCCAAAGTATGCAAATCCCGCAAGACAGTAGCATGCCCACTATGTCTTGCCGTGTGATCGCGGTATGTATTTAGACGCCCACCAGCCTGACTAAGACACCCACTTTCCCTTAGTAACATATGTCATCTCTAGGAAGTGTGATAAACAATTGGTAACATCGTACCCATACGCAGTTGTCGTTGACCATACCCTACCGCAAGCACTGCGAGTGCTACTGTGTGTAATTCAGCCATGTGACGTGTATGCTGACGATGCATCTTAATTATGCACACCCCTGAAACGGCGTTCAGATGCACAGACACGCCTGCGTTCGCACCACCATACCCCTGTTACCATCGACCAACCCGTCACCATCCACAAACAGCACGACCTGTCACTCATGCTTGCGGAGCATCTGTGTACAGGGTGCGAACGTTTCCCGATCGCATGGACTAGTTCGCGCACGTGCACTGTGTCTTGTACACATGCGCAGATTGCAAACATCGGCTGGCTACGTGTGTACGCAGAATAGCAAACGGGTCTGAATCTGGCCCTCAGTTCTACTCGGAACCCGAAAGTTTGGGTTTATTAGGTTTCCAGCAAAACCAAACTGCTATAAATATATAGGTGCTGCTGTGATTCAATAGGTTGCTTACTTCTCCTAGCCCTCATACCAAAAGTTGCCAAATAAACCTTATTCTTTTGGCCATTTGAAGTTTGAGGGTAGTCAAGAGTGCTGCTTTTAAACTTTTATTATCCAAGAGATGATGTGTATTTAAATCGTTCCTTACTCTTTATATGCACTTTACAGAACAGAGGGCCTGATTCAGATCCGGTCACGAGCACTGAGCGCTCGCAAGCGGGTCGATGTTGGCCCAGTGCGCATGCGCACGACGGAGCCGGCTCCTTCGTGCGCATGCGCGAGACCCGGATAGCTACGGGCAAGCCGTTGCTCCGAATTTCGTACCAAAGGGGGCGTGCTGTCGATGTTGAGTGACAGCACGCCCCCTTTGGTGGGCGGCCCGGGGGCGTGGCTGGCCAGACGGATGTGTTCCCATGGGAATACCTACTGTCTGGGGCCGGCCCCACTGACATCACAAGTGATGTCAGTGGGAGTGCTCTCGGCTCTGATAGAGCCGAAAGCACTCCAGGGCTTGTGGCAGACGAGGCCCCTTTGGTGGGCGTGCCGGGGGCGTGGCTGCCAGACAGAGGCGTTCCCATGGGAACGCCTACCGTCTGAAGCCGGCCCCACTGACATCACTAGTGATGTCAATGGGAGTGATTTTGGCTCTGATAGAGCCAAAATCACTCCAGGGCTTGCGGCAGTGAGACCCTACCGCAGGGTCTCCGGCGCAAGCCCGATGAGACCATCGCGACCATCATCATGGACGCTCGCATAAGCTGTGGGTGGTCAGGCCAGGAGGACGCTCCATTTTCATGTAGGAGGGCCCTGGTCAGAGCGTCCAGCTCTGAATCAGGCCCTCAGATCTTTGGAAGAAACATGAACTTTATTAAAGTTGATCAAATTTAAGATTTATATTTGTTCTACTAGAAGTGACCCCTTATAGTTAGATCATTTTCAGTCAGTTCTTAAAAGCAATTTATACTTCACACAAACTGTATAGTATGTAGCATTTAAAACAGAATTAATTTATTCTTTAATAAGCCCTCTGGAAATGCCAGCAGAAAGGTTATACTGTCTACAGTTAAAGTGGATTAGATAAGTCAATATGGCAGCTTTTAATTGATTTTTGAAACGACAAATTAAGGTCTGACAAGCATGCAGAAGATAAGTCTATTTAACGTACAATAATTTGAAACAGGAGCAGAATGACATTAAATTACAAAGGGTGTAATTGTTGTATAACTGACATTGAGTATAAGTCTGCATTCTAGTGAACAATAGCCTGATTCAGTATGGATTGCAATTGTGATTGCAGCTGCGATGCCATATGGAATGCAGCAGCGAAAATATGCTAAGACATGCCAAAGCTCAGCCGGCATAAAGATGCCCACTGCTGCTTTCTCACATCCGTCCTATGTTGCTCTTAGGTCGTAAACATCAGTACCAGTGACGCACATCGACCCTCACACAGCTTTTACAGCAGGTCTGACCTGCCACAGAACTGCAAGACACCTCGTATGCAGAGGGCTCTCATGTTGCGTATGCAATCGCAGTGGCTAATTTATGCACGCCCAGGAAACGGTGTTCAAACGGACAGGCACGCCTGCGTTCTTCCAACCACTCCCCTTTCACCACCCCAAAAACGCTGACATCCTGTCACCCACTCTGCGATGGGTTCCTCTGTGCGTCCATGTGATGGCAAACAATCACTCGATCTGCGTCCAGAGTTGCACTTGCGATCGGTACTGAATCAGGCCCAAAATTATCTTATGTCAATCTCAAAATTCAAATAATTAACTTATGTGATTATCTAAGCGTATACAGTATATTAGATATATTTTTGAATTACGAGGCTTAAAATTTAGTTTTTTAGTACAAAGGATGTGTTTGTATAAACACAGACATACAAATGGGTAAGACAGAACTATACTCTCTTGCATTCCCTTAATAGTGAAATGAGCGAGATGCGTAGGGTTACACAATTTTCAGTGAATAGTGTTATCATGGCCCCCTCTGCTTGATGCAGTGACCTGCGGGCTTATGCAGTGAGGGTAGGGGCTAACATGGCATTATTCATCTTCCATAGTCTATAAGTTCTTTATGCTCAAAGGGCCTATGGGACTGATTCAGCCCCGCTCGCGAGCGCTGAGTGCTCGCAAGCGGGTCGATGTTGGCCCAGTGCGCATGCACATGAGGGAGCCGGCTCCGTCATGAACATGCGTGAGACCCGGATAGCGACAACTATGGGTCTCACTACAAAGGGGGCGTGCTGTCGATGGTGAGTGACAGCACCCCCCCTTTGGGGGGGCGTGCCGGGGGCATGGCTGGCCAGACGGAGGCGTTCCCATGGGAACGCCTACCGTCTGGGGCCGACCCCACTGACATCACAAGTGATGTCAGTGGGAGTGCTCTCGGCTCTGATAGAGCCGAAAGCACTCCAGGGCTTGAGGCAGACGAGACCCTACCACAAGGGTCTCGTCGCAAGCCCGATGGTCGCGATGGTCTCGACCATCGCGACCATCATTTTGGCCGCTCACTATAGCTGTGGGTGGTCACCCACAGGTATGTGAGCGGCCAGGAGGCCGCTCAAAAAAAGCAGAGGGACGGACTTGATTCAGAGCGAGCGCTCTGTCAGAGCATCCGGCTCTGAATCAGGGCCTCTGTACACAGATCGAGCGATTGTTAGCCATTGCGCATCATGTGCATACACTGCGATCGCACTGCAATTACGCACGCAGATAGGAATCCATCGCAGAGTGAGTGACAGGCCGTGAGCATTTGGGGGTGGTGACGGGGGAGTTTTTGCAGAAACGCAGGCGTGTCTGTCCGTTTGAATGCTGTTGCATGGGCGTGCATAAATTAGCCACTGTGATTGCCTATGCAGCTTGAGAGCCCTCTGCGTGCTACGAGACTTGCAATTTCTGCAAAGGGTCAGACCTGCTGTAAATGTTTCTGACGAGCCGATGTGCTTCGATGTTACCAATGTATATGCAGGACTGCGAATTATTACAGATATGAAATAGTAGTGGGCATCTCTATGCTGGCTGAGCTGTGCCAGGCATTAGCAAATTTTCGCAGCTGCAAACACAATTGCAATCTGTGCTGAATTACACCCAAAGTTCATAAAGTAAATTTTGGCACTGAGTGATTTGTGTGCAGAGTTATATAGGAACACACCAGCGGATGACTCAAACTACAGTATGAACAGCCCAATTACTTAACCAGTGGTGTTAGTCTATTAAAAGATAACAGGTACAGCCATACTCACTGTTACGTGTATACTGGTAATGGAATGAATATTGAGTGGAATGGGGTTCTATACAGCTCAGCTCACCAGCCAGTGAGTGTATACTGCTTGCAGGTATCGGTGCAGGATGATGGAACAGTTTTATATCAGGCAATAATCAGGTCTCTCACATGGAGCTAAGCAGGGGACTACTGTCTTCCACCATGTCATCCTACACAGTACTAAGATGGCTACAGTCACATGTACAGGAGCACATGAGGTTAGAGGGCAGACCTATCTGCAGACTCTGGTTCCTAGTGCTGAACATGTATGCACATTGCACAGTGAGGAGAAAGTGCAGGAGCGCACTGCTTTCTAACAATTCTGAGTCTGACCTATGTGTGGCCACCTTTCCATTCAGCAGCACCAGTCAGCTTATGATGTTATGCTAATGCGCGTATTAGCCCATCTATGCTGATTACCCATACATTTTCATGTTGAAGGTCAAGCCACCCACTGCTTTTCTGTCTGCAGCTGTCATAATTTCTGACTTACATCCACCACATGCTGGGTGCAAAAGATCTATCAAAAACAGCCATCTCATCTCCATCTGCATGCTCCAAATGAGCACGGAAATTGGCCTACATGCCCCCAACACTCCAATGATATTTCCACAAGATGGATGCGCTTCATACTTCCATATGGTAAATGCCCAGATGCCATCCATAGACTACCTTTTGTCAGGTCCTGGCAGGTTGCACCCCATCACTTACTGTACCTCTACGATTTGCGTCTCTTCTCCAGTGGAGTCCCCGGTGCTCTTATACCCTCCCAGATGTTGCATGCCGTTCCTGTGACCTGCCAGGGTCTGCTCCCGGTGGCTTCTCCACAGCCTGTCCCGCTGACTCTGTTCTCTGGATGCTGCCATCTTGGCCTGGGTCAGCTGATCAATGGACATCCAATGGTGCAGCAGGATCCAGGAGTCTTGCTCTCCAACCCAGCCCTGCAGCAGGTATAAAAAGACTTACTGGGACACTGACTCCTTGCCAATGCAACGTTGGACATATCCCTGCATCCAGTACAGATACTGGTGCAACAAATCTCACCACGCATAGCACGAGATGTGTGTCCGCATGCGCATACATGCACTGCATACTCGACCGCGCCTCCATAGTAATGCATGGTGCAATCGCAGTGCATGCCATAGCGTACTTTAGCGCATGCAGGCATGGGGAATTGCATGGAGCAATGATAGCACATGTTTGTGGTGAGATCAGCCACAATGTAAATGGGCACATCTGTAGCTCCAGGTCTCAACATTCTATCTTTGAGTTCTGTTCTTGATATATCTGGTTCCGCTGCTGCTTTCTGTTTAAGGGGGCCTGTTAATCTTTCACTCCACTTCTGTGGCACACGCTTATTTTATCTGCACTGCCTGCAGTATCAGTAGATCCTTACCAGTACACAGCGGCACCAGTACCAGCAAAACTAGTTCCAGCCCATTCACCAACAATGCCTGTTCCACTCCGGTCATCAGAAATACTCATTCCATGTGGCTCCAGCAGCTCCAGCGTCTTTATCTTGGTCCTGGTGGTTACTTGAGGATCAGTTCCAGCAGTGATGTCTCAGCAGCGGCGATCCAGTGAATATTTTCCCCACTAACCCTAATTTCTTCCCCTAACCTATACCCTACCGTTAGTGCCCTACACTTACCCGGACAGCCTAACCCTAACCTCCTCCTGCAGCCAAACCCTAACTGTCGCCATCGTCAGACTGCCAATATTTCACATGGCGACAGTTCAGATGTGAACATGTTGCATTATTAGGCTATCGACATGGTACCTGTCGACAGTTTGAACCATTTCAGCATTATGATGTCGGCATTGTGGTGTCGGGATCATGAATGTGGACAGGATTACTGTTGACCTTCTGACCGCATGTCAGATTGCATCTGACTCAGAATCAAGGACTGCATTAAAGAATGCCAATATTCTATCATTACATAGATATACCTGGACTAGACATGGTTACCACTGGTAAAAGCATAACCGGCAATAAGGATCACCATTTATCATTAGAAAAAGCTTCCCCATAAAGTATCAAAGCGCTATTTGTTCTGTTAATGCTATCTCAGAATGTCATTAAGAGACTTGGTTCTACTTGAAATCCCAAAAATTATCTGAGCTGGGACTCGATTTGACTGGGAACCCCAAAGTTCGGGGGTTTGGACGTGTTAATTTTTCAGGAAAACCGAGTCGCACATCTCTACCAACAATACATACTGATCATCATACATGTCACACTGATTTCAAACACCTGATACACCACACTAATTATCATACACCACACTACGGACCTCATTCAGAGCCGGTCACACAGAGCGTGCGGTCGGTCTGAATGAGGGGAGGACATCTTGAGTTTTCACCCACAGCCTTACGACCGCCTAAGGTGATGGTCGCAATGGTCAAGACCATCGTGACCATCGGGGCTTACGACGAGACCCTAGGGTAGGGTCTCCCTTGTCGTAAGCCCCGGAGAGCTTTCGGCTCTGTCTGAGCCGGAAGCTCTCCACTGACATCACTAGTGATGTCAGTTGGGCCGCCCCCAAACGGTAGGTGTTCCCATGGGAACGCTCCCGTTTGGGCTGCCACCACCCCGGCCCGCCTTCCAAACAGGGCGAGCTGTCAATCAACATCGACAGCTCGCCCCCTTTGGATCGAGACCCGCTACGACCGGTGCTGTCGGTCGTAGCAGGTCTCACGCATGCGCACGACCCGGTCCAAGCGCATCGGCGCTAACGACTGGGTCTGAATGACCCCCTACTTATCATACACAGGCCACACTGATATCACACAAATAAGAGGGGGAGTCCCTGCACACTGAGTGTCTGGATGTTGTGTTGCTAGGTGAGCTGCTAGTCCGAAGGTTGCACAACCTCAATGGAATACAATTGCAGGAAATTGCAGGAAACAGAGCTCAACCATCGATTGTGTAGAACGCAATAATGATGAGAGTAAATGTGTCAAAATCTTAACTTGTCAAATGTGGTCCAGTTAAAAACAGGTAAATGCATGTGTGGCAATAATGTAGTATAGTACAGTTGCATAAGTAAAAGCCCTTGCACTATAAGCGGTCTCTGAAACATAAGTCCGTTTCCAAGGACTGATGGTAGGGACAAATAATATATTGTAAAGATAGGTGTGCTCAAAGGTGTGCTCAGTCTGGAAGAAAGAACCTCTCTAGCGGTGTCTGATGGAGGAAGACAAAGTATTTTCAGCGGTATCTGATGGAGGGAGTCACAGCCTCTCAAGCGGTGTCCAATAGAGGTTATCAAGAGCTCCCTTTGCCTGTACTCCCTTGAAGTCTCTATGTTACCTGTACCTGGTGGTGGTGAGTGCGGTATTCCACTGCCTTTCCTCAATGCCATCGAACACTGTCAACATTATTACAGTTGACACAATTACGGTTTGAGCGCTGTTTCCTGCAATTGTTTTACACTGATATGACACACCTGATACACACTGGAACGCAGCAATATCTCCAATATCTGCAATGGTCGCTGTTCTTATATAGGCGGATGTGTATGGATATGGTAAAATCTCTGAAAACTGCAATATTTCTGAGGATTTACAGCAAAATAACTATGATTTATCCCACCATTATGGTCTGATTCTGAGTCACATGCACTGCCAATGTCTTCTCAGTACAATTTCCCTTTTCCTACCTTACCTCATATAATAAGATAATACATTGGTTTATTGCTTCAAACCCTTAACAATCTTGTATAGCTTACTTAATTAAACTGATAAATAACGACACAGACAACAAGAGCTTGGCTAAAAGGTCACAGCTTTTATTTATAATTAATTCACCTAACCTGGGTGGCAAGAGATGCTGCAGACTCAGTTACAGCTTTCTTTCACTAATATACTCGGGGAACGACTGACACATCCCCCCTCAAGACGTACTAACGATGTGAGGGTGCCACTTCCACTCTAGGTCAATCCGAGGCGCTTACGCACAAAAAGCGCCTGGGTCCCCCCGCACGGAGAATGAAAAATTTGCCAGGTTCAGTCGAGGGCAAGTGCCCCCACAAAGTTATCTTACGGCACATAAAGCCACTGAGCTGAGCCTGCCAAGCCAGACTCCAAAGGAAACTGTCCCGCCACCCAAAACAACCGAGCACCAGAAACACAAGTCCTTATTGCTTACAAAAGCCAAGGCCAATTAAGATGCCTTCCAACCAGACAGAAAATTCCAAGTTGCATCCCCAACAAAAAGCTATGACACAGAACCAAGCTACCCAGCGACACAGCAGAAATGGCTACTGAACATTCACCCTGTCCTTGACACCCATGCTTACATACTGTTCTCTACAACCAAAAACGAGTCACTCGATTAGTCTACACGTACCTCCTATCCAGTCATTATTTCCAACCAACCTCTCACCATAAACAGTCAACTCCATCTTCCAACTGCACCAAGTCATTGCACCCAACAGGCAAGCCCACTCAACCAAGCACCTGATGTGGCCTCCAAGGACACTGCAAAACAAGCACGAAACTCACATCCAAATCTTGCACACCTTTCTACTATCTGTCACCCATAAAACAACAAAAACGCTGTGTAACCAAACCATGTTGCTCCAGCCCAAAATTAAAAGAGAGACCCGCAAGCCAAACCATACTGTCAACTGCAGCAATTCCAGTGATGATCAAAATTCTGTACCATGACCACTTCACCAAACCAACCAACCCGACACAACTTTGAGAAGAACACATAGCAACTACCTAGCAGGGATGCATTAGAGGGGAAACAAGTAACCCGAGTGAAGAGGAAAAAAATAAAAAACCTACATGTGAACCAAATTGGGTCAGATCAAGGCTCCCGGGAGGAAAAATTAAAAAATCTCTTCACAACCCGCCAATTGTTGAATGCTAGTCGTTCAACGATTGGCTAGTAAACATTTCAGGTTGGCGCCGGGTGCGCAACTACCACCTGTCTCAACATACAAGTCTCGTAATCGGCTCACTTAGAAAACTCTAAAATCTGCATGTACGCCTGAGATGCCCCTTTAAATGCTGTGCCACTAACTACCCCAATTTGAAAGACTTAAGTACCAAAAACTGAATCATACAAATCTAACCCAAACAAAATCCTGTCCTAACTGTAGTAACTGAAAAAAGATCGTGATGTAAAGCCATGTGACCCACCAGCAGGGAGCCACCACTATAATGCACCAAAAGGAGTACCGGATAAATAAATATCAGGATGTTGAAAAAAGAAAACCATCTTCCTTTTGCAGTATACAAAAAACTGATTGAGTAAATTGTATATGTTATAAAATAGATGATGCGAGTACACAGGAGACTCCCATATCCATAGCTACACCCTGAATAATGCATGACAGTCATTCTTACCCCGTAATCTACTAAGTCAAAATATAAAAAAAAAATAAAAAAAAAACACAATACTTGACGCTGAAGATACTTTATTGAAAGCCAACAACTGTCTCCACCTAAAACGCCCCAAATTTTTTCAGCCAAAACGGGAACACACGGAAAAGAGATTCCTGAATCCCACCAGAACCACCTGACCCATAAACAATAAACACTCTATAACAGCTGCATGTCATTGGAACACCAGGGGACGTCACGAATGGGGAAACTCCAACCCAACCTGTATAACATAGCGACAATAAATTGACTGGGTTGGGTAATGACTACCTACAAACTTACAATAAATGAGATCCCCGCTGGCGCCACCACCAGGCAGTCTCTGGACCGACCCTGTCCCAATGGGTCCAAATAAAGGAGTAAAGGAACTATTCTAAGACATAACCTCTGTAGACGGCTGAGCCCCTAAGCTCGTAAAACCTGCTAGCCTAGCTATGACATCTGTAGCGTCATTGTGATGAGAAGAAGCAGCGCCAACTGTAAGATAAAATATAAAATTAGACAATGAAATGAACAAAATTAACCGACCCAGGAATGCAAAATGAAATTTGAAGATGCACATTGTTGTTGCACCATTATGTCGCACCATGAATTAACGAGACGAAAAATTCCATCACCAGACCAGAGAACAAAGGCCACGACAATAGGGGACCACTCAAAACAGCAAAAAATAACTACTAAGACCTACTTACGTAAAAACCAAAACCCAGTAACCCGCTTACCAGTGCAACTGGAAAAATCCTAAACATGGAAAAGGTGCCTGCGCAGAAAAAGGAGGTCCGAACATACTACAGTCCTTCCTGTACTTGTGCAGTGCCGGCATGAAACACTCATATAAAAGAAAAATTGGATTTCTCGAAATAGGTGTCGTAAACCTCACAGCCCGAAGGCAAACATTTATTTGCTAATATACCTGAAACCCACTGACACCCCATGCATTACACACCTACCGAGTGCAAAACATACAAAAAGTCGACCCCTAATAAACGTAACCTGAAACTCATCAAAACCAAAACTGTGAATGAAAACAAAAAACTAGTCAAATGTATAACCTGCTATGAAGGACCTATGGGGATGGTATAATTAACGTAACTCCACAATGTAAAGGGTACCACCATGTATAGGAATGAATGCTGTACTAACCGAGACTAATCCACTGTCAGGGTTCAGCCTAGGATCGGCCTCTCTCACCTCCTTGCCGGCTTCCCCTGACTTCCTTGTGGTCAGACGTCTGGTGCAGTGATGGATGTGGGGCTGAGTATTCTGCCTTAGGTGCTTTTTGTGAGCTTCCATGGTCGGATGTGTGTGCTGGGGATCGGAGTTCCCATCATGGGCGCCGCCATGACAGTTCCTCTCATGTGACAGTACTCCTAACCTATGGTAGCATGATTTCAGTCAGCTGATGCTGTGCTCCAGTAATCTGCTACCCATGGGTATAAATCCGCCTCCAGAACTCCAGGATGCTGTTCAACTTCGTTATTCCAAGTGCCTGTGTTACTCCCACTGTTGCTTTGCACTAAATCCTTCAGCGTGTTGCTTCAGCCTGCTCACAGTTTCCCAGTTTCCTGTATTAGCTTCCATGCTAAACCTTACTCTGAGACTTTAGCTTTCTCACAGTACTTCAGTGTTTCATGTCCCTTCCCTGTGTGTCTTTGTATATGTGCTGCTAATTCTATTGCAGCTTTCCTGTGGCTATTACCCTGTATTACTGAAGTGTCAGATTACCTACTGGTATTAATTAGCTCACAGCTGGACCCCCCAGCACATGTCTGTGTCAATCTGCTCTGTGTCTTGTCAGTGCAAATCTGCACTTGCAGTTAGCACTCTCCCAGTGTATGCCTATTTTCTCTATATGTCTTGTCTGTGCAATCTGCACCTGCATATATAATTATTCCCAGTATTTTGCCTTTGCCCAGTACCAGCATTTCTAGCTCTCCCAGTATTTTGCCTTTGCCCAGTACCAGCATTTCTAGCTCTCCTAGTATTTTTCCTTTGCCCAGTACCAGCATTTCTATCTCTCCCAGTATTTTGCCTTTGCCCAGTACCTGCATTTCTAGCTCTCCCAGTATTTGGCCTTTGTCCAGTACCACATTTCTAGCATTCCCAATATATTCCTTGAGTCCACTCTACTCTTGTATGTGCAATCCCTAGTATATGTTGTGTTTTCCTGCATATTTAGCAAACTCCAGTACCTGCCTGTGTCCACATCTCCCTGAGCTGCTGAGCTAGTCAGCTCCTGGATTTCTTAGTGATTCTTAGTACTTTCTCAGTAATCTCATGCAAGCCGGTGATCAGGATTTCAAATTGTGTTCCAGTGTATCTCCAGTGTTCTAGCAATAACTTAACGTAATATAGTTCCGGTCTTCAGCCATTCCCAGGTACCTGTCCAGAGGGCCGTGACCTGCTCACTTGGTGCAGCGGAAAACCAAATCCCAATTGGAGGGGTCACTGGAGAAAACCACCAAGTGAGTTAGACTCTGTGAGTTAGACTCAGAACCCAGGTCTAGCCAAACCTGGGTTCTGCCGCAAATAGGAGACCTAGCCACAGTCACTCCGATAGTCACCTGAACCCCCCGGCTCACCGTCCTCCACAGAGGATCACTTTCACTGGATTGTGACATCCGCAACCTGCGTGTGAACCACCCTACCAGAGAGCTAGAGATGCTGCAAGGGAGGAATGAGAAAAAAACCCTCCATCCGCCCCCGCAACCCCTCTGCCCCCACCTTGGGCATAAACCTCAGTAATAAATCCTGACATAATGCAAACTACGGGGTGTTCTGTCAAGGAGAGGCTAAACAAATGTACCACGAAAAAGGAATGAGACATACAACCACAACGAAATTCAACCGACCAAGTTAGCTATAACCACAGAGAAAAAAGCAGCCAAACAAAATGGCAACTGAGCCTAACTAGTTCCCTTTGCGCTAAACCCTTAGGTGGGGCTAAAAAAACAAAACCCTATTCACATCGGCAATACTTGGGCAGGGACTACCCTGCGCAAAGACGTACAGGAGGAGCAAAACGACAGCCCGACATCTGAGGGCATCGGAAATCAATACAGGCGAAAATTCGGCCTATCGTCGTCTACAAACCAGGTTTACCCACATTTAGAAATTTAGAAGGTTATGTGGGGTGGCCCAGTGACCAAGAGGGAGGGGGGGGGGTAGATACTGCTGTGACCTATAAAAAAAAACCTATTTAACCACCAAAAGGCACAACCATCCTACTGTCGTGGTTACGCGCGCATTGTGCATAAAACTCACCCCCTGCACATTTCTGTACTAGAGAATATGTCAATCACAAAACTGATGTATTAATAAAATTACCCATGCTCCGTAATAAGCTTGCCAAAATAGCTCCTGGCAAAGCTGAGTAATGCCCTACAACCGAAATCTTATATTTATAAAAATTTCGATAATCCCTTATGTAGCCTGATTCTACCCTATGACATCCCATAATGATCGAGAAAATGAAGCAAATATACTTCTGCGGATACATATTCGCTGAGACGCAAAGCACACAGAAAAAGCTGAATTCACACCATGTACAGTATCCTTGAGCCCTAAATCCCATAACCTATGTCATCAGCCTCCCTGACAGTATCGCCTGACCCCTTGCGTAACCGTTGCGCAACCCTCCTGTCAATCTTATACGGGCGCGCCAGGTAAATGGAAAATGAGAGCTAAAACTGGAGTCATGCAAAAGTTGTGACATAATCATACTCACTAGGACCAGAAGATCCAAGAAACCTCCTCTACCATGTTTCCGAGCGGAGTAACTGTTGGCTCGACCTCTGGGGCTGCCTCGACTCATCATCAGCTCTACGAGCCACCAAATCTTCTCTCAAAATTCCAACCGAAACCACGTCACAACACCACCAGATGTCACGAGAACTGCATCTTCGGCGACTTCACTCGGAGGAGCCACTGGATCGAAACCCAGGGCCATCTCGAAGTGCACTGGAACAGAAGCTGCACAAACTCCTGCATCATCTTGAGGAACCATCGCTGAGTCCAGCTGACCTGTAACAGAAACAGGTGGTCCCAATACCTCCTCCACTACAGTTTCATGTGTAGGAGACGCCGGTTTGACCGCCTTAGCCACCTCGATGCGCACTGGGTCATCAGCCGATTGAGTCACCGCATCTTTTCCCATCACTCTTCCCACAAAAAACGCAACCTGCAACTACAGGAGACATGTACAGGGAGGTACAGGGCCATGCGGGGTAGGGCCATGGGATTAAGAGGTGGCCGCTGACAGAGGTTAGTGGCTGATAACAGGGTGGCATGTGGAGTTAAACAAAGGGTGGCCAGATGCTGGATGGGCGGTGCTGAGGAGCACTGCTATACAAAATGGCCGATGGGGTGTTAAAATGGCCGCCAGGCCCGCCGTTAGGGCTGGGCACTGGGACCACCTGGGATGGTGGGATGCCTGGCCACACCAAAAGGGGCATAAGCTATGGAGCTAGCCGCCGGAGGAGGAAGGGGGAGGTCCGCAGAGTGTGCAGCAGGAACTGCAGTAGCGGGGGCTCCCGCTGGTGCAGAAGGGCAACATGAGCTGACGGGGCTGCGGAGTAGGAAGACTGCGCAGCCCCGGAGGGACAGATCAGGTAAGGGTGGAGGGAGGGTGGCAGATGAGTGCGCCATGGGCATCAGGCAGCAGGTGCTCCTGAAGGCACAGCGGGGAGGTGAGCTGACGGGGCTGCCAAGTTAGAAAGACCGCACAGCCCTGGGGGGATAGAGCAGGTAAGGGAGGAGGGAGGGTGGCACATGAGTGCACCACAGAAACCCGGCAGCGGGTGCTCCCGCTGGCGCAAAGGGGAGAGTGAGCTGATGGGGCTGCATATTCGGAAAGACTGCGTAGCCCCGAGAAAACCAGAGAATATACGGGAGGATGGGGGGTGTACCATGAAAGAGATGATAATGCGTGAAACTAGGTACGAAGGAGGGGGGGCAGGTAACGTGGCAGGGGTGCAGTGGTATTAAAGGGAATGCAACAGAGATTACAATTACAAAGGGAAAGAGATAGAAGGCATGTTAAAAGGTGGAATACAAAGTGGACAGCCTATATATAAAAGGCAAAGCTACTCAGCCTGATTCTCTTTTCAAAGATCCATCACCAAAGAGGCTGTCATCAAGCAAATGAGCCAATATATACTGATGAATTGATCACTCCTTCAAGCAATGTCATTGGCTCTACCAAACCTCTGACCAGCCATCACTATAAACTGCCCAGCAACAAGGCTGTCATAAACAGCCATACAGCAAAAGCACCAGTAATCTTACATATTCTCACGCTTAATCAGCCTTCGCATACTATTATCTTTCCTCTACTGATGTAATCTCTGACCCCTCTATCTCCTAGTATCATATATAACCCATCACCTTCTCCTAATATTATCTCTCACCCTACCTCCATATTCTATCATCATCATTATCTCTCCATTATTTCTCCTCTACTATTATCAGAGTTGCGACCATCTCAAAAAAAGAAAGCTTTGCCAATAAAGTTTCAGTAAAAAACACTACAAGTCTATAGTAAAATGATAAAATAATTTCAAATTATCCCTCCTGGCACCCAATTATTGTGCAGTTTTACCTAGATGCAGTTGATAAGGTCCCTGGGTATGCTATTAGTCCTGTGGCTCGTGCCCTGACTGCGTTGTATACAACCCAGGGCAGCCCATGGGGCACTCAGCTATGGTATAGGAGGAGAAGTAGGTGGAGAGTAGAGGAGGGGGAGAGTCTGAAAGAAGAAAATGGCAACAACTCACTGATGGCTAGTAGGTATGGGAATCAAAAATATTGTTTTGCTATTTCCACCATTAATTAAAAAATAATGAGCGAGCAAGAGTCTTTGTAACTGGATTTCGATTTTTACATACTCATAAAATCGATACTTATTGTACGCTAAACAAAAATTCTGAATAAGTTATTTTCTATCAGAGACTGTGCTCACAGCCTCACACTGACAGCAGCACAATGCCGCTACTGCTGCTGCTGTCACACTCCTTTAGAGAGTCTCTCACTCTCTGTGTGTGTACCTGGTCTGTTCTGGCTAAGGCCTCAGCCTGCTTTGGCTGGCTATTCAGGGCCTAATGCCATAGCGCTACTGCATCTTTAAGCTAATGCTGCAGTCTATGGGATTCCGTCAGAGACGCCCACCAGCTTCGGCGCTAATCCCACAATGAGGGGATTAATGTAAATCGCACCATCGAAAATTGCAGATGGCTTGAATATAGACATCTCTGCCTGAATATAGACATCTGAAGATGCAGTTGCTGACAATAAAATGCCCATGACATACCCACGTCTGGCTACCACCTACGTTATCACCTAGAAAAGCACACCGAAATTGTCTCTCTGTGTCTGTGGACCTCATTCAGAGCCGGACGCTATTTGCGCTCGCTCGTTCAGAAAAAAGGGGTGACTATTCAAATGAACCATTCGCTCTTTGCGGTCTGTTCTCGCCTCTAGGTCTGAACGAGCGAACCAAACATGCGGTTGTTTTTTGGAAAACTACGCCCCCTGGCCGCTCGCATCCTACGTCATGTCCGCTATTTATTAGATTAATCGAGTACATCGACCAGCATATGAACTGCTCGCTATTCTTGTGGTTGGTTTTTCCTACCGCAATCTTGCGAGCAGTTCTGACTATAAAATAACCCAGTGACGTGGTCAATGACGCTGCTGTATTAATTATGCACACCCATAAAACGCCCGTTTTGACCTTTAAGCACGCCTGCGTTCGGATCTCCACTCCCCGTTTTCAAGCACCTTCCCCTGTTACCACCCACAAACGCCTCTCCTGTCACTCAAAATAGCAGGCATTCGCTATTTAGCGAACAAACAATTTTCGGGCGCACTGACTGGTTCGCGCATGCGTATTACGATCCGTACGCATGTGCAGTTGTGCAAACATCGCTCGGAACGAACGAGCGGCCGCTTACGAGCGGCTCTGAATCAGGCCCTAAATTCGTTCTGCGGCTGTAGCCATCGGGACATATGCGCAGTGTGACTCGGAAGCATGCACAGACTGATTACATCGGCAATTAGTGTGCAGCATCGACACTGTGCACACCTGTGAATCAGGCCATCAGTGTTGTTCTGGAAGGAATTGAAAGTATTGGGCAAAGAATGGATAGTGTATAACTATCCTATCAGCACCATTGATAGTTCCGATTCGATAATTATAAAAGCATATGGTTCTTCGATGAATTCTGTAGTTTATTGACAAAATATACATACACAGATAAGATAAAATTGTCACTAATATTTGGTTTGAATCTATTTGTATGCCCATATTCACTTGTATAACTTATTTTATTTTACTATTATTTTGTATTGTTTGAATAGGATCTGGAAAGAAAAATACTTAATAGTTTCTAATAACAATAAATGATAAGTGATTGATTTAAGAGGTAAAAGAAATCCAGAAACAATCTCAGAAAGTCTTCTGGTCAGGAAAGATTTAATGTAAGGCATTTTGTTGAGTTAAACTACAATCAGTATTATACACCTTTGGAGCTGCACTATCCAGGGGTTGTGCCCCAATACACATAACAACAGAGAGTAGCTTTATGGCAAACTGTACTTATGGAATGGGGGAGAGGGGAGCTTACAGTAACTAAATTGTTATAATGACCGATTTGTTATAATGACACATTTAACAGTAATTTGCTTTGTTATAAAGGTCACTTATTACCATTTACCAAAGATGTGTATTCCATACATATTCTCTTATCAAATTACAGAAATAATGTTTTTTGTACTATTTGGTTTTAAATATAAAAAAATGTAAATATATATTTTTATTTCTTTTAGCTTTAAAATAAAAACTTTCTCCTACAGGTAATCATATCACTGATTTTGCTAGAAAGCAGGAAATTAAAAATAAAATGATCATTAAGCTCAATATAGACAGGGCCAATGCTATCATTGGGCAGCTGCCTGAGGGTGCGGCCCCTGGAGGGCGCTGCTGAGTCTTGAAAAAATAACAACAATGTCTATGAAAAATACATATTTATTTACAGTGAGCTAGCAGCCAGGTTACCAGTTGCAGCTTTCTGGCCCGACTGCACTATGACCATCAGTCCATTACCAATCTTCACAGTGCTAGCAGATCTCTACGTGTATGTGGCCACCTGAGCCATCAGCAGTGGTGCTGAGAGGGGGCTGAGCAGGACCGGCCCTTACAACGCGCGGTGCTCCCGTTTGTGGCAGTGCACATATGTATTGGGGGCACAGTTGTGTGACATAAAAAAATGGGGGGACTGAAGAGTGTCATAATGTGTTAAGGGCTCATCTCTAAGGTATATGAAGAATTTGGGGTATATATGTCTGGCATATGTATTGGGGGCATTATGTAGCATATTTATGAATTGGAGGCACAGCTATGTGGCAAATAATAGATTTTGAATTGGGGATACAGCTGTGTAGCATATAATGAATTTGTGGCACAGATATGTCACATATTATAAATTGGAAGTAGTGTTATAAGACACATTATGATTTTGGGGCTCTGATGTGTGGCATATGAGTTGGGGCATATCTATATATTGTATAATGAATTTGGGATCTGCTGTGTGGCATATTATAAATTGGGGAGAGCATGGTCGGTAGGGTGAAATTTTACTTAGGGCACACACAAACCTTGCACCGGCGCTGAATATTGATGCATTAGGGCTAACAATAAAACTATGGAGTATTTCAAAATGATCACAGTTGTCTTAAACCTATCCTTTAGGTACTAAGGCACAAACAATAATGAATGTTATTCAGATTTTATATAGAGCAAAGTGTTTTAATAGCAGGCTTGTTTTAAGAGAGGAGGGGGCCAGTGTGCAGCCTCCGTTTGAGCCCCCTCCTCTCTGACTGCGGCTCAGCGGCACTGAGCGCTGTAGATTCTGGCTTCATACCAGAATCTACAGCGCATGCGCGGGTCTCCGGGAAAATGGCGCCTGTGCCTACTTTCCCCTGGACATCTTTTCTGCGCATGCACAGATCACTGGGAAAATGACTACCGCCATTTTCCCAGTGTTTGCTGCTCTACAGCGCCGGTCCAGCGCTGCGAAGCAGCACTTCGGGAATCGGCGGAGAGGTAAGTATAATTACTTATGGGTGCAGGGTGTACAGTGTGGGACCCCTGGACCTGGAGGCCCGTGTGCCCCACACACCCTGCACCCATTATAGATACGCTCCTGGTTAATAGACAAATCATTAGGTTGTAATTTTAGTTACTGTTCTGACTCTGAGAGTAGTTATGGAAAACGTGCTTTTGCAGGCCAGGGTCATCTGAGAACATGTTTGAGAACCAATGATTGAGGTCATTAGTTCAATTCTGGGTCATAGCCCATCTGTGTGGAGTTTGTATGTTATCACTGTATTTGCATGTGTTTCCTCCGGGTGTTTCTGTTTCTTCCCACAATGTAAAAACATGCTGGTGGATTAATTGGCTTCTGACAGAAAACGTATTGGGTTGAGACCGATATGAATGACTGAAAATATTCTCTGTAAAGCACTGTGTCAAAAGTGTCTGTGACCTAAAATAGTTTTTTACTATTGTAGTATCCATAAATAAACACAAGATGGCAGTATTGGCCATCATATGACAGGCACAGGAAAGATGCTGTGTAATATGACATTGCAACATCATTTTAATTAGGCAATGTACTTCATCTGGTTTATTCCGGTTTTCCACTGGTATTTTAGGACAACAGTTTCTAATAAACTTTTCACATAGTGGGGTAGCAGTAGAAATCATGCAAGATATTCTGGGATGGAATGAAGCAATAAACTGCATGCGACAATGAATAATGTCTCATGCAAGATATTCTGGGACGGAATGAAGCAATAAACTGCATGCGACAATGAATAATGTCTCATGCAAGATTTTCTGGGATGGAATGAAGCAATAAACTGCATGAGACATGAGTAAAATAGTGACTATATGAGTATATGTTACTAGCATAGTGCACAGGACAGCCGCAGGTTTTAGGGCTTATTCAATTTTTTTCATGCTAATAAATGCACAGAAACTGGATTCAAAAGATTATATAAGAGCAACAGTGCGTTCCCACCATTGTATATTAAATTTTCAAAGCTGTTTAAATGCTCAATCGCTAAAACGCGTGTAACATAGTTTTCATGCATTTATAGTGATTTACACTCAAATTTACCAAATAAGATGCCGTGTGAGCCAAATATTCATTTTTAAAATATGGCCAATTAAAATTAGCTTTTCTGAAATCCTGTTTTCAGATGTCTGAGTTGAAAGTGATTAGTGAGGATCCTTCAAAACAGGGTCTGATTCAGAGTAGTATTGTAGGAGACTGAGCAGGTCTTCTGTTTAATGAGTAAATATAAAATGTGTGTGAGGGGATGTGATGTGCATATAAAATGCATGTTGGGGTCTGATGGACATTTATAAATCATCAGCATAAAAGAGGCATGTGGGGAGGTCTGAGGGCATGTGGGGAGGTCTTAGGGCATGTGGGAGGGGGCATTAAAATAATGATTCGTTTGTGTTTGTTTTTATTTCTTTAACATTTTGTGTGACATGTGGAACTCATTCTTATAGTGTGCTACAGTAAAACACAGTAGGAGAACCACTGTATTAAGGGATGGGTCCCAGACTGTACACTGTTCTCTGCAGCCTAAAGCGTCAAGGACATGACCTAGTGACACTGTGACTGGAGAGTGCCTGGTAGGTACCGGCCAAAGAAGAAACTGAAAGGAGGGAATGACCAGACAATCTGATAAAAGCCTGAGGTAAGAAAACTAATGCACAGGAACAAGATACCTGAGGAAGGGATGTAGTTATGAGACCAGCAGCCGCCGGTCTCAATCCCGGAAAAAAAAAACCCTAACCGACGCCTATCTTAATCCTGATGCTGGAACACCGAAGGATGCCAGCCCGAACAGGGTAAGTCCAGGGTGCCCTTAGCGTTAGCCGCAGGGGGGAGAGGGTTAGGTTTACGGAGCATTGTGGGGTTAGGGGTAAGGTTTTGGGGGGTTTATGGTTAGGTACCCCTAGGGGCGGAGGGTTAGGGTTAGACACCCCCGGGGAGATGTTAGGGTTAGGCACTAGGAGGGGAGGTTAGGGTTAGGCACCACTAAGGGAGGGTTAGGGGGGGAGAGGGGTAGGGAGAGGGTACTTGCCCTGTCTGGATCTTCTCCCTTCGGTCTGCCAGCATCGGGATATGGTGTTGATTTCCGGATGTGGAGTTGATTTGGTGGTGGTATAGAGAACCGGGAAGGAGGTAGGGAATATACAGTATATGCCTGCTATGTGTAACCACAAAGCACACATAGCTACCCTATGTTTAGCATTTCCCCTTAACTAAAGGAATATTATCGGATTATGAAAATAGCCCTTAGCGCATAATATCTTTTGTCTGGTATACTGTACAATAGGATAAAAGTTTACTTAGCAGGGCACACATTTGGGTCAGTGATTTTAAAGACTCACCAAAAAAATCATGGTCGGTTATAAAAACAAAAAAACTGACAGAGGACTGTGCTTTATATAGATAATGTTATTTTTTATGACATGAAAAAACTCAAAAAAGCCCATTTTAAAAATGCAATTTGCAGTAAAATGTGTTGTTTATTTAAATCAATATGAAGCTGTATTGTGTATGGACAGAAAATGGTGGCGCCAGAGCCGTAACTAGACTTTTTGGTGTCCTGTGCCAGAAAGTGCATTGGCGCCCCCCTCATTTTTCAAAGGGACATAATGCACCCAAAAAAGGGATTGGCCTCATGGGGAAGGGCCAGGGAAGAGTTAGGAGAGGCCAGAAGATGCTGGGGATGAACTAAGAGGAAGCTACATGTGAGAATGATAATAAACAGAAATTTGACAGGCCCAAACAGCGCCCCCTGACCTGTGGTGCCCTGTACGATGGCACTGGCTGCACTACCCTAGCTACGGCTCTGCATGGCGCTGTAATCTATGTATGGGTGGAGGCAAATTATTTTGTAGTTAGACTATTTAATTTAGAGGGGGTCATGATGGTGCCTATTTAGGATGTGGTGATGGGACTAAGGGCCTGATTCAGACCCGCTCATGAGCGCTCGCAAGCGGGTCGATGGTGCCCTAGTGCGCATGCGCACGACGGAGGGAGCTCCGTCGTGCGTATGCGCGAGACCTGCATAGCGACAGCCATCCATCTCAAAGGGGGCGTGCTGTCGATGGTGAGCCAAAAGCACTCCTGGGCTTGCGGCAGCGAGACCCTACTGCAGGGTCTCGTCGCAAGCCCGATAGTCACGATGGTCTTGACCATCGCGACCATCATTTTGGCCACTCACATAAGCTGTGGGTATTCACCCACAGCTATGCGAGCGGCCAAGAGGCCGCTCCAATTTTAGGTAGGAGGGCCCTGATTCAGAGCGAGCGTTGTTGTCAGAGCGTCCGGCTCTGAATCAGGCCCTAATTGTTTAATGCTGGGATGATTCAGGTTCTAATAATTGATTGTGGGTTTGAGTTTGGGGCTTGTTCCTATTTATTAAATGTGAATATTAAATATATATTGTAGGGATTTTTGAGAATTAAATAGGTTTACTTATTAAATGTGAATGGTATACGACAAGGCCGATATTTCCAATTGTTATGGTACAGTACTGGTTTTGTATCTATGCAATCTTGTTCTTACACTAATGAAATTGATTTGACATCAGGATGCACATTACTCTGAGCTTCAAGTGTTTATTTATATTAGCCAGGCAAATTTAAAGCCACATTGGTTGACAAAGAGCCTTGACTTAAATGGATATATGTGAAATGACATCATACAGTATTTCTGAATTGAGTTGTTTTATTATAAACAGATATAATGCTAGAGGATGAGCTTATAACCTGTATACAGTATGTGCTGCATTGGTTTCCAAATGGCTCTGGGCTGTGTTATTATTTTCTAAGTAACAACTGGAGAACTTCCTGAGTTGAGTCAGATATGATGATTGCAATGTGTGAATACTGAATACACAGTTCTCTCACACCAGCCCAACTACAGCTGTTTAATGAGTGAATATGTTGTGCTTTTTAAATGAATATTAACAAATGTATTAGTTTCTCTCTCTTTCTCTCTCTCTCTCTCGTATATTTACTAAGAACCATGTGTCTGTCCGAGTTTTAAACACACCGTGCATCGCAGGGACACAAGTGAGTTTTTCCCAGTCAAACACACAAGTTTACCAATAATCATGTTTGGCTGAATCGTCTTTTCTAATGGTGTATGGAATCATGTTTGCAAGTGTGTGAGTTCAGTTGTATTTGGACTGAAATGAGTAGACTTGCCTGTGAGCAGTGTGTCCTGCGATAGCACTGCACAGATCAGTGTGATCTATGCAGTGCTCTTGTGCAGTATAGAGTAAAGAAAGTGTTCAAAATAAAAAATGTAGCCCACTGTGAAGAACAATATTAGTACTATCATTAACCCATTACCCCTACAGTCACCACCACCAGGGGTGCAAGGAAGAGCTTCACCTTAGCCCTGGGCCGAGGCAGGCTGGGCCGGGGGGCACATGCCCCCCGGGCCGCAGCGCCATATACTCTCCTGGGCCGCGGGCAGTCTGTGTCTCTGTGACACAGACTGCACCGCGCGTGTAGTGCTGACCAGATGGAGTTCGGTCAGCGCTACAGAGTGATTGACAAACACACAGCCGCCAGCGCCGGCAGCTGTGTGTTTGTTTTAATCAGCAGCCGATGAGAGTCTGTCAGACTGGCACTGACTGCTGCTGCGCCCACTGCAGGAGCCGCTCCATCTTCCAGCTCCCGCAGTGGGTAATGGGAGAGATATCATTACGTCATGATGTCTCTCCCATAATACTGAGTGAGCAGGCCCGGGAGGACAGACGGAGGAGCGGATGGCGGCGGCAGGAGCAGGAGTGGGGATTCAGGTAAGTGTTGATTTATCTATTTTATTACGTGTGTGTGTCTGCTGTGAGTGGTGTGGGGGATAAAGGGGGGGGACTCTACAAGGGGGTCACCACTACTGGGGTCACTAGAAGGGGGGACTATCTCCGGGGTCACTACAAGGGGGGACTACTCCTGGGGGCACTACAAGGGGAGGACTACTCCTGGGGGCACTACAAGGGGGGGACTACTACTAGGGGCACTACAAGGGGGGGACAACTACTAGGGGCACTGCAAGGGGAGGACAACTACTAGGGGAACTGCATGGGGAGGACCTCCGCTGGTGGCACTACAAGGGGGGGACTACTACTAGGGGTACTACTACTAGGGGCACTGCATAGAGGGGGGCTACTACTGGGGGCACTGCAAAGGGGGGAGTTACCACTGGGGGCACTGCATCGGGGGACCACTACTTAGGGCTCTATATAAAAGGCAATACTGGGGGTACTGCATAGGGAGGGACTACAACTGGGGCCATTATTTAAAGGGCACTGCATAAAGGGTACCAGTATTGGCACTGCATGGGGGGGACTACTACTGGGGGCACTATATAAGGGGCACTGCATAGGGGTATCACTACTGGGGGCACTGCATAGGGGGGGACTACTACTGGGGGCACTATATAAGGGACTTACTACTGGGAGCAGAAGGGGCACTGCACATGGGGGACCACTACTGGGAGACCTGCATAGGGGGGATCACTACTGGGGGCACTACTGGAGACCTGCATAAGAGTATTAGCAGAGGGCCTGATTCATAGTTGTACACAATACCGAATGTTTACAGAGTAGAGTGATTATCAGTAAATCAGGGCCACTGTCTTGAACTTGCCCCCCAGGCTAAAAGTGGCCAGCCAGCACCTGGCCCTGGGGTATGCTCAGGAGGGGGTCCCCACTTTCCAAGAAATACCAGGGCTGGGGTGACCAGTTTGGGAATGAAGAATGCTTTGACAGGGGGGCACCACACACTATGTGGGGTTCGGTATGTGTGACATGCAGCAACATGCAGACAGTTGACACCATCAAGCATCATTATTCTGCGAAAAAGTTTAAAATCAGACATCATTTATCTTGTATGTCTAAATATGTAGTCTATGCATTAATTTGTCCATGCGGCAAATATTACATAGGAAAGACTCTTTGCCAATTTAAAACCAGAATGGCACAGCATAGACAAGCAGTAAGGGCAGCAGTACTTTCGGGCACTAGTCAACAGCCAGTTGCCAGACACTTTGCCATGCTGGGTCACTCGCCAACAGCAATTAAACATATGATTATAGATCATGTCCCCCCCTCACCAGGGAAGGTGACAGATCAAAATTATTACTGCAAAAGGAGGCGAAGTGGATTTTTTTATTAGATGTTTTAGGTCCAAGAGGACTAAATGAAACCATGGGGCTACATTGTTTCATTTGATGTCTCTTTGTATATACTAGACTGTATGTCATTTTACTTGTACTTTCCATTTGATCAAACTAACTACCTGTTCGCAAGCAGCACTTTTGCTGCATTAGCTATTAGGGGTGAGCGGGTTCGGATTTCTGAAATCCGAACCCCCCCGAGCCCCCCCGATCCGAGTCCGATCCGAGTCAGGCTCGACTTTTCCCGCCTGACTCGGATCTGACATCGAGGCAAAACGTCATCATCCCGCCTTCCGAGTCTCGCGGGTTTTGGATCCTATATAAGGTACCCGCGTCGGCGCCATTTTCTCACTCGGCTGTGGACAGTGAAGAGGGAGGGTGGGAGTTAGTGCTGTGTAGTGTAGTGTAGTGTAGTGCTGCTGTTGTCCACTACTTCAAAGTCCATAGGGGCTGGCTGTGTTGTGCTGTGCTGCTGTTGTTAATAGGGGCTGTGTCCACTACTTCAAAGTCCATAGGGGCTGGCTGGACTGTGTTGTGCAGTCAGTTCCAAAGTCCTGTGCAGTGTCCCAGTCCTAAAGGGGTGCTGTAGTGTTGTCCAGGGGGTGCTCTGTCCATCAGGGGTGCTCCCCCCAAGTGCTAAAAAAATAATATATTTTCTGTGTTTGTGAATTGTGTGCGCAGTAGCCGCACGTGCATCAACAAAGTAGTGCCAAGCGTGCGCCTGTGTCATAAGTAAAGGGCCGGCTGGCTTGACCGTTAAGGGTGCTGTAACCCCCGAAAGTACACTCCAGTCCAAACCAAAAAAAAAATTATTTTCTGTGTTTGTGAATTGTGTGCGCAGTAGCCGCACGTGCATCAACAAAGTAGTGCCAAGCGTGCGCCTGTGTCATAAGTAAAGGGCCGGCTGGCTTGACCGTTAAGGGTGCTGTAACCCCCGAAAGTACACTCCAGTCCAAACCTAAAAAAAAATTATTTTCTGTGTTTGTGAATTGTGTGCGCAGTAGCCGCACGTGCATCAACAAAGTAGTGCCAAGCGTGCGCCTGTGTCATAAGTAAAGGGCCGGCTGGCTTGACCGTTAAAGGGTGCTGTAACCCCCGAAAGTACACTCCAGTCCAAACCAAAAAAAAATTATTTTCTGTGTTTGTTAATTGTGTGCGCAGTAGCCGCACGTGCATCAACAAAGTAGTGCCAAGCGTGCGCCTGTGTCATAAGTAAAGGGCCGGCTGGCTTGACCGTTAAGGGTGCTGTAACCCCCGAAAGTACACTCCAGTCCAAACCTAAAAAAAAATTATTTTCTGTGTTTGTGAATTGTGTGCGCAGTAGCCGCACGTGCATCAACAAAGTAGTGCCAAGAGTGCCCCTGTGTCATAAGTAAAGGGCCGGCTGGCTTGACCGTTAAGGGTGCTGTAACCCCCGAAAGTACACTCCAGTCCAAACCAAAAAAAAATTATTTTCTGTGTTTGTGAATTGTGTGCGCAGTAGCCGCACGTGCATCAACAAAGTAGTGCCAAGCGTGCGCCTGTGTCATAAGTAAAGGGCCGGCTGGCTTGACCGTTAAAGGGTGCTGTAACCCCTGAAAGTACACTCCAGTCCAAACCAAAAAAAAATTATTTTCTGTGTTTGTGAATTGTGTGCGCAGTAGCCGCACGTGCATCAACAAAGTAGTGTCAAGCGTTCGCCTGTGTCATAAGTAAAGGGCCGGCTGGCTTGACCGTTAAGGGTGCTGTAACCCCCGAAAGTACACTCCAGTCCAAACCAAAAAAAAAATTATTTTCTGTGTTTGTGAATTGTGTGCGCAGTAGCCGCACGTGCATCAACAAAGTAGTGCCAAGCGTGCGCCTGTGTCATAAGTAAAGGGCCGGCTGGCTTGACCGTTAAGGGTGCTGTAACCCCCGAAAGTACACTCCAGTCCAAACCAAAAAAAAAATTATTTTCTGTGTTTGTGAATTGTGTGCGCAGTAGCCGCACGTGCATCAACAAAGTAGTGCCAAGCGTGCGCCTGTGTCATAAGTAAAGGGCCGGCTGGCTTGACCGTTAAGGGTGCTGTAACCCCCGAAAGTACACTCCAGTCCAAACCTAAAAAAAAATTATTTTCTGTGTTTGTGAATTGTGTGCGCAGTAGCCGCACGTGCATCAACAAAGTAGTGCCAAGCGTGCGCCTGTGTCATAAGTAAAGGGCCGGCTGGCTTGACCGTTAAAGGGTGCTGTAACCCCCGAAAGTACACTCCAGTCCAAACCAAAAAAAAATTATTTTCTGTGGTTGTGAATTGTGTGCGCAGTAGCCGCACGTGCATCAACAAAGTAGTGCCAAGCGTGCGCCTGTGTCATAAGTAAAGGGCCGGCTGGCTTGACCGTTAAGGGTGCTGTAACCCCCGAAAGTACACTCCAGTCCAAACCTAAAAAAAAATTATTTTCTGTGTTTGTGAATTGTGTGCGCAGTAGCCGCACGTGCATCAACAAAGTAGTGCCAAGAGTGCGCCTGTGTCATAAGTAAAGGGCCGGCTGTCTTGACCGTTAAAGGGTGCTGTAACCCCCGAAAGTACACTCCAGTCCAAACCAAAAAAAAATTATTTTCTGTGTTTGTGAATTGTGTGCGCAGTAGCCGCACGTGCATCAACAAAGTAGTGCCAAGCGTGCGCCTGTGTCATAAGTAAAGGGCCGGCTGGCTTGACCGTTAAAGGGTGCTGTAACCCCTGAAAGTACACTCCAGTCCAAACCAAAAAAAAATTATTTTCTGTGTTTGTGAATTGTGTGCGCAGTAGCCGCACGTGCATCAACAAAGTAGTGCCAAGCGTGCGCCTGTGTCATAAGTAAAGGGCCGGCTGGCTTGACCGTTAAGGGTGCTGTAACTCCCGAAAGTACACTCCAGTCCAAACCAAAAAAAAAATTATTTTCTGTGTTTGTGAATTGTGTGCGCAGTAGCCGCACGTGCATCAACAAAGTAGTGCCAAGCGTGCGCCTGTGTCATAAGTAAAGGGCCGGCTGGCTTGACCGTTAAGGGTGCTGTAACCCCCGAAAGTACACTCCAGTCCAAACCAAAAAAAAAATTATTTTCTGTGTTTGTGAATTGTGTGCGCAGTAGCCGCACGTGCATCAACAAAGTAGTGCCAAGCGTGCGCCTGTGTCATAAGTAAAGGGCCGGCTGGCTTGACCGTTAAGGGTGCTGTAACCCCCGAAAGTACACTCCAGTCCAAACCTAAAAAAAAATTATTTTCTGTGTTTGTGAATTGTGTGCGCAGTAGCCGCACGTGCATCAACAAAGTAGTGCCAAGCGTGCGCCTGTGTCATAAGTAAAGGGCCGGCTGGCTTGACCGTTAAAGGGTGCTGTAACCCCCGAAAGTACACTCCAGTCCAAACCAAAAAAAAATTATTTTCTGTGTTTGTGAATTGTGTGCGCAGTAGCCGCACGTGCATCAACAAAGTAGTGCCAAGCGTGCGCCTGTGTCATAAGTAAAGGGCCGGCTGGCTTGACCGTTAAAGGGTGCTGTAACCCCCAAAGTACACTCCAGTCCAAACCAAAAAAAAATTATTTTCTGTGTTTGTGAATTGTGTGCGCAGTAGCCGCACGTGCATCAACAAAGTAGTGCCAAGAGTGCGCCTGTGTCATAAGTAAAGGGCCGGCTGGCTTGACCGTTAAAGGGTGCTGTAACCCACAAAGTACACTCCAGTCCGAACCAAAAAAAAATTTATTTTCTGTGTTTAGCCGCACGTATATATCAAATCGATATAACATAAATGGAGGACCAAACTTTCTCCGATAAAAATAAAATAGAGAAAGATCAAGAACCACTTCCTCCTAGTGCTGAAGCTGCTGCCACTAGTCATGACATAGACGATAACATGCCATCAACGTCGTCTGCCAAGGCCGATGCCCAATGTCATAGTAGAGGGCACATACAATCCCAAATGGCAAAGTTCAGGAAAATGACCTTGAAAAAGACATTTAAATCAGCTGAAGAGAAACGTAAACTTGCCAATATGCCATTTACGACACGGAGTGGCAAGGAACGGCTAAGGTCGATCCCTAGTATGTTCATGACTAGTGGTTCAGCTTCACATGACGATGGAAGCACTCCTCCCACTAAAAAAATCAAAAGAGTTAAGCTGGCAAAAGCACAGCGAAGAACTGTGCTTTCTAAGAAGATATCACAAATCCCCAAAGAGAGTCCAAGTGTGGTGGTGGTTGCGATGCCTGACCTTCCCAGCACTGGACGGGAAGAGGTGGCTCTTTCCACCATTTGCACGCCCCCTGCAAGTGCTGAAAGGAGCACCCACAGTCCACTTGCTGATATGCAAATTGAAGATGTCACTGTTGAAGTACAACAGGATGAGGATACTGGTGTAGCTGGCGCTGAGGAGGAAGTTGGCGAGGAGGATTCTGATGGTGATGTGGTTTGTTTAAATCAGGCTCCGGGGGAGACAGTTGTTGTCCGTGGGATGAAAAAGCCCATCACGGTCATGCCTGGGCAGAAGACCAAACATTCCACCTCTTTGGTCTGGCAATATTTCTATCCAAATCCGGACAACAACTGTCTTGCCATATGTACCATATGTAAAGGTGAAATAAGTAGGGGTAGGGACGTCAACCACCTAGGAACATCCTCCCTTATACGGCACCTGCAGCGCGTTCATAAAAAGTTACTGTCAAGTTCAGAAACTTTGGCTCAGACCGTAAGCAGTCCAGGGACACCTAAATCCCGTTGTCCTGTTGTATCCAAGCGCCTGCAAACCACACCGTCAACTCCCTCCTCGTCAATTTCCTCCTTAGTCAGGATCGGAAGTAGTCCTGCAGGCCATATCACTGGCATGACTGACTCTCCTATCCGGGATTCCTCCGGAGGATCCTGCATTGCTACGCCTACTGCTGCCGCTGCTGCTGTTGCTGCTGCTGCTGGGAGTCGTTCATCATCCCAGAGAGGAAGTAGGAACACCACTACTTTTACTAAACAATTGACCCTCCAACAGTCCTTAGCGAGGAGGATGAAGTACGACAGCAGTCATCCTGAAGCAAAACGTATAACTGAGGCCTTGACTGCTATGTTGGTGTTAGACGTGCGTCCGGTATCCGCCATTAGTGCAGTGGGATTTAGACAATTGATGGAGGTAGTGTGTCCCCGGTTCCAAATCCCGTCTAGATTCCACTTCACTAGGCAGGCGATACCGAGACTGTACAGAAACGTCAGAAAAAGTGTCCTCAGTGTCCTGAAAAATGCCGTTGTACACAATGTCCACTTAACCACGGACATGTGGACAAGTGGAACAGGGCAGACTAAGGACTATATGACTGTGACAGCCCACTGGGTAGATGTATCACCTTACGCAGCAACAGCAGCAGCGTCACCAGTAGCAGCATCTCAGAAACGCCAGCTCGTTACAAGGCAGGCTACGCTGTGTATCACCGGTTTCAGTAAGAGGCACACCGCCGACAACCTCTTAGAGAAACTGAGGGAAATCATCGCCCAGTGGCTTACCCCACTTAGACTCTCCTGGGGATTTGTGATATCTGACAACGCCACCAATATTGTGCGGGCATTACATCTGGGCAAATTCCAGCACGTCCCATGTTTTGCTCACACAATAAACTTGGTGGTGCAGAATTTTCTGAAAAGCGACAGGGGCGTGCAGGAGACGCTTTGGGTGGCCCGAAAAATTTCTGGCCACTTTCGCCATTCAGCGACTGCGTGCCGAAGACTGGAGCGCCAGCAAACACTCTTGAACCTGCCCCGCCATCACCTGAAGCAAGAGGTTGTGACGCGGTGGAACTCAACCCTCTATATGCTTCAGAGGATGGAGGAGCAGCAAAAGGCCATACAAGCCTATACATCCACCTATGACATAGGCAAAGGAGGGGGTATGCACCTGACTCAAGCGCAGTGGAGAATGATTTCCGTGTTGTGCAAGGTTCTTCAGCCCTTCGAACTTGCCACACGTGAAGTCAGTTCAGACACTGCCAGCTTGAGTCAGGTCATTCCCCTCATCAGGCTTTTGCAGAAGCAGCTGGAGAAAGTGAAGGAGGAGCTAAGACGGAGCGATTCCGCTCGGCATGTGGGACTTGTGGATGAAGCCCTTCATTCGCTTTGCCAGGATTCCAGGGTGGTCAATCTGTTGAAATCAGACCACTACATTTTGGCCACCGTGCTCGATCCTAGGTTTAAAGCCTATGTGGTGTCTCTCTTTCCGGCCGACACAAGCCTGCAGAGGTGCAAAGACCTGCTGGTGAACACACTGTCAGCTGAAGCGGAACGTGACACGTCAACGGCTCCTTCTTCATTTTCTCCCGCAACTGGGGCTGCCAGGAAAAAACTTAGGTATCCTAAGCAACCCGCTGGCGGTGATGCAGGGCAGGCAGGACCAAGTTTGGACATCTGGTCCGGACTGAAGGACCTGGCAACAATTTCTGACATGTCTACTGTCACTGCATATGATACTGTCACCATTGACAGAATGGTGGAGGATTACATCGGTGACAGCATCCAAGTAGGCATGTCAGACAGTCCATACCTGTACTGGCAGGAAAAAGAGGCAATTTGGAGGCCCCTGTACAAACTGGCTCTATTTTACCTGAGTTGCCCCCCCTCCAGTGTGTACTCCGAAAGAGTGTTTAGTGCAGCCGGGAACCTTGTCAGCGAAAGGCGTAGGAGGTTGCTTCCACAGAATGTGGAGAAGATGATGTTCATCAAAATGAATTATCAGCTCTTCCAGGGAGACCAGCCTCCAGAAGGTACAGAGGGACCTGTGGTGGTGGATTCAAGTGGGGACGAGTTAATACTTTGTGAGGATGAGGATGTACACACTGAAGAGGGTGAGGAATCGGTGGATGAGGAGGATGAGGATGACATCTTGCCTCCGTAGAGCCAGTTTGTGCAGGGACACATTAATTGCCAGCTTGTTTTGTGGGGGCCCAAACGAACCAATCATTTCAGCCACAGTTGTGTGGCAGACCCTGGCGCTGAAATGATTGATTTGTTAAAGTGTGCATGTCCTGTTTATACAACATAAGGGTGGGTGGGAGGGCCCAAGGACAATTCCATCTTGCACCTCTTTTTTTCTTTGCATTATGTACAGTTTGGGGCCTAGTTTTTCTAACTGCCATCCTGCCTGCCACTGCAGTGTCACTCCTAGATGGGTCACGTGTTTGTGCCGCCCACTCGTGTCGCTTAGCATAGTCATCCAGCTACCTCGGTGCAACCTTTTGGACATAAAAACACTATTGTGAGGTGTGAGGTGTTCAGAATAGACTGGAAATGAGTGGAAATTAAGGTTATTGAGGTTAATAATAGCATAGGAGCAGAAAAACCTACAAATTCTGTGATTTTAGCTGTTTTTATGCTTTTTTTCAAAAAAATACAGATCCAAAACACAAAACCCAGAACCCAAAACACGGAAGGGTGGTTTTGGCAAAACCAATCCAGATCCAAAACACGAAGAAAGATCCAGATCCAAAACCAAAACACAAAACACGAAAAGTGGCCGGTGCACACCCCTATTAGCTATATAGCATGTAGATAATTGTCAGTGGATCAATTATTATTAGGATGCAACACACTAGTGATGTTTTAAGGACATCAGGTATGTGCAATATTTGTGTTTTTTTGTTTGTTTGCAATTTTGTTTATCTTGCCATTATGATTGTCATGTGTTAATGCTACTATTAGCATCTAATTAGCTGGGCTGCATTGGTATGTGGAGCTTGGCTACTTGCTTTGATTAACTATTTGCTTAACAGCTGTGCTACATTGATGCCCTCTTACCTCTATGTCTGTCTGTTATTACCCTGTTTTGTTCTATCAATGTTTCCAATTGTAAAGCGCAACGGAATATGCTGCGCTATATAAGAAACTGTTAATAAATAAAAATAAATAAATTGATAATGTGCAGAGTATTGCTGCTTTACTGCAGTCTATCTTGCTTCTTATTAACCATGGATTATTAAGATTTCATATGCAGGCAGATTATGCCTATACTTTGTTATTATATGCCTCATTACTTTTAATGTATTTTTTGTACTTTCACTTTATGTTGGTGAAGGGAGCACTGGGTGTGACAACATCAACCTGCACCCCATGGCTGGAAGATGTGCCTGACATGAGGCTACATTGGTGAAGGGGAGCACCTATATATGGTGAGTAGAGCATGTTTTCTGTATTGCCCTGATGAAAATGTGCCAGCATTGAAACGTTGGCTTTTTCCACCTTGTGGTCTGTTGTGTCTTTTAAATCCCTGAGTGCCACCGATTGTGTGACATACATATATATATATATATATATATATATATATATATATAAAGCTTGTGGTTTGGCACTAGCCAAGTAAAAATGCTGTTGCTGGGTGCCTTCTTTGAATGAACATATGAACCAGATATTTCCTTAAGAAGCATGATAAGCCCCCTTGGGAAAGAATAAAGCGGCACTCCAATGATGATAAGAGCAAAGTGTATTAAGAGATCACATGATACATACTCGGTGTATCATGTGATTTCTTAATACACTTCGCTCTTTTCATCATTGGAGTGACGCTTCATTCTTTCCCAAGGGGGCTTATCCTGCTTCTTAAGGAAATATCTGGTGTATATATATATATATGATCTCTAAATCTTAGAGACAGACCAGCATTCCATCATGTTGCAAAAAAACATAATAACTTTTAATGTGCCTTTATATAAATAAAAGCCAGATAAGAATCAATGAATAGTAATTAAACACATATACTTAACGTCAGACAGAGTACCACAGATTCAAAACCGTGCACCTGAGCATACTGAGAGGCTATGCTGTACCCCGACAGCTGTTTCGGAAATCCCGTGTTCAAGAGGCAGCATACACCAATGTCACAACCTGGCTTAAATACCCATAAAGCAATGGGTGTGCTCACCTATAAGTGCTCCATGATTCCAAACACTTGTACACGACACGTGGACCACGGGATCTCCCTGCCGCAAAGTACAACACTGCGCTGTCGGACCAGAAGTGACATCCACCAACAGAACCAAAGTGTCAGGCACTGTAAGCGGGGAAGATCCCCGGGGCCCCATAAGACTGGAAACAAGGTGGGAACCATTGTAACTAGACGCTGCTCAAAGCGTTCGACGTAACACAAACACATACATGTAAATAAACCTGACGCCTATCCCTCCACGTCATAATGAGGATCTCATCTATCAAGAACAAAATGGGTAAACTTTAGCATAGAAAGAACATGTCAATAAAGACCAGCGCATGCCGAAATGACCTTATCAGCCTAAAAAAAAAAAAAAAGAGAGAAACAGTCATTTATAAAAATGCAGATAGACTAAACTCCTCATTCAGTCCAGATGGTGTCATACTTTTGAATTCATGTATCAAAATGACACTCTTGCTTTAGTAATAATTTATGTCTGTCTCCTCCTCTCTGTAGTGGAGGGACATGATCCACTGGCATGAATAGCAAAAATCTCTAAGCCCATGTCCTCTATTGGCAAAATGCCTCGCCACAGGTGGAGTACTAGGATCAATTTTAATGAAGGCTTTTTTAATGGATGACCATGGATGACCTATGCGTAGCGACTCTTTCTTTCAACATACGTATTGTCTTTCCAACATATAGTAACCGACAGGGGCATATGAGCACATATACCACATACTTTGTATCACAAGTCATACGGTAAAGAAGTGTGTAGTCTTTGTTTGTCTTTGGATGTGAAAAAATACCCCCGGTGACTAAGTGTGTATAGTTCACACATCCGGAGCATCTGATCGCTCCCTTTTGTAACATAAGCCAATTGCTATGATTTGTGATTTTGATATTTCTAACATTTAGTGGATATATTAGTTAGCTTTAATATACTGTGGTGGTAACTCCATATTTTCATTTTCTTTCTGTTGTTCTGTTATGGATCTCTAAAGGAGCGGATGCCCTCAGCAAAGTCGACAAACCCCAAAAAATCAGCCTTTAACTAAACTAATGTTACGTCACATTGAAATAATTATTTAGTGCTAGATATTTATGCTATTTTGGTGTGTTAATTTAATAACAGACCATGTTGGGGGGATTGGTCTATTTTTTAAATGGGAATGCTATTTTTAATGTCAGGACTGGTTGCAGGGAATTATTTATTAAGTGTGAGTGTCATTGATTTAATGGCAGATCTGGGTTGGAAATTTAAGGAGACTTGGAGGGTTCACTCATTGCTAGGTTTTCATGTACTTATCCAATTTTAGTAAAGGTTTCCAACATTTCAGGATCCAGGAAAGCAGCAACTGAGCTTAAGACACCATCAGCAGCTTGCTGCAAAAGCTGAAGGAATAGGAAGGAGAGAGCAACACGGTCTACCAACTGCCCTGACTCTGGAGGCAATCCTAATTTTGGGTGACTTTCCAATCTCACCTAGCCATGCAATATGTTGGAGGGAAAGAAGACCTGAGAAATACTTCTTTGCTTTTGATACACTATAGGGCAGTGATTCTTCTTCTTTACTACCCCTCAAGTGGCTGGTCACACCACTTGTTATTTCATGGCCCCTTACCATTGAATCCCCTGGTGGGCGCATCATGTCCCAGTTAGTCTCTTGTCATATCAACCTTTCTACCAATCTTGCTAACTTTAAATGACACTCATATCAAAACCTTGACTTGCCCTTCTTCCCAGTTCACCCACCAACTGACCACCCCTTCTCATAGTATGTAAACTCTTTTGGCTAGGGCCCTCTTTCCACTTGTAACTAACTGTTCTTTGGTCTCCAAGTCCATTCAATGACTCTGACACTATATGCTCGCCCTTACTTTGTGCAGGTTTAGTAATTATCCCACGATATGCGCATACTTTTTTGTTAAAAATGCAAAAATGTAGGCACCCCAAAAAAATGTGCAGGTCCCCGTTCCTCATATTTATGCAGCCCCTCATCGCATACCCATGCAGTGAGAGAGTTGAAATGCTATGTCTAATCAGAGCTCGCTCATTTATTCCTATGGCAGTGCCTGCTAGTGACCTGATATTTGCGAAGGGCTCAATATGGGAGAAGTATTGCATCATCTTACATGTTTTGTTTTATACAAAATACCAAGATGCATAATTTGGACCAAAGAGAACATTTCCCAATGGTTTTGTAAATAAATAGGAGAAAGATGGTACTTGGGGTGTTTTTACTTAATAAAGTTGTATGCGTTTTTTTAATCAAACTTATGAGTTTCTTTTGATACTTTCCCTGGCCCACTACATGGGCCAGTGGACCTGAGTGACACTTGTGGTTCTCCAAGTGCAGGCATGCCCTGTCTGCTATTTTGGACACTTGGTCATGCTGGTATCTGTAGTGTGTCATGGACAAAGTGTATTTTTTTTACATAATTACCTCGTACTCCGGTACGAGATGAGCCCAAGTGCAATTGGCACTAGGGTTGTAATATGTGTGGATATCTGGTGGGGAGAGGCATGCACACTGATCAGCCTATGGAAACTAGCCCTAGTGCCTATTTTGGCATTTTTAATAATAGGTCTGCACAGATCTGTGTAGTACCAACTTTATAGAGCAAAAAATGCAATTGAAAATTTCTCAATCATGTCTGAAGGCAGAAAAAATATGGAGAAAACCCCTTTGTTAGGATCTGAGTTTGTTGTGGACTCGGGGTGGAAATAGGAGCAGACACCTGAACAGATTTAAATTGAAAAGTGGGTTTTTTAATGGGTGAACTTGCAGACATGTACACGATAATAAAATAAAGTCCAGGATATTAAGAGGAGGGTGATGATTAGAAAGAAACTGTAGTGAAGTATGTATAGGTAATGTCCAGGTAGTGGCAAAACAAATAAAAGTCTTTGTAATCCATATGGTCACTGTAAGGCTGCAGACAGGATAACAGTTTACTGATTGAAACTGGTGAGGTGAAATCCGGAGAGGTAATGGAGTAATTAGAATAGCAGCAGCTGATGAATTAAATGGAGAGTTGTACTGAGATGGCTCAGTGTAGAAACAAAGAGTTAGGTAAATGGAGGTAGTGTAGGTTCTGGGTTAACTGTACACACAGGTCCTTTGGCAGGGAAAGTGTAAGTAGAAGGTGCAGGATGTTTCCAGCAGGAGACTGGGAGCAGGCAGTGCGGTGCAGGCTACGTGGAAGCTGGGATCCAGCAGGAGCACATGCAAGAACTCAAACAGGCAGGTTTACAGGAGCACAGGAACTCTTTCACAGCATACGCTGTGAAACACGTTGCACTGGCAACTATGGAAAGCTCTGAACTCCCTTAAGTACCCAGTGTAGAATCATGATAGGACAAAGAGAGTATGTTACATGCCAGGACTGGAGCAACTAAGTCACATGATCAGAGGCGAGATTGCGGCGCCCATACCAGAGCGGAATAGAAACACCACCAGGCTTACCCCAGCCCGAATGACACAGTGCCTGCAGAACACCTCGCACAGCCAACACCCGCTGCCAGACACCAACCCCTCTGCCAGAAGGACCATACCACAGTGACCTTACAGGTAATACCTGTCGTCCCTTATGCCGAGAAACTCTGGTCGTGACACCCATAGAGAAAAATATGGAGAAACTTTCTGCAGAGAAGGAAGTCGCAGCTGCAATAGCTGAAACAGAATTTCTGTAGACTGCAGAATACCCTGATATAAGAAGAACCATCAATGTGTAACAACCCAATGTATACTCTTTGATGATTACCTGAAGGTCGTGCTCATGGTGATTCTAGTTTTTAGTCTTTCACATTTGGAACAGGTCTCAATCTGTACATACAGTAGATTATGCTATTATTCTATTTCTTCAGTGAGACAGAGAGGTAAGGATACTCTATGGGGGGTATCCAATTAGATGCGATAACCCGTTTTCTGCTGTTAACCCGCGGTCACGAGGTATCATTTTTTGAGATAACTTTTCCTATCCTATTACATGATTGTCATAAAAACTAGAGATTTTTTCTCTAGAGAATTTTTCTCCAATTTTCCTTTTCGGGAGAAACCTCTTCTCCATAGTAAAACACTGCCTTTTCGTGTAAATGCTATCCAAATACAAGCGAGCAAGAAGTTTTTGGGGGGTATGGGCTGGTTTTATCTGCGATTTCCTTTCACCACCTCTGATAAGTTGTGCAAAACCCCTATTTTTGGCTACAAATTTCAGGACTTGGTGAAGAACTGCTGGGACACTTTACTCGATGACTAATTAGGAAAAAATATTTTTTAATTAGCTTAATTTGGCCAATAATGACATATTTTGGGGTGAAAAAGTGTAAAGTGCAAGAAAATGGTTAATTGATGTGGGCCACGTATATGGAGGTGCTGTATAATTGGGACAGGTGTAATTAAGGTTGCAGGTGGGTGCTAGAGGTGTATTTTAAGGTTTTTTAAAAGTGGCTTAAAATGAGTCAAATATATACTTACAGTATATCCATTTTTATGCACCCTCAATTTAAATAGAATTTTGCAAGAAAACATATACAGTGAATATACTAAAGTGGAATAAACATTTTCAGGGAAAATTATGCACTGCTGGGAACAGTGTAGGCAAACAATGGAAACATGCTGGTCAAAATGGTGCAAGGACTATGCCCCAGTAGTCCTTATATAGTGCAATAAGTTCCGATTCGCACGATTGGTCTGTATTCAGGAGATCTTTAGGGAAGCTTGCTTGCAATTGGATTTTGCGAAAACTACGAAACCAAAAGTAGTAGTTTTCCTGCAATAGCTGCAAAAGCAAAATCAGGAGAATAGCAGAAATAGTCCCTAATACTCAATGAAAAAAGTCATTTTATTTAACTGGAACTTTTCTCTTTTGCATACAGTATATATCCAATAAAATTTTCTTATGAGAACAATATCTCACAGCATATAATTTTAACCAGTGGAGTAACTAGGGTATTAGGACCCCAGGGCAAGTAAAAAAACTGATCCCCCCCCGTAAGTGGGTGCGGGTACCTTCGTTGCATGGCGAAAAAGTGTCCACTGGAAAAGGGGGGTGCGGCAATATGACCCACCACCATTTCTCATCACTCTGGGAACATTCCTTTCCATTCCATATGCACTTTAATGCCCCACTGTAATAGTGACCACTGTAATAGTGCCCCTTATGCAATGTCCCCAGTAGCAGTGCCCCTTATGCAGTGCCCCCTGAATTAGTACCGCTATACAGTGCCCCCAGTAGTGCACCCTTATACAGTGCCCCCAGTAATGCACCCTTATACAGTGCCCCTTATGCACTGCCCCCAGTAGTGCCACTTATACAGTGCCCCCAGCAATGCCCCTTATACAGTACCGTTAGTATTGGTCCCCTTATGCAGTGCCCCCAGTAGTTGTCCCCCCTATGCAGTACTTCCAGTAATGTCCCTTATACAGTGCCCCCAGTAGTGGTCCCCCCCTATGCAGTGCCCTTATACAGTGCCCCAGTAGTAGTCCCACCTAAGCAGTGCCCCCAGTAGTAGCCCCCCCTATGCAGTGCTCCCAGTAGTGTCCATTATACAGTGCCCCCAGTAGTGGTCCTCCCTATGCAGTGCCCCAGTACTGCCCCTTATATAGTGCCCCCAGCAGTTGTCCTCCCCCCATGCAGTGCTCCCAGCAGTGGTCCCCCCGATGCAGTGCCCCCAGTAATACCTCCCCAGCAGTGCCAGACAAAGACAAAATGTAAAAAAGAAGAAAAACAAACACTTACCTGAATCCCCGCTCTTGCGCCCACCGTCGTCATTCACTCCTCCATCCTCCCAGGCTGGTCTGCTCTGCATTATGGGAGAAACGTCATGACGTCTCTCCCATCACCCACTGCGGGAGCCAGAAGATGGAGCTCATGAGTGAGCTCCAGCGTGGCTCCAGCAGTGGGCGCAGCAGTCAGTGAGAGTCTATCTGACTCTCATTGGCTGGCTGAAAAAACAAACACACTGCCACCTAGTAGTAAGAGTGTACTAGCTAGCGACTGTGTTAGTGTAGTGTGGACTGCACTCCATGCAGTCCGCACTACACTGGCCACCTATGTCATGGACTGCGGTCGATGGTGTCCAGGGCATGAGCCCTGCTCGACCCCCCTAGTTACGCCACTGATTTTAACTATTGATAACTTAAAAGTTAATACTATCTGTATACTGTACATGACTATGACTTATATTATCCTTTAATATATCTCTGTCACGACCAGGGGTTCCTTACCGGTAAGTCCGCAGTTTTTGCCCCTTAGGGCGCTCTGGCATGGGCCTTCCGGTGGCGGTGCTGGAGTATGGAGACTGGCACAGGGTGCATCTGGTGGTTCCTTGTTGGTAGGCTGTGCCAGCATGGGAGTGTTGCACAGTGTTTCCAAGCTGCAGTTCTATGAGTGCCGCCATCTTGCATTGGGCAATGTGACTTAGGGAACCAATCCACTAAAGGTCAGCTGTTCGGTCCGGCCAAACACACTCTGCTGTTGGGGATTTAAGGTAGCTCACAGCTTTCTTACTTTGCCAGTGCAACGTGTATCAGCCGAGTCAGGTCACATTTATCTGAGCTCCTCTACACAGCTTACTCCGGTTCTGCCTAGCTCCCTGCAGGTTTCAGGTAGCCTCAGGATTCCCAGCAGCTACCAGCAACTCCTCCTCCCACTACTATTGTAATCCCACTCACCAGCCAGACTACCTTCTTACCGCATCGACCCCTGTCTACAGTTTGTTTCCCTCTGGACATACCTAAACATTATCGCTCCACTCCTGTTACCTTTATTCTGGATTTTATTATTTGCTGCTGGACTTATTATTTGACTATGACCCATCTCCACATTTGCCCTGGACTTGGTTCTTTCATGTCTACCATTCCATTTATTAAACAACCCAAGTTGTTCTACAGTTCTCATACTGTGTCCCCTTCTGTATCCACCACAGGTCCGCAGATAAACCAACCCCTGACAGTTTGCACTGGCCTAATGGATTCGGCCAATGGACAGGAGTCCAGAACAGTTCTGCTTCAGGACATAGCTACCAGACTGGGTAACATAGGCCCAGTTAAAGCAACAAATGGCCCAGTTCCTACAGGAAGTAGCCCACCGGCAAGATACCCTGCAGGCCTCATTGACCTCCACTAGATCCCCTGTGGTTACATCTGTACCCACATTGGTGGTTTCAGCTTCAGGAGCAGTTCTTCATCTACATCTACCTACCTCAAGTAGATTTCACAGAAACAGTAAGCTATGCCATGGATTTATTAATCAGTGTGATGTATATTTCAACCTACAGCCCTCCAACTACCCTACCTCTAAAACTAAAGTGGCATATATTGTGTCTTTGCTATCCGGCCCAGCCTTGGACTGGGTTCCCCCGCTCTGGGACAGCTCTGACCCCATCCTGGATGACTATGCAGCATTACTGACCTCCTTTTAGGAGGATATTTGATGAATCAGTGAGAACTACTTCTGCAGTATCTGCTATTATGCACTTGAATTAAGGCACTCATCCTGTCAGCCAGTATGTCATTCAATTTCAAACATTAGCATCTGAGCTAATGTGGAATGAGGAGGACCTATCATCAGCCTTCTGGCACAGACTTTCTGATCATATTAAAGATGACCTTGCCACTCGAGATCGCCCTTCCAAGTTAAATGATCTTATCTCCCTGTGTAGCAAAGTGGATCTTTGTTTTATGGAACGTCAAGCTGAGATGCTCAAAACCGACAGTCCTAGGTCTTACCCGGCTACCCCATCCGCTCCTATCCCTCCTGCACCTACCGATGAAGAGCCTATGCAGGCCAACCATTCCCTAAAAATAAAAGACTCTGAGCTATCCTTAGCCATAGACTTTAAACATAGTCCCGTTTTTTGCCAGCTCTTCTGGATTCTGGTGCCACAGAAAATTTCCTGACTTCCCAGATGGCTGATCAACTTCACGTACCCTGTGAGAATTTAAGTCTTCCCATCTCTTTGACCTTCATCGATGGGGGACCCATTTCTAATGGAATTGTGACCAGGAAGTCTCTACCTCTATTGGTTCGCATTGGAGCCTTACACTCAGAGAAAATCTGCTTTCTGATTATGAAATCGGTATGGAATCCCAGCTGCCGCATGGCCGGCAGTTCGATTCCTGGCAGGGCAGCCCGACAGATCAGCAGAGCCCGGCAGCAGAAGCCCGAAAGCGCTGGAAATCCCAATCATCCCTAAGGTAAGTATAAACTAACCTAACCTAACCCCCTAACCCTCCTTAGGGGTGCCTAACCCTAACAACCCCCCCAAGTGCCTAACCCTAATCCCCCCTCTAAGTCCCTAACCCTAACCCCCCCTTCCCTGCTGCTTAAACCTAAGTCCCCCAGGGGGGTGCCTAACCCTAACCGCCCCCCGGGGGTGCATAACCCTAACCCTCCCTCCCCTAGCCTAACCCAAACCCTCCCAGGGGGGTGCTTAACCCTAAGTCCCCCTGGGTGCCCTAAACCTAACCATCCCCCCCACGGCTGTCCGCTCGCAGTGTCCGGTATCCCTTCGATCGGGATGCTGGGCGCTGGTCTCCCCAGCATCGGGTAAATGACAGGCATCTAGATATAGATGCCGGTCATTTATCCCACGCCGGGATAAAGCAGTCGGGAAGCCGGCTGTCAGTAGTAAGGCAGCCAGTTTCCCAACTGCATACCCTGATTATACCCAAAGCATCTCATGACATTATACTTGGCTTTCCATGGCTTCACATACATAACCCAAGGATCGATTGGAATAACATGCAATTAATGTCCTGGAATGAGGAGTGATGGAGGTCTTGCCTACCCAAGATTCAACCTGTGAGAAAGATAAAAATATCTGAAGAGTTACGGATTCCTGTGCAGTATCGATCCTTCGCAGATGTGTTCTCTGAGAGAGAGGCCAATATATTGCCTCCATATCGGGACTGGGACTGTTCTATTCAGTAAATTCCAGGTAAAACTCCTCCATGAGGGTCAACCTATCCCTTATCGGAACCAGAGACCAGTGCCATGTCAGAATACTTTTTAGAAAACTTGAGAAAAGGCTTTATAAGACCTTCTACATTACCTGCCGGAGCGGGATTCTTTTTTGTTTCAAGAAGGATGGGTCTCTCAGAGCTTTCATTGACTATAGAGGACTGAATGACATTACAATTAAGAACAGATATCCTCTACCTCTCATTTCTGAGCTCTTTGATAGAGTTAAAGGATCCCAAATTTTTTCTAAATTAGACTTGAGAGGAGCCTACAATCTTATTAGAATCCAGGCCAGAGATGAATGGAAAACAGCCTTCAATACGCGTGATGGGCACTTTGAATACCTAGTTATGCCCTTCGGGCTCTGCAATGCACCTGCCGTTTTCCAAAGGTTTGTGAATGAGATTTTTAATCTGTTGTATGTTTCAGTGGTTGTTTATCTGGGCGACATTTTAATTTTTTCATCCTCTCTTCAGGAACATCACAGTCATGTCAAAGAAGTCTTGTGGCGACTGAGACAGAATCATCTTTACTGTAAACTGGAGGTGTGTCTTTAGTGTATCCAGTATTCCTTTCTTGGAATACATTATTTTTGGTTCTGGTTTGGAGATGGGCCCTCAAGGTCTAGGCAATCCTGTATTGGTCCCGACCTACCTCCTTGAAAGCCATCCAGAGACTCCTCGGGTTTGCCTACTATAACGACTCTTCATCAAGGGATTCTCCTCATTGTTTGCCCCGATTACCACTTTGACATGCAAAGGTGCTGATCCATCCCGATGACCTCCCGAGGCTGAGTCTGCCTTCCAGTTTTGAAACAAGCCTTTATATCCACTTTGGTTTTGAGACAACCTGACATTGACAGACCATTTCCTTTGGAGGTTGATGCCTCATGAGAGGCCGTGGGTGCTGTTCTCTCCCAGAGATTCAAAGCTGGTAAGATCCACTCGTGGGTTTTTCTCAAAGACATTTTCACCTGCAGAGCAAAGCTACGCCATTGGAAAGCAAGAGTTGCTGGCAGTCAAATTAGCACTTGAGGAGTGGCGATACTTATTAGAAGGTGCCAAACATCCCTTTATTGTCTTCATGGACCATCGAAATCTACTCTTCCTGAAGAATATACAGTGTATTCACCCTGTCTTGGCTCATTGGGCAATCTTATTTGCCCGCTTCAAGTTTACCCTTACCTATCATTCTGGAACCCTCAACCAGAAAGCAGATGCATTCTCCCATTCCTTTCCTATGGACAATAATCTGGATCTACTCCGGGAGACCCCCATCCTGAATTCTAAACTTTTTGTCATAATTAAATTGCACCCTCCTACCTGGAAAACATACGTAGCTCCTGAGTTGCGAAAACAGCTTCTAACCTGGGCACATTAATTTTGCTTTGCTGGACATTTGGGCACTCATAAGACCCTTGAGTTCTTGCAACATTCCTACTGGTGGCCTTCTATGAGATCTTAAGTGGCAGAGTTCATTGCTTCATGTACCCAGTGTGCCCAGCACAGTACAAGATTCCTTGTCAAGCACCTGCTGGAGAAATGATACCTCTTCCGGTTTCCTCCCGTCCTTGGTCTCACCTATCCATGGATTTTGTGATGGACTTGCCTCCTTCCAATGGGGTGGTGGTTGACTGGTTCTCTAAAATGGTCCATTATATACCACTCAAAAAGTTGCCTTCGGCTCCGGAGCTGGCTCGTCTTTTCATCCTTCACATCTTCCGTTTGCATGGGCTCCCAACGGAGATAGTGTCTGACCATGGGGTACAGTTCGTGGCAAAGTTCTGGAGAGTTTTATGTTCCACCATTCAAATCAAGCTGAACTTTACTACGGCCTATCATCCTCAGAGCAACGGTTGTACTGAGAGGGTGAACTAGGACCTTGAAACATTCCTCTGCATATTTATGTCAACATCACAAGATAACTGGTCAGAGCCCTTCCGTAGGCTGAGTTTACTCACAATTCCTCATACCATTCGTCCTCTGGTCAGTCTCCTTTTTTGTTATTTTTGGTCGTCACCCAAGGATTCTGAAATTCCAATGTCTGCCTGTCTATGATGTTCCAGCTGTTAATTCCACCATACAGGATTTTGCATCCATTTGGTCTCAGGTCTATGCTGCCCTGCTGAAAGCTTCTTCCAGGTACAAGAAGGGACCTGACAAGAAGCGCAGGGTAGATCCCAGAATGGTAGTCGGTGGCCAGGTGTGGCTCTCTACCCGTAACCTTTGCCTTTGTGTTGCCTCTATGAAATTTGCACCTTGCTTCATTGGACCCTTTGCCAATATTGAGGTGATCAACCCCATGGCCTACAGACTTCAGTTTCCCTCCTATCTCCAAGTCCCTAATACCTTCCATATGTCTCTCCTCAAGCCTCTCATCCTCAACAGATTCCTAAAGGTCCTGCCTACTCCTCCTAGGGTCCAGACTGAAAAGAGAGTTCAGTTGAGGTCAACCGGGTCCTGGACTCTCACTTCTGACACTGACAGTTGCAAAATCTTCTGGATTGGAGGGGTTATGGCCCAGAGGAGCACTGCTGGATCCAAGCATATGATGTCCATGCTCCTGCCCTTGTGCGGGCTTTCACCGGGCCCATCCCGACAAGCCCAGGTGGTGTCCTGAAGCCACCCGAAAGGGGGGGTACTGTCACGATCAGGGGCTCCTTACCAGTAAGTCTGTGGTCTTTGCCAGTTAGGGTGCTCTGGCACGTGCCTTCTGGTGGTGGTGCTGGAGTATGGAGACTGGCACGGGGTGCATCTGGTGGTTCCTTGTTGGTAGGCCATGCCAGCATGTGAGTGTTGCACAGTGTTTCCAAGTTGCAGTTCTATGGGTGCTGCCATCTTGCACTGGGCCATGTGACCTAGGGAACCAATCCACTAAAGGTCAGCTGTTCTGTCCGGCCAATCACACTCTGCTGTTGGGGATTTAAGGGAGCTCACAGCTTCCTTACTTTGCCAGTGCAACGTGTATCAGCCGAGTCAGGTCTACGCAGCTGACTTCGGTTCTACCTAGCTCCCTGCCGGTTTCAGGTAGCCTCAGGATTCCCAGCACCTACCTGCAACTCCTCCTCCCGCTACTAGTGTAATCCCACTCACCAGCCAGACTACCTTCTTACCGCATCGACCCCTGTCTACAGTTTGTTTCCCTCTGGACATACCTAAACATTATCGCTCCACTCATGTTACCTTCATTCTGGAATTTATTATTTGCTGCTGGACTTATTATTTGACTCTGACCCATCTCCACTTTTGCCATGGACTTGGTTCTTTCATGTCTACCATTCCATTCATTAAACAACCCAAGTTGTTCTACAGTTCTGATTCTGTGTCCCCTCCTGTATCCACCCGGGTCCACAAAAAAAACAATTCTTGACAATCTGCCTTTACTGAAGTTAGGGTCTGATTCAGGTTATTACATAAACCTAATGGTCTACGTACTAACCCGATGGTGAGTGAACTGCTCATGTGCAAAATGAGTATTGCGATCAAGCTCACAGTGCCAGACAGCCACAGCCTGATTGACAGGCTACAGCCACTTCGGGGTGGGGTGGGGCTGTGCCGTCTTGTGTCCTCAGAAATGTGGGCATGTTGCCCCCGTTTAATGGAAGTTCCAAGGTCAAGTTCTGCATCAAGAGATGCAGATTTCCTGGCCTTGGCAACGCAGGTAAGATAATAATAATAATTTTATTTACATAGCGCTTTTCGCCCATAGGTCTCCAAGTCACTTTACAGACATCAGAAAACATTGTACATTGTACAAGGATTTGGTGTTGCAAAAAATAGAAAACCACATCGAGATAATTAAAATCAACCGATACCTAGAGAGCACAATAAGCATATTGCAGGGTTGGTGCAGACATTTTGGGAAATAACTTACATGGGTTATATATTCCACCCACAAAGGTACCAAATGAGGCAGCTGTCTTGGGCGCACTATGTAGGAATACCCTGGGTGGAATAGGTTACGCCTACAATAGATTACACAAAATGGGTGGTTGCAGCATCCTGATGCTAGGAGTAGGGTCCCAATATAATAGTCAGATCCATTTATTTTTCATCTCATCCACGAGTGTACCAGGTGAGGCAGCCATGTTGGGTGCATTACGAAGGTTGCATTGTGGTTAATAAACCATACAAGCACCCAAGGAATATATGGGAAAACTGACACATATGTGGCAGTATGATATACCCTTTGTGAATAGATCCACATGAAGTACATCCTGCCCATGGAGGATGCACTTCAGAGGATGTATAGCACACCAGTATATCATACAGTGGGGTGGCAGTACATTTTACAAAACAGGGAATAGTAAATACAGCAAACAGTGCTGCAATTCGGGCATGACATTTACGGTTGACTGAAACATTTGAAATATGAAATGCACTGAATTAATAGATCCACGTGTTTGTTCATCCTGCCCAAGAATGAACCATCCGAGGCAGCCATCTGGGGCGCACTGCGTAGGTTGCATCTGGCAGGGTGTTCAAATAGCGGAAGTATTATGTCCAGGTGGAGAAAAAAAGAAAAAAGAATAAATGGTGACCGTATTTTAAGTTAAAACCATGTTAAACTTAATCAGAAATTAAAAAATGATAGAGTGATCTACTAAAAGCCACTGTGTCTCCTTCACTCGAGTGTGTGGGTTTGTCGCATTCAGCAGTTTGTGGAGTTTGATTTGGCTGCAGCATGAAACAGCAGCCGAAACCAGTCTTAGGTGAGTGGAAATGAAGATGGAGTAGCAGCATTCATGTGTTTGTAAAATTGTTTACATTTTGGTTAGAAAGTAGTCAAAAGTCCAAATCCAGTTCGAACTCTGATTCTAGCTCCATGCTTCAGATGACATGCTTAAGATGCAGGCTACAGTGGCAGGCCAAGCCTTTATGTGAAGGCTTTAAAATGAGTCCATTTTGCAGTATAGGCTAGGTCAGCTGGTACAGTGTGAGGGAATGTTTGAGCAGTTTGTTCAACAAGCTCATTAATGGTGGGGGAAGATGCAGCCTCACAGTTGGAAAACAAACTTTCAAAACAGACTATTATTTCAGTGAAAGGCATCAGATATGGAAGATGGCATTAGTTTACCTGGAAAGAGATGAAAGATGGTATTAAAACTCAGCTCCGGTTCTAACTCCATGCTTCAGATGACATGCTTAAGATGCAGGGTACAGTGGCAGATTACCATTCTGAGTAGCCTTTGGCTTTCTCTGATAGCCTGAAGCTGAAGGCCGTGATGGCGATCCAATGCTCCATTTTCGGATGTAGCACTCGGATCTCAGATGCGGACAGGAGTCGTCTAATTCCCTCAGACACTTCCTGCAGCATTAGAATATTTACATGTCACTGCTGTGTCCAAAAGAGGCAGCAGCTATGAGTCCACATCTGAATAAGGCCCCTAGTCAATACATACACCCACAATGACTATACAATATATTAAACATTCACTAACTCTATACACTTTGCTGTTTTGTATGAACACTTTTTACACTCAATGAAGTACAGTCCAATTCATTGTCATTGACTATAGCAATGGTTATTGTTGGTGTACTTGTCATTGAAAAGACAAGCCCGGGTTTGGTTTCTATGACTGAGGCTGACACTAATAACTGTTCTGCCTGTCATGAAAATCTGCTGAATAATGTTAGTTGCCCACTACACAAATTACTTTTACTAGACTATCCTGTCCAGGGAGATCACTTGTACTACAGGAGGAGTCTTGAGTAGAGATAAACAGTCCAGTCCCAATCCGGCTCCAGTTTGTGCTACAGCCCAGGCCCAATCGAGCTTCAGTTTATGCTACAGTCCGGTCCCAATCCAATCCCAGCCTGTGCTACGTTCTGGTCCCAATCCTGCTCCAGTTTGTGCTATAGTCTGGTCCCAATCCATTCCCAGTTGGGTCTACCTGTACAGTCCGGCTCCAGACTGAATAGCCACCAGATCATATACCAACAGCAAAAGGCTGAAGGACCCAAATCCCAACTGGAGCTGTTAAGCACACTAACTCTACCCTAACCCTCCCATAGTAGTGCCTAACCCTAACCTTCACCCCTAGTGCCTAACCATAACCGTTAGTGCCTAACCCTCCCCACACCCTAAACCTAAAACTCCTGGGGGGGTGCCTAACCCTAACCCCCCTAGTGGTGCCTAACCCTAACCCCCCCTTTCCATACCCTAACTTTCCTGGGGGGATGCCTAATCCTAAATCTCCTGGGGGTCCCTAAAGCAAATCCCCCCCTGCGGCTAGAACCTAAGACACCCAGCTTACCTTCGTTTGGTATGCCGGGTGTCAGGATTTCATAGTGGGGCTAATGATAGGCGTCAGGATTTTGACGCTTATCTTTAGTTCCATGTCGGGCTTCACCTGCCGGTATCCTGACTACATCCCGTAGCAGAGCTTGATCCAAAATCTGTATAGTCAGAGTCTACCCAAAAGGCCAGCCAGATAATACTGTTAAACTTTATGCAATCCTAGATGATTAAAGTAACAAGTCTAATGCCATATCAACCTTTTTTGAGATGTTTAGTCTCAAAGGCCCCAGCACTCCTTAATCTTTAAAGACTTGTGCAGAGAGTTATTAGATAATAGAGAGAAGAGCTACTGGCTAGTAAGTCAAATCCATTGATGTAAAGACATTCCTTCTCACTATCACTGAATTCAACTAGATCACAGATGATAAGTCTGAAATTCTTACACCAACACAGCTATTAATTATGCATATTTGAAACATATAGCACATCTGATACCAGAACTGGACCCTCAAGCCAGATAATTCTACTCATTGCGATAGGTATTTTACAAGTCCACAAAGCCTGAAGTCAGATTAATGGTCCATACAATGCACCTTATGTTCAACAATTAGACATTGAATGGGATATAATAGGAGATGCATGTCTAGGAGATCTACACAAACCAGCATCTGTTAACAGCATGCTTACCTGTACTTTAAAAATGGACATCCTTTTCTTCTCCAGCAATGTCACAATCACTTCCTTCTAAAGGGACTTCTTCTAGTGACAACAATGCCAGTGACAACTACCAAGATCATCTGGTGGACAGATTTCCAAAGCCCAAAAAAGGATGATCAGATGGCAATGTCTATCGAGGATAAACTATTCTTGGAATTAATGGAGAAGAGACCAGTCAAAGATTATTATTATTATTATTATTATTATTATTATTATTAGTAGTAGTAGTAGTATTAAGCTTTATTTATAGGGTGCCACATTTGGTCTACAGCACTGTACAGATGGCAAATGACAAGACAGTACATTGTAACACAGTACAATACAATAAGCAATACAGTATACAATAAGTTAAGTTTAAGTGGCACTACAAGAAGATATGAAAGAAAGACATAGATGAAGTGGAGTCTGGGCAGGGAACCCAAAGAGGAGGTAAACAAGTGTAGCTGATAAACAAGAGTAGTAGATGATAAGAGAGAGCAGAGGAGGATCCTGCTCATAGGATCTTACATACTAAGGGGTCGGGGAGACAAACAGATGACATAGGGGAGCTGAGGGCAGGTAGCAGGAGTGGAGAAAATGTAGAATGAAAGAGGGTGAGGTGAACTTTGTGGCAACATGGTTAAGCAGTGGGCTGATATGCTTTTTATTGTTATTATTATTATTATCGTTTATTTATATGGCGCCACAAGTGTTCCGCAGCGCCTTACAAGGTACATAACCAAAAAGTGACTTACAGTAAAATACAATACAATGAAGGACAAGGACATGGATAATATACATTGATACATAGGTGGCCATAACACCCACATAAGCAGCAAAGCATAGGCACCAAGTGTTAGGTGTCCTAGTGGTGAGTAAGAAGTAGATGAACATATAGTAAGGAGAAGCACAAGAGAGTAGAGGGCCCTGCTCGCAAGAGCTTACATTCTCAAGGGGAGGGGCAGACAGATAGGCATGATACAGATGGGGAAGACAGGGAGGAGGGAAGCATGTAGTAGCAAGTTAGGATGAGAGCTGGAAAGCATTGATGAAGTAGTGGGTCTTGAGAGCCCGTTTGTAGGATTGTAGAGAGGTGGAGAGTCTGATGGGGAGAGGGAGAGAGTTCCAGAGGTGGGGAGTGGCACGGGCAAAGTCTTGGAGGCGGGAGTGGGAGGAAGTAATCAGTTGGCATGAGAGGCAGTGTGCATTTGTTGAACGAAGAGGACGGACAGGAAAGTGAAGGGAGATGAGGTCAGATATGTAAATGGAGAGGAGTGTGTGAGGGCTTTGTAAGTGAGTGTGAGAACCTTGAATTGGGCTCTGAAGGGGAAGGGGAGCCAGTGGAGGGCTTGTAGGAGAGGGGAGGCAGATGTAGAGCATTTGGAGAGGAAGATAAGCCATGCAGCAGCATTAAGGATAGACTGGAGAGGAGCGAGATGGGATTTGGAGAGGCCAGATAGGAGAAGGTTACAGTAATCCAATCTTGAGATGACTAGTGAGTGTATTAAGGTCTTAGTAGCATCCTGGGTGAGAAAGGGTCTGATCCTGGAAATATTTTTAAGATGGAAATGACAGGACTGTGAGAGGTTCTGGATATGTTGTTTAAAGGAGAGGGACAGCGCACTTTGGGGCTAGAGGAGATAGTTGTGCCATCAATTGATAAAGAAATAGTGGGAGGTGAGGTTATGTGGGAGGGTGGGAAGATGATCATCTCAGTCTTAGACATATTAAGTTTAAGAAATCGCTGGGACATCCAGGAAGATATAGCAGAAAGACAGCTGGAGATATGAGTGAGGAGAGAGGGAGAGATGTCAGGGGAGGAAAGGTAGATCTGAGTGTCGTCAGCATAGAGATGATAATGGAGGTCAAAAGAGCTGATGAGTTCATCTAGAGAGGATGTATAGAGGGAGAAAAGGAGTGGTCCAAGAACAGAACCTTGGGGAACACCTATTGTGAGAGGATGTGGGGGGGAAGATAGGCCATGAGAGGAGACAGAGAAGGATCAATCAGAAAGGTAGGAAGATAGCCAGGAGAGGGCAGTGTCATGTAGACCAAGGGAGTGAAGGATTTGCAGCAGGAGAGGGTGGTCCACAAAGTCAAAAGCAGCAGAAAGGTCAAGGATAATGAGTAGAGAGTAGTGGCCTTTGGATTTGGCAGCAAGGAGGTCATTGCTGACTTTAGTGAGGGCAGTTTCTGTGGAGTGGAGAGAACGGAAGCCAGACTGAAAAGGAGGGAGTGGGAGGAAAGAAAGCTGGTAAGGTGGTTGTAAACAATACGCTCAAGGAGTTTGGATGCAAAAGGGAGGAGAGAGATGGGTCGGTAGTTGGCGAGAGTGTTAGGATCAAGAGTAGATTTTTTAAGAATGGGGGAGACAAGGGCTTGTTTGAATGCAGAAGGGACAGTGCCAGATGAGAGGGAGAGATTGAGGAGGTGGGCAAGATGGGAACAGGCACAGGGAAAGAGGTAGCGGAGGAGACGTGAAGGGATAGGGTCAAGGGGGAGGTGGAAGGGGGGGAGGACTGGATAAGGGCCATGACTTCCTCTCCAGATACAGGGGAGAAGAATATTAGTGTAGGTAAAATGGAAGGGGAGGGATGACCCAGGAAAGGAGGAGGTGTAGTGCTGGGAGACTGGTGGGATATGATATCCTGGTGTATGGAGTCAATTTTAGATGTGAAGTAGGAAGCAAAGTCAAGGGCAGAGAGCAAGGAGGGAAGGCGAGGAGGGGGTGGGCAGAGGAGGGAGTTCAGGGTGGTGAAGAGACGCTGCGGATTTGAGGACTGGGAGGAGATGAGGTGCTTGAAGTATGACTGTTTAGAGAGGGAAAGGGCAGCACTGCTTTTATGAAAAGGTGGGTTTTCAGCACCCGTTTGAATGATAGAATGAGGGATAACAATCCAATAATGGAGGGCAGCATGGGATAAATCTTGGAATCAGGAGTGAGAGGTAGTAACCAGAAGGGAGAAAAGGTGATGTTGTTGGATGACCAGAGTGGGTGGGAGGAAGTATGTAGAGAGATGAGGCTAGAGATGTAGGGAGCAGTGGAGTTGGATAGGGCCATATATGTGAGAGTGAGGTGTTTGAAGAAGGTTCTGTAGGGATGGGGAGCTAGTGTGGGGCTTGGCAGAGAAGGGAGGTAGATGTGTAGTGGTGAGAGAGGAAGATAAGTCTAGCTGCAGCATTAATTACAGATAGGAGAGGAGCAAGATGGGAGTGGGGGAGGCCATTAAGGAGAAAGTTGCAGCAGTCAAGATGAGAAATGATCAGTGAGTGGGTGTTTTTTGGTGACATTCTGGGAGAGGTAGGGTCTGATGCTAACTATAGGGGTGTGGGGTGTGAAAAAGAGGGAGGAGCCAAAAATGACCTCCAGGTAGCCGACTTGGGAAACAGAGGAGACAGTGGTATTGTCAAGAGTAATATATATGTTAGGGGGGAAAAGTCTTTTAATGGAGGTAATACAATGAGTTCAGTTTTGGTCATGTTGAATTTGAGAGAGTGCACAGACATCCCAGAGGAGATAGAATAGGGGCAACTGGACACCTGAGAGAGGAGGGAGGGTGAGAGATCAGGTAAGAAGAGGTAGAGTTATATGTCTTTGGCATAGGATGATACTGGAGGCCGAAGAAATTGAGGAGGTATACAAAGAAAAGAGCAGAGGGCAGAGAACAGAGCCCTTTGGTATGCTCACTGGAAAGATGGATAAAGGATTGGAATCAGAGGTAGAGAAGTGGTTCGCGAGGTAGGAGGTGAACCAGGAGAGAATGGTTTCAGGGAGGCCAGTGGCTTAGAGGGTGCACAGCAGGAGTGGGTGATCCACGGTGTCAAAGGCCACAGAGAGGTCCAGGAGGAGGAGCAAGGAGAAGTGGCCCCTAGATTTGGCAGAGAGAAAATCATTGGAGACTGTGGCCAGGGCAGTATCAGTGGAGGGGGTAAAGCCAGATTGGAGAGGATCAAGATGGAGTTGTCAGATAAAGAGCAGGAGACACAGTTGTAGACAAGCCACTCAAGTATTTTTAGACTAGATGAGACAAGAGCATGTTTGTAGGAAGAGGGGAAGATTCCTAAAAAAAGGTATAGATTGAAGAGATTTGCAAGGTGGAGGCAGAGAGGGAGCAAAGGAGTCAAGAGGGGATAGGATCAATGTGGATAAGAGAGGGGGATAGTATAAGATTAGGGAATGGACTTCATAGCCTGTGGTCAGGGTGAAGAATCACAGAGGGGAGTGGCTGGGGGGAGGGGAAGGTGGAGTGGTGGGGCCAGCAGAATGGCAGGAGGAGATTTCCTGATGGATGAGGCAAGCAGTTGGGTTGCACTTCTCATTAGAAAACACAGACATCACCTACCTAACAACAGCAAACAAGTGCTTAAATACTTCTCTTCACTTAAATGGAACTTTCACAGAAAACCAGAGATGAGAAATCACGTCTTCTCTTTCATGGGAAAATATTTGAGAATTGTCACAGCAACATAGTTTCCATCCTCAGATACAGATGAATGCTGGTACCTGCTAATCTTTGGAGTATGCACTACCACCCAAAGAAACCAGATTAGATTAGATTAGAGTCATGTTTAATTCCAGTGCCAAGTTTAAAGATTTATCCTTAAATGATGTTTTCCTGACAGGGCCAGTACATAACTTCAAACTTCTCGGATTACTCTTCTGCTTCTAAAAGGACTCTATTGTCTTCACTGTTGACATTCAACAAATATTTTATTCCTTCATCATGATGGGAAAAGACAGTAATTTCTTATGATTCTTTTTGACCCTTCTTTGCATAGTATCGCATGAGGGTACACATCTTGGCAACAGCTCTTTTCCTGTAGTCGCCATCTATGGACTTACACATTCAGCTCAGCAGGGTTAGCTAGAGTATGGTTCAGATGTTAGTCGCAGATGACTGTTTAAAATACTTGCCAACAGATGAGACTGCAATCAGCCTCCACAAGAGATCATTGAAAATGCTTGCCTGTTCAATTCTCAGACTTCCCAAAATAGATTCCAACAGCAAAGAAGTAAGTGAAGCTTTTTCTTCTCAAAATCATACTAATGATTTCAAGGGATTTGGATATAGGAACTGATTGTCCATCAGTTGAACATAGCCTGTGCTTTTATGGGACTTAAAACTCAACTCCTTTACTTTCCAGGTTACAGTAAGGAAAGGCCCTTCACTCACAGAGGTGTCTTGCCTACTATAAACAGCTTGTGCAATATGACCTCTTAAGATCTGTACCTCTCATTACTATCCAAGGGAAAGCCCTGCTCAGAGACCTAACATGCAAGTCATCCAACTGGGATGCTCTACTGCCTCAACAGAAAAGAGATTTGTAGAAAGAGTGGAAGAAATCTATCTCTGTCTTAACTAACCTTTATATTACATGCCCCAAAGTGACTGTGCCCCCAAGTGATTGTGTCCCCTTATTTCGGGCAGTAGGCCAATAGCTACTGGAGCCTCTAATAGGTTTTGGAGGACTATTTGGCCCCCACTTGAAAGTAGTCTGTTTCCTTCTAAAAGTACAATAACCCCAAGTACAAAAAAGGAGCTGGTCAACTCTTCAGGCAGGTAAATAGATAATATTTGAAGAGATGGTGCCATGATTCATTCTTGTACTACATAATTGTCATTGCTGTGGTTGTTGTGTTTGTGCAGGTCCAATATATTAGTAGAACTGTTAGAAAATGTTACATTAAACACGTTATATTGTTTATTTGAATGTACTTTAGGCTCAGGTTGTTATTGTAGGTAAGCAGTTTAGTTGGGATAATTTATACTATTAATGTAGGGACCTGCATGGTGGTTTTTTAGGTCTTCTTACAGGGATCTGTGAGTCAGAGAGGTCAATAGTGTGTTCAGTTAGAACTTCTGTGTTTGTATTGTATCGTTCTTTCTTCCTTCAGGGCAGACAGTGGACTTTTCACTGTGGTGCAAGGTCGAGTTTTTATCTGGTGCGTGAGTATCCATAGGTGAAATGAGATCTGAGGCCAAAAGTGCCACTGATGATTTATCACATATTGTAAACTTTAAATCACTATTTTTGTAGTCCTGGAACAATATGGCATTGCAGTCAACTGAGATAGGATGGCAACCACTCATCATCCTTCCTCCTAGATCTCCTCCTTCATGTCCATCTTGCACATCAGGACCATCTGTCCATTTACCCTTATTGTCTGAAGGTTAGAGTGTGCAATGCAATATAGGCCACAAGATTACACCTGTATGGCAGCAGGACAAAACATTTGGCATAGTTGGAAGGATAGCAGTCAACAGACATGATTGTCTTGCCATCTGTAGCACCTGCAATCTCTACCACCAAACCCTTCATCATCAATATCCTCAACCATGATCGGAAGTAGTCCTGCATCCAATTTGATAAGGCTAAGTGAGTCCTCCCCTATCCAGGATTCCTTAGAAGAATCCTTGAGCGCTAATCCTGCTGCTGCTGAGGGGTGGATCTTCATCCCACAAAGGGACCAAGAAGAATACAACTACTAGCAGTTTAAAAAAACAATTGACTGCTATACAATTTTTTGATAGAGAACATCCAAACAACAAATAACCAGGCGCTAAACCTCCTAGATAGATCTATCAAACCAATTATAGAGCTTAATTAGCACTACCCTACTGACAGCTTGCCCTCCACAGATTGAGGAATACTGGACATCCCCCAAAAACTAGGAAATCAGAAGAAAATAAAAAGAATGTAAGGCACTGGTCATTAAGAGGGCGTCTTTTATTGAAAAACAAATAATATCATAAATGGAAATATATAAAAATAAATAAATAAAACTAAATTAAAGAATGGTATATAAATAAAATAATGAATACAATAAAAATAAAAAATATATAATGAGGTGTATACAGATAAGAAAAATAATTAAAAATCGCATACAAAAATATACAGATACCTAAAAATCAACATGTACCACATATGAAAGCGTTACAAACAAATGTAGCTAAATTTGATATAGCATCATTAAGTTCCACTAAGTGAAAATAGGCATATAAAAGAAAGAAACCAGATGGTTACAAATATTGCAACATCAAAGTATTCTAGTAAGCTTCCATTTGAAAATGTTTTTATATTTTGTATCCTTTTTTGTTGTTGAAAAAAGTGCATGCAACACTATTTTTTATATATTTGCAACAATATCCTCAAAGAAGATATGATAGTAAGTACATTGCTTTTGGACAGCTGTCCCAATAGTTCCAATTAGGAGATAATTAAACTGTGGATATTTGTAAGGCATGGATTGCAGGGAGAGTTTTTATAAAACAACTTAGAAAGCATGCATGATTAATATATTGACATCTCAAAAAAAAGGATTCTATCCCTGATGGTGTACCTTAAATTTAAAACAAGTCTTTTAGTTCAGAAGGTACGTGGCACTCATATATGAGTGCTAACTTGTGGATATTTTTGTATGTGATTCTTACTTATATTTCTTAACTGTATACACCTCCATTATATATTTTTTATTTTTATTGTATTCATTATTTTATTTATATACCATTCATTTAGTTTTTTTTATTTATTTTTATATACTTCCATGATATTATTATTATTTGTTTTTCAATTAAAAGACACACTCTTAATGACCAGCGCTTTGATAGAGAAAGCAAGTATGACAGCTGTCAACCAGTTGCACAGTGGATCACTGACGCCATGATGGCTGTGCTAGTATTAGATGGTGAAATAATAGAAATTAAGAATGATGGTGTGCAGGAAATGCAACAGGTGGATGAGGGAGATATTTGTGTCCTATCTGACGTTAATGAGGATGTTGATGATGAGGATGTTGTTTGTGGTAATCAGCCACCAGTGACAGTAGTTCTTGCTCATGATAAAAAAAATACCATGGTCATACCTGGGGATAAGACCAGAAAAGTCACCTCTTGGTTTTGGAACCCAAATCTTGACAACATTTGTGAAGCCATAGTTAGTAGGGGTAGGGATGTTAACCATCTAGGCATCTCTTCCCTGTTACATCATTTGTAGCGAGTTCATGCAATTTATTTAACAAAATTATAATAATTTGTAAATTAATAACAAGCAGTCCAGTAGCAGCTACCAGCAGTTTGGACCAGCACATGCAATCTCCACTGCCAACACCCTTATTATCAACCTCCTTAATTATTGGAGGTAGCCCTTCCAAAAAATAGTTTTGTGGGGGCTCAAACAAACCAAGGACTTGAGGCACAAAATGGTCAGTCCTTGTCGCTGAAGTGGTTTGTTAAACTGTGCATTCCCTTTTTAATCTCCAACATATCCCAAGGACAATTCCATCTTGCACCTCTATTCTTTACATTTTGCACAATTTGGGGCATTGCCGACTGACATTTTTATAGTTTATTAAACTGTCATCCTGTCTGCCACTGCTGTGTGATAATGTTTCATAGATGTCCTATATTTTTTTAAACTGCCGTGCATTTGTGCCGGTGCTCTGTCGCTTACTTTAGCCAGCCAGCTCGCTGCAGCCTTTGGCCTGTATTGGTGAAAAGTGGTGAAAATAATAATGTGAGCAATGAGATGGTTAAAATTTACTGGAAATGACTGGAAATTAATGTTATTAAGGCTAATAATATTATAGGAACAAAAACAGACCCAAATTATGTGATATTAGCTTATCATTTAAAAAAAAAAATACAGATTCAAAACCAGAACTCAAGAACCAAAACCAAAACATGAAAGTTAATGCAGATCCAAAACCAAAACACGGGGGACAGTGCACAACTCTTCTATTCACACAGTACACCATTAGAAATAACTAGGGTGCTGGCACAATATTCACTTTATACTCGGAAGGAAGAGAATTCCCCAGAGGAATCCACTGTTGGGTGGTGTATAGCTCCACCCCCTGTAGACAGTAAAGACATCCCAGAAGAGCTGGAAGATTGAGAGTGGGTGGCTGCTGCACCCTTGGAACAAGAGTCCCCCTGGTGGACATAACATACCACACTCATTAGGGCTTCTAGTTTATTTTATTTTTTTATTTATAATCAGTGAGATATCATGTAAAATCCTATATTGTCTTGTGTGTTGAACTAAAATTGAAAATGACAAAGGGAAATTTTCAAAGTATCTTTAAACTTTGCAAGTGCCACTGAGTCTAGTCACTTAGTCAAAATAAATGACTACTATAAGAAGTTCTCTAAAATAATGGATTTGTAAATTAGTAAAGTCTAATTAGTTATTAGTTTAACCTCCCATTCTGGATGCCTTATATTCTAATTATCAAAATTATACAATTCTTGATCTATAATATAAAGAAATAGTTTCCAAAGCGCTTCTAAAAGGTATCGTACTTAAAAACTGTCAATTCAAAAGGAGTATCAGCAGCAGCTCTAATTAAACTCAAAATGTGCGCAAACCCCCGTGTTTTGGTTTTGGTTTTGGATCTAGATATCCCCTGGTTTTGGATCTGAATCTGGTTTTGGATTTTTTTCCTTGGTGTTTTGTTTTTGAATCTATATTTTTTCCCAAAAATTATATAAACACTTAAACCACATCATTTTGGCCTGTTTTTGTTCTTACAGTATTATTAATCTTAATAACAATAATATTCAAGTATTTCTAGGCATTTTTAACCACCTCACAGCTCACAATATTGATTTCACTATTTTTCACCAATACAGGCCAAAGGCTGCAGCGAGCTGACTGGCTAAAGTAAGCAATAGAGCAGCAGCACAAATGCACGGCAGTTTAAAAAAATATAGGACATCTATGAAACATTGCCACACAGCAGTGGCAGACAGGATGGCAGTTTAATAAACTACTGTATAATAATGTCAGTCGGCAATGCCCCAAATTGTGCCAAATGTAAAGGAAAGAGGTACAAGATATACCCTTTTGAGAAAGCCATGTGGGCATGATAAAACAGGTTAAGGACTCCATTGCCCTGCTGTACTTCACAGTGCTACCTGTTTTCCACATTCCACATATCCCTGTCCGGGTACATTTTTACCCGTATACGGAGGACCGCTCCTTGTATATTCCGAGGACGCTCGGATGGAGGGTCTGAGTACCGACGGCTACAATTCATCCTCCACAAGCGTGAGTAAACACGCGGACTTGGAGGGGTGGTCTGCCTTTCAATATCAATGGTTGCTTCATTGGAAGCGGGAGTACGTACCCGGCTTAAATCGTGGACATTATTTATATGGGAGTCTATAAACCTGACTGCAGGATAGACTTCTTATCAAATTAAAATATATTTTTTCCTTACCATATTGGAATATAAGACTTTAGGATTTCATTTCATACATTTTCTATTTCCAACTGCATTTCCTCAGGATTACCTTGGCCACTCTTTTTTGATACTTCAATTTTTTATACTGCAGTTGCATGTTGTTCTAGTGTACTTTCTCCATAAAATTATTTTCTGCATACAAGGAAGGATCTTTAGTTCGGAACTCAGATGCTTCATATTGCAACATTGTTTTTACTTTTATTTATTTTTAAAGGTTTTATAAACTGTAACTTTTTATTTGTTTTTCTTTTGAAACTTTAACACCGTGTTTCTATATATGATATTGATCTATTTGATTACATAAGAATTGCGATATTAGTACTGTATTTGTGTATGCAATCTATTGCTGTTATATTTTAATATTGTTTCTGCCATTCCTGGGTCCTTCAAGTGCAGTTCATATAAAGTTAATTAATTCTTGATCTAGCAGGTAACATTATTTGTATTTATAAATAATTTATAATTCTGAATGGCTGTACTCATAAAATGCAATATTCAAGTTATGGGGCACAGTCAAGTTGGTTTCTTACAGTCTTGTGATTAACATAAGACTCAAAAATCTGGGTTACTAAACTAAGAGGATTTCGCTAGAATAAAGCTCCGGTTTTATGCCATTGACACAATCTTTGTCTGACATGGTCTTTGTACTGTATGAGATGTACTTGTTATTTATTACAGGGAATTAATATTTTTCTTTTAGCTTTGTAGAGCCACGTCTTTCAAAGAAGGGTCAGCTTAATTTTTTTCAATTGCTTTTGACATTAAGAGGTGATTCTGAGTTTGGATCTAAGCAAAAAATAGCAAGTAACTTTGTATCTGGACCAAACCATGTTGCAATGCTAGAGGTACAAATCATATTTGCCAACTTTTTAAACTTACTCTAATGGTAGAAGCCTGGAGAGGAGCTGCAGGTAGTTACTGAGGGGATGGGAGGTGGGCATTTTTGTCATTAAGATCCGCCCGTATCATGGTATAGTCCCACAAATCGCGGGTCTAAGAAGAGGGGACAGACCCAAAATTATCATATTGGCCCTGTACCATCACAACAGATCCATAATTACTGTCAGTACACTCCGCATCCTGCCCACTTCACGAAGTGGGCGGGATGCATGTGATCCACCCACTCTTACAGGTAACCAGAGGAGTACCCGAAATATTGGGAGCTACATTTAAGTTTCTTTGCATGCAGCCTAAATACTGGCTTCTTTTGCATGTAGCCCACAAATGCTGCATAGTGTTATTTCTACACTACAATTTAGATTAAAGCTTGGACATGCCCCTTACAAATTCAAATCTTTCTGTAAATTTTAAATCTGTCTCACCTGCAGTGCAGCATGGTTTTACCAAGGTGCAAAGTTAACATTGTTTGATCTTGCACTTCTACCTTGTGCACATGTACCCTCTTTACTAATGCTGGGCATACACTGCCAGATAAAATGTCTGTCAGACCGACAGACATTTTATCTGGCCGGCTGCCAGCCGCAGATGTCCGCGGCATACACTGTGAGAGAAATCTCACAGTGTATAGCCCGATATCCGCGCTCCACCCCCGGGGGAGGAGACATTTCCCTGTTCCTTCCGTAGGAAGGAACACAGGAAATGTCTGTCCGTTGGCCGTGCTGGGCATACACTGCCCGATGCGGCCGACAGTTACCGGGTAAATATAGCATCGGATGGGCATGCTGGACAATCCAGCATGCCCAACCGAGCAATATTTAACCCTCGGTCACCCCCCCATGCTACAATTATCGCGGCGATCCTCCGATATCGGGCGGATTGTCCCGATAATTGCAGCGTGTATGGCCAGCATAAGTAACCTTATGCTAAGCACCCATGTATTCAGGGGACCATACCTACAACATAGCTGGAGCAGAAGGGAGGTATGCTACATGACATCTGCTACCCCAAGTAAGTACATCACAATTCCAGGAAGGATTTACACTTTCATGAAAACACATTATTATTTCATACATGCGCAGAAGCTGGATCCTCTTATTAAAAATTTTTGTAGACCTGTTACAAGCAATATGGCTACTTCCACTTGGTGAAGACTTTGCATACACTTTAAGGGCCTGATTCAGCATGGATCGCATGGCTGAGTTTGCACGCACCCGCTAGCTGTTAAAGCATGCTAATGAATGCAATCACACTGCAACCTCAGCACTACTGTATGCCAAGACACCCATCACTGTATAGAGCCGCCCACTTCCCATTACATGCATCTGAAAGTCAGCAAAAACATCTGGAACATCAAGTAGCATTGGAACCATTCGCACAGTTGTGGTTGACCTGACCCTACCGCACAAACTGATAAACTTCCTGTCGCCATCTAGACCTCTGCCACAGTATACAATCGCAGGGGCTTAATTATGCACACCCCTGTAACGGCGTTCAAGCGCACAGGCACGCCTCCATTCCGCCGACCACCCCCCCTCCCCAAGCGGTCACTTCCTGTCAATCACTATGAAATGGGACTTCATGCTCACTGCGATCACTTCCCGATCGCAGCGTCCTGTTCGCGCACGTGCACTGCGATGCATGCGCAGAACGCAAACATCGACCGGCTGCGTGCGAATGCTGCCTTGCGAACCAACCTAAACCAGGCCCTAAGTAACAAAACTGAAGAAATTGTAACAATTTAGGAAACCACAAAAAAATTTAAAATATTTTAAATAGATTTTCAAAGGCTCGAGACCACTCAGTAATCCAGGAATATTCGTTCACAATTTCAGATATTTAGGCACTGTTATTGTTGTTAAAGTACATAATTAGGAAGTAACACTTCTGTAAAAAAGCACCATAACAATTAGGATTTCCTATGCTATATAAAATTGTATACCTCTACCACAATAATACGATTACTAGAAAAATACACCAAACCAGATTTAGCTTCTAAAAGGCTTCTGATCCTTTCATCAAATCCTATTGAGTGTAGTCTGTGCATTCCAGCCAGCATTAACCAAGAAACATATCAATCATCTATTTTCACAGACTACGTATTTCTGAAATAAGGAAATGAATGGGCTGCACTGGAATCTTGTAATTTGCAGCATTGCTGAGTAGGTCCACCCCACTTTTATTATTCAAGCTCATGAATATTTCAATTAAGTGCTACTCATTGACTCCATTATCATATTCAAACCCCCCAAAAAACAGAAAAAAATTAGGAATCTTGCTCTTTTTTATTGCAGTTTGTCTTTTTATGACACTCATTTTTTGCCCTGGTCTTTTGGCTGCATTTTGCACTTATTGTTCCCTGCACCAATGGTTCTTGAAAGGCGGTTGGAGAGGATGTGTGGTGTGGACAAAGGGCCTGATTCAGAGCCGCTCGTAAGCGGCCGCTCGTTCGCTCCGAGTGATGTTCGCACATCTTCGCATGCGTATGGGTTTTAGTACGCATGCACGAACCAGTCAGTGCGGTCGAAATTTGTGTCTCACAAAATAGCGAATGCCTGCTAATTTGAGTGACAGAATGAGGCGTTTGTGGGTGGTAACAGGGGAAGGTGCTTGAAAACGGGGAGTGGAGATCCGAATGCAGGCATGCCAAATGGTCAAAACGGGCGTTTTAAGGGTGTGCATAATTAACAAAGCAGCATCATTGACCATGTCACTTGGTTGTCTTTTAGCCTGAACTGCTTGCATGATTGCGGTAGGAAAATCCAACCACAAGCACTGCGAGCAGTTCATACGCCTTTCGATGTACTCGATTAATCAAATAAATAGCGGAGATGACGTAAAATGTGAGCGGCCAGGGGGCGTTTTTTCCAAAATAGAGAGCACATGTTTCGTTCGCTCATTCAGACATAGAGGCGTCAACAGACCGCAAAGAGCGAGCGCTTAATTTAAATAGCCAGCCCCTTTTTCTGAACGAGCGTCCACAAATAGCGTCCGGCTCTGAATCAGGTCCAAAGTACAGTAAGAGCATGACTTGTGCAAGTTGTGAGCTGATGATGATGATGGCCATTAATTCGCTTAACATGTCTCTGACACACCCAATTATGTAAATGTAGTATATATATTAAAAAGGTAATGTTTTGTATATTTGCATCTTATTTGATTTGCATTTAACATTTTAAAATTTATGAATTGTGTACTGTGGGCCTAATTCAAAGATGTGCATTTTCTAGGTATGCCGGAGCTAGTGGTTTCATTGTGTGATACAGTCAGGGTCGGACTGGGCTGCAGCGGAACAAGGGAAATCCCCGGTGGGCCCACCCCCTCCTCTAGGGGTCTGGTTCCAGGCTGTGCATATGTTACATTATACTGCCAAGAATTGTGGTGTATTAACAATAATGCATTGTAGTTATCAATCTGGTATATTTTCATGCATGCACTATCATTAATTACTATATATAATATAATGGGATCCAGACCATGTCCTCCCTAATGGTTGGCCAAGCCTCTGTAGCAGTTGCCCCACCCTCTGTGGTGACTGGCCACACCCCTTGTGGAGGCTGGTCACACCCCTTAAGCATGGACCCATACCACTACATTCCTACGGTGAGCCCTCTATGACCCAGTCCAACACTGGATGCAGCTTCACTGTCCATGACAGTGTGATTTACCCGGACATCCTCAGTAACCTGAGGATCACTCAGATGCCCGATGGCTGCGTCTTTGGACACAGCAGCAAATAACAGAAGCCGGCAGTGAGTGTCTTTTGCTTTAAATGCCCCCCTGCGACTTTTGCATATTTTAGCACAGCCGCTGCATAAAAAAGTGCAGAAGCTGTGCTATAGCATCCACCTCTGCATCTCACATTTGCTGCCAACTCTGCATAGGTATCAAAGTGCTATTTTTTTCCTGGAAGCAATTTACATTTGCGTTTATAGCCAATTGTGTCCGACCCTGACTAAGGTCCTGAGTGTCTGAATCAAATTTTTTTCTCAACCTCTGTTCTACAGCACTAACCCTAATAATAAAGGTAAAATATATAGTTATGTAACAATAGTGTCATTGCATCTTCAACATAGAAGCTTGAATACAACAGCATGTGTTAACCATTGGAGAAGGAGAAAGTGGCAGATAGGGAGAAAAGCAGGGAATATCTTCCTGCTTTCTCCCATCATGCACTGGCAACAACACTCAGCTCTTCTTCTTTGTACTGCAGTTACTCTCAGATCAGCATCGCTGGTGATAAGAGGTGAGTAACACAGTTGCAATTGCAAAAGACATCTTTGCTCGATTGCTAAGTGTTCATCAGCACAAACCATTACCACTTGTGGGGGTATTTATCAAAGCTTGAAGAGAGATAAAATTATGAGAGATAAAAGTACTAACCAATCATCTTATAAATTACATTTTACAAGCTGTGCTTGAAAAACGACAGGTAAGAGCTGACTCGTTGGTTCTTTATCTCTCACAATTTTATCTCTCCCCAAGCTTTATAAAATTATAGAAATTGTGAGAAAAGTGGTACCGGTACATGATAATTCTTTAAAAGCAGTTTTTGGAATTGTTTTTAAATATACCCTGCGTCTCTAAGGAGCTAAAAATATATTTTACAAATACAAGTATATAGCACTGCACATAAAATATCCAATGAGATATTTGCTTTCAGTGCCAAATTTGATTTAGATCAAAACAAGGCAGTTGCTGATTGGTTGTCTTCATTTTTCACTAGCAACCTCCAGTCTGCGATGTGTAATTGTCATCTGACAATTAAGTTACAGATGACCACTGAATTTATTTATTCATTTTCATGTTAACTAATTCTGCTCATTATGATTTAGAACAGAGGTTCTCAAACTCGGTCCTCAGGACCCCACACAGTGCATGTTTTCCAGGTCTCCTCACAGAATCACAAGTGAGATAATTAACTCCACTTGTGAATCTTTTAAAATGTGTCAGCCAGTAATGACTACACCTGTGCACCTGCTGGGTGGCCTGGAACACGTGAACTGTGTGGGGTCCTGAGGACCGATTTGAGAACCACTGATTTAGAAGAATCACAAATTTTTTTTACCAATGGGCAACCGGAAAGTATTCACAGCACTTCACTTATCCACATTTTGTTATGTTACAGCCTTATTCCAAAATGGAATAAATTCATTTTTCTCCTCACAATTCTACACACAATAACCCATAATGAGAATATGTAAAAAGTTTTTTTGACAGTTTTGCTAATTTAATAAAAAAACAAAAACTAAGAAATCACATGTACATAAGTATTCACAGCCTTTGCCATGAAGCTCAAAATTGAGCTCAGGTGCATACTGTTTCCACTGATCATCCTTGAGATGTTCCTACAGTGTAATTGGAGTCCACCTGTGGTAAAATCAGTTGATTGGACATGATTTTGAAAGGCATACACTTGTCTATATAAGGTCCCACACTTGACAGTGCATGTCAGAGCACAAACCCAGTGGTGTCCCTTCCCGCAGTGCCACCCGGTATGCTGATGGATGTTTTGAGCACAGCGTAGCCGTGTACCCCAAAAAGGGGTTGTGGCCTCAAGAGAAGGAGAGTGGCCTCGCGGCCTGATCCCCTGTGGTCCCATTCTTAATATTACTGGGGGGTGCAGGGGGTGCTGACTGCCTTGTGTTGCAGTGCCGGATCCCTCACAGTGTCAGGAGCCGGGTGCTGCACTTAACACTACAGTGCAGCACCCGGCTCCTGTCACTGTGGGGGAGTTTCAGTCTGCGGCAAGTGACACCCGGGTGCGGCTCGCACCCCCCTTGTGACGTCACTGCACAAATCAAGCATGAAGTCCAAGGAATTATCTGTAGACCTCCGAGACAGGATTGTCTCGAGGCACAAATCAGGGGAAGGGTACAGGAAAATATCTGCTGCTTTGAAGCTCCCAATGAGCACAGTGGCCTCCATCATACGTAAATGGAAGAAGTTTGGAATCACCAGGACTCTTCCTAGAGTAGGCCGGCCATCTAAACTGAGCGATCGTGGGAGAAGGGCCCTAGTCAGGGAGGTGACCAAGAACCCGATGGTCACTTTGTCAGAGCTACAGTATTCCTCTGTGGAGAAAGGAGAACCTTCCAGAAGGACAACCATCTCTGCAGCAATCCACCAATCAGGCCTGTATGGTAGAGTGGCCAGATGAAAGCCACTCCTTAGTAAAAAGCACATGGCAGCCTGCCTGGAGTTTGCCAAAATGCACCTGAAGGACTCTCAGACCATAAGAAACAAAATTCTCTGGTCTGATGAGACAAAGATTGAACTGTTTGGCGTGAATGACAGGCGTTATGTTTGGAGAAACCAGGCACCGCTCATCACTAGACCAATACCATCCCTACAGTGAAGCATGGTGGTGGCAGCATCATGCTGCTGGGATGTTTTTCAGCAGCACGAACTGGGAGGCTTGTCAGGATAGAGGAAAAGATGAATGCAGCAATGTACAGAGACATCCTGGATGAAAACCTGCTCCAGAGTGCTCTTGACCTCAGACTGGGGTGGCAGTTCATCTTTCAGCGGGACTACGACCCTAAGCACACAGCCAAGATATCAAAGGAGTGGCTTCAGGACAACTCTGTGAATGTGCTTCAGTAGCCCACCCAGAGCCCAGACTTGAATCCGATTGAACATCTCTGGAGAGATCTGAAAATGGCTGTGCACCGATGCTTCCCATCCAACCTGATGGAGTTTGACAGGTACTGCAAAGAGGAATGGACGAAACTGCCCAAAGATAGGTGTACCAAGCTTGTGGCATCATATTCAAAAAGACTTGAGGCTGTAATTGCTGCCAAAGGTGCATCAACAAAGTATTGAGCAAAGGCTGTGAAAACATGTGATTTCTTAGGGTTTTATTTTTTTAATTAAATTTTCAAAAATCGCAAAAAAACTTTTTACACGTTGTCATTATGGAGTATTGTGTTTTGTAGAATTTTGAGGACAAAAATTAATTTATTCCATTTTGGAATAAGGCTGTAACATAACAAAATGTGGAAACAGTGAAGCGCTGTGAATACTTTCCGGATGCACTGTATACATATATATATATATATATATAGTTGAGTGTTTAACAGAGAGCTACAGTATAACACTTTTGCAGAAAAGTTTAAAAGAAACTGATTAAAGCAATGTACAAAGATAGCAGCAATAAGGAAATCCAGCAGTAGGGATGCAGAACATGTAAATATTGAGCTAAGACTTTAAATAAAACAACCATTTTCTCATGCAATGGGCAATCAATCTCTTCTTGACCAATGGAGTGCTGATAAGCCAATAGTCATTGTAGCAAATGTCTGATAACAGAAACACTACCTTACACTGAAAAGACCAGTAATTGTAAATCTAATCTTAAATGTCTTACACTTTGACAAACAATTAGATTTTTTTTTAGTTTAGTGGTATAGTACTTTAATAGTAAACCATTAAATTACCATGGGTTTCGATCAGTGCATCCATAACAGATATGCTTACTGATAGCCCTTGCTAGCTTCTACTCAGCTGTTTGCTATACCTTTAGACATCTGGAACATGGGCAATAAACAAATTACGCCACTCAAAAGTCCTGGCAGACATAAGGTGCCCATCCACTTGCCGATAATACCGAGCGATTGCACAATTTCAACATCGTAATAATGCAATCGCTCAGGTATCGGCTGCAAATCGGGCATTTAAATGTCTAAAATGACCAGCGAGGCACACGCCCGCTGGTCGTTTCCAACATCTATCATCGCCCGAACAAGACGGTCAACCTGACTACCGTGGTCAGGTTGCCCATGTTCGGGAATGATTGATGTGCATCCACTGAATGTCTGCATCTACAAGTGGATGGGCACCTATGCAGTAGCTTTGAACTTATTAATAACTTGAGGCAGTTAAGATGGTCATCCAGTTGCATTTTACATAAGGATGATGGCAATCAATGCTAATCCTATATATACATATCAAACATTATGCTGCTGAGATAAGAATTGCAAATAAAAATTACACTTGAGAAATGAAATATACTCTATAATTATATGTTACGCTGTGAAGTATCTGGGCATTTTATCCATTGTTAGCCTTTAAAAACATGTTTGTTTCAATTAACTAGGATTTGTTGGAACTGAAAGGTCAGCATGACCCAAAGCTTTTCTCCAATTTGATCTAAGAAGGAGCTGTAAGATTTATTCTGGGCTCCCATCCAAAGCTATTAATGTCTGGGGGGACACAGTTCCTCATCTCTGCAGTGTGAAAAGACAGAAAAACAAACCCTCTTCTCCCCTTAATATAACAGACTCTGTTGTACACTAGGGCACTCTACAGGAGGTTGCGGATATCATTTAGTTTAACCTTAACCCTGGCATGAGGCTTGTCGCCACGTCTGTTTCATTAGTGAGTTGCTCAGATTGAAATGGTAAAAAATAAACAAATGTCAGTAAATAAGTGAAACTTAACTCAGTTCGTCCAGTACTGTACTTTAAATCTATTTGAGATAATTCTGAGTTTAATTTAAAAAAAAAACTTAACTCACTTGATTCCCAGCAAACTTTTTAGTTCCTGAATCCAGACTGGCACTCACCCTAAATATTTGTATTTGTTTTAGGCGAAATGAGGATAAGGATCAGGCTGTTAATTTGATCAAAACATTTAAGCATGCAGCCAGTCGTCAAGGGACTGCAATTCTGTGCAAGTTTTTATTGCCTTCACTAGCATACAGTATATGCCCAACACACATTAAATTGCAGTTAAATGCCCTCATCTCTCAAGCACGGAGGATAACATCAAGGCAATGACTCTCATGTGAGTCACACCCAACTAGGACCCGTATTCAATTTGATGGAGAAAAGTTAGAGGTCGGACTTTTCGCCATCATCGCAAGTTTTTCAGGGATCAAGTATCGGGTGCTTGCCCGCTTTATTCCCGTATTCAATTAGGATCCGGCGAAAACGGGACCCAACGGAAAGGTAAGTATAGAAAAATCCAGGGAATTTTCGGGAAATGTTCCTGGCACCCCCCTAAAGATGTCCAGACATGGGGGATCACTATTGGTACTCCCATTTTTGCCTGCTGAAGGAAGTCTGGGTATTTAATAGCCACGGCAAGTGCATAAAAGCGGCTTTAGAAGAAGGGGTGAAGAATAGCATTTAGATTATTATTTTTTTTAAAATAACAATTTCCATCAAATTTGGGGTACATGATATTGGGAGGGCTGGCTGCAGATAGCTTTTCCTTATCACAGGCTAGTGTGCACTTGATCTTTGCACACAGTCAGATTAACTATTGTGCCACTGAGATCTGCAGACAGACAGGCAAGAATGACACACAGATAAGACAGGATTTCCAGCTGCCTGCAACAGCCGGAACAAGGACAGGACATGATGCAGTGTCCCAGTCGCAACTATGGCTGGGACCTGCCACCAAGATGATCCACTGATCCTAACAGTCATGTAATTATTGAATCTAAGAGCCCTTTTGCATCGCTAATTGTAGTCGCAAGGTAGAAGAATGGTGAAATACTGTAAACTATCGTACTCTTAATCAATGCACATTGCCTGACTAGTATACAGTCCCAAGAATTGATGAGGCACTAGATTGCTTACAGGGAAGTCAGTGGTTCCCGGTGTTGGACATCAAGAGCGGGTTTAATCGGATCCCAAGGACACAGAGAAAACTTGTTCATTTGTCAACTGGGTTTTTATGAATTTCTGCGGATTCCTCAGGTGATTCCTCAGGTGATAAATGGCGCTCCTGCAACCTTCCAGAGGAGCATGGTGAGGATGGTTGGAGATATGAACCTCCAGGAGGAGTTGCTATATCTGGAGGGTATCATAGTGTTTGAGAAGACTCTGGAAGAGCACAATTAAAGGCTTCCAAAAATTGTTGGATCGACTAATAGAACACGGATTCAAGCCGTCATTGGAAAAGTACAAATTTTGTCAGAAAACTGTGAAGTACATAGGCCATATAGTCCACCAAGAATGGATAGCTACAGACTTTTCCAAAATGGAGGCTGTAAGAGAGTGGCCAAGGACTACCAAGCTAAAAGACCTACAATCCTTTTTAGGATTTTATGGGAAGTATCTGCATTTTGTACTGCAATTTTTCAAATAAGGAGACCTCTGAACAATGTCGCCAAGGGATACACCCTTTGAAAAAATCCTTATCTGGTAGAAAAAGAAGAGAGCTGTGTCCCTTTTACTATGTCAATGAAGAATGTGGTGAACAACGTATGGTAAAATGTAAGCAAGCTTTCCAAGGGTTGAAAGAGAGTTTAACCCACACACTGGTCTTGGCTTATGCTGAACCTTTCTAACCTTATATTCTACATATATATATATATATATATATATATATATATATATATATACATATATACATCCTTTGAGGTTTGGGAAGGGTTCGCTATCAGCAATTATGCCCGGTTTCATACATTACCAAAGGGTTGTCTCCCAGAGAACGGAACTATCCTGTCCATTAGCTAGAAGTTCTAGCTTTAAAATGGGCAGTGGTTGACAAACTGTGTGATTATCTGTATGGTGTAGCTTTCATGGTCCGCACCAATAATAAACTCACTTATGTCAAAACCGCAACTAAATTAGATCCCACAAGACACCAGTGGCTTGAGGTCCAGGCTGTGTATAACTTCTGTCTAAAATATATTTTGGGAGACAGCAACAGTGACACTGATGCACTATCTAGGTTAAAGCATGTGATGGAACTGAAGAGGAAGAATGGGTCAAAGTGCTGGCATCTGAAGTAAGGGTGCTATGCCATCCAATCTTACCTTTGCGGGTGGTTGAGAATTTTGTTAATTCACTGGGCTATCAAGATTGGAGATGGGTGAACTTCAAAGAATAAGCCGTGACCAGATTGAGGATTGACAAAAAAAAAGAGATCCACATATTGAAGAAGTCAGTAGAGCTGCTGCTAAAAGCCAAAAACAACCGTCACTTCTGTGCCTACAGTACAGCAAGTTAAAAATACAGAAAGGGTTATTATATAGAATGAAGGCCGCTAAAGAGGAAAAAAACAAGAAGCAGTTGGTTCTACCAGAGAAGCTCTTGACAAAGCCCTGGCAAAAAGTGCATCAGTCTTCTCCACTGGAAGTACCTGTGTGCGCATAATGGACCCCCCTGCACCACAAGCCCCAGTCACCACAGGCATGTCTTACACTTTCTTTTACTCCTAATTGCACTCTCATTGGGCATTCTCTAGTTTTACTTTCCTGCACGTCCTGTGCTTTAGGAAGTGATTAAAATATGAACACTAACAGCAGATGCAGTCTTTTCTTCCTTACACTGTGTTACTGTTCGATTCTCCCATTCACTGGGAGACAGCAGATTTTTTTAGATACATTAGAACACAGGTTCTTTATTTCCTTTCTTATTGACATTATTTATTTTTGATATATGAACTTTGAATGTAATTGTGGCCTACCTATACAAAGACAATTTGGGGGAAATTTACCAAGAATTGTGTATTGTTGATTCCATGATAAAAGTGCGAGTTTGCAAGTTGGGAATTTACTATAGGTCAAATCACATGGATATCGCATGTCAACCAGACTTTATAGACCAAATTGCATCAAAGCACAATCAAAATAAATCAAAATAACATTGGTCCCAATGCAAATCACAAAATTACTAACAATTGTGATGAACTTGCACCCAAATCGCACCTTAATGCACAAAATCAATGCACGCGCTTTAAAAATCATGTTGACATTTGAAAATCATTGTAATTAGCCCCAACTCAAGCAGGATGCTTATAAAAGCCCACAAATTTAGCTGCAGCATGCTCATTCTGCTCTCAAGCATGGCAGAGGTATGATACTTTGTTGTGTTGGCACAGGTGCTTCTTTCATGTGGTTGCATCAGCTGACTGAAAGGGCCCAGTAGCAATATACAGAACAGAGGAACCAGCAAGCAGGGGTGCCGCTACGTAGGCCTAGGTTCATCCATGGTTGGTTGAACCTCAATGCAGTGTCTGATGACTAGGTAATACAGATGTTCTGCCTCAACCACAAACACTTAATGAATCTGTATGACCTTGTCAAAGCTCAGCTTGAGTCAGACATGCACAGTCATGAGCCTTATCATGCCTACACAAACTGCTGGCTGTTCTGCACTTCTTTGCTACTGGGAACTTTCAGTCATTGACGTGGAATGGGGGTTGGCGCATCGCAAGCCACCGTCTCCCGCATACCTGGACCAAGTCCTTTCTGCACTCAAGACCCTCTCCAACACTTATATTTGCTTCTCTGACCATGAGTCACAATGGCATGATGTTAGGTTAGCTTTTTATAGGATCACAGGCTTAACCAATGTCCTGGTTGCTATAGACTGCACACACATTGAGCTGGGACCACCTAGGGCAAGTGCCAATGTATATTTAAACAGGCACCACAGTCATTACACCAATGTCCAGATTGTTTCTGATGCAAACCAAAAAAGTGTATTGTGGCCAGCTATCCTGGCTCATGCCAAGATTAATTTATCCTCAGTCAGTCATCACTGTGTGCTAAGTTTGAGATGGGCCAAATACCAGAGGGATGGTTGATTGGTAAGTACACATTCCTCTTGTTACTTACTCACTACACACCTACAATTGTTGGTATGTTAATCTTCAAATACCTTTATTAATTTGCTTCACAACGGATTCTGGGTATGGATGTTTCTCCTGGCTTCTGACTCCTTTGTTGCTTCCTGATAGTCCTGCTGAGCACAAGTATAATGAAGTTAATAAGTCCACTAGATCTGTAATAGAACATACATTCGATAAAATCTCTGACATTGTGACATGCTGCTGTGTGTTGCATAATATGTGCCTTAATCAACCTCCCATGCCAAAATATGCAATGCACAGTCAGCATGCAGGGATACTGGTTTTATCTGGTGACTCTGTGAGCACAGAAAGTGTGAGGCAGGTAAGGGATTCGGTGATTGGCAACTATTTCAGTTTAAGTATATTACACAACATTCTCATTTTTAACTTCAATACTAATTTTGGACATAAAATAGACTAAAATAATGTTAATAAAACACAATTTAACCATTGTAGAAAATGTTAAATTATGTATGTGTGTCCTGTTTTCCCTCTAAATTAATGTATAATCCAAACTGTGGTCAAACACTTATCTAAGGTTTTTCTTTCTCAGGTGATGTCTTGCTACATGAATTTTGTAAGTACACGTGCAAATCTTGGATCAACTCTTGTAATGTGTCTTGTTCCCTGTTATCAAAGAGTGTTTTACTTTGTACTGTATGTAAGGTGCTGTGGACCACTTGTGGCGCCCTAAAAATAAAATGTAATAATAATAATTTTACTTCTACATTTGTAACTGGTATAAAGCAAAGGCAATCCTAAATTAAGGTCAATGTCCTTTAATTAATAAAACATTACTACCATCTATCACTTTAAATTTCAATAAAACCTCAGCATACAATGTATTTGATATAAAACATTTCTGAAAAAACACTGTTTGGGTGCCTCTGTTTCTGCAGCATATAATTGGAAAGCTATAGTGAAATTTTTTGAAATTTCACTTTGCAGTTAAGTATATGACTATATTTGGCACACACACTTTTTCAAGAAGATGTTAGTGTGTTTGCACATTTTTCTCATACGAAGTATTCCTAGTCATTTAGCCATATTTTAAAGTGTGTTAGATAAATAATACAAATTACTACTTGATAACATGTTTTATAGTCGAAAAGAAAAGTAAAAAAACAATGAACTTTTAAATAACAAGTTTATTATGTCAACACCTACATATAATGTTGTTACAGACTTTTCGAGAAAGTCAATTTGTTTGTAAAATAAAAAAATCTCCAAAAGTGAACAATCTTAAATGTAAAGACCTCTAATTAAAAATATAACTTTTTTCTTTTTTGCAGCATAGAAATAGAGGTGTAACATATTTGTATTCTTTCAGCATATAAATAAACCTAGCAAACATAGTAATCCACATTATTTTGTACATCTCCTTTTAGGTGGCTGACTAGGGGAGGGTGATGAGCGACTTAGACCTGCAGCTCCACCGCTGGTGCGGGCCCAACGCCTAGGTGGTGTTGGTGCAGGTGAGGGATTTAAACTGCTACCATTACTAATTGTAGCCTCAGGGAACCTACTCATTATGACAGAAATTAAAGTCGCCATGTTTTGATTATGTCCCTTAGCACATTGGCTTGCGTTTGGAACATGCATAAAAAACTCATTATCGCTAGTGTTAGCACCAGTTTGGGTCTCTAGTGTTCGGGCCATCAATTCTAAAATCCCAGTTAAATTGTTATTATGCCTACTCATATTTTCATTTAGTCTCAACACAGTAGCATTAATAGCAGAAAGCCTGTTGTCACGCTTACGCTAATGAATTGTAATTCGTGACAAGTTTCTCATTTGTCTGCCCATTAGGCTCACATGACGGTCATGGATTGCTGCCATGAACGTTAGGAATACAGAGACAGTATCACCAGATGTATTTGTTGGTGGCTCTTGTAAGTCAGGGCTGGGTGGGCTTGGTGTTTGGGGCCATTGTGGTGTCACAGGAAAAATGTCTAAAGTCACTATTTTGTCTTCTGTTTCCTCAGGATGACCAAGTGGCTGAACTTTTGGCGACGTGGACCTTCAGTGTGTGGATCTTAAAGGAAAGAAAAATGTAAGTATGAGTGCATACATGAAAAGCAAATCAACACACAACAGAATAACCAATTGTGGACACTGGCTCCAAAAATAAAAGATTTCCAAACAGGCAGGGGCACTCTTAAACAAAAATACAGCTTGCCATTCCAATATGCAGATGTTAAATTTAGTGGTTGGTTGTACTTTTTCCCCATGTCAACACAGATGTAATACATTTATAAATGGCACTAACAAACAAACCTGCCTTTTTCTTGGCGACTCCTAAAGTATTTTTTTTTTCTCCCAAACATACTACAGGTGCAAGCAAAATAAACGGGCTGTGTGTTGACATATATTAGTTAACATCAATAATTAACATATTCAGATATGCACAAAACAATGTACATTGTTTGCTAACTACTATGGTGATTATTTTGACATTTCATTGCTAAGAACAAAAATGACACCATTAATACATTAAAATGACATGACAAAGGTAATGATTAGGTTATTACTCACTCTGCTTGGGTGGGGCATCTGTATCATGGACAAGCACAGCCTGAACCACCTCTGGCGGGATTATGGAGCATAATGGCTCTTCGTACTCCAGCCACTCCTGCTGAAAGGGGGATTCGGCACCAGTCTGCCATGCCACTTTGCTCTTCACGCGCTATCATTGTAACACTTTGTACACACCACAACTGCGTGCTAAAGCATCCCGGAGCAGTTGACCACCTCCAAAATCTTCTGCCACATCAGGGATTTCTTTTGACTACTTGTTCAGGAGGAGCATCACTCGAACAAATGGTCGTTATGCTTCATGACCCCATTGACAAAGGCCACATTATCTTCAAAGGCAAAACGCATATTGCGGCCAATCCTTGTTTTGCCCCTTGCCACTGTGCTTCTATCTGCCTCCTCCTCCAAGTCAGATTCCATCAAAGGCTGCTGCCCTGAAGCCTCCTCCACATCTCACTCAATCTCCCCTGCCCTCCTGTTACCACTATCCTCCTTCATTACTACACAAAACACTGAACACTTACAAATAAAAGAAAATAAAAAAACCTTCAACACCACTTCACCCACTTCACACACACACACACCAGAGATACTCACAAATATTGACAAGACAAAAAAATCTAAATATGACACAGGACAAAAAAATTACAGACTTTAAAAACTTACAAGAGTACAGAAAAACACAAGACAACTTTCACTACCAACCAAACAACAATCGAATATACTTTCTTCTGTAAACTCTCCTCTCCAACCACTGTTAAACACTCCAACAAACACTAACGCCACCAATGCACATGTTCCCGGAGGTTTTTGGGTCTATTTATACTACCTTAATGAGGCCACTGTGGCATGTTCATGACCAATCTGATTAATTCTGCGATCTGATTTCACATGTGCATTTGGGGGGGTGCAAATTCCGTCATAACACTCATTTGCAAATTCAGTTGCGATAAACCCCCAAATTGACTGATCACACGCTCGCCATAACACGACTAGTTACATCAACGAAAGACAAATCGCAAACCAACATGATTCTTGGTAAATGTGTATTTTGATGCATAAAATGTTCCACGATAAGGTGTGAGAATGGATCGCATCCCAACACGATTCTTAGTAAATTTCTCCCTTTGTGTAAAAATATTTAAAATACTGAGGAATTCTTACACACCGAATTTAAACATCTCTTAGTACTTCTGAGACAATTACTTTTTATAGCTCTAGACTCAGTTCTTGGTGCAATTTTAATCTTTTAAATTTTTGTCTTCGTTATTTCTTATATATATATTTCTTTATATTGCGGCCAGTGGCGTAACTAGGTTATTTGGAGCCCAGGGCAAATAAAAAAACAGAGCCTCCCACAAAGTAGATGTGCGCACCGAAGGCGCATGAGGAAAAATGGGCATGGTCACATGCCACAAGGGGCGTGATCACTGGGAAATAGGGGCTTGGTAACATGACACACCACCATTTTTCGTCACTCTGGGAACATTCCTTTCCATTCCATATGAACCGTAATGCCCCAAGTAGTAGTGCCCCTCTTGCAATGCCCATTGTAGTAGTGCACCTTATGCAATTTCCCCAGTAGTGCCTCCTTATACAGTGCCCCTAGAAATGCACCCTTATACAGTGCACCTTATGCAGTGCCCCCCAGTAGTGCCACTTATACAGTGCCCCTTATGCAGTGCCCCTTATACAGTGCCTCCAGTAGTGCCACTTATACAGTGCCCCTTATACAGTGCCCCCAGTAGTACCACTTATACAGTGCCCCCAGTAGTACCACTTATACAGTGCCGCTAGTAGTGGTCCCACTATGCAGTGCCCCCATTAGTAGTCCCCACATGCAGTGCTCCCAGTAGTATAGAGTGCCCCCAGTAGTGGTCCCCTATGCTGTGCTCCCAGTAGTGCACCTTATACAGTGCCCCTAGTAGTGACCCCCTTATGCAGTGCTCCCAGTAGTGCCCCTTATACAGTGCCCCCAGTTGTGGTCCCTCTATGCAGTGCCACTTATGCAGTGCACCAGTAGTAGTCCCCCTATGCAGTGCTCCCAGTAGTACCCCTTATACAGTGCCCCCAGAAGTGGTTCCCCTTAAACAGTGCTCCCAGTAGTGCCCCCTAATACAGTGCTCCCAGTAGTGGTCCCCCCTATGCATTGCCCCTTATACAGTGCCCCAGTTGTAGTCCTCCTATGCAGTGCCCCCAGTTGTGGCCACCCCTACGCAATGCACCTTATATAGTGCACCCAGTAGTAGTCCTCTCTATGCAGTGCCCCCAGTAGTGCCCCTTGTATAGTACCCCCAATCCCCCCTATGCAGTGCCCCTTATATAGTGCCCACAGTAGTAGTCCCCCCTATGCAGTGCCCCCCAGTAGTGGTCCCACCTATGCAGTGCCCCAGTAGTGCCCCTTATAGAGTGCCCCCAGTAGTGGTCCCCCCTATGCAGTGCCCCCAGTAGTGCCCCCACTCAGCAGTGAAAGACAGTGCCAGACAAAGACACACAGAAAAAAGAAAAAAACTATTAATGCTCCTGTGTATGCCGCCATTTGCTCCTCCATCCACCCAGGCCAGCCCCTCTGCACTATGGGAGAGACGTCATGACGTCACTCCCATCACCCACTGTGGGAGCCAGAAGATGGAGCTCATAAGTGTACTAGCCAGCTGTGGTGTTTGTTACTGGACCACGGCCCCATGCCGCTAATCTGAAGGCACCCTGCTTGACCCTCCCTACATACACTACTGATTGTACCCTACACATTATCACTGTTTTAAACTTGTTTCACCATTGTGGATCTTCACACATCACTCACCCCATTATTCTCTTTTCTACTTATAGATTTATTTCTACCCTCTATAATACACATCTCTAATCACAATACAACTGTAATATTAAGAATGATTTTCTCTATTAAAAAATGAAAAAAAATAAACATTATATACACACATCAGTAGGAGGGTAATATAACCCAATTTTTAAATAGGATAATTCTTTGGCCTTTATTTATTTAGTTCTGCATCTTATGATGATGTAAGCCCTTTTCCCTGTAGAAGTGTCAAAAAAAAATTGCTAAGGCACATGAACCAACTGTGTGCTCAGAAAAGTCACAGATTCCAGAGGAGAGTCCAATTGCATCCGCACTTGCCATGTGTGAGCCTGACCTTTCTAATACTGTACTTGAAGAGTAAAATCTGAAGCTAATTTAGCTTTAGAGAAACAAAAAATTGTCAATATGCCATTTACTACACAAAGTGGCAAGGAAAGGATAAGGCCTTGGCCTTTATTTCTGACTGGTGGTTCTAGTTGTGATGATATAAGCCCTTCTGCTTTTAGAAGACATATAAAAAAATTTAAAATTGTTAAGACGAGTAAGACACCGGAAACAACTGTGTGCTCCGAAAAGTCACAGATTCTTGAGGAGAGTCCAAGTGTACACGTGGTTGCCATGTGTGAGCCTAACCTTTCCAATACTGTACTTGAAGAGGATCCACCTTCCACCTTTGTGTGCCCTCTGCAAATGTGGGAATAAGAGCACAAGTCAACATGCTGACGTAGAAATCGAGAATGCTTCTGTGGAATTGCACCAGGAGGATGAGGAGGATATTTCTGTAGTTGGCACTAACAAGGATGATGAGAATGTTGATGATGAGGATGTTGACGCTGGGGATGTTTGTGTAAATCAGGCAACAGTTGTTGCCCATGGTATGAAAAAGCCCATTGTCATGCCATGGCAAAAAACAAAAATATCCACTTCTCTTGTGTGGAATTATTTTCACGTAAATCCGGACAACAGTTGTCAAGCTATCTGTAACATTTGCCAAGCAGTAGTGAGTAGAGGTAAGGACCTTAACCATCTAGGAACCTCCTCCCTGTTATGTCACTTGCAGCACATTCATCAAACTCAAAAGTGTTTTTCAAATTCAGAAACTTTGGCTAAAAATTTAAAAATCAGTCCAGTGTCACCTAGCTGCTCTCTTCTCTCTGTTAGATCCAAGCGCCTGCAATCTCCACCACCATCACTTGCATCATCATCCTCAATCATGATCGGAAGTAGTCCTGTATCCAATTTCATAAGAATGACTGACTCCTCTCCTATCCATGATTCCTTAGAAGGATCCTTGAGTGCTATGCCTGTTGCTGCTGCTGCTGCAGCTGTGAGTGGATCTTCATCCCAGAAGGGGACCGGGAAGAATACTACTTTTAGTAGTTTAACAAAACAATTGACTGTCAAACAATCCTTTGCAATGGGGAACAAGTATGCCAGTAGTCACCCAGTTGCACAGCTATACTGGTATTAGATGTGCATCCAGTATCCGCCATTAATGCAGGGGGTTTTAAACAGTTAATTTAGCTCCTGTGTCAACACTACCATGTCCCTTCAAGATTCCACTTCACTAGAACAGCAATTCCCAGTCTGTACAAGGACATTAAAAAAACTTTATTAGTGTCCCCCGAAATGCCGTTGTACCCACTGTCCACTTAACCACAGATATGTGGACAAGTGGTAGAGGGCAAACTAAAGATTACATGACTGTGACAGCGCACTGGGTAGGTGTATTGCCTCCAACAGTGCAAACAGCAGCAGCAGCATCTGTCAGCTCATTCAAAGGCAGACTACTCTCTGTATCCCCGGTTTCACTAAGAGGCATAATACTGAGAACCTCTTAGAAAAACTCAGGGAATTAATTGCAAAATGGCTTACCCTGCTTGGACTCTCCTCAGGATTTGTGATTTCTGACAATGCCACCAATATTGTGCGAGCATTACATCTGGGCGTATTCAAACACGACCCATGTTTTGCTCGCATCTTTAATTTGGTGTTGCAACATTTTTTTAAAAATGACAGGGGCGTGCAGGAGATGCTCTCGGTGGCCTGAAAGATTTTGGGACATTTTCGACATTCAGCAACTGCATGTCAAAGAGAGGAGCACCAGCAAGTACAGTTGAATTTGCCCCTGCTATCAGCTGAAGCAAGAGGTAATAACTAGGTGGAATTCTACCCTCTATATACTTCAGCGGATGGAGGAGCATCAAAAGGCCATCCAAGGCTGCACAGTGGCCTATGACATAGGGAAAGGAGTGGGAATTCACCTTAGTCAAGTGCAGTGGAAAATAATTTCTGTGTTGTGCAAGGTTCTCAAACCCTTTGAACTTGCCACATGTGAAGTTAGTTCAGACGCTGCCAGCTTGAGTCAGGTCATTCCCCTAATCAGACTTTTTTCAAAAGCAGCTGGAGAAACTGAAGGAGGAGCTGAAACAGAGGGATTCTGCTAAGTATGTCGGACTTGTAGATCAAGCCCTTAATTTGCTTTGCCAGGTTCCAAGGGTTGTCAGTCTCTTGAAATCAGATCACTATATTTTGGCGACCATACTTGATCCTAGGTTTAATTCATACCTTGTGTCTTTCTTTCTGACAGACATAAATCTGAAGAGATGCAAAGAGCTGTTGGTGAAAAAATTGTCAGCTCAAGTGGCACGTGGCACGGCAACATCTTCTCCTTCAGTTTCTGCGGCTGCCAGGAAAAACTAAATTTTTCTTAGAGACCCACTGTTGGTGATGCAGATCAGTCAGCAAAACCTAATAACCTAATGACGTCTGGTTGGGTCTGACAGAACTGCCTACAATTAGTGACATGTCTACTGTGACTTTGTCTGATACGGTCGCTATTCAGAGAGTGGTGGATGATTATTTTAGGGATAGCATCCAAATAGGCATGTAAGATAGTCCATTTCACTACTGGCAGCAAAAAGAGGCAATTTGGAGTCCCTTACACAAACTGGCTTTGATTTTCTTAAGTTTCCTACCTTCCAGTGTGTACTCTGAAAGAGTTTTCAGCGCAGCCGGGAACGTTGTCAGTGATCGGTGTAGCAGGTTACTTCCCCAAAATGTGGAAAAGATGATGTTCATCAAAATGAATTAAAAATTCCACAAGGAAGACCTTTATCAGCAATTAAGTCAAATACAGAGGAACCTGTAATGGCGGATTCCAGCGGGGATGAATTACTATTGTGTGAACAAGAGGATGTACACACTGAATGGGATGACGACGATGAAATCTGATCTTACCTATGTTGTAACCTCAGTTTGTGTATGGGATCATTGCCAGCAATGTCCACTGCGCATTGCCAGCTTGTTTTGTGGGGGTCCAAACAAACCAATCATTTCAGCCACAAGTGGCAGTCCCTGTCACTGAAGTGATTTGTTTGTTAAACTGTGAATGTCCTGTTTCATATACTGTATACAACATAAGGGTGGGTGGAAGGGCCCAAGAACAATTCCATCTTGCACCTCTTTTCTTTGCATTATGTGCTGTTTGGTGCATTGCTGCCTGACACTTTTAATTTTATGGTTTATGAATGTCCAGATATTTTAATGGCCACAGACAGCATCTCCTGTATGCCCCTTTCATTTTTTGGAAAAAAAAATCTGAACCACCAAGTTGATGGAGTGGGCAAATATGAACAGCAACACAGAGCATCTTCCTGCCAGGATGTGTACAATAAAGTGCAAATACGTTTAATACAAAAAATAGTTGTGTATATTGGTCACATACATACATATTTACATGGTACATACAGTGTGTAAAGATGGCTGTGGTAACCTGAAGCATGCCACCTGTTGTTGACAAATAACTTCCAGTAGGCCCAGCAAACATCATAGATGCTGGGAGTTCTAGTTCAGCCGGAGAACTACAGGCTGCTTTCCTCTGATGTAAACAGCAAGTCTTGGCCCCATTATCCTCAACAACCTCCTTGAGTAAACAGTAAATGTCTGTTTACAGTAAGTTCTAGCAGCACCTCCACAAGCAAGGCCACCTCATTTCTATTAAATGTATAAAAATTTTAAAAACCTCCTCCAGATGTCATTTAGGAACTGAAGAACTTGATCCAAGATTGATCTTCCCTTATACATTTTTTTAAGAATCAAAACATTAAAATAAATAATTTAAAAACTAATCAATCCTTTTGCCCTTTCCCTGTCTTCAGTCCATAAACATATTCCAACTCCGTTGGGCCTTTGACCTAGTTAAGGAAAACATTCTTGGTTTTTAAAATTCCTAGAGGTTGTATAGTTTATTAAACTGCCATCCTGTCTACCACTGCAATGCCACTGTGCCATGTTGGAAGTTGAACTGCCACATGTTAGTGCCGCCCATTGCTGTCGCTTAGCTTAGTCAACCAGGTAGCTGGATGCAACCTTTTGGCCCTAAACTAGATGAAAAAAAATCAATATTGTGAGCTGTGAAGTGGTTAAAATTGACTGGAAATGACTGGAAATAAATGTTATTGAGCTTAATAATACTGTAGAAACAAAAACAGGCCCAAATTATGTGATTTTAGCTGTTTTTATGATTTTTTAAAAAAAAATACAAATCCAAAACCAAAACACGCAAGGGGCGGTTTTGGAGAAACCAAATCCAGATCTAAAACACAAAGCGATACAGATCCAAAACCAAATATATAAAAAAAAATCTACGTTCCATAGGCCACATATTAAGATAATGCAGTAAGTGGTTTAGATCTGCTGCTGATCAGTAGAACCTGGTTCTTACATAATTTGATTGCTATCAATTTTTCTAAATATCTTTTTGCTTCTATTATCTTTTTGATATAATATTTTTTTTGGATAGTGCTTATATTTAAATGTTTTAAAGTAACTAGGAATAAACTTTGATATGTTTTAAACTTGAAATTTCTATTCGAGTGTACCCCTTCATTTGAGTACTGTTGCCTCTTTCTATGTTGTAACTTGAATTGCTCATGGGTGCATCTCTGAATTAAATTTGCTTTATTGGTGGTTTCTCATTGAATGTCTGTATATGCCACTATCAGTGTAATTTATAATTTTATGTAGAATTATTTCCACCTGTGCAATTATACCACCTCCCTGTTCCCACATACCCTTACAGTTCTAAGCTATCACTTTGGATTCTAGTCAGAGGTCTCAGAAGGGTCAGTACATGGAACAGCAAAGGTTGGAACTGCGCAAGACACACCAACTAGCCCACAGAGAAACTTGGAAAGAAGAACAAAGCACATTAAGACTCAAATATTTCTGGAACACCTATTAGTCCAGAGGGACAAGGTCCTTGTTCAGTAATTCAGGGCCTTCATCCTGATTGATACTGAGCAATAGGTGGAAGTCTGATCCGTATGTAGCAGTTGAATGATTTCTGGGGAACCCTTCCTATAAAATCAAACATGAGGGATTATTAGGTCCAATTAAAACATACCACCAGCAAAACCCGCTTCATATAAGTCGGGAGGTTAGGAAGCCTTGGACTACATGTTGGGTACCAAAGAAGCGAGGGATCTTTGAGGAATGACTTGACACAGCAATAAGGTGTGTGCAAAGCAGTCCCAGAAAGGGAATGATGCATCTTAGAGTGAGGAGGGAAGTGGCCTTTATTATAGAATCACCCCATCCCTAGGTGACCATAATGTCTAATCTGATTCTAGCAGCCTTAGCCAGGATTAGAGGTTACTTTACCTCAGTTTCCCTGAAATAGGTAGTAGTGGTGACGATGACATTGATACCTCAATGGTGATGGTCCTTAGCTTATTTACATTTAATATGTTTAAATCAGGGTAAAAAAGACTCTGAGGGTTCACAGAGCCCAAACTCAGTGTCTCCTGAGCCCGTTGATGAATTGTATGGCCTTCAGTGATTTTGACATGAAACATTTGGAGGATCAACTGAGGTGTCCCAAATAATACATTTGAGTGTAGTGTATTCTTGACCCTATTTTGGGTGGCTCCCAGCAGTATGTGTTGGGTTCTGAGATGTGAGGGTTCAGTTTTACTCGGTTCTTTTCACCAAAATTATCACAAGTTCGGATTAGTTCAGATTAATTTTATTGGCCATCCAAAACACATGATAGCCAATAGCCAATAAGATGCCATTTCTGAGATCCAAATATATCCGAGTAAAACTGAACCCGCACATCTTTAGTTCTGAATGAGTTGGTTGAGTTATTATACTGTTTAGTACAGATAACTATTGTACAAGTAGTGTCCAGGTAACCAGAGCAGATTCTGGGGCCAGAACACCAAGGGGAGAGTGAACCCCCATGGACCCCTTTAAATAAGAGGGAGTGTTAGTAGAGTTTAAAAGATTGAGAAAAGTTATGTATATGTTGGATTACTATATATGTAATAACAATTATACTTTAAAGTAAAGGTACAAAAGACTATTGTTAATGGCCCTTGTGAGAAGCTTCCAAGTGTTTCTAGAAACCCATGCTGCTGGACTGCTGAGGGAAGTGTGATGACTAGGCAGGAGAGCCTTGCGGATAGAGAGAGAGTGAAGCTATAAAAAAGCAGGAGCCTGGTGGGAAAGTCAGTTCCATTCAGGCTGAGAGCAAGTGGGGTGTGGTCGCATATGTATGAGGAAAGGCGGTCTTAGCTCTTGTGTGACAGAGCAGACAGAATTATATGCTGGCATTAATCTGGTGAGGAGCATCTGTCAAAGCCACTACTGCATCTTTATGTTAATGCCACAGCAAATGGGTATCCTATTGACCTGCCAACCAACAGTAGTGCAAATCTGCCAAGAGGCACTGTGGCAGACCATCAGCCGCTCCATTGAAAATGACATCTGCAACACCTACACACCTGTTAGCCACCCCCCAAGCTACAACCAAGAAATGCCCATTGAAATTGCATGGATCTGTTACAAGTCCAGTCCAGGACTTGCACATGGCTCAAGATTCTCCTGCTACTCTCCCCACTGGATCTGCTCCCAGGAGATCAGGACAGCTGAGACCAGGGCTGGGTTCCTCCCAGGTCACCTGATGAGTCCTTCCTCTATTTTTACACACTGGAGTCTAGCTGCCTTGCCAGCTATAGCGTTTATTTCACAGCGCTCGGCTCAGCTGCATGGTCAGCTATTTTCTTCCAGCTATTTCTCCGTGGACTGTTACCCGGCTTCTTAGCCACTCCAGCAGCCATTTTCCCACAGCCTGCATACCCGGCTTCATAGCTACTCCAGCAGCCATTCTCCCACAGCCTGCATTCTCAGCTTCTTAGCCACTCCAGCAGCCAATCTCCCACAGCCTGCATACCCAGCTTCTTAGCCACTCCAGCAGCCATCCTCCCACAGCCTGCATACCCGGCTTCTTAGTCACTCCAGCAGTCATTCTCCCACAGCTCGCACTTTGGCCTCAAGCCACACCATCGGACTCAAGCCACAACTTCGGACTCAAGCTGCATCATCGGCCTCATGCCACATCATCGGCCTCAGTACATAACATCGGACTCTAGCCATAACATCGGCCTCAAGCCATAACATCGGCCTCAAGCTGCATCATCGACCTCAAGCCGCAACATCGGCCTCAGGCCATAACATCGGGCTATAGCTACAACATCGGCCTCAAGCCGCAACATCGGTCTCAGGCCATAACATCGGGCTCTAGCCACAATATCAGCCTCAAGCAGCATCAACAGTCTCAAACTGCAACATCGGCCTCATGCCACAACATCAGCTGCAAGTCGCTACCTTGGCCTCAGCTGTTCCACCCAGCCACTCAGCCAAATCCTTGGCACCAGCTTCATCTTCACCGGTTGGTCCACTGCTACAGCTATCTGGTGCAAACACCTCCATTAGTGTCAGCTTACTATCGATAAGACTTTTCCTTCCACCAGGTCTGCACCGCTCTTCCACAGGGATTCTTGGGTGTCGGATCCCCGACATCCGTAACAGGATCTCCATGCAATTTTGATCTGTGTTCCCTGGTGGTAGCCATCAGGACACTTATGCAGTGCATCTCGGACTCATGCAAAGAGGGGTGCTTGCGCTGATGCTTTCCCTGTGTCTGACTCAGAATCAGCCCTTAGAGTTTAAGATTATTGTGAGTGTGTGTGCGGATTCCACTATGGGAACATAATCCAAATATGTTAAGGGAGGCAGTGTCAGACTGGAGCACAAAGGGCCCACCGGGGGAATGCAGTGGTAGGGGCCCATGCTTTGGGGTGTGACCAGTTACCACAGGGATGGGGTCAGCCCCAACAGAGGCTTGGACAGAGAATGGAGACCATGTAACTGACCCTATAATAGTGTAACAATGCATAATTCAAGTGTACAGTCTGAAACCTGACATTAGAACAAGTGGTGGGGCCCCCAGGCAGTGGGGCCCACCGGGGATTTCCCCTGTACCCCTGTGGGCCAGTCCAACCCTGAAGGGAGGGATCACAGGAGGTTGCTGAAGTGTAATTTCAGCACTAAGGAAAAAGTAGTTCATTAACAAAGAAAAGTAAGTCTACAATCAGTGTCAGTTTAGGAATAATCAGTATTATTTTACTAGAGTCTGAGCACAATATCTAACATAGTGAGAATATTAATAACACTTGCAACAAATAAATGCACATGTTTCTAATGCTGTTTGCACATGTAACAGATAGATCTGCAGATGACAGTTGTTCATACACACTGAACAACCATCATCTGTCATCTAGCCGCAGGTTCCGCTGGCCGGGAAGCATTCGTGCATACCTCTCCGTGGCCTCTGCTGCAAGTGTATGGGTGGTTGGCTGACCGCCTGTACACACAACACGATGCCCCAATATATCTGCAAATATGTTGGGCATCAGCTGTGCGGCACAGCTGGCACCATATGTCTGTGAACGATGTCGTTCACAGACATATCGCTGGTACACACTGACTGATGCACACAATATATATTGGCCAATCAATGATCGACCAATATATCTGCCAGTGTGTACTAAGAATATAAGTAAGTGGGTTAACTGAATGACTTTGCTTCTATTATGCAATATGCTTATGAAATTCATGTTAGGTATGTTAATGGTTGTTTATATTGTATTACCCCTGTCAAGAAGAAAATACAGAAGTATAGATCTGGTTCAATAAACTCTTTTGCTTTTTCTAAGTGTTATTTATTACTGCGTAATTCGCTAGTTGGAGATAAGGTCAAAGATAGAGGTATTGTAAATTTTTATTTAAAGTGAGAGGTTAATACATCTGGCTATTGCGATAACTTTTGTTCATCCTGGAGGTGTTCCCAAGTCCACTTCAAAGTATCAGTTAAAACCAGAGGCTTTGGTGGAGGCACCTAAAAATGGATAAGGTAACATCATAAGGGAGAAGGTTTTAGTCTAAGTAATCAGGGAAAACAATAAAATACTAAACGCTCAACACTTGGTTACACAAAAGTTTGAGAAAACTGTAAGTATGGATCTACAAACTTTTTGTGATGACGTTTGGGGATCAAATGCGGATGATAGGCATTCCTACAATGAATACCAGTTTACCTTAATGCACACAGATATCAGCTGGGCTAGCAGAAAACAGCCTACAATTGCCTTGTCTACTACCAAAGCAAAGTATATGAGAGTTGATAGATAGTACTTTGAGCAATGTGAGATATATAGTTAGTGAGGAGAATCTTGCTGATGTTAACAAAAGCTTTGACGTCACATGTACTGACTGTCATTCTATTAAAATGTTGGCTGGAATGTATTTGAAATACTGATGTATTATACTTGTTTATACCTTCTTGTGTTTTTGGTTACATATGTGGTAAGTCTGATTTTGTGTAACCAGAGACAGCCTTGAGCGAAAGTGTGTGGAATATGCACCCTGCGCTGTCTCTGTCCGGCACTAGGACCCCAGATTGCCAGAGGTATGACCTCCGACCTTGTGATACTGCACATGCGAGGCCATAGCGCACGTTTTCAGCTCCATCCTCCATGCTAGAAAGACATGCCCCTGGGATTCACCCCCATGTTACACACACATACAGAGATGTCTTTATAGAGGCCAGTACCCTCTGTTAGTTCCACTGCAATACCAGCACTGTACCAATGCATGTATAGCACCAATGTGTATGCTCCACTGCCACCACTGTATGTACAAACGCAGGTGTGTGCTCCTACCTGTCACACACTACCTGCGCTCCCCTGGAAGGATCTGGTACATACATTATATAAGTGATGTATAGAGTACCTGTTATACATACCTACTGCATTAACCATGTGTTATCCTGTAAACCTGTTCTGCTTGGTTACAGTGGCGTAAGTTCATCCTAGACGTCTGGAGGCAAGTTATAATTTGGTGCCCCCCACATCACAGCCGCTGACATTACAATGTAGCAATTCGCATGCAGACAGGCTATAGATAGACGAAGTAAGCAGCTGATGGTCTGACATGGAGCTCTCCACTAGTGTATGGTGGCTTCTCTGGTGCCGGGAAGGGGTGCTATGTATTGGGCGGCCATAACGGTACACTCCGGGTACATAGTAACAGCCCTAAGTGGGGTGAATATGTTGTGGACAATGGAGGAGGTGCCCCTTCAGTGCTGGCGCCCAGCAGCAGGTGCCTCCATTGGCTCCCATAGTTATGCCCCTGCCTGGTTAATAAACCTAAAAACTGGTTAAGTAAGTTATCTAATATGTGGCCTAACCTCCATTAACACACTGCTAATGCCTTTATCAACTATAGGATCTGCCAATATTAACTTCCTGCCCTCAAGAGATGCTTCTTAACTAGATTCTAAAAAAGTAATGCTTCTGTTCAATTTAAAAAAAAAAATGACCAACAGTATTTTAGCACATGTAGTCGGAGAAAACGTGCAATAGAAATCATGGGGATACATTCGGCATCCCTGCAGTCAAGATGCTGATGCTTACATTACCGGCGCAAGAATCCCGATGCCGGTCAGAATCCTAGCAGTAGCAGGGTTGGGTTAGGTTTAGAGTTAGGCACTAGGGGGAGAGGGAGGATTAGGTTTAGGGTGTGGGGAGGAGGAGCTTAGGTTTAGGCACTAGGGAGGGAGGTTAGGGTTAGGTACCAGGGAGGGAGGGTTAGGGTAGGGAGAGGTGGAGGGCATCGGGATTCTGGCCAATGGGATCCCGAGCGCCGGCATCCTGTGCCCAAAGTGAAATTATGATATCTGTCTAAAATATTTAGATACACAAAGGGTCTATTATAACCCAAAACCTGGTGCTAGTTTTTTTCGAGTTTTCGAATATACTGTATATCTATAAAAAACAATATAATTTAAAAATTCTTTATATTCACATGTACACCATATAATAGGATATATAGTGAGATATATAAAAATATAAACTCCCCACCTGTACCAAACCACTTACTAGTAGGTCCAAAAAAGGTGAACTGCTACAATAAAAATAAATGTAAAATGACTGTGGCATTGGGGGATATTATCAGTAAAATCTGTGCTTATCTGTTCTCACTACTGTGCACCACATAGGCTGTCCTATATAATAGTACGTGTATGTATTGTATATAATTTTTTTGCTTGTTTTTCCTGTTGTTTTAATCAGTGTTCTACTCTGCTGTAATTTTTTTTAGATGGGATGTTGTCTGCTCAGTTTGCCCACACTGTATCTACCTTGTCTACATTAAAGACACTTTTTTGAATTGTCAAAAGGTGTTTTCAATACAGAGCTGGACACATTTTATGGTGGTTATTGTTATGTAGTCGTGTGTGGGGACTGTGGTCTGCATTTGGGGGATGGGGGTGAGTGATCACTTAAAATATGATGATCAGGTAAAGGCAGTTGGCTGGCGCCTGCTGTAACTGGCAGGCCCAGTGACAGGGGGGGACAAAGGGGACACTTGTACCGGGTCCCAAGACTCTGAGGGGCCTCAGGAGTTTTGGGAGCCCAGTTCATGTGTCCCCCTTGCCTCTGCAGACAGGTACCAGCTGTGTAAGCAGGGCACCTGGCATGATGATTGCGGCTAGATGCTCCCAACTAGTCCTGGCAAACACAGAGAGGCTGGACCGACACAACATGCATGACATCATGATGTCATAAGACCGAGGAGCCGCCGGGTGTAAGAGCCCCCAGAGAAAACTGAAAAATACAGGCAAACGCAGCAGGTAAGTGTTGGCTGAGGACGGGCTAGAGAGTCACGGGTTGGGTGGTGGGGAGCTACAGATGAAGAGGGTGGTAGACTCAGGGGCTGGGGGAGATGTGACAGGGGCTGGGGAAGAGGGGGGCATGTGACAGGGACTGGGGAAGAGGGGGAAATGTTACAGGGTGGGGAAGAGGGGGAGATGTGACAGACACAGGGGCTGTGTGTGAAGGACATGGGAAGAGGGGTGTGTGACACAGGGGTGTGTGATGGAGGGCTGTGTGACAGAGGGGCTGGGGAAGAGGGGTGTGTGAGACACGGGCTGGGGAATAGGGGTGTGTGAGACACAGGCTGGGAATAGGGGTGCATGTGTGATGGGCTTGGATAAGGACTAGGAGAGGGTATAAGGGGCCCCAAAAACATGAGTGTACTGTGCTGTAACTGTAGTGCGGTCCATGCACAGACATGAGCCACTGGTCCAATGCACATTTCACTGTATGGTGGCTTGGTCAATGCCCAAGGGAAGGTAAGAATCTCCAGAGATCTACAAATACAGAACACTATGCACTGACTGAATCACTGCCACTTCCAGTACTGAAAAATGTGCCAGAGGTTTGGGTATATGGCATACCATGAGGAAACCAAAAGCAAGGCACCATGGATACAGTTTAGGACTATTATTATTGTGGAGTGTGGAACATTTATTTATGCTGGAGACAGGGCATTTTATGTTTTTCATTGGTTAATATAATTATTGTTTAAATGAGAAGGGTATTTAAAGAGAGTTATGCAGGATTCCCCTATACCTTGAAAAAGATCTCTCTTGGTGTTCAAAATGCATTGGTGGTGGGACCTCCTGCAGCTAGAAAAAGAACTTATCTGGAAAGAAAGAAGGACTGCTTGCAGTGACTAAGATCCCAAACACATTTTACTGCAAAAAAACCTTCTTATTTCCAGTAGGAGTCCAAATCACCTGTTTGAGATTTTTTTATGTTTTATTGGTTATACGTTTGATGTATATTGTAATAAAATGTTTTATACTATGAACCTTTTTTACTTTCAGATTTATTAACACTGCTGGCTGAGTAACATTCCCAGGCTTGGGAAAGAAGATTCACAATAAGGGCAGGATGCAGCAAGCCGTGAAAAAATGCGGTTAAACCCCAAAAATGCTGGTTTGAGCGCATTTTTCATATGCACCAATCCCCGGAGTGCGAAGCACTCTGGGACTTGGCAGCAGTGGGTACCGCCATCTTCCTAGACCCAGAAGCCCCTCCACCGCGAAGGGCCGCTCTTACCGACAGAGCAGTCCTTTGCGGGGATAGTAATGCATACCAGTGTTACCAACGCCAGCATGCATGCAATGACTGGCAGAATGCATCGCATCACAAGTGTTTTATTTTACATGCCTATAATCCAGTTGGAATCTGTTAGTACTATGATTAGGGGGTGATCCCATCACATAGTTTCTCTAACAGTGGTGGCCTGTCAATTCACTATACAGTGCATCTGGAAAGTATTCACAGTGCTCCACTTTTTTCACATTTTGTTATTACAGCCTTATTCCAAAATTGAATAAATTCATTTTTGGCCTCAAAATTACTGTATATACACAATATCCCATAATGACAACACATAAAAAGTTTTTTTGTTTTTTTTTGCAAATTTAATAAAAAAAAAAACTGAGAAATCACATGTACATAAGTATTCACAGCCTTTGCTCAATACTTTATTGATGCACCTTTGGCAGCAATTACAGCCTCAAGTCTTTTTGAATATGATGCCACAAGCTTGGCACACTATCTTTGGGCAGTTTCGCCAATACCTCTTTGCAGCACCTCTCAAGATCCATCAGGTTGGATGGGAAGCACCGGTGCACAGCCATTTTCAGATCTCTCCAGAGATGTTCAATCGGATTCAAGTCTGGGCTCTGGCAGGGCCACTCAAGGACATTCACAGAGTTGTCCTGAAGCCACTCCTTTTATATCTTGGCTGTGTGCTTAGGGTTGTTGTCCTGCTGAAAGATGAACCGTCGCCCCAGTCTGAGGTCAAGAGCGCTCTTGGGCAGGTTTTCATCCAGGATGTTTCTGTACATTGCTGCATTCATCTTTCCCTCTACACTGACTAGTCTCCCAGTTCGTGCTGCTGAAAAACATCCCCACAGCATGATGCTGCCACCACCATGCTTCACTGTAGAGATGGTTTTGGCCTGGTGATGAGCTGTGCCTGGTTTCCTCCAAACATAATGCCTGCCACATTGACGCCAAACAGTTCAATCTTTGTCTCATCAGATCAGAGAATTTTGTTCCTCATGGCCTGAGAGTCCTTCAGGTGCATTTTGGCAAACTCCAGGCAGGCTGCCATGTGCTTTTTACTAAGGAGTGGCTTCCCTCTGGCCACTCTACCATACAGGCCTGATTGGTGGATTGCTGCAGAGATGGTTGTCCTTCTGAAAGGTTTTCCTCTCTCCACAGAGGAATGCTGTAGCTCTGACAGAGTGACCATCGGGTTCTTGGACACCTTCCTGACTAGGGCCCTTCTCCCACGATCGCTCAGTTTAGACGGCCGGCCAACTCTAGGAAGAGTCCTGGTGGTTCCGAACTTCTTCCATTTACAGATGATGGAGGCCACTGTGCTCATTGAGACCTTCAAAGCAGCAGATATTTTTCTGTACCCTTCCCCAGATTTGTGTCTCGAGACAATCCTGTCTTGGAGGTCTACAGACAATTCCTTGGACTTCGTGCTTGGTTTGTGTTCTGACATGCACTGTCAAGTGTGGGACCTTATATAGACAGGTGTATGCCTTTCAAAATCAAGTCCAAACAACTGAATTTACCACAGGTAGACTTCAATTAAGCTGTAGGAACATCTCAAGGATGATGAGTGGAAACAGGATGCACCTGAGCTCAATTTTGAGCTTCATGGCAAAGGCTGTGAACACTTATGTACATGTGATTTCTTAGTTTTTTTTTAATTAAATTTGCAAAAATCTAAAAAAAAAACTTTTTACACGTTCTCATTTTGGGATATTGTGTGTAGACTTTTGAGGACAAAAATGGATTTATTCCATTTTGGAATAAGGCTGTAACGTAAAAAAGGTGGAAAAGGGGAAGCGCTGTGAATACTTTACGAATGCACTGTACCTAATTCAAAAGAACACTATGGATTTAGCCAACCTATGTTAATTGTTAATTTTGTATTCTCTGTTTATTATTTGAGGTCTAACTGACTGTGGAGGGGTACTCAAGACACGACAGATTGAAAGAAAAGTATTCCTAGCTTTATACTATTTTACAAAGCACCATTGTACCCAGTTTTTTTTCTTTATTTCTATGCTTGTATATGGGGTATAGGAGTAGCCACTATAATTGGTGTATAAAAGCATCTTTGGTTACACACTATGAGATACTACCCTTTTCTGAATTTCTGTTTAATACACCATTGAGAGCAACACTATGTTTCATTTTAGAGATAATAGAAAAAAACAGACTAGAGTCCCTATTTGATTCTTTATATGAGGATATCGGTCTAGTAGATGAGGACTTGGAAAATGTTATGAAAAAAATAGAGAAATATCTCGTTAAAGAGAGTCCTATGTGGTGGGAGGTGGCAATCCTTGAAAAGTATATCACCTACCAATTATTAAAATTTAAGAAAAGGGCTTCCTTTTCTACAGCTTCAGAAAAGTAAAAAAATTATTGTGACTCAATTATAAGGAATTGTTTATTTTCCCTAATAAACCTCATTATAGAGGAGAGGAGAAAGGATTTGACAAAAGTAGAAGAGAGTGAAAATCATAGACTGCTTATTAGCCTTTTTTCAGAATTAGCTGAATGTAAATGGAAAAGTCTATTGAATCGAAACTCATGAGAACTGAAAAAATCCTTAAAATACAACAGAAAACAGAAAAGCAGTAGTGTAATGGTGCACAGATCGATTAATTTGTAATTAAAATATAACTTTTATTAAGTATTCATTAATAAATAACTCCCCTCCGGGAATAGATTGTCGAAGTATTAAAAAATGATAGAATATAGAATAAAATGTGAAAAAAATTGTTTAAAATAATGTGCCTTGGGTCTTATCACACCATTCAAAGGAAAATACTTATAGTTTCTTAGATAACATTGGTCACTATTGTCGATTCTCTTGATCTGATGATCATTAAGATATGTGTCTCTATTTTGTCTATTTGTTAAGTGTGATATATGATTCAAATGAATAAAGTATATGATTTGACACAAATTGTGTCAAATAGAGCACCTAGCTGTCACATGTGTAGATGACATATATATGCATAAAAATTAGTCCAGAAGTGCCATTGTAGATAATAAGATGTATCCTTTGAATGGTGTGATAAGACCCCAGACACATTGTTTTAAAAAAAAACTGCAAATTTTTTTCAATATTCTATCATTTTTTAATACTTTGCCAATCTATTCCCAGTGGGGAATTATTTCTTAATGAATACTTAATAAAAGTTATATTTTAATTACAAATTATTCGATCTGTGCATCATTATACTACCGCTTTTTTGTTCTCTGTTGTATAATTACTTGGTAGTTGGTAGCACACCCCCTGTTCTAATATAATAGGCAGTCGATCTCCTGCTTTATAAATCTTTGGGGGTTATCGATTTGAACCAGTGCAGTAGCTTCCTTTGTTCTATTAAAATTTCTTAAATTCAAAGAATTTTAAAAAGTTCCATAGAGATAAAAATTAAATTCTGTTGAGCTAAATCAATTTGGTAAATCATAAAGATTTGAGAAGGGCCGTACATGAGGTTGGAATTAAAGTGGCCAAAGGAAGAAGTTTTGGTAAAAGAACCCAAAAATGTTGTTTAATTGTATATAAACCTACTTAACCTACCAACAGCATTATATATGAAATCAAGAAGAGATAGATAATTTACCCTTCCATTGGAGTAGAGAAATAAGAGATATTTATACTCAAAGAAAAAATGATAGAAAAAACACAGTTTACAGTTCCTGTATATAACAGATCCCGATTTTTCGATGATGAATATCCAACATCTTCCTCCAATATTTTTTAGGACAGAAAGGTGGTTTAAATACCAAGTGTCGCTAAGCAAAATACAGAGGAAAAAGAAGGGAAAAAGACTAAGGGCCTCATTTATCAACGAGTTTTATCACATGCAACAAGTGATTAAACTCATTGTGTATGATAATGGTGCTCCAGCTAATCAGCTCCTAAGTGTCATTTGTTTGAAAAATTACAGTTGGGAGCTGATTGGCTTGAGCACCATTTTTTTTATCACTCGTTGTGAATGATAAAACTCGTAGATAAAGGAGGCTCTAAATCCTTTAGGAAAAAATAGTTAAAAAGAAAAGGATTACTGAACAACATAAATGTAGGTCAGATTATGATTCAGGAACCTCCATTAGGTGAAAATCTTTACCCTCAGCTCTCACATTCTGAAACACCATGAAAAAACATTGGTAGAAAAAGGTATAAAGATTGCCCATGCATCAAAATGTAATAATGTCTCCCTTTATATGGAAGAAGTAACAGATAATGGAATTTTGGAGGGTGATCACTGCCCCATTTAGGCCATAATCTATCTTCTTCACATCACATTTAATACATAATTCCTAGGATATCTAAAATACAATTTAATTTACAAATAAAGATTAGTATTAAACAATCTTAAATCAAATGACAATCTAGCTATTAAGACCCCAGATAAGGGTGGGGGTTTAGTACTTATGAATACTGCAGCCTATGAAAAAAGTAATGAGACTATGAAAAATAAGTAATTAAATAATAATACATACAAAAGACTAAGGAATGATCCAACTGAGACTTTTTTAAACCAGCTACAAACCCTTGTGGATATATATGAGAGTAGAGGCACCTTAAGTAAAGTTGAGTCTACATTTTTAATCACTGATAAACCTATCATCCCCATTTTATAAACACATCCTAAAATTAATTAAAGTATCAGGAATAGGATCAATCACAGCAAACCTGAATATACAGTATATAGAGTATCATCTTCAACCCTTTGTCGCAAAAAAACCCCAAACATTTGAAAGATACAAGATATATTGATATATTAGTCAAAATAAAATGGGAAAAAATTATCTATTAGTTAGTATAAATGATCTAGTATAAAAGTCTGCACTATCATAGAGTATACTCAATATATTGAAGACATCTCTAAGAGCCAAAAAAAACAGAGATTAATAAAGAATTGCAGAATTGTATTATTAAAGAAATTGATTTAATTCTGTAGCACAATTCTTTTCTCCTTAAAGAGGATTTTTATATTAAAAAATTTGGCACAGCAATGGACATCAGGTTTGCCCCTAGTTATGCAAATATTTTTATGGGCTAGTGGGAAGAGGAAACCATATGACATAATAATCCATACAGGGGAAACTAGTGTCCAGGTCAAAATATATAGATTATATTTTTTTCATTTGGAAGGGGAAGAGTGCCAGACTTCTGTACTTTTTAAATAATAATGAATGTAATATTAAATTAACTTTTGTCCATTAGAGGTAGTGATCATGGTGGATGTCTCTTAAAATTGGAAAATATGTGAATATACATATTGAACACTATTTTTCCTTACAAACTGAAGGCCAAATCAGGCCGATTCAAGTTGGTTCGCAAGGCTGCGTTCGCAGGCAAACCGCTTGCTGCAAAAATATGCTAATGAATGCAATCGCATGGTAACTGCAGCTCTATACCAAGATGCCCACCACTGTATAAAGCTACCCACTTCCCATGACATGCATCTGCAATTCAGCTAAAACTTTGGTACCATTGAGTAACATCAGAACCATCCGCACAGTTTGGTTGACCTGACCCTAACACAAACTGCTAAACTTCCTTAATTATGCACACCCCTGTAATGGCATTTAAACACCTAGGCACACCTGCATTTCTCTGACCACCCCCCATCACCACCCTCAAATGGTCACTTCCTATCAATAACTGTGTGAAGACTCTGCGTGCTCACTGTGATTGCTTCCTGATCACAGTGGCTAGTTCGCGCACTGCATCTTATACGTATGCGCAAAATGTAAACATCGACTGGCTGCATGCGAACGCAGCTTTGAGATCCAACCTGAATCAGGCCCTTAATGAAAAACTTTTGCTCAATGTTTTCTTAAGTAACTAATTCCTATTCAATGTACAATTTTGAGTAGGTATAGTAGTTACACCAGCTTGACTGCACCACCTTATACAGTATATTCTTGCACTTCATAATATGGTGTTGAGATGTAATAAGATTGAGTCTGATCTTGTGTGATTGTGTTTATAATTTTCCCTGTTTGGTCTGTGTTTAGAGTTTATATGTACTCTCTTTACAGAGTATTACGATCTCCCATTGGGCTATAGAATTAGATTGACACAGAATGTGTTTACATCTAGTGCTATCTGAATTGGATATTTCTTTTTGATTATATAGTCCATATGTACTGACCTATACATAAGTATAACATGTATCTTACTATTAGCATCGATTAGGAAATAAAGATCAATTTAATTCCTCCTGTCTGTACTATACATGCACTGCTTATATAGTATCATATTCCTGTGTATAGTAATCATGTATCGTGCATCATTACATTCTATCATATGTAAACTGGTTTCCCTAGGTGTGGGTGATTGTGGCCCGGGGAGATGCTTCTGCAGTGCTGCATGTGATTACCATAGTAACTCGATGCATTATTATGTGTATTAAAATAAGCACACTTTTCTGTGAATTAGCAGCTCCACCATTTTGTGAGTGACAGCAATCTCACTGTGTGAGAGTGCTGAATCTGCAGTTAACCACAGGGTGTGATGGCATACCATATCTATATTGAGCAAGGAACATATCCATTAAGGCATCAGCCTTAATGATCATAATTTCATTGCTTTTTTAAGTTTGAGTGGCAGAAACTCAGTATGTTTTGTGAAATTTGAGATCATGTCTAATGAAGCCTTAATGGGACAAGCGAAATTGTAAAGTTTTTTGTCTATCGAATTTCATTGCTTTTTTTACCTTATTAACCATATCAATCATGTGTGCCTCTATTATAATCCTAAATTACTTTAGTATAAATGACCTAACTCACTCATGTACCCCAGTATAATCCCATGTCATATCAATCATATGTGCCTCAGGGGATGTAGCTATGAGACCACCGGTCTCAATACCGACATCGGAATCCCAACAAGGGACTTAAGATAGGTGTCAAAATACAGACGCCTATCTTAATCCTGATGCTAGAACACCGAACATCAAAGGACATCAGCCCAAACAAGGTAAATCCGGGGCACCCTTAGCGTTAGCCATGCGGGGAGGGTTAGGTTTAGGGAGCATAGCAGGGTTAGGTTTGGTGTGGGAGGTTAGGGTCAGGCACCTGTCGAAGCTGAAATATTGGCTGAGACAAGTTCAGTTTAAAATTTAATCGTGGCAACGCCATCTTGCAAATGGCCGCAAGACTCCATTTTGGAAATGAGATCGCAAGACACCATTTTGTGGCCAGCGTCAATTCAAGTTATAACTCAGGAGCTAAGAACAGATGGCAATGTTTTTGTTAACCTACCAAGGGCAACTGGAAAAACAAGCTTTCTGAGTAAAAGTAAATAAGAATAGACAATGGGTATTTTTACATACAAATTGGGAATCCCTGGATGCAGATAAAGTATAGTTGTGGCAATTGTAATATAATCCAGGCATTGATCTACACAATTGGATTTGTCTGAATCCTAGACAGGATGGCCCCAAACTCCACAGCTTGAGGTGGTAATACATTTGCATTTCACACAAGAGTCTGTGAGAACAAAAGAGGTTTTGTTTTCCTTTGAACACACAACAGGTGGGGGCCTTCTGACAGAGGGCATGTAGAACTACAACCCTCAGCCATCCACACTGCTGGATGTTCATTTCGTTTATGAGAGATTATGCACTTAAATCTCACCCATTAATAACTAGCGTCCTTATACCAAACCCCGAATACCCACACACTACATATTCGAACACAAGGTTCCATTAGCATCAAATTGTATGATTCAAGTTGGTTAAGTTAGTTTAAATGCTAAGAAATAGAGGTTTTTGATAACTAAGGTATTATACATGATAAGCAAGGTGTGTTTGGTTTCGTTCTGATGCGTATGCTTTTTACAGCATCCCGGTGTTATCGGAGGAGAGATCGCATCATGCAAACTCAAGTTACGGATCTCAGAACTTACAAGCAACAAAATGTTTAGCTGATGGAATGTTACAGGAGGCGTTACTAGAAAGACCCCTGTTGTCGGAGGCAGGGAAAGTCTATTTGAAACAACCTGTTAAATGTGCCGTAACATATGCTTCTCCTCTGGGAACCAATGAGATCAGCAGGAAGTTTTCCCTTTGTCCTGTTTCAGTCTGGGGGGGAATAAATACATGTGTCCAAATACTGGTTTGCCAGTGCATGCTGAATTTTGGGTGTACTGAGGATCTCTAGTCTGAGGTCTATCTCTGGGTCCGGAGGCACAGCGTAAGTATACTGTACTTGGGTCTGTATTATTTCCTTTTACGCCTAACTTGTGTATGTATAGATTGCGTGTAACTGACTGTACTTTTACCTGAATAATACTTGTGCGTTGGAACCACAGATTCAACTTCTGTCTTTATTTGCGGTTATACTGCATACGCAATTAGCGTTCTGTTTAGAGGTTATAGGCAGGTTTTTGTCTTAGAGGTTATAGGCAGGTGAATCTTAGAGGTTTATAGGAAGGAATATACTAAAGGTTAATACGGACGATTCAACAGTTGGGGGCTCATAGGTTTATCACACTATCTGATACACGATAACACTCGGTCAGTCCTCTCTCAGCAAAAGGGTGGAGGCGCCTTTTGAGAGACGCATTAGTCTTTCATTACCACAGTGTTGCTGAGAGCGTACTGCCGGTTATTGTGTAGAGGAAGCGCTGATTAGAATCCAGGGACAAGAGAGGAAAAAAAGTATGTTTTTACTCTGTTGATAGAACCTTGTGTTTAGAGGGGTGCTGCAGTATTGCGTATGCAGCTAAAATGCATTTTTGCGTACGCAGTTAAAAAAAGTAATTATACGCTTCTGTGGTAGTCGCATAATTGTGTATGCGGCCGATCGCACAATAGCGTATACGCACTTCCGGTTCTGCTGCCACGTGTTTGAACAAAGCCATTGAGGTTTAAATTTTTTTTCTATCTACCAATATCTGGGTTAACGTTTATTTTCTGCGCAGAGAAAAAGTGTGTAACAGTGAGTGTATTGTTGGTAGGGGTAATTTATTCCCTAAAGTTAAGGGTACTGTATGATCCTTAAGGGCTAGGTGCAAGGGTTTGCCTAGTCGTTCGGTAAGCAGCTTTACTGTTCTAAACACAGTAGCAGGTGTACATGTTGTCTTTGTTGTATAGAGGTGCGTGAGAGTGGCCGACATATAAACTCTCATAGGTCTGGAAGTTACCTTACTAAAGCTTATCCGGGTCTGGAAGTTGCCTGTTTAAAAACTTATCTAGGTGTGGAAGTTGCCTTATCAAATCTTATCCAGGTGTGTGGACGCCGCCGACTTAAATCGTTCACAGGTAAGTGAAAGTATCTTGATTGTCTTTCACCAGCTTAAATTTTTATTGAAAAGCGTAGGAGTTGTCTCAGAATGGGAGCCACGCAAACAGTAGAAATGTTAGGCAATGATGTGCTGCTAATGGAAGCGCCGATCGGGTCGGCCCATCGTATCATGCATACCAAGTACGGTACTTATGCAATAAGGTATTGTGATATATGGTTTAATATGACGAGAAAGAGTGTTAGACCGTTTCCCAGAATTGGTAGTTTTGACAAAAATGTGTTAGATAATGTCCAGGATCACATCAGTATGGTGCGATCCCGAGAGAAAAAGATTAAGTATTTTGAATGTTTAAAAATAATGCAGCATGAAGGGGATGCTTGGCTTAAAAATGTGCAAACGACGCAAACTAGCGTTGCGAATGCATTGCCAGAAAATACATCCACGACGCTGAGTTGCAATACGGGCGAGCCGCAAATTGGCGCGCACGTGCGGCAAAGTAGCGTCGTGGAGAGTATTGCCAGCAGTTCACGCTCACCTCCCCCACCTTATGTGGATGGAGGTGCAAGTACAGTTACCAAAAATACCAATAAAAATGTAACAAGTAATTTGTACCCCCTCTTAAGTAACCATAAAGAAAATGTTTATGATGTAGAAGATGAGCCTATTGTAATGTCTGCCATTTCCCATGCTGTGCAAATGATAGATGCTGCATCACCACAATCATGGGTGGTGCCGCCATCTCCATCGGTAACAGCAAGGGAAGTGTTAATACACTCTGCACCCATTGAGGAAGTTGTTAATACCATACGTAGCAGCAGCAGATTAAACCCCCAGCCAGGTAACCAGGTCAGAGGTGGCAACGCTGCCGGTCTGCATCCCATTCGGACAATAACTGTTCCAAATGGAAATGCGGATGCAAACGGTATAGTACCCACGAGGGAAGTAGTGATGCATTGTCCATGGACAAGGGCAGAACAAAATTCCATCATAAATGATTTCCCTGATCCAAAAAAAAGAATTAGCCAAATGTCAAAGATTTTTGAGAAATTTGGGTAGTTCTCATGAGCCCACAAATAAAGATTGGTGTGTGGTGTTAAGGGCCTGCCTGCCACGCAATACCGACGTGACAAAATTTATCACGGACTGTGTATTGGATGGCGACGTTCCCTTAACAGAACAAGTAAACCAAGGTAACATTTCCCGCATTGTGATTCAATTGGGTGTATATTTTCCAGTAGTAGTTAACTGGAACAAAATCTTCACAGTCAAACAAAAAGAGAGTGAAACTGCAGAAGAATATTGCGACCGGGCTCTGCAGGCTATCACCCAGTACACTGGGATAGAAGAGATTAAAGATAGCATTCACCACAGGGGAATGATAGTCACGATATTAATGGATGGGTTAAAAGAGAATTCAAAAACTCGGGTTCAGACCTCACAGCCTGGCTGGCGGGGACTTACAATAGATAACCTCATAGAGTCTGTCATAGAACATGACAAAAACATCTCAAAAAAGAGGGAGACCCAGAGCGAAATATTAATGGCTGTCAGTATACAAGCTCTGGAGAGAATGACGTTAACATCACAGCCAACAGACACGCTTGCACTTGCACACACACTCATGTCAGAACAAGTTGCTCTCACTAACCCCACTCAACAACAAACACAACTCTATCCCACTAACCCAATGCAACCACAGGTCCCAGGATATCCACCCACTTCTTTTCCCCCACAATACCCTTACCCTCCCTATCCTTACCCATATCCACCACCTTTACCCTCTGCTCAAACTTCACAACAACACATGCTTTCACCTGAATCACGGACATGTTTTAATTGCAAACAAACAGGACACTTAAGTAGAAACTGCACAGTAAAAAGAGTATGGACCCCACATCAAGGAAAATCTAGACACCCCTCAAAGGATAATGTACCACTCTACAGTTTTAAAAGAAAATCCATCACAAGTAGATGAAATGTTGTCCCAAATTCCAGATTCCCTTTGGACAAAAGATGGACAGGACACTGGATTAATGGCAAACGTAAGCCCGGTAATGATAAACTTAAAAAGCGGTAGGCAAGCTCCAAAAATTCCCCAGTACCCACTAAAACAGGAAGTGGAACTAGGGGTGTTTCCAATAATCGAGCGATTATTGCAACAAGGAATTTTAGTTCGTACAGCTAGTGTAGCCAACAGTCCCATCTTTCCAGTAAAGAAGAGTGGTGGGAGAGGTTATAGGCTGGTGCAAGACCTTAGAGGTGTTAATAAGGTAGTAGAGAGCCAATTCCCTATAGTGCCAAATCCAGCTGTCATCCTGATGCAGATCTCACCAAATTCAACCCATTTCACTGTCATTGACCTCTGTTCTGCTTTCTTCTCTGAGCGTCTCCATCCTGACTGTCAGTACCTATTCGCATTCACATACAGAGGTGTGCAATATACATGGACACGATTGCCCCAAGGTTTCATAGACAGCCCCAGTATTTTCTCCCAGGCATTGCATGACTGTTTACAAGCTTTTCAACCTGCCAATGGATCAGTTCTAATTCAATATGTGGACGATTTATTGCTATGTTCTGACTCTTTTATGTCATGTGTGAATGATACTAAACTTTTGTTACTTCATCTCTCGCAAACAGGACACAAAGTGGCTAAGGACAAGTTACAGCCGTGCCAGCCCAGAGTAAAATATTTGGGACACTGCCTAACCCAGGGGTTACGACATCTCACAAATGATAGAATCCAGGCCATACAGAACATGACACTGCCGCAGAATCAACAGCAAATTCGTACCTTCTTGGGAATGTGTGGATATTGCCGAATGTGGATACCAGGTTTTTCTATTTTGGCCTTGCCTTTACAGGAACTAGTCTCTTCCTCAAAGCCCGATCGCATCATACACACTGAGGAATCAGAACAGGCTTTTCTTAATCTTAAGGATAGTCTGACAAAAGCTCCTGCATTGGGAATACCCGATTATGAAAAACCTTTTGATTTATATTGTACGGAAGCCGATGGTTGTGCTGCAGGTGTCCTTACACAAAAACATGGTGATGCCAGTAGGCCCGTAGCATACTACAGTGCCCAATTGGACACGGTAGCAAGATCACTCCCCACCTGTTTGAGAAGTGTAGCAGCTACCGCTTTACTGGTGAGTAAAAGTGAGGACGTAGTATTGGGCCATGATATGATTGTCTACACTCCCCATGCTGTATCTGTCCTGTTGAACTCAGCTCAAACCAGACACGTCTCCTCGGCTGGGTTCACCAAATGGGAACTAGCCCTAATACGCTGAATCCAGCAACATACCTGCCATATGTACAACATGATGTACAAAGGGTGGAAGGAGAGGAGTTGCTGGCGGGAGGTGAGTTCGGCAGACATGATGATACTCACAATTGTATGACATATCTGAATCAGACCTTTACTGCTAGACCTGACATACATGACACACCTTTAGAGAATGTGGATGTAACTTTCTATACGGATGGGAGTTGTCATAGACAAACAGACACAGGTGAATTATGTACAGGTTATGCTGTTGTAAATGACACAGACATCATGGAAGCTAAACCTCTCGGTCCTCCTCACTCAGCCCAGGTGGCAGAGTTAGTATCACTGACTAGAGCATGTGAACTGGCAGCAGGCAAATCTGCTAACATTTACACTGACTCGAGGTACGCGTTCGGGGTGGTGCACGACTTTGGGGCCCTATGGCGTCTGAGAAATTTTATGACAGCAGCAGGCACACCAGTTGCACACTCCCGACACATAAAACATCTCTTAGAAGCAATCCAACTGCCCAAAGCAGTGGCAGTAATTAAATGCAAAGCCCACACATGTGAGGATGACCCAGTGTCACTGGGCAACAACAGAGCTGACGAAGCTGCAAAATGGGCAGCGGGGTTAAGAATGCCTTCTCCAATTGAAACAATGATGTCATTCCAAACCATTGATATGCTGAAATTAATTGAGATGCAAAATTTGTGTTCAATTCTGGAAAAATCCATTTGGAAGTCCAAGGGGTGTGGGCAAGAGTCCTCCGGGCTCTGGAGGGATGGACATGGTAAGCCAGTAGCCCCCAAGGCATATTACCCCAGCCTGGCTGAAGCAGCACACGGTCTGACTCATCTGGGTAAACAGGGCATGTGCAAGTTGGTGAGGGCATACTGGTGCGCACCAGGGTTTTCTTCACAAGCAGAGAAGATAGCAATGTCCTGTCTGACCTGCTTGAGAAAGAACATAGGGAAAGCGATCCCTACCTAACCGTCCCACATTCCACCGACTGATGGACCTTTCCAGGTGATACAAATTGATTTCATCCAATTACCACCCTGCAGGAACCTTAAGTATGTATTAGTGTGCACAGACGTATTCTCTAATTGGGTTGAGGCATACCCAGCAGCCACTAATACTGCTGCATTTACTGCCAAGAAAATAGTTCAGGAATTTGTATGCAGGTACGGTATCCCTAGAATCATCGAAAGTGATAGGGGTACCCATTTCACAGGTGATGTTTTCCAAAATATGTGTAAGCTGATGGGTATTAATAGCCGATTTCACACCCCCTACCGACCGCAAGCCAGTGCCAAGGTAGAGAGGATGAACGGGACTATTAAAAATAAGCTAAGTTAAATCATGGCGGAGACTGGACTAGGATGGCCAGAAGCTTTACCTCTGGTCCTACATAGTATAAGGACCACTCCTAGATTTCCTCTAAATCTGTCCCCATTTGAAATATTGTTTGGTAGACAACCTCATTTGATTATAAGTCCACAGGAAGATCTAAAGGGTAACAACGAGGTAACTGTGAAGTATCTTATATCAATGAGTAAGCAGTTAAAGCAACAGCAGCAGATACTGAAATTGTTGTCCCATGATATGCCTGAAATGAACTGCCATGATGTTGAACCAGGAGAATATGTAATGATCCGAAATTTCTTACGTTCAGGTTGTTTGACTGATCGGTGGGAAGGTCCGTACCAGGTGCTGCTGACAAGTACTACATCTTTGAAGGTGGCCGAGAGAGATACCTGGGTCCAATCCACTCACTGCAAAAAGGTCAATCAACCGGTGGAGAAACAAGTCAGAGATAAAGCTGATAGTGTGGATCTGTCACTCGCGAGCTTGTTCCGGGAGGATTGAAAAGGTTGTAGTGAGATACCTGAACTGAGAGAAATTTGCAGGTCTTGTTGTGACAATGGACGGGCCTGCTGTGTTCATTTTCATATTCTCTTTTAGAGTGTTCACCATCCTGGTCAGTTCGGGAATATCCAGTGTCTGTGATGGGGGACCTATTGAGGAAACAGGAGCTGATGGCAGTGCTGATGGAGTGGAGAAAGGTGGAGTGCAATGTCAATCAGGGGAGTGTCTGACCAATCTTAGTACTGTTATTGTTAAGAGAGCTGTCATTCCGGATACTCGGGGAAGGTGTGAAGGGTTATCGTCTGAAGATTCCTGTATTTGTGAGTTTTGTGGGTCCCTAGTTGAGGAGAACTGTATTCAACGGTGCCAACCAAAATATAACCCGATTTCAAATAGAGTTTCCTGTTGCACTAGATACCATATATGCCTATATAAATTGATATCATAAACCCCACATATATCACTATCTCTCGTTTGGAAAACGTGGGGGTGCTACCACGGACAACGTATATAACCACAGAATAATACAAAAAAGAAGAAGGAAATGTCCATTGCGGTGCACTAATAATATTAGTGCACCGCAATGGACATTTCCTTCTTCTTTTTTGTATTATTCTGTCAAAATATAACCCGTACTAGGGAGGGTATCCTTTAGAGGATTATCACAGCATGGTAGGCAAAGTGTTAAATCAAACCGATTGCTGGGTGTGTTCACATGTGCCACAGGGACAGCATAATGTAGGGTTGGTGCCATTTCCGCTGAATATCATGGAAATTTTAGAATTACAAAAAGGGAAAACATTGGATGGAAAATTCCTCTCATCCAAACCGCCTCATTTCAAACTCTATCAATTTCAAGTAGATAAATCACTTTTGTGTTTAAACATAACCAACCCCAATAAACCCGGAGGTTGGGAAGTGACGGGGAATAATCAGACGATGACCTTCTCACAAAGAGCTGATAATGAGTCCATAAACTATGATCTGCTATGCTCAATTAAATCAAGTGGGAAATATTTTAGGTACCGGTATACATTGAGTTCCACCAAAGAAATGATTGGTAAAATACCAGATGGTTATTGTGCTAAAATAATACAACCAGAAACTTGCATATACCAGATGGAAGAGCCTGAGATAGGATTGTTTGCAAGAGAAAGGTGTTTAATGATAATGATGCATACCATTCCTTATATTCTCCCTGATAATGTGTATTTTATATGTGTAAGAAAAGCGTATAAATGGCTCTCCCCGAGTTCTGAAGGTTTGTGTTATCTGGGAAGAGTAGTCCCAGAAGTTATGACCCTCACACATGTTGAAATGTTGGGAATACATAAAAACACACCGTCACCATATCTTCACACACAATATGAACACAGAGGCAAGAGAAATATGATACCTGGTGATATGCATAAAGCCGCTCAGTTAATCAGTGAGACAACTGGCTTCCAAGTTTTAGTCGCTCCTGGATCCCATCAGAATTGCTAGGGGTACATTAAATTTTAGATATATCCAGGAACTTGCTAAATTAATAGATAATATCACCGAGATGTACGATGACACATTCAGGTACACAGGGAGAGAATTGCAAGCGTACAAGAAAGAACTAGTGCAACACAGGCTAGTGTTGAATTATTTAACTGCTGTTACTGCATTGTATTGCGTAATGTTAGCCACCCAATTTGGAGTAAAGTGTTGCACTTATGTCACCAATGATACCAGTGACCCTAAGGAGGTGATAGATCAGAAGATGGATGAGATTCTGCAGCTAAAGTGGGAATTTCGTAAGAACCATAACGCATCAGTGGCTGAAGCAGGGGAAAAGATAGAAGGATGGGTGTCATGGCTGAACCCAGTGAAATGGTTCTCGGGTCTAGGAGAGTGGGTCCAGGAAGTGATCGCCAGCGTAGGCAAATTCTTGATCCTTATACTGATTGTCATCATAGTAATTGGCATATGCGTCCGGTGTGTTCCTATTGTGTTGAAGTGTGGAAAATGTGAAAACAGAGTGAAACGAAGGAATGAAACTATGATGGTGGTCAGAAATGATAATATGTATACCGAGGTAGATACAGAACTGCACTACAACCCTGAACTAGGAAGTACCATCATTTAAACATATAATATTTAGACATGCATAGAAGATATTATTGAAATGTTATTTATAGAAAACCCAGACAATGTAAAGTCTCAAATTCCCCTTCAAGACTGCTGTTATAAGACTGGTGCATTCCCACATCTGTCACATGATCTCCCAAGATCCGCGGTGTGCGTATAATAGTAGTTTTATGCCCTCGCCTAGAGACACATTATTGATGGATTAAGAACCACCTTGTGCCATCCCATAATAACACTAAATAATATGTGAATGTAAGCCTAAATTAAATTTATATAGCAGATTGTGATAGCATGTTGTTTGCTATCAAAGGGTGGACTGTCGAAGCTGAAATATTGGCTGAGACAAGTTCAGTTTAAAATTTAATCGTGGCAACGCCATCTTGCAAATGGCCGCAAGACTCCATTTTGGAAATGAGATCGCAAGACACCATTTTGTGGCCAGCGTCAATTCAAGTTATAACTCAGGAGCTAAGAACAGATGGCAATGTTTTTGTTAACCTACCAAGGGCAACTGGAAAAACAAGCTTTCTGAGTAAAAGTAAATAAGAATAGACAATGGGTATTTTTACATACAAATTGGGAATCCCTGGATGCAGATAAAGTATAGTTGTGGCAATTGTAATATAATCCAGGCATTGATCTACACAATTGGATTTGTCTGAATCCTAGACAGGATGGCCCCAAACTCCACAGCTTGAGGTGGTAATACATTTGCATTTCACACAAGAGTCTGTGAGAACAAAAGAGGTTTTGTTTTCCTTTGAACACACAACAGGTGGGGGCCTTCTGACAGAGGGCATGTAGAACTACAACCCTCAGCCATCCACACTGCTGGATGTTCACTTCGTGTATGAGAGATTATGCACTTAAATCTCACCCATTAATAACTAGCGTCCTTATACCAAACCCCGAATACCCACACACTACATATTCGCACACAAGGTTCCATTAGCATCAAATTGTATGATTCAAGTTGGTTAAGTTAGTTTAAATGCTAAGAAATAGAGGTTTTTGATAACTAAGGTATTATACATGATAAGCAAGGTGTGTTTGGTTTCGTTCTGATGCGTACGCTTTTTACAGCATCCCGGTGTTATCGGTGGAGAGATCGCATCATGCAAACTCAAGTTACGGATCGCAGAACTTACAAGCAACAAAATGTTTAGCTGATGGAATGTTACAGGAGGCGTTACTAGAAAGACCCCTGTTGTCGGAGGCAGGGAAAGTCTATTTGTAACAACCTGTTAAATGTGCCGTAACATATGCTTCTCCTCTGGGAACCAATGAGATCAGCAGGAAGTTTTCCCTTTGTCCTGTTTCAGTCTGGGGGGGAATAAATACATGTGTCCAAATACTGGTTTGCCAGTGCATGCTGAATTTTGGGTGTACTGAGGATCTCTAGTCTGAGGTCTATCTCTGGGTCCGGAGGCGCAGCGTAAGTATACTGTACTTGGGTCTGTATTATTTCCTTTTACGCCTAACTTGTGTATGTATAGATTGCGTGTAACTGACTGTACTTTTACCTGAATAATACTTGTGCGTTGGAACCACAGATTCAACTCCTGTCTTTATTTGAGGTTATACTGCGTACGCAATTAGCGTTCTGTTTAGAGGTTATAGGCAGGTTTTTGTCTTAGAGGTTATAGGCATGTGAATCTTAGAGGTTTATAGGAAGGAATATACTAAAGGTTAATACGGACGATTCAACACACCCCTGGGGGGCTAGGATTAGGCACCCCCGGGGGGAGGTTTGGGTTAGGCATCCCCCGGGAGGATTAGGGTGCTGTAAAAGGGGGTTAGGGTTAGGCACCCCCAGGGGGAGGCTAGGCTTAGGCACTAGGGGGGAGGTTAGGTTTAGGCACCACTAAGGGATAGTTAGGGTTAGGTGGGGGGAGGGGTAGGGATAGGGTACTTACCTGCCCTGTGGGGATCTTCTCCCTTCATATCCATTCAGTGATTCAGTTATAATACATAATTTACCCCAGTATAGACCTCCTAGCTCACTCATGTACCCCCAGTATAATTCCTGTATGAGCAGTCATGATGTATATTTGATACAATGCGCGCACTGTGTATATTAATCATGTATCGTGCATCATTACATTCTATCATATGTAAACTATGCCGGGCGGTGAATTTGGGTAGGATGGGATTGCTAGGCATGCACATTAATATCTCACAAAGAGGCTGTGTGGGCCGTATATCAGCAGCAACATCAACATACCCAGCAACACACCAGCAATGTACAGCCACACAATACACACAGAGAATATAATATAATATATACATGTGTTTCTCTGTACTTCCCCTGTCACAGAGTGCCTGAGCATGACACTGACACAATAAATAAATAAATAAATCTGCACAAATTCAGGAAAGTTGAGTGCACTGCACAGTAGGTCCTCGGGAGTTGTAGTTCTTTGCATACTGCTTAGTAATGGCTTTAACTGAGTAATACGTCCTTCTAGGAACTTCAGTACCCATCGCACCTGAGACACTGACAGTGAAAACCAGCTCAGCACCCCCATCCTGTCCTCTGTCACTGCGCTGCTGGAGGAGAAAATCCCCGGACACCACCACCAGATACAGGTGGGTACCAGTGACTGAGCCGCTGCAGTCAGTAGTGCGGGTGACCTGCTGCTGCTTCTATATGCAGTGCCATGTATAAATTGAGGAGGACAGCATTGCTGTGTAGTTACATTACACATAGCGGAGGGGGCAGCACTGGCACAGAGCAGGGGGGCACCCATGGCAGTGACCAGTGCTGGTCTCTCCTATGTACCATATGAGGAGGTAGGACATGTATAGCATATATTAGCAGGTGTATATGACACATATACTGTATGAGGTGACAGGACGTGCATAGGATATATTAGGATGTGTGGATGACAGGAATTGTATATATTAGTAGGTGTATATATGACATACATATATCAAGTGTTAGGACATGTACGTGGTATATTATACATTTATGACATCAGGGCCGGCAACAGAAATCTTGAGGCTTATTACACAGATATCTCTGGGGCCCCCTCAACCTCTCCCCCACACAACCCACACATCCCTCCCAATACATATATAGATACAAATATAGAATATATAGATATATATATATATATAGAGAGAGAGAGAGAGAGAGATACACATACACACATACACAGGTAACTGACTATGTTATTGTAATTTATAAAATATATGTGTGTGTGTAATGTATATGTGTATATATAAATATATATATACTGTATATACACAGCATATATGTGTGGGAATATGTATGTTTATGTATTTGTATATATGTATATATTTATATGTGTGTGTGTATTTCTCTAGCTGTAATAATTGTGTGTGTACGTATGTGGACCTGGCATGTGTGTTTGTAGGAGGGGTCAAGGATGTGGCTTTGGGAGGGTGGGTTTGGGGTCCCAGAAACATAAGTGTACCGGGCCCCAAGATTTCTGTTGCCAGCCCTGCCCGCTGCAGAGATGTGATTTTTCGCCCCTGAGCCCTCAGAACCTCAGGGCCCAGCACAGATGTGCCCCTGGTACCCCCCTGTCACTGGGCCTGTATGACATAGTGGAAGGTGAGGGGGACACATGAGGCTGTGGGAAGCTGCCATCTTCCCAGACCCGCCCTGTCCATAGTTTCAGTTTTGGTCTGTCTAACACCTGGAGATCAGTCTCAGCCTGTGTTTGGGAGACTCAGCTGCTGCCGGGATATCCGGGCATTTCCCCCTGCCCTCCGCTGCTCTCCACCTGGAGACATTATCCGGACCAGTCTCTTCATCTTTCTGACGCGGTGTGTCCTCGGACGCCGCCATCTTCCCGTACCTGCCCTGACCGTAGTTTACATTTACTTCCCACTGAGAGCTGTCAGTCACAGCTGGAGAACAGCACACACAACCAACCTGTGTTTCATACCTGAGGGCACAGTCAGCAGGGGGCTTCATCTCACAGCCTGTCTGAAACTATTATCTACATAGAACGCCATGTTTCCCCTCCCGGTTCTGCAGGCTGCTCTGTACTGGGCTGCATTGTCTCTAGGAAGTGCGGGAGGGTCCCTTGGTTGGTGTACTGTATGGTATGCAAGGGGGTCCAGCTGTGTAAAATATCTGGTTGATGGCAACAGAAATGTGCACCAGGGATGGGGCACTCGCTGCCACTCACACACAGCCATCGGGAACATGCTCCCCGTGGGCAGACACAGGCGGCTCAGCACAGTGGCATCACTACGGGACATCGGCATCACACACGGAGACAGCAGGAGTTTTGGTGTGAAGGATAGAAGTTGTAAGATGTGCAGCCACCTCTTCTTGCCGATGCCTTCTTGCCCAATTTCTGCTATCCCCTGCTACTGTATCTCATCGGTGCAGCTCACTGCTCCCGAAGACCTGGAGGTCTAGTTTTGGTAATTTCCCCCTGCCCTCCGATGCTATCCTCCCGGAGACAGGATCCCGACTGGTCTCCACTTACTGACCCTGTGTGTCCTTCTGTGCAGGGGTGAATCAGTGTGACAGCACCAGGGGGTGCGGTCAGGCCTTGTACTGTTATATATATCTTGTAGCCTACACCAATACATACACTATATATCCTTATATACACCATATACTGTACATCTAATATGTATACTGTACACCTAATAAAAATGGGATGCGGGCTAAAAGGAAGCCATGTTTGTTCACCCAAGTGAAGCCACTGTACACCCCCTGCAGGAGGCCACCTACTGAGCATGTGCAGCAAGTTGAACTTCCCTATCTTTAAAAAGGGGCATATTTTGGGCAATTGTTAAAAACTTTAACTTTCTAGGGGACCACAAAAGACCCTACACTGGAATAAGAGCTACCTAACAAAACAAACCTCAGTTCTACCCGTCCATGCCAAATTTCAGCTCAGTACGTCCAATAGCTTTTAAGATGTAGCCCCTCAAACACCATGCCCCATCTCAGGAATTCCCTATGGGAGAATTCCATTTATTCGATTCAGCCTTAATATAAGGTTACGAACATGCCTTTATAATAAAGCACTTTTGAATTTTCTGCTGACTTTCCTCCTGTGAATAAATTAGAGATGTCATGATCACGTGCTCTATCAGACTTCTCTGGCACCGCTCGAACCAGAGGATTAAACTCATTAATATAAGTGGTGCAAGGGTTTATTACTGTGATAATGTACCCAAACCAGTGCTCGAAGTGTGCCGGTATGAAACGGTATGTCATACCGGCACTTTACTTTGGCACCTGGTGCTGGGACTGCCAATGTCCCAGTGCCAGTTAGCAAGCGGCTGCGCTGCCTGTTCACACCACGCTCCAGCCACGAGCCAATCATGGCTCGTGGTCCGGTTGCCAATCAGCAGAGACCGTGGCTGGAGCTAAATTCAATATGCTGTGCCGCCGCCGAGGAGTGAGGAGAAGAGGCGGGAGCAGTGCTGGTCAGAAGAGTGCAGAGCGGCACTGGTCAGCAGGGTGCAGCGCTGGTCAGCAGAGTGCAGTGAGGCACTGGTCAACAGAGTGCAGTGTGGCACTTGTCAGCAGAGTGCAGTGCGGAGTGGTGTCGTGCTAGAAGATGATTTGGGAGGGACTTGGAGGTGAGCTGGTAGCTGTGGTGTGAGGGCAGGTGAGCGGGTAGCTGTAATGGGAGGGCAGGGGAGATGTGAGGACTGGTGAGCTGGGAGCTGTGCTGTGAGGTGGGAGGGCAGGTGAGCTGGGAGCTGTGTTGGGAGGTGGGAGGGCAGGTGAGCTGGGAGCTGTACTGGGAGGGCAGGGGAGCTGTACTGGGAGGTGTGCTGTGAGCTGGGAGGTGTGCTGTGAGGGCAGGTGAGCTGGGAGCTGTGCTGGGAGGTGTGAGGGCAGGTGCACTGTGAAGGGAGGAAGTGGGGTTACGCCCCTAATTGGCTGCAGCTGGAGCTAAATTCAATATGTTGCACCGAGGAGTGATGAGAAGATGCAGGAGCAGCGCCGGTCAGAAGAATGCAGAGTGGCACTGATCAGCAGGGTGCAGCGCCGGTCAGCAAAGTGCAGTGCAGCACTGGTCAGCAAAGTGCAGTGCGGCACTGGTCAGCAGAGTGCAGCGTGGAGTGGTTTGTGCTGGAAGATGACCTGGGAGGGACTTGGAGGTGAGCTGATAGCTGTGGTGTGAGGGTAGGTGAAGTGGGTAGCTGTAATGGGATGGTAGGGGAGCTGTAATGGGAGGTATGAGGGCAGGTGAGATGTGAGGGCTGGTGAGCTGTGCTGTGAGGTGGGAGGGCAGGTGAGCTGGGAGCTGAGGTGGGAGGGTAGGTGAGCTGAGAGCTGAGGTGGGAGGGTAGGTGAGCTGGGAGCTGAGGTGAGAGGGTAGTTGAGCTGAGAGCTGATGTGGGAGGGTAGGTGAGCTGGGAGCTGAGGTGAGTGAGTAGGTGAGCTGAGAACTGTGCTGTGAGGTGGGAGGGCAGGTGAGCTGGGAGCTGTGCTGTGAGGTGGAAGGGCAGGTGAGCTGGGAGCTGAGGTGGGAGGGTAGGTGAGCTGAGAGCTGAGGTGGGAGGGTAGGTGAGCTGGGAGCTGAGGTGAGAGTGTAGGTGAGCTGAGAACTGTGCTGTGAGGTGGAAGGGCAGGTGAGCTGGGAGCTGTGTTGGGAGGTGGGAAGGCAGGTGAGCTGAGAGCTGTGCGGCAGGTGAGCTGTGAGGGCAGGTGAGCTGGGAGGTGTGAGGGCAGGTGAGCTGGGAGGTGTGAGGGCAGGTGAGCTGTGATGTGAGCTGGGAGGGCTGGGAGCCCATCTGTGAGGGCAGGTGTGCTGGGAGGTGTGAGGGTGGGTGAGCTGGGAGCTGTGTTGTGAGCTGTGAGGGCAGGTGAGCTTGGAGCTGATGTGGGAGGGTAGGTGAGCTGAGAGCTGAGGTGGGAGGGTAGGTGAGCTGGGAGCTGAGGTGAGAGGGTAGTTGAGCTGAGAGCTGATGTGGGAGGGTAGGTGAGCTGGGAGCTGAGGTGAGAGAGTAGGTGAGCTGGGAGCTGTATTGTGAGCTGGGAGGGCAGGTGAGCTGTGCCTTGAGGTCTGAGGGCAGGTGAGTTGGGAGCTGTACTGGGAGGGCAGGTGAGCTGGGAGCTGAGGTGTGAGGGCAGGTGAGCTGTACTGGGAGGTGTGCTATGAGCTGGGAGGTGTGCTGTGATGGCAGGTGAGCTGTGCTGTAAGCTGGGAGGGCAGGTGAGCTGGGAGGTGTGAGGGTAGGTGAGCTGGGAGCTGTGCCGTAAGCTACGAGTACAGCTGAGCTGGGAGCTGTGCTGGGAGGTGTGAGGGCAGGTGAGCAGGGAGGTGTGAGGGCTGGTGAGCTGGGAGGTGTGAGGGCAGGTGCGCTGTGACAGGATGAAGTGAGGGTATGCCCCTAATTAGCTGCCGGTCCATGGCTGGAGCTAAATTCAATATGCTGCACTGAGGAGTGAGGAGAAGAGGTGGGAGCAGCACTGGTCTCTAGAATGCAGAGTGGCACTGGTCAGCAGGGTGCAGCGCCGGTAGGCAGAGTGCAGCACCGGTCAGCAGAGTGCAGAGCGGCACAGGTCAGCAGAGTGCAGCGTACAATGGTGTGTGCTGGAAGGTGACCTGGGAGGGACTTGGAGGTGAGCTGGTAGCTGTGATGGGAGGGCAGGGGAGCTGGGAGGTATTAGCGCAGGGGTGGTGTGAGGGCAGGTGAACTGGGGGTGTGAGGACTGGGAGGTGTGAGGGCTGGAGAGCTGTGAGTGCAGGAAGTGGGGGTATGGAAATATAAGGGGGGCTCAGGAATGGGCCTGGCTAAGTAAAACCCCCCTGATATTTCCACACCCTCACTTCAAAATTTCCACTTCGACCACTGGCCCAAACCAAACCAAAACACCCCCTGCCCCACTGTATCACAAAAATGTATGCTATTCCCCTCCAGTTCACCTACTAAAAACGGAACGTGGACTAAAAGGCAGCTATGTTTGTGCACCCAAGTGAAGCCACTGTACACCCCCTGCAAGAGGCCACCAACTGACATTGCTCAGCAAGTTGACATTCCCTATCTCTATAATGGGGCATTTGTGGGCTAATAGTTTAAAAACTATCTCAATTACCTGAACCCCAAAAGGCCCTACCCTGGAACAAGAGCTACCTAATAGAACAAACCCTAAGTCTAAATTCGTCCCCTACCCTGACTTATTCCTTCCCAAAAATCCCCCATAGACTACAGCAGAAAAGTGGTACTAATTGAAAGTACCCGAAAAAACTGACAGTTGGAACTTTAGATTACTCCCAAATCCTATTTTTTTATTTTTTTTACCCTGAAATTTGGCATGCAGCTTCGAGTGACAGTTCTATCCTTCCCTGCCAAATTTCAGCTCGGTACATCTAAATGCTTTTGAGGTGCAGCCCTTTAAACATCATGCCCCCACCTCAGGTACTCTCTATGGGAAAATGCAGTTTTTTCTTCGATTCAGCTTTAATATAAGGGCACAACTGTATATATATATATATATATATATATATATATATATATATATATATATATATATATGCAACAAAACATGGAAGGATCCAAAGCCACAGTGTCCCTAATGATATATTTGTACTTTACTTACTGCCTATCTACTTATTTCCGCAAAAGTAAAGGACTTGCAATGGCCATAAACCCTTTTTTTGAGAAGGGGTCCTTCAGATATCAACCTATTTCAAGTGAATGATATGTGTATAAGATTCAAAAATTATATTTAGCACAGCAGGATGACCAGAGATACTCCAAGTAAATTGATGATAGGACAAGGGGGAATACCTGTATCAGAGAAAGTCCTGGGCAGTCATCTGTTAACAGAACAAGTTCTCAAGTGAACTGCTAAAGTTTTAAAGCAAACAGATAGTGGTTGTAACAATTTATTATGTGATTGAAGTGTACTCTGTAACAAAGGTTCCAAAGGACATTCTTTTTGCAAGACTTGTTAATTATTATACTTTATTATTAAAGGTGTAAAATACTATTGTGAAAGTTTGACGTGAAAGAATAATTTTTCATATATGCATCATTTTTATTTGTAGAACAAGTGCTTCACTAAAGTGGTAAATTTCATGCTGCGTAGTTATTGTAGAATGTATATAGAGTATGATGTGGCCTACTGTGATTGCATAAGCATAATGCCCCCTAGGATTGTGCTTATCAGGTATAATGCTACTAATGTTACATATCCAGGTTGGCGTAAGTGTGTGTGACATTTGGAGTTGGAAGAGCTGTGAATTTCGGAGTCATGTGATTCAATTTATTGTGGAGTCTTAGAAGCAGGTGAGTGGAAGAGTGTGAGGAATTATATTTTGAGATCCATAAAATGTGACAATTTAAGAGGGAAGTACAGAGCGAGAGAGAAAATATGTGAGGCTCCACAGTTCAAGTAAAGACACTGGGGCATATTAATTAAACTTTTTTGTGGAAAATCTTCAGAATACTGCAGTTTTCAAAGGATTTACAAATGAAGTATTGGTGGTATTATAAAAATATCTGCATTTGCAGTCCCCATAGGATTCTGTGATATGAAAAAATATATCAAGCTCTAAAATGTTTAGCCGTTTGGAACATGCCTCCCTGTAACTACTGCCATGTTTTGATGGTGTCAGCCAGGGCTGATTTAAGATTTTTGGGGGCCCCAGCACATTTAACTTGTGGGGGTCACTACCAATAAAATTTCCACTAAGATATGCCGGTGATGTTATTAAAAAGTATAATATGTAAATACTACCTGCAACACAAATGTGTTAAACACATTGTAGTGCCCCAAGTTCACATATGCTTCAGTGCCCACACAATGACGATATAACTATGAATGGGGGACCCAGTGTATGTAGGTCCCTGTGCTACCACCTCAGCTGGCCTGCTGTTAATCTGGCTCAGTTGTCTGATACTGTGCAATTTATTTCAGAGAAGAATCTAAAGGATTCCTCTAACGCAATAACCACTCATGCGAGGGCGGTCTAATGGCCGAGCAGTAGCTCTACCGTTTCTAAACCGGTAAGTAAAGTGATTGTGTAAGTAATCACTTTACTTTTTATACTTTGCAGGGAGCCTATATTCCTGCATGAAAGCATAATACATATCCCCACTATTATTGCCACAATATGCTGTGATAGGAAATTATACTTATAGGGCAACAGCGCAAGGCTTGATAATATGCCCCACAGAGAAATAAGGTGAGTGGTATTGCAGAGCATTATCTACACAGCATGAAACTTCCCACATCCAGTAGAAATACAAGCAAACAACTTATTTGAGTGACTCGTCCTACAAATTCAATAGTGCAAATATTTGACATCAACATCCAGCTTTAACAATAGCCTTTTATACAGCAATTTCAGGTTTCCTTCATATTTGCCTTCTCCAATTAGTCAAGTGTGTAGCACATAGTTAAATCACAAGATTGCTGTCTAGACAAGGTTGGTCCCCATACTAGTAGGCCCAGACACATTGGCACATTTGAAAGCAGGAGCAATCTAAATGGGTGGGGATGCTTACATCTGGTGCACTGCCTCTTTATTATCACTGATATCCATCCAGCTCTCATGACAGCTGTAGGGAGGCGATCCTCGAGGAGTGGCTAATCTGGAGTGGCGACTGCATCATTTCATTTCATTTACAATACCAGTGAGGTGCGGTCAGGTGAGGCAGAGCCTTTCCTGTCATACTTCAGTATACTCCAGAGTTTTGAATATAAAAATTATAAGAAAAATGTAAAGAAAATATTATATAAATATCTTCTTTGTATTATTCTAATCATTTTTGTAGTCAAAACTCTGGAGTAAAAAGTGTATGACAGGTGAGGCACTGCCTCCCATGTCTACATTTTCCTGAACAAAACATACCAAATTTCCAGCGCAATACACTGCTGCACCTTTGTATAATGCCCACATGTACCCTCGGGTTCATATATGTATCTGTAAATCTGGCTCTGATACTAGCCAGTGCGTCCCCAGCCTTTTACCTCTCCACACGTCACTGTACAGTACATAACTACATTTACTAAGGGAAGCAGAGTATGTACCCATATTGCAATTTAGGAGTTTCTAAAAAAATATCTGTACATCAATAAAAACTTGACTTGTAGATTTTGTTACTAATTACAAGGTGGCACCTTGTCCATGCTCAGCCTCTCAGTGAGAGTAGAACAACTTGCTCCACTGAAACCAAAAGCATCCTGAATGGGACGGGGTGTCTTTATTAGCAGGGTATAGCACAGTGAGCCAGTGCACATGACCTATTGGCAGGGTGACCAGTGAAGGACACTGGGGTCTGTAATTTGTGAGTGAGTACAGCTGATGGATGGAGCGGAGAGGGGTGCAATACAGCTCACCATCCGATGACTGTATATAGCTTATGGGTATCAGTGCAGGATGCTGTAACAGCGGTAATTGCAGGTAATGGCGCCAGGTCTCTCAGAGCTAGGTGGGACATGTCCATCTCCCACTGCGTCACTCTCTCAAAGTAAAGACAAGATGGCCACTCACATGCTCAGTAGCAACTTCAGTGCTCCTTCTGGAACAGGAAATTAAGCCTCCCTGGAAGAATAAAATGAAGTCTGCGCAGTATCGCACTCCCTTATCAACAGTTCTAGGATTAGGTTTCCTATAGAGGACAGTGGGGGACATGAAAGAAGCACTGAAGCTGTATTAGCGCACGTTATGTGCGCTGATACTACTTCTCCCCGATGTATGATTGGGGGTTTGGTGGTAAATGACAGGGGTGCTATGAAAAGGGGTGCTTTTTTTATATACACACATACTTTGCACTCATATTTACTGTTTTGCACTCATATCAAGAAGCACCTAACACTTCACGGTGAATGTGATCGTTCATGTTACAACTGGATCCCCCTTTTTTAAAGGACCTTTTTAATACTGTATATTATTATCATTATTACTATTATTATCATTATAATCTACTATCTATCTCTATAACTTTATTTAACTATTGGTACCTGTGTCTTTTGACAAGGTATAAACCTGATCTTCTATTATAAGGTATTTGTACAGATTTCAAGGGTGCACTTCATGAATCTTAGGGGTAATTATCTAATTTCATTCTATATATAAGAAGTTCTTAATTTTAGTGATGTCTTTAACTCATGTCACGTACTAGATGACGTTTATTAATTTAGATGCCATCCTCAGATTTATATATTTATATATTGGATCTTTTAATTTATTTGTTTTCTCCTGGGGATTATTACCTAAATATACCTTCAGACCTTTTTACTTTTTAAAAAATATATATTTTTATTTTTATTCTCATATACATTTATATATGGTTAGATGACTGATCAGTATATGACTGGCAATCCTCTATAAGAAACGACTGTAATTCTCTGTGGATTCCGTCTATAGCACAATATTCAGGGATATATTAATTAGCTAACTAAATAAGTCATTTACTATAAAAGTAACTGCTGATCACGGAACTTTTAACTTTGACCAGTCTCCCTCTGACACTAGTTAACAAATCCCGGGTGAACAGACATGAGTGGCTATGTGAGCCGTCACTCATTAACAACCTCCGTGGATTGGGTGTCGCCCACCATCAGCTATTTAAGATATGATAGGATGAAATATACATCCATTAGCTAAGGCTCCCAACGATTGGCTATGGAGCCTCATATGACGGCACTGCCCTCAAACAGCGTTAGGATTCCAGGTGATCAAGCCCCACCGGGCGAAATGTTCATCTTGCTGTTTCTTTCCCCGCTATCAATGTCTTGCATGCGGGGACAGTGTTACCTTGAGCTATAGGAAAACTTACTTGGCACAGACTTTCAGGTATTCCTCTCTGTGTAGACAGTCCTCAAATGGTGAATTTCGGCCCTGCAATGTCCTTTGTGATATCAGGGACCATCTAACACCTGGCATGTGAGTCTGACTGTCTACACGCTACTGTTGTTTCCATCAGCACAGCTACTGGCACCTCTCTCATCCTGTGTCCTCTCTTTGTAAGACGCTGGAAAGCAGAGGGTAACAGAACATCTGTGTGCTGTACTATTCACAACTCTGTCTTAATGCTCTCTAAAATTGCTCATAAGAAAACTTATATAAATACATTTTTACAATGTTTTCTTTATACATATGAGAAACTGCTTATATTTTGTAGAGTAGGTTTTTGACATACACCTACCTGCTCTGGAAATTTAGATATTGTGTTCAAGGGCAGTTATTTCTCTCCTTGTAATTTGCTATTATTTCTATATCAAAGGTAAAAAGATTTTATGCTATATATGATTTAATTACATGAAATTGAGCATTTCGATACAACTTTTGATTACTATCAACAAATTGTTGCGAACCATATGTTCTCGATACTTGGATACTGTGCATAAGGGAAGTTATGTAATTTCCACTGTAATCAGTTATTTTTTATTATTTACATGTCAATATACAAGAAACTGAGAATTTATGTTATACATGATATGATCACATAGAATTGAGAGTCTTTCACACAGATTTGTTACACCTTTGACTATTGTCAAACGATCTGCTTTGAACTATATGTGCTCTAAAGAATATTTTCTTCATTATTTATTCAATTACATGAAAACGCTGAATCTAACTTTGCCGACAATCCAGTTTTGATTTAACAGATAATGTATTTCTGTCATTATAATTGTAAACAAATTGTAGAACTTTTTTTAATAATTACAGTACAATTGCTATCCGGGTGGACTCATGATGCTTTAGTGTCATTATGCCCTTTAATTTTAAAATGTATCATATGTTCATATATTTTTGTTAATTAATCTATATATCAAATGAGTGCTCCCCAAAAAAGGAATTTCTTGTTTGTTTAGCTCTTGCTAAAAAATCTTTATGAGTAGTTGTACTTATTCCTTGGAGCACCGCCAAAACATAAGCTTGCAACTTAGACTACGGTCTTCAACAAGCAATTATTTGGTACTTAAATGTCTATTTTGAAAATATTGCTAAAGTCCAGTGCCGAATCATCCTAAATGGTTGATATATAGGGTTGGCAAGTATGTAATGAATGCCATGTCAAGGCATGTTTGGGCTCTTCTGCTCTGCTAAATATTAGAACATTTTATATAGTTTATTACTACACAATGGGGTAGATGTATTATAGCGGCACTTACCGTGCCGCTATAACACTACCCGCTTCGCCTCTTTACCGAGGCGAAGCAGGAAGCACTACCGATGAGATGTATAAACATCTCATTGGCCGGAGAGGGGAAGCGTTAACTCCCCCCTCCGGCGCTACCCGCTAGAGACAACAGCGCATCAGCCTAGTGCTGATCCGCTGTGTCTCTTCCCGGCCGGCTCCACTGAGCATGCGCGGGATCTCGCAAGTATCGCGAGATCCCCGCGTGGAGCCTGGAGCCGGCAGCCACCGCAGCAGGGACAGCGCTGTTCCTGCTGTGGGGATAGGCTAGCGCCAGGCTGTAGCTGTCGGTAACGACAGCTACAGCCGGCCGAACGGTCAGATGTTGTGACCGTTCGTACATAGCCCAGGCTATCGGTGCTGCTATCTTGTAGATAGCAGCGCCGATAATGACAGGGGCGCATAGCGCCCCTGTAAATTACCGCCCAGACCCCCGATCATACATTGGGGAGAAGCGGTATCAGCGTACATAACGTGCGCTGATACCGCTTCTGGGCTTCGTACATCTACCCCAATGTACCTCTTCTGCTGACAGTGAGTTCTTTACAAAATGGGCATAATAAAAAGCTTTCCAGCTCCACATCAGCAGCATATGCTCCAGGGTGACGCCAAGTGCAAAAGACACGCTTTCTTACAGCAGATATGCATATTTCTGCACGACTGTAGAACAGCATTTGCGTTAATATGGTTTTACTGTAGTAAGACTGCCCCTTGTTCTGCTTCTCCAGTTGTGAAGAGCCACAATTGCCAGATCAGCACAGGTCTCCAATCATGCAATCACTTGCTTTTGGTTTGTGATAATGCACAGGATGAATTCACACAAGCTATGATACACAAACCGACATAGCACTCAGTCTGCATCAGTCCCATTATGTATACACTATACAGTGTGCACATGCTGAGAAATATCCACTGGATGCCCCTGGGTCATGTACCAGGTGACAGACTGACAAACCTACTTATCTAATCTCACTGTTTTTAAGTAAGTGGATAACCTAAGCTGCTCTATAAATAACCCCAATAGCTTTATATACTAAAATAAAATAATATATGAGCACAAAACAAACATAGGATTATGCATTAAGGCTCAATATTTATAAGTGATAAGAATTCTATACCTACCCTTGAAGCCTCTACAGTTCTTCTAATGGTGATATTACAAGGAACAAGACCAATGCTATAACTGCATTTATTTAATGAGCTTTATTCATCTGTTACAGCTTACAAGCTGCAGATGGGTAGTAAGGAATTTCCAACACTGCCTATAGCTTGTTATGGCAGCATTTAATCATGCTTTTAATTTTCTCGAAACAGTTGTAACATTCGCTGTGTATTTTATTGCATGGACTTTAATATATCCAGCAATCTACAAAAAACCTAAATTGCTAGGACGTGCTTATAAATTTAATAAGAGCAAAATATCTTGTAGTGCTAAAAATCTTCACTGTTTATATTATGCTTCAACACACTGAGGCTAATACATAGGTGGGAGCAAAACAAAAAAGGAACAAATGTGCACTTTGGTAAAAACCAAGTTGTACTGAAGGAGGGGCAAATTTAACTACTGACGTTTCTCGTCATTGGACCCTGCCCTGTCATACTGTGTGATTCGTGGGTCTATTATCATAGAATCATGTCATATTGGAACTGACCCACGATTGGCGACATTTTTCTCCCCATAATGCACATTTCACTAGGAAGTGGGATGTGGGAGGAACACATGCCAGTCTCCTCCTATCCTCAGTCCAGGGTATACATATGAATGTATAATATGTATAACAAACCCACTTACAAATACTGTGTTTGCCCTTAGTACTCTAAATTGCAGCATTACAATAAAGCTGCCCAGCATTTATGGGCTACATGTAAAAGCAGCCAGTATATATACCCAACATGGAAAATGTATTTGCACCCCTTATATTGAAACATTGTTGGTTCGAGGAGCAATGTTGCTCCTTTTTTTCCCTTTGCTCCCAACTCTGTATCAGGCCCATTATATTAACAGTAATATTAGCAGTTGTTTATATAGCACTAGTATATTCTGTTGTACTTTACAATTGATAACAGTGGGGAAGATGTAAGAAGCCCAGAAACGGTATCAGCACACGTTATATGCGCTGATACCGCTTCTCCCCGATGTATGATCGGGGGTCTGGGCGGTAAATGACAGGGATGCTATGAAAAGGGGTGCTGTCATTTTCGGCGCTGCTATCTACAAGATAGCAGCACCGATAGCCTGGGCTATGTACGAACGGTCAGATCGTCTGACCGTTCGGCCAGCTGTAGTTGTCGTTACCGACAGCTACAGCCTGGTGCTAGCCTATGCCCACAGCAGGGACAGCGCTGTCCCTGCTGCGGCGGCTGCCGGCTCCAGGGCTCCACACGGGGATCTCGCAATACTTGCGAGATCCCGCGCATGCTCAGTAGAGCCGGCCGGGACAGAGACACAGCGCATCCGCACTAGGCTGATGTGCTGTTGTCTCTAACGGGTAGCGCCAGAGGGGGGAGTTAACGCTCCCCCTCTCTGGCTGATGAGATGTTCTTACATCTCATCGGTAGTGCTTCCTGCTTCGCCTCGGTAAAGAGGCGAAGCAGGAAGCGGTATAGCGGCACGTTAAGTGCCGCTATCATACATCTACCCCAGTATGCCTTATCAAACTAATTTCATTGTAAGAACATGTATTTCTGTAGCTTAAAATACACTTCCCAAGTAAGATTATGGGGCCTATGTATCAAAGCTTGATGAGAGATAAAATTGTGAGATATAAATCACCAACCAATCAGCTTCTAACTTACATTTTATAGGCTGTGTTTGAAAAATGACAGTTAGGAGCCGATTGGTTAATAAAATTGTGAGAGAAAAAGTATTAACTCTCACTCGTGATACTGAGAAGATCTGTAAAACAAATGTAAAGCACGCACTGGTAGGGGTCCCAAAGGACTGGAGCTGAGAAACACTGTGCTATGCTTATAGCTAAGCTTGCCATATCACTCACCCCTTTAATTCGGGACACATGTGAAGTACACAGGTTCTGTGATTAAAACCAGGTGAAATGGAGACTTGAAGCCAGCCAGCCACAGAATCTGTGTAATTAATATGTGTCTCGAATAAAAGGTATGATATGGCAAGCCTACTTATAGCATTTGAGTATAGGAAGGGGCTCTAGACTGCACACCCTAATAGTAATGAAAGGTGCTACCATGCTTAGATTTTAAAGTAATATACACAGAAAATGGAGTTGCAGATGCACTATGCGATCATTACTGTTCACATTTAAATGTATTTTGTAATTAATATAATTTCAGAGGTAGTTAGCATTTCAGTGGCCAATGATACGGGCCAGCGTCAAGGTCACCTCATTGAGCAGGTCAATAACACACTGGGGTTGACATCTGGGATGCAGGGCACCCCAAAAGACAGCCCAGTCAAAGACCTCCCCAGGGTATCACACAAACAAAAGAGTAACAGTGAAGTGTTATAAAGTATCCGTTGTGTAAAAGTAGCTAATAAGTGTTAAAAATAATAATAAAGGTAAAATATATGTGATAAAATATATGAATAATAAACAAACATGAAAAGTGATATACAAAGTGACAATGTGTATTAAGTGGTGATGCCCTGAAGAGGTCCAGCCAGAACAGCTCAGGCGGCCCCACGCCCAAATGCTCACCCCAAATAAACTGACGCTATAACAATATAAATAGGACTTACTTTGGATTATGCCTGTTACCTGGTGCAGTCAAATGCTAGGTCCCTTCTTAAAAACACATGTATCGTTCAATCGTTCAATTTATCTGCTATGGATAGGCCTTGAACGATGACAGATGCGCACTCCCATGGCCGATAAATTTAATCTTTCATCTCTCCAACATGTTGGTCAATTATCGCATATCGCTGCCAGATATTAGAAATATCGGGCAGTTTATATGCGGTAAACGACGAACAATGGACGATGAACGATATTTTATGCAAGCCACACCCAGGATGCTCCTATCCCGCCACTCTTCCCTGGAGAGAAGCAGCAGCTACAGAGTGCCGGGAGACAATGCAGCTGTGCAAAACTACAAAGGTAAGTACAGTGCATCTGGGGGATTGTTTATAGTGTAGCAGGGTGGTTTGTGGGGTAGTGGGGGGTTGTTCATAGAGGGGGGGTTGTGGGGTGGTTTATAGCGGGGGCTAGCGGGGTTGTTTATAGTGGGTGGGGGGGCTGCAGGGTTGCTTCTAGGGCGGTTAGTGGGCTTGTTTATTGTGCGATGGGGGTAGGTAGTGCAGCGGTCACAGGAGTGCATGGTTTTCTTTTTTTATATGTGTATGTAGCGACTAAAGGGGCATTACCAGTGGGCACTACAGGGGCTCTAAAGGGGGCACTACAGGGGCACTGTGGGCTCTACTAGGGGGCTCAACCAGGGGGCACTAAAGGAACTCTACCAGGGGGCACTAAAGGGGCTATAAAGGGGGCACTACAGGGGCTCTAAATGGGGCACTATGGGGGCACTATAGGGACAACTAAAGGGGCTATAAAGGGGGCACTACAGGGTCTCTACCAGGGGGACACAAGGGGGGCACTAAAGAGTCTTTAAACAGTTCAACCATGAGGCACAGCAGGGGCACTGTGAGCATTAAAGGGGCTCTACTAGGTGTCTCAACCAGAGGGCAATAAAGGGGTTCTACCATGGGGCACTATGTGGGCACTGCAGGGGCTCTAAAGGGGGCGCTACAGGGGCACTAAGGGGCTATACCAGGGGAGGCACTATGGGGGCACTACGGCGGCACTGTGGGCTCTACTAGGGGGCTCAACCAGGGGGCACTATAGGGGCACTTATGGAGCTATACCAGGGGGGCACTACAGGGGCACTGTGGGCTCTAAAGGGGCTCTACCAGGGTGCACAACAGGGGCACTAAAGGGGATATGCAGGGGCACTAAATAGGGCACTATGGGGGCTCTACAGGGGCACTAAAGGGGCTATACCAGGGGGGCACTATGGGGCACTGTGGGCTCTAAAGGGGCTCTTCCAGGGGGCACAACAGGGGCACTAAAGGGGCTATAAAGGGGGCAATACAAGTGCTCTAAATGGGGCACTATAGGGGCACTACAAGGGCACTGTGGGCTCTAAAGAAACTCTACTAGGGGCACTAAAGGGTCTATAAAGGGGGCACTACAGGGGCTCTAAATGGGGCACTATGGGGGCACTATAGGGACAACTAAAGGGGCTATAAAGGGGGCACTACAGGGGCTCTACCAGGGGGACACAAGGGGGGCACTAAAGATGTTATAAAGGGGCTCAACCAGGGGGCACAGCAGGGGCACTGTGAGCTTTAAAGGGGCTCTACTAGGTGGCTCCACCAGGGGGCAACAAAGGGGTTCTACCATGGGGCACTATGTGGGCACTGCAGGGACTCTAAAGGGGGCACTACAGGGGCACTAAGGGGCTATACCAGGGGAGGCACTATGGGGGCACTACAGGGGCACTGTGGGCTCTAAAGGGGCTCTACCAGGGGACACTATAGGGGCACTTATGGAGCTATACCAGGGGGGCACTACAGGGGCACTGTGGGCTCTAAAGGGGCTCTACCAGGGTGCACAACAGGGGCACTAAAGGGGATATGCAGGGGCACTAAATAGGGCACTATGGGGGCTCTACAGGGGCACTAAAGGGGCTATACCAGGGGGGCACTATGGGGCACTGTGGGCTCTAAAGGGGCTCTTCCAGGGGGCACAACAGGGGCACTAAAGGGGCTATAAAGGGGGCAATACAAGTGCTCTAAATGGGGCACTATAGGGGCACTACAAGGGCACTGTGGGCTCTAAAGGGGTTCTACCAGGGGGCACAATGGGGGCACCAAAGGGGGCACTACAGGGGCTCTAAATGGGGCACTATAGGAGCACTGAGGGCTCTAAAGGGGCTCTACCAGGGGGCACAACAGGGGCATTATGGAGGCACTACAGGGGCATTACCGGGGGATGTGAAGGGGCATACAAGGGGAACTGAAGGGGCACTAAAGGGGATGTGAAGGGGCATACAAGGGGAACTGAAGTGGAGCTGAAGGGGCAATACAGGGGAGCTGAAGTGGCACTAAAGGGATGAAAAGGGGCACAAATGGGAGCACAGCAAAGGGGATCTAATTGGAGCACAGTGGCACTACTGTTTCCAAATGTCTATTAAAAAAATTTTTTTATATTATTTTTCAGATGGCAGTTTCCAACGTCTGCAAATTTTGGATGGGATTCATCAAATTGTACCAGGCCAATGAGTGCCTGTGGAAGTTATCCAGCAACGACTACTCAAACAGAGATAAGAAGAATCAGGCACTTAATAAGCTTGTAATCTACAGTCGAGGCCGAGTAAAAGATTTACCGACTGGGTAAAGGCGAAAATTCAGAACTTCAGAACAGTGTTCTTAAAGGTGCACAATAAGTACAAAGATGCACAACATTCAGGAGCAGGTGCTGATGAAGTCCAGAAGCCCAAGCTGTGGTATTATTATCTGCTCCTATTTGTTCTTGAACAAGATCCAAAGACACGGTCGCAGTGCTCGCTGGAGCCAAGGCTCGAGGAGGAGAGAACCTCAAAGAAGAGTTGGAGGGTCAGGATGAGGTAAGCTATTAAAAATGTTATACTATTTGGGTTAGGTAAAGTCTATTGCTTACCTTAAAAGAAATGTTTATTGATTGTGCGTCATAATTTTTACCTTTTCCAGGGCTTCCTTAATTTCCAGATCACTTAATGGTAAGTATTATTGTTTTAGTAAATGTATATTAATTATTATTTTTATTTTTTTTCAAGGTCGAAGTTATCGACGTTAATCCTGAACATCCCTCCAGCGAGCCCACAGAGGTTTTGGAGTCGGATGTGGAGAGGCCAGCCGAGTCTGCATCTTCCTCTGCAAATCCTCCCAGGAGGAAGAGACGAAGGCCGGCTATAAAGACTCCAGCCTCTGGACTGTCAAGGACTGGCCAATTTCTAAAACACGCGGAGGAGATATGATGAAACCCCCGAGTGCAAATCAATCTTTTGGTAACAATGTCAGCCCCGAAATGGATAAGATGACTCCAAGTCAGCAAATCCATTTCAAGAGGATAATGTATCACACTATTATCCTTGCTCACCAAGAAAAATTGGATGAGCTTACGGATGTAGGGTCATACATTAGACCTCCACCCTCTGGCAATCTTCCCATACCCACCTTATATACCGGCGTATCCAACACATCCGATTCCTCCTCCATCACATCCCCTCCCGTATGCTGCGTCGCGTAGCCCAGTGCCACCATCTCCCTATCCCAGTACATCGAGGCCTAGTGTGCACTCATCATGGATGAGTGCACAAGCTACCCTCCTGGCTGACGATTAATTTTTTAATTAGTATTTTTTTTTTATATTCGGTTTTTAAAGTGTTTTTTTAATTGGTTAGTCCTTTTGTCTTTGAGTTTTTTTCAAGAACGACCATGAGTTTGGTCATGTTGTCATGACTTGGGCAAATGGACTTCACCAAACTTGCTGCCCGAACATTGTGTCATCTAGTTACTTCTTGTGCTCAAAGAACACTGTTTTGGAGTTTTGTTTATTCCCCTTTATCCTATTGACATCAGTATTTTTTTCAAAGGCCTCGACTGTATTTCACAACATTGTTATGTGCCTGATTCTTTTTCTGTTTGAGTAGTCCGGTACTCATTGGCCTGGTAACAAGGGATGAATCCCATCCATAGTTCATCAGAAGTAAAAAAAAATTAAATGAAATAAACAGTTGTTGTGTTTTTTTTTTTTAAATATTGGTAGTTTTTGTTTGTTAACATGTTTAGTATTGGTATATTGTGTTGTGCTAATCAAGTTGTTTTTTGGAGGCAATTCTACAAGTTTTGGCTATTTGGATCACAACTGGAGAAGGGACACCTATGTTAACTACAATGGCAGAACTACGATAGACATTATTAGCAACAAGGTAAGTACTTATAACCCTTTTACACCGTGTCAAAAATCCAGGGTTGATGCGCATCAACCCGGGATTTGTGGCGGTGTAACGGATCCAGCCAGGTCCATGGACCCGGTGATCCATCCCGGGTAAACTTCAGGGTTGGCCATGGGTTGTTCCCGTGCCACTCAGTAGTGTAAACAGCGCAATGCGAGTCTAGAAGACCTGCATAGTGCTGCAGGCTGGGCAATTGGCTGGCTTAAGTAGAGCTTGGAGATTACGTCATCTCCAAGCGTCCACTTTCATGATGGAAGAGCCAGGTCTGTAGAGACCTGGCTCTGGTATAAATGGTGCCGACTCAGGAATATGCTGGATTGGCTCCGGATCTAATCCGGCCAGAACACTGTTCGACCTCCAGGATCAGACCCGGCATTTAGGTCTAAAAGGGCTATTATAGGGGTATTTCCTGAAGAAGTGGCATGTGCGAAAGGGAATCCCTCTGCAACAGCCACTCCCTCATCCAGCAGCAATGTACCCTTCTTCTCACGGACCTCTCCCCTTCAGGCAACAGCACAGCGGCCAAATATGCTGTCCTGACACGGTAATGGTAGTGATCCATGATTACAGTACGCAGTTTAATTAATGGGACGCCACAAATCAAACCAGCAATTTATCTTTGAAACGACGCTCAGAAAGGTATACACCCAACCGAACTAGCAACAAAGAATAAATGCTGAGTTTTAAATAGGTAATCAGGAATTTAGAGGGCTGCAGAGAGCACCACCCATCCCTTAAAAAAATTAAATCGTAATGTAAACTCCTTCTTTAATGAATATTCAAACAATCATTAAAAAAAATCAACTCCCTGAATGATGTCATGCGATATCGTTCATCTTTTGCCAAAATCTGTCATGTACATGACAGATATCGTTCAACACAGCCACCAGAATTTTCAAGGGATATCTTTTGTCTTTCATCTCTCAGAAATACATCTGCTAATGGATAGGCCCCTTTATAGGTTGTGGATACTCCCATTTTGGGAATAGGATAAGATCCTTATAGGCTGTCTTTATTCTCATGTGGGAAATTGGAAAGGACCCATGTGGGCTGTTATCTCAGTGAATTATGTGGTGGAGTGTAACTATCAGTTGTTAAAATGCAAAATGCAGTATAGACAGCACAATCTGAATAAATGTAAATTATTTTACCCATAATGCATTTTGTTTGTTTTTGATGCAATGTTTTCAATCTTTTCCAGTGTTATTTTGCATAAATAAATTAATAAATAGCAGTTTGCAATAGAGTAAGTTCTGTAAAAGATATATATATTAGAAAGAGAAATAAAAAAAAATTTCTACAGGTGTCTGAATTAAACTACCCCCAGTGTGTGTTATTATTTTTTTTCAGTAGAAGCAGTCACTGTAGGGGGTTGCCAGTCCCTTAGTTTGCCAGGGGAGCTCGGTCTCTAGATACACCCCTGCTCAGTTCTTTAAGCTAAACTAAGCTAAACTAGCGCAAGTTCAGATTTGTTTTTTTATTGGCTATTCAAAACATGTGAGAGCTAGATGGTCAATATGATTTGGTTTTCAAATCCAAACTTAACTGAGATAAAACTGAAACACTCATCTCTACTTAATAGCCAGACAGCCAACTGTGAGCAGTCTCTTATACTGCTCAGCCAATCATAGATAAACAGAGATGGCAGGGGGCGGAGTAGGTACTAATTACATGGGATCGCCATTGTCTGTGTTTTTCATTGTTTTTAAAAGGAGCATGGCCAGGTGTTCCAGAAATTGGTCATGCCCCCTATCTCTCCAAGGCCCGCATTTTGTCTCCGGGGCACAGCAGGTCAGAGACAATTATAGACCAACTGCCAGAACAATAAATAAGAAGGCTCACCAAAGATTAACTCATTTTGCATTGTGTAGTCCCCAGGAATTGTCAATTACATCCATAGTTTTATGGTTTATATTTCTGTGTTATAGTGCATAACCCAGAATGTATCATGATCACATTTTAATTTTGAGCTTCTGTATATTTCTATTTTAATTATTCACAAAAATACCTGATTACTTTGAAGGTGGTTTCTATTCTCAAGTGCCAGGACCTTGCAATTCTAAAAAAATGACTTAAATTGTATTGAGAATAGCAGTCCATAATCTGGCTTGCTCTGTAGGAAAATCACGTGCAATTCCCATGAACATACGACTTGAAATAACCCAGATAAGCGCCTTGCTGCAGGAGATCATGCTTAGCCAATGCCACTGTATCATTTACAAACCGGTGTCACAGCTGGAAGATTAATTAGTTAGAAACACATAACACAGACCTGCTTCCTGGAGTGCCATGAGCTCCTGCTGCTTTGCTTTCCTTGAAATGAAATCATTCTTCCATTTAGTTCAGACAGATTTAGCTCCAAGGGCTCTCACCATCATTAGATAATTTAATTAAATGAAAACTATAGCTAAAATCCCAGTTGTTTTTTTAATAAAAGTCTATCTAGTTTCATTAATTAAAGAGAATTTCCAGTCACGGTAGGAAGTTAAACACCTGTTTACATGAACTGACCAAATATTTTTCAGATAGTTATTAAAAATATTGTTCTTCATTACAAAATAACTCTAGCCTGTACATGTTAACAAGAAACATGGGCAGGGAGTTTCAGTCAAGGCCGTGTGATAACACAGGGGTAATTAGCTCGGTAGATAGGTGTCAGTGGTGCAGTGTTTAATGCTCGAGTGAGGGTCCACGCATCTTTTCCAGGTAAAATAAAATAAATAATGCTTTAACGTCAGCATAATCAGGAAATAAAACAACAAACGCCTAGCCCCCATCAGGGCACTGACTCACTTCTTCGCCCCTGACTATCCTTGGGCAGCTAGTCTGCAAACATAGACCAAAGTCTCTCTCTGCCTCCTGCAGAGTAATACGGGGATAATTGGCCTGGCCTGGCTTGGTCTCTTGCTTCTCAATTGTCAGCTGTCCTGACATAGGCTCCGGCCTGGTCTTTAGCTGGCTGGATGTCACAGCCTCATATTCTGGCCTGCTTCCTTGCAGTTAACATAGGCTCAGTCCCAGAGTTTGATGGCCTTCCCTGTCTCCCACAGGTCTAGGCTCAGGCCTCCTGGCCATCAATGGCTTTCTGGCACAAGGTGCTCTATCTGACTGGTCTGCCTCAGTCATCCCTTGACTGAATCCACTGGGCAGCCATTAGGTGAGCTAACACCTGGCTTTAATTCCCTCCTGTGTGTGCAGATCCCTCCAGCCCCACACAGAATCCATGGCTATTAATCCTAATAAAAAATCCTGCTGCATATTTTAGTGTTAGGGCCATTTACAAAAGGGGCACCGCAGCAGATATCAGAGATCTCTGATGCAATATCCTTCATAACAATCGCAAGAGCAGTCTCCATGACTTTTTTTTGGGACTGCTTTTATAGGGGAGCTTAGTTTTTTGGAGCTTGCTAGCTAACACCATATTCAGATGGCCTGGGCTTATTGATACAAATTAGAAAAAAGAAATCAGAATAAAAGTTATGTTTTAATACATTAAATAATTACAAGTGTGCTCCCAAAAAGATGTTTCTCTTTGTCTTTGCTCTCTTGCGTGAAACACTCTTTCAGATATCGTTAAACAATAAATAATGATTGCCCTCCTTATAAGTGTATTGTGATGTCTCACATTTTGCGTGTCCAATAGCACACACAGTATGCTTTTTGAGTTATTTTGACCTATTTTTTTGGCCGTTTCTGCAATAGTTTTTGATGGTTTTCAAAATCACCATTTGATAAGTTTGGTGGATTCTATTCTTTACATATAAAAAAATTGTGAGAGCGATATGTAACTTCTTAACCTATGGTTTTCAGCTGGTTTGATGCCGGTTTTACTTTAGCAAATATTATGTATCCAAAACCGTAGTTAAAAATATGAAAAACTGTTCATTTCCACAAACCACTGTTTAGTAAATTTACCCCACCTCTGATTTGCAGTCAGTCAATGCAAATCAGCCTAACTACACCACAGATTCAGGTTAATAGTCATGACAGGCAGAGGTCAAAATGTGATAGTAAGTGGTGCTTTGAGTTATTGACATATGCAGTATAGAACAGCCCTGCAACCCTTAGGTAAAATCCACCACTGATTATGAAACTGCTCTTTGGAGTCTATTTATTGTCTGTTGTTATGGTCATAAATATTTTTTCTCCACCAAAACCCTGTGACATGGAAATCAGTGAGTACAGCATAATGGAACATAAGTAAGGAGATATTAATATGTTCCAGGACAGGCTTCTAGTTTTTATCCACTAAAAAAGGCTGATTTAGAGTTGGATGCAATTTGCGCAAAAAATTTAGACAAGGCCCCATAGTAGGTAAAATGTGAATGCTAATATATACCTAAAGTGTAGGATACTTCAATTGTAAAGCGCAACGGAATATGCTGCGCTATATAAGAAACTGTTAATAAATAAATAAATAAATAATACTTTCAAAGCATATGATATACTTATTATATACAGTACATGTACTTTCGGAGTATTGTGTTGTAGAAATGACATTCATAATCAAGCTTTCTGATTGTAGAATTTTTTTATGTAAATACATTAATTAAAAAAAATACTCACCATCAGTGGCGGAACTGGAGAGTGGTGGGCCCAGGTGCAAGAATATGCTTTGCCACCCCCATTCCTGGCACCTCGCACCCCAACATCTGACACAAACCCACCACCTCCTCCCCCTCCCCCCCAGTCATTAAATCCAGTGCCTGGTCCTGTTCTCCTGCCCAGCCTTTTTTTTAACCACCTCATCACCCCCCCAGTCATTAAATCCAGTGCTTGGTCCTGTTCTGCTGCCCAGCCTTTTTTTTAACCACCTCCTCACCCCCTCAGTCATTAAATCCAGTGCCTGGTCCTGTTCTGCTGCCCAGCCTTTTTTTTCACCACCTCCTCATCCCCGCAGTCATTAAATCCAGTGCCTGGCCCTGCCCTGCTGCCCAGCCTTTTTTTTTTCACCACCTCCTCACCTCTCCTGTTATTAAATCCAGTGCTTGGCCCTGTCCTGCTGCTCCGTTTTTGTTTTCACCACCTCCTCACCCCCCCTCCTCTCCCCCCCCAGTCATGAAATCCAGTGCCTGGCCCTGTCCTGCTTTTATTTTTCACCACCTCCTCACCCCCCAGACATTAAATCCAGTGCCTGGCCCTGTCCTACTGCCCAGCCTTTTCCCCAACAACAGGTCTACTCAGAACTTGCTAACCTCGTCGCACGCAGTGAGTACAGAAGCTGTGTATGCAGTCGCAGTGGCTAATTTATGGACGCCCAAGTAATGGTGTTCAAACGACAGGCACGTCTGCATTTCTCCGACCACTCCCCTGTCACCACCCCCAAATGCTGACCTGACGTCACTCACTCTGTAATGGCTTTGCATCTTCTTGGTGATCACAGAGTGTGGAAGCTACTTGGAGTGGCTGGGTAGCCGTATGGAGATGGTGGTAGCGTGGAAGCTAGTTGGAGCGGCTGGGTAGCCGTATGGAGATGGTGGTAGTGTGGAAGCTACTTGGAGTGGCTGGGTAGCTGTATGGAGATGGTGGTAGTGTGGAAGCTACTTGGAGTGGCTGGGTAGCCGTATGGAGATGGTGGTAGCGTGGAAGCTACTTGGAGCGGCTGGGTAGCCGTATGGAGATAATGGTAGCGTGGAAGCTATTTGGAGCAGCTGGGTAGCCATATGGAGATGGTGGTAGCGTGGAGGCTACTTGGAGTGGCTGGGTAGCCGTAAGGAGCTACAACACCTATGGAGAGCAGTGGTGAGGCTCACTAGTTAAACTAGGAGACTTGTTGCACTGGCAACTACTGAGAGGAATGAGGTTTCTTTTTATAGAGAGCGCTGGATGCTTACTGGCTGAAGAAGGAGGAGCAAGTCCATTGGTTGAAACCGCGTCACATGGGCAATCCAAGATGGCCGTGCCCATGGACCAGAGACCCGCGGTGGATCCACATGTGAGACACCAGGCCAGAGACTGAGGAGAAGATGCAGGCGCCATCAGGAGACAGGTAGAGCGATTGCCTGCAGGTACAGGATGGTGGGGCAGCAGACCACCGCGCTCTGAGAGGAAAGTGCCGGGGACTGATTCTGGGGTCTCTGTGATGAGCTGTGACAGTACCCCCCTCTTGATGAGTGGCCTCTGGGCACGTTCTGGGTTTATGAGGGAACTTTTTGTGGAAAATCTTGACCAGGCTAGGTGCATGTACATCAGGAGCATTAATCCAGATTCTTTCCTCAGAGGAAATAATCTGGATTAATGCTCCTGATGTACATGCACCTCGACTGGTCAAGATTTTCCACAAAAGTTCCCTCATAAACCCACTGTAAGGAAAGGAGTGGCGTTAGTGGATGTGTGATAATGATTGTTGTGAGCGAATTTGGCCCATGGAAGGAGCTCTACCCAATCATCTTGCGAAGAGGAAATGAAGGTGCGAAGAAACTGTTCGAGATCTTGGTTGACCCTCTCAGTTTGTCCGTTGGTCTGGGGATGATATGCGGTAGAGAAGTTAAGTTTCACCCTAAGTGCTGAACAAAGTGATCTCCAAAATTTAGCGACAAACTGCACTCCTGTGTCTGAGACGATTTCTAGCGGAAGACCATGAAGTCTGAAGATCTCCTTAATGAAGTTTTGGGTGAGTAATGGAGCCAATGGAAGTCCAGTGAGAGGCACAAAGTGGGCCATTTTGGAGAATCTGTCCACAATAACCCAGACCGTGTTGTGGCCTTGAGATGGAGGAAGGTCAGTGATGAAATCCATAGATAAATGCGTCCATGGTCGCGAAGGAATGGCTAAAGGCTGAAGTTGCCCGGAAGAAGCTTGCCGAGGTACTTCATGCTGAGCACACTTAACACAGGAGGAAACGTAGGAGACAACATCTGATTTCATTGAAGGCCACCAGTAGGATCGCCGGATAAATTCAGTCGTCTTCTCAATGCCATAGTGTCCAGAGAAATGAGAAGCATGAGCCCATTGTAACAACTTTTTACGAAGGTGGGGTTCCACAAAAGTCTTCCCAACAGGTGGAGTCATAGAAATGCTGGTAGTAGAAAACGAGATTGGATCCAAGATGGGATGATCCTGTTCAAAGAGTTGTTTAGGACCGCTCTCCAGAGAACGAGAGAGGGCATCGGCCTTACAATTTTGAGAACCGGGGCAGTAGGAAAGCTTGTAGTTAAATCGAGAGAAGAACATTGCCCATCTAGCTTGCCGTGGATTCAAGCAGTTAGCTGATTTCAGATAGAGTAGGTTTTTGTGGTCTGTATAGATGGTGATGGGAAACTGAGCCCCCTCTAAAAGATATCGCCATTCTTCAAGTGCCAATTTTATATGGAGTAACTCCTGGTCTCCGATGGAGTAGTTCCGCTCAGTTGGCAAAAATCTCCGGGAATAGAATCCACAAGGATGAAGTTTTTCATCCTCAAAGCGTTGAGAGAGGACTGCTCCAACTCCCTCGGATGAAGCATCGACTTCCAAAATGAAAGATCTTGTCATGTCTGGTTGTATCAGCACAGGGGCCGAGATGAATGCTTGCTTCTGAAGTTGAAAAGCAGAAGTCGCTTCTGCTGACCAAGTAGTTGGATCTGCCTCCTTACAGGTGAGAGCTGTGATGGGAGCTACCAGGGTAGAGAAGAAACCTTTAATGAATTTACGGTAATAGTTTGCAAAACCTAAAAAACGTTGAATGGACTTCAGTGAAGTAGGAATAGACCAGTTGAGGACAGATTGAAGTTGTGCAGGATCCATCTGAAGATTTGACCCGGAGATGACGTACCCTAGAAATGGTACACTGGAAACTTCGAAAATAAATTTTTCCAACTTACAGTAAAGCTAATTAGAGCGTAATCTTAGAAGAACTTCCTTAACCTATTCCCGATGACTAGCCAAATCTTGAGAAAAGATCAATATATCATCTAAATAGATGACCACAGTCTTGTACAGTAGGTCCCGGAAGATCTCGTTGACGAAGAACTGGAAGATGGCTGGAGCATTACAGAGACCGAAAGGCATGACGAGATACTCGTAATGCCCATCCCTGGGATTGAAAGCTGTATTCCATTCATCACCAGGTCAGATACGAATCAAGTTGTAGGCACCTCTTAAATCGAGTTTTGTGGCTGTGGCTCCTTTGACCCTGTCAAACAACTCGGTTATGAGAGGTAAAGGAACAAGAAAGGAATCCTAGCGCTTCAATACTACACTAATAACTCAATCTAAAAATGAACCTGCAGCGGTATAGCAATCAAGGGGAACAAATTGCAACCCCACAAGCACTGAGATAAAAATAGATAAACACGTATACCGCGCTGGTAAGCAATTTAGATTACAATTATATTTAATAAATTAAAATGATGAAAAAATAGGACAATACATATATATATCAATAGGACATAGAATCAATAATAAAAACATATAATCCACAGTAAAAATAAAAAACATATGAATAGATGAATAGTGTATTAACTAGCATATGAATAGATGAATAGTGTATTAACTAGCTGGTGTATAAATAATGGTACTAATGTGCTGGGTTAGAATCACAAGAAAACAGTTCCTGCATGGAAAGATTCCAGATGCTTCAGATGAAAAGCGTTTAGACACACTTTGCTAGTTAATAGCTTGATTTGGTAATATTGTAGCCGCTAGCCTGCAAGTACTGTATCCGTTGAGATATCCACAATAAACAATCTGAAGCTTGTATAGCAAAGGCAGTTAATAACTTGTGGGATACTCAAAGTGTTACACCGTCAGGCACACAATTATAGGAACAAGGTCGGAGTACTGACCGGTCTCAAGATCTCAGACGGTTAAAAATAGAGGTAGCATTGTTCTCTCACCAGCTGTACTGTGGAGAATGTTGACCAGGTCATAAAACCGTCTCGGAGTCACGCAGCTGATCCAGTGCTAAGGCTCTCTGTCCGGCTGCACAGTAATGATTGCCTGCCAGAGACCAGGGCCAAAGGAAATCCGGGAGGATTTTCCGGATGAGGGGATGTGCGCGGCCGCGGCTTACAGGATATCCTCGCACCGGGAGCAGAGACTGTGGATACTGACAACACTTGCAGGAGCGGGTAATATAACAGGACACAATAGACAGGTACAGTCAGCAACGTGTTTCGTCCCGTTCCTGGGACTTTTTCATGAGAAGTAAAGGATACTGATTTTTAATAGTTACATCATTGAGTCCATGATAATCTATACATGGACATAACCCTCCGTCTTTCTTTTTTACGAAGAAATAACCAGCCCCTGCTGGATGAAGAGGAAGGCCGGATGAAACCTTTTTTTAGATTTAGAGGTAGAAGATCCGCTTTCTGCTTACTGAACACATCCGGAGAAATCCGAATAGGGTTCAGGTAGACCCTTAGGTAGTTGAAAATCAGAGGACCAAATGGGAACCACCCGATGTAGACAATTCTTGAAGCAATTGGCTCCCCAAGAGGTAATTTGCATGGTTGACCAATCGATTTGTGGAGAATGTCTCTGCAACCAGGGTAACCCGAGAACTAGGGAATGAGAGGCTTTGGGAATCACTAGGAAAGATAGTTCCTCAGAGTGGAGAACCCCAACGGTGAGTTTAAGGGGTTAAGTGCGTTGAGTTATGGTTCCACTATTAATTCGACTACCATCGATGGCAGTTAAAGTCACTACTTGGCTTAGAGCTTCAACGGGAATCCGATATTTATGAACAAAGTCCGTAGTCATAAAATTTTCTGCAGCCCCTGAATCTAGAAGGGTTAGAATGGCAGTTGGACCCTGTGGAAGTGTCAATTGAGCTTGAATAGTGAAATCTGACTTCCTGGGTGATTCGTTGGCTACTCCTAACTTAACCTCTCTGCGATAAGTTAGGAGGAGGCATTTCCCGGACGGATGGGACAGGATTTAACTAAATGTTGGGAAGATCCACAGTACATGCAGAGATTCTGTCTCTGCCTTTTCTGCCATTCCTCAGGGGTCAGGTGGGAGTGGTTGACCTGCATGGGTTCTTAGCCCACAGGAGGAGAAGGGAGTCGAGAAGCTGGACGTGGTCTTCAATGATCGAATCTGCCTCTCTCCAAGGCATGCTCTCTGTGTCGAAGGCCCACCTTATTGCAGAGAGTGATTAAATCATCCAGACTGGTTGTGCAGATAAGGAGCCATATGGTAAAGATGGCAGCACGGGCTGGCTGGGTAGCCATATAGAGATGGTGGTAGCGTGGAAGCTACTTGGAGTGGCTGGGTAGCCGTATGGAGATGGTGGTAGCGTGGAAGCTACTTGGATCGGCTGGGTAGCCATATGGAGATGGTGGTAGCATGGAAGCTACCTGGAGTGGCTACAACACCTACGGAGCACAGTGGTGAGGCTCACTAGTTAAATTAGGGGACTTGTTGCATTGGCAACTAGTGAGAGGAATGAGGTTTCCTTTTATAGAGAGCACTGGATGCTTACTGGCTGAAGGAGAAGGAGGAGCAAGTCCATTGGTGGAAACCGCGTCACATGGGCAATCCAAGATGGCCGCGCCCATGGACCGGAGACCCGCGGTGGATCCATGTGTGAGATGCCGGGCCAGAGACTGAGGAGAAGATGCAGGTGCTGTCAGGAGACAGGGAGAGCGATTGCCTGCAAGTGCAGGACAGCGAGGCAGCAGACCACCACCCCGCAGCGCTCTGAGAGGTAAGTGCCGGGGTCTGATTCTGGGGTCTCTGTGATGAGCTGTGACACCAAGTTTGTGGATCCGCTTAAAGAAGGGAAATTATTAGTCCTACTTGCAGTTATTCTATCCCTGAGGAGACGGAACAAAGTCTGAAGTAAAGTTTACCTTCTGGGTGAGAACTTGGATATGTGCAGCAAGCACTTGAGCAGGATTCTGCCCCTGTTCCATGATACTCCTCTAATACTTTTTGGACTGACTATAATGTTATGATTGCCAAAGCCTGCCTCATGTGAACTGACTAGAACCTAGCTGACAAGGTCTTCTGCCACTAACAACCGCCCATTGTTCTTTAGAACTGGTCGTATTTACCAGTACTTAGGCGGCCGCCTGGTCTTAAAACTCGATGTGGTAGTGGTTCACATGAAGGTACTATGGAATATAGTGGTGAGTCGGACAACCAGAACAAGAACAGTTCGTGAAACGGCTTGGGCACTGATGATGCGGCAAACATGCCGATGGTGTGGCTTGAGTGCCGATAGTTTAGCAATAGCTGATGGTAGGAAGTTGATAGAAGTGTTGTGGCTTTGGAAGCCAATGATGCGTCAAATGTGGCGATAGTGCAGCTTGTGTGCCAATGGTGCGGCAATAGTAAGAAGCTGAAGCAAGTGTTGCAGCTTTGAGAGCCGGTGGTGCTGCAAATATGCCGATGGTGTGGCAATAGCCGATAGTAGGAAGCTGGTAGCTGGAGCTGTGGCTTTGAGAGCCGATGGCAGCATAGCTGTATTGGTGCTGCTTGGAAGCCGTAGGAGAAGCTGGAGAGCCGGAGACAGCACAGAAGCTGCTGGTGCGGCAAAGGTGCCAATGATGCAGCAAGAGCCAGTGGTAGTAAGTTGGTAGTTGGTTCTGCGGCTTTGAGAGTCGATGGCAGCACAGTTGTACGGATGCGGCCAGGAAGTCGTAGGAGAAGCTGGATAGCCGGAGACAGCACGGAAGCCACAACAGGAAAACCAGAATCTTCACCGCAAGGAGGAACAAAAAGCTGACCATGCCGCCGAGCCAAGGGAACCCCCAGGAACACTATAGTTGGAGAGGCGGAAAAAGTCCAGAGTGTTGAAATAAGGATACCATCCTATCACACTGTGCCGTGGATGGCTTGTCACTTCCTGAGGTGTGCTGATCGCCTAACAACCGATAGCGCTGAAACAACAGTGTGAGTAGGAGGTAACCTGCTAGCAGAAAACAAGTCGTGGCCGCGCCTTGTAACACTCTGTTCCCTTTTGGTTTTAAACCAGCTATGGCTTTGGCAACTTCAAGACAATTAAACAGAAGGAAGCAAGAGCTTTACAAATAATATGCAAGAGAGTTTTGTTTAGATACTTTTACAGTTGAAAATAACAATATGAAAGGGATGCATTTACAAAATTGGAAAAAAAATATAGTGTATATTCAAATATATAACAATTGGTATGAATTTAGCCAGCAACTGAGTGAATATTCAAGGAATTATTGAAAACTCAAGTAAGCATGCAGGGTCAGATGCACAATTAGGTTAGGAACAAGGTGCTAGATTTTAAATGGCAAACAATTTTCTAGGTTCTGTGGTAACCAGCATATTCTTGCAGTAATCTTCTCCACCTGATGGAGTTTTCCTCTTCTTGTATGCAGCAAGGTTTGGGAGTTCTAAAACCTGACAATCACTGTATGTAGAGGCTGTGAGTACAATAGAGAAGTTGACAATTGAAATAGGAATAACATCATGTTTCAGGTGTAGTACCATGGCAACTTCACCACAAGCTTAAAAAACAGATGTGAAGAACACAGGAAGGTTAGTCACTGGCACCAATGTAATGGAAGAATTTGCGGCCAAGGGAAAAAAATAGGGGCTTTCCAACAACCCCACTGAATTTCTAAAGTAATAGGTTTATTCTTCGTTGCTAACCAGGGTATTTTGGAACCACTATATAGTATTATAATATTTTTGTTGGGCAATCCTCCTTACTCGATAGTGAGCTATTTATAAATAAGAAAATGTCTATTCCATATGGGTATCATAAAATACCCTAATAAAGGTTAGAGCATTGTCTGACACGATTGCTGTGTGTGTCTCATTTACTCTCCAGCCATAACTCTTTTCTTTCCAGATAGCCTGGTTACCTGACAACTTGCCTTTATCAGTTGGAGGTTGGCACCTAGATTCCCAGTTCTTGACCAGAGACGGTCACCATGCCTGGTGGGCGTTGGACGACAGAACTGTAAAGCTGCATGGTGAGTAGAGTTATTATCTGCAATCAAAGCTTTTCTGTCCTCCTGTCCAAGTAGACATGATCTGTCTTTAGGTAAGACTAGGGGATTATAAATCTCAGTAACTGGGCTATTATATGTGCTTATATGTGCTTCTGTGTCATTAGGCCTATGATTGAGCGAGTGATTGACTTATGTTGCACACAGGAATGTGTGTATGTCCCTTTTGAAACATTGGAGTAAAGACTAACCCAGGTACCGCGGCTGGCTTACCCGTCAGGTTCAAACTTGGACGCCCCTGACACCTTAATGGAATAAGTTGACGGACATTGCCTGTGTCAATTGAATCAAGTGATGGTGTATAAAGCCACCCCTTGACTCAGGAAAGATTTCCTGTTGTCCCTGCTGGTACCGATATGAGGCACCTGGGGTCAGGAAATATTTTTTTAAATGTTTGTTTGTTTAAGTATTAGATTACATAGATTGGCAGATTTTAACGGGAGGATGTGTCATTAATTAGAGATATTTGGACGTACATTTTGGCTAGTGAACACCACATCTAGAGTTAGTTGTTGGCACCAGATTGTGTAAGGAGATTACTCCATAAATTGTAGTCAGTGTGTCTGTAATGTGATTCTGACTCAGGCATCGGGTGGGCCAATCATCCTCCACAGCATAGATCCAAGAGTAAATCCAAGGGATCCTTATGAAGAAGGATCAACCATTTACACTCTGTTGCCACTTTCTGCCACAGGTTAGTGACATAGGGAAATGGTGGGATACAGTAGTAAATAATTTGGATAAATTACCACATAGTATAGTGTCCGATGATCCATTACATCCTGGATTCTAAGATAGCCTATAGATTAGGGGGGAACACTCTGGATTCTCACATAGTGTACTGACTATGGGAAACAGTGACAGTCATCCCTCTGGTGAGAGCCCACAGACTGCCATGGATGTAATGTGCATGATACATGGTGATTGTGTTCTGAAGGGGACGGAAAAATTATTAGATCCAGATAAGTTCCAGGATATGGAAAGGGGACACAGGAAGTACATACAGGATAAAGATGTGCATAAACAAATGAATCAACGGCTTCAAACAGCAAGCAGATTGAAATGGGAGATGGAACTAGATGAATTGGAGGATGAGATGTGCTCCTTGAACCTGAGAACAGAATCAGAACAAACTCAGATGGTCACAGAGTCAGCGGTTAGGAAAATTAGATTAAACTCCATTATCCTGATTGGAGATTTCTAAATTGCAGATTTTCTAACATGCCAGGAGATACTATATGTCAGAGTTGTGGTTTACCCCGGTCTGAGTTTTGTCCCTCATGTAAAAGAAGTGACCTTCCTAACATAAATATAACAAATATTTAGACAGACTTAGGGGGTCCCAACCTGTTAAAAGAACCTGGAAATGTAGATTTACTAATAGTTTACATTATTGGTCTAGTAAAATTTGTGCACAGTGTAAATGTCATCGTCCAGGAGTACCCTTAGCCAAGTAATTGGCCCTTCCGTTGCCCTTCTGTCATACGGATAAACTTTAAAAACCTACAGGTATTTACCCTATGATAGTTCAACACAGACCTGAAGGACAGGACCAAGTATGGGACACCACATGGTTCAAACCATGGACCAAAACTGAAGTTTTTATAGTTAAGGATGTCCCTAACATTGGAAATCATCCAATGGCAGCCTATTGATAAGTAGAGAGATTAAATACTGTCTAAAGCACCACATGGATTGATTTAGATGAAGTTATATATGCATATATGCAGGTGCAGGTGAATCTACAGCAACTGAGATTTCTAATATACTTATAGACATTGCGCCAGCACCGCAAGAAGCTGCACAACAGAAAACAGTCCAATCAGGAACTCAATGGCTAGATAGATGCAGAATATTCTGCAATAGACTAGCAGATAATGCTCCTGCAAATATATAACATAGGCAGGCGAAGGATGAATCAGTACAGGCCTACTATGACTAAATACTCCGAAGACACACAGATCAGGTGTTTGGGTTGGTAGAGCCCAGAGAGATAAGGATTTTTAAAGTACTCTACTCAATGGCCTAGATCCAAAAATAAGAGGAATTATATAAGTAGACCAGAAGCTGCATCCCTAACACCCAACACACTTATCACTATTTTGAGAGCCATAGAGCAAAATTACACAGAGAGAGTAGAAAGATGTACCAAATCTACCCCTCAGGCTGTTTATGGTATAACCACATACAACAAATACAAGTCAGGAAGAGGCAGACAGGGACATGCTGGGGTCTTTGCTTCCATTGCAATCAGCATGGACACATGAAAAGAGATTGTCCATCCCTGACAGTAAAAGGTCAGAGCCAAAAGTAGGACACCGTCAATTATCACAAGTTTAATGCCCTCATTGCCCAACAATGGTGTATATATATTTTGACTATCCGGACAAGAAGCGCTTAAATAAAAAATAATAATTTATTACATAATAGGCTATAATAACAATTTATTACATAATAGGCTACGCAATGTAAAACAAGAAAATAAATACTTTACACACACATTCATAAAATATAAACTGGTATTTTTTCACAGCAATGGCTCGTGTAATAGAATGAAATAAAAAAATAAGAGATTCACCTCTGCAGTAGGTGTCTCGTATATAAGTACATATTATACAGCCATCTAAAACTCAAACTCCATAAAACAGTTCTGGCATAAAAATAGACAATAAGGTCAATTATTGGACCTTTCCTTGATGATAGGAAGCTCCAGGTATTATGCCACTGATACTTAGAGAGCTCACAGTCATAGGCACCGGGATGTTTGATGTTATACTTTAGATTGTAACTTAATGTCCATGTATCACGTCCTGTCAATTATAAAGCAGGTAATCAACCTAATTTATCTGCGTATGTACAAGCACTCTAAAAGCAAATAATCTTGTGATGGGGGTAGCTGTAGGTATAGGAGGTAACCACCCTCAGTTCACATATGGATCTTTAATTTTTGTTAGTAATACCTTAGCGCTCAATCTGTATGTAATATAGTAATGTGACTAAATTGATAAAAGTCTGTGTTTCATTAAAATCGTTTATTTGTCAAATTAATGCTATCACCGTCATTAGTTAGTAAATTCATAATGGCAGGTAACATCCAATGATTATTGAATTGATATTAACAGATTAGATCCAATGTTGTAAAATCAAAAATATGATAAGAATCGGGTGAATGAGCCAATTCTTAAAAGTAATACATAAATTAATTAGCGGTGTGCACCGGCCACTTTTCGTGTTTTGTGTTTTGGTTTTGGACCTGGATCTTTCTTCATGTTTTGGATCTGGATTGGTTTTGCCAAAACCACCCTTCCGTGTTTTGGGTTCTGGGTTTTGTGTTTTGGATCTGTATTTTTTTGAAAAAAAGCATAAAAACAGCTAAAATCACAGAATTTGTGGGTTTTTCTAATCCTATGCTATTATTAACCTCAATAACATTAATTTCCACTCATTTCCAGTCTATTCTGAACACCTCACACCTCACAATATTCTTTTTAGTCCAAAAGGTTGGACCGAGGTAGCTGGATGACTATGCTAAGCGACACGAGTGGGTGGAACAAACACGTGGCCCATCTAGGAGTGACACTGCAGTGGCAGACAGGATGGCAGTTTGAAAAACTAGGCCCCAAACAGTACATAATGCAAGAGAAAAAAGAGGTGCAAGATGGAATTGTCCTTGGGCCCTCCCACCCACCCTTATGTTGTATAAACAGGACATGCACACTTTATCAAAGCAATCATTTCAGCGCCAGGGTCTGCCACACAACTGTGGCTGAAATGATTGGTTCGTTTGGGCCCCCACAAAACAAGCTGGCAATTAATCTGTCCCTGCACAAACTGGCTCTACGGAGGCAAGATGTCGTCCTCATCCTCCTCATCCACCGATTCCTCACCCTCTTCAGTGTTGTGTACATCCTCATCCTCACAGAGTATTAACTCGTCCCCACTGGAATCCACCACCACAGGTCCCTCTGTACGTTCTGGAGGCTGGTCTCCCTGGAAGAGTTGATAATTCATTTTTATGAACATCATCTTCTCCACATTTTGTGGAAGCAACCTCCTACGCCTTTCGCTGACAAGGTTCCCGGCTGCACTAAACACTCTTTCGGAGTACACACTGGAGGGGGGGCAACTCAAGTAAAATAGAGCTAGTTTGTACAGGGGCCTCCAAATTGCCTCTTTTTCCTGCCAGTACAGGTATGGACTGTCTGACAAGCCTACTTGGATGCTGTCACCGATGTAATCCTCCACCATTCTGTCAATGGTGACAGTATCATATGTAGTGACAGTAGACATGTCAGAAATTGTTGCCAGGTCCTTTAGTCCGGACCAGATGTGCAAACTTGGTCCTGCCTGCCCTGCATCACCGCCAGCGGGTTGCTTAGGATACCTAAGTTTTTTCCTGGCAGCCTCAGTTGCGGGAGAAAATGAAGAAGGAGCTGTTGACGTGTCACGTTCCGCTTCAGCTGACAGTGTGTTCACCAGCAGGTCTTTGCACCTCTGCAGGCTTGTGTCAGCCGGAAAGAGAGACACCACATAGGCTTTAAACCTAGGATCGAGCACGGTGGCCAAAATGTAGTGGTCTGATTTCAACAGATTGACCACCCTGGAATCCTGGCAAAGCGAATGAAGGGCTTCATCCACAAGTCCCACATGCTGAGCGGAATCGCTCCGTCTTAGCTCTTCCTTCACTTTCTCCAGCTGCTTCTGCAAAAGCTCCATGAGGGGAATGACCTGACTCAAGCTGGCAGTGTCTGAACTGACTTCACGTGTGGCAAGTTCGAAGGGCTGGAGAACCTTGCACAACACGGAAATCATTCTCCACTGTGCTTGAGTCAGGTGCATACCCCCTCCTTTGCCTATGTCACAGGTGGATGTATAGGCTTGAATGGCCTTTTGCTGCTCCTCCATCCTCTGAAGCATATAGAGGGTTGAGTTCCACCGCGTCACAACCTCTTGCTTCAGGTGATGGCGGGGCAGGTTCAAGAGTGTTTGCTGGCGCTCCAGTCTTCGGCACGCAGTCGCTGAATGGCGAAAGTGGGCAGAAATTTTTCAGGCCACCCAAAGCGTCTCCTGCACGCCCCTGTCGCTTTTCAGAAAATTCTGCACCACCAAGTTTATTGTGTGAGCAAAACATGGGACATGCTGGAATTTGCCCAGATGTAATGCCCGCACAATATTGGTGGCATTGTCAGATATCACAAATCCCCAGGAGAGTCTAAGTGGGGTAAGCCACTGGGCGATGATTTCCCTCAGTTTCTCTAAGAGGTTGTCGGCGGTGTGCCTCTTACTGAAACTGGTGATACACAGCGTAGTCTGCCTTGGAACGAGCTGGCGTTTCTGAGATGCTGCTACTGGTGACGCTGCTGCTGTTGCTGCGTAAGGTGATACATCTACCCAGTGGGCTGTCACAGTCATATAGTCCTTAGTCTGCCCTGTTCCACTTGTCCACATGTCCGTGGTTAAGTGGACATTGGGTACAATGGCATTTTTCAGGATACTGAGGACACTTTTTCTGATTTTTCTGTACAGTCTCGGTATCGCCTGCTTAGTGAAGTGGAACCTAGACGGGATTTGGAACCGGGGACACACTACCTCCATCAATTGTCTAAATCCCACTGCGCTAATGGCGGATACCGGATGCACGTCTAACACCAACATAGCAGTCATGGCCTCAGTTATACATTTTGCTTCAGGATGACTGCTGTCGTACTTCATCCTCCTCGCTAAGGACTGTTGGAGGGTCAATTGTTTAGTAAAAGTAGTGGTGTTCCTACTTCCTCTCTGGGATGATGAATGACTCCCAGCAGCAGCAACAGCAGCAGCGGCAGCAGGAGGCATAGCAATGCAGGATCCTACGGAGGAATCCCGGATAGGATAGTCAGTCATGCCAGAGACATGGCCTGCAGGACTACTTCCGATCCTGACTAAGGAGGAAATTGACGAGGAGGGAGTTGATGGTGTGGTTTGCAGGCGCTTGGATACAACAGGACAACGAGATTTAGGTGTCCCTGGACTGCTTACGGTCTTAGCCAAAGTTTCTGAACTTGACAGTAACTTTTTATGAACGCGCTGCAGGTGCCGTATAAGGGAGGATGTTCCTAGGTGGTTAACGTCCCTACCCCTACTTATTTCACCTTTACATATGGTACATATGGCAAGACAGTTGTTGTCCGGATTTGGATAGAAATATTGCCAGACCAAAGAGGTGGAATGTTTGGTCTTCTGCCCAGGCATGACCGTGATTGGCTTTTTCATCCCACGGACAACAACTGTCTCCCCCGGAGCCTGATTTAAACAAATCACATCACCATCAGAATCCTCCTCGCCAACTTCCTCCTCAGCGCCAGCTACACCAGTATCCTCATCCTGTTGTACTTCAACAGTGACATCTTCAATTTGCATATCAGCAAGTGGACTGTGGGTGCTCCTTTCAGCACTTGTAGGGGGCGTGCAAATGGTGGAAAGAGCCACCTCTTCCCGTCCAGTGCTGGGAAGGTCAGGCATCGCAACCGCCACCACACTTGGACTCTCCTTGGGGATTTGTGATGTCTTCTTAGAACGCACAGTTCTTTGCTGTGCTTTTGCCAGCTTAACTCTTTTGATTTCTTTAGCGGGAGGAGGGCTTCCATCATCATGTGAAGCTGAACCACTAGTCATGAACATACTAGTCATACTAGTATGACACACACTAGTCATAGGGAAAGACCTTAGCCGTTCCTTGCCACTCCGTGTCATAAATGGCATATTGGCAAGTTTACGTTTCTCTTCAGATGATTTAAATGTTTTTTCACGGTCATTTTCCTGAACTTTGTCATTTGGGATTGTATGTGGCCTCTACTATGACATTGGGCATCGGCCTTGGCAGACGACGTTGATGGCATGTTATCGTCTATGTCATGACTAGTGGCAGCAGCTTCAGCACTAGGAGGAAGTGGTTCTTGATCTTTCCCTATTTTATTTTTATAGGAGAAAGTTTGGTCCTCCATTTATGTTATATCGATTTGATATATACGTGCGGCTAAGGCGCACACAAACACAGAAAATATTTTTTTATTTTTGCTGGAGAGTAGTGCACTTTGTGGATTACACCACCCTTTAAGAAATGAGCCAGCCGGCTCTTTACTTATGGGATACAGGCGCACGCTTGGCACTGCTCCTTTGTTGATACACGTGCAGCCACAGTGCACACAATTCACAAACACAGAAAATATTTTTTCATTTGATTTGGAGTGTACTTTGGGGGTTACAGCACCCTTTAACGGTCAAGCCAGCCAGCCCTTTACTTATGACACAGGCGCACGCTTGGCACTACTTTGTTGATGCACGTGCGGGTACTGCGCACACAATTCACAAACACAGAAAATATTTTTTTATTTGGTTCGGAGTTTACTTTGGGGGTTACAGCACCCTTTAACGGTCAAGCCAGCCGGCCCTTTACTTATGACACAGGCGCATGCTTGGCACTACTTTGTTGATGCACGTGCGGCTACTGCGCACACAATTCACAAACACAGAAAATATTTTTTTATTTGGTTTGGAGTGTACTTTGGGGGTTACAGCACCCTTTAACGGTCAAGCCAGCCAGCCCTTTACTTATGACACAGGCGCACGCTTGGCACTACTTTGTTGATGAACGTGCGGCTACTGCGCACACAATTCACAAACACAGAAAATATTTTTTTATTTGGTTTGGAGTGTACTTTGGGGGTTACAGCACCCTTTAACGGTCAAGCCAGCCGGCCCTTTACTTATGATTCAGGCGCACGCTTGGCACTACTTTGTTGATGCACGTGCGGCTACTGCGCACACAATTCACAAACACAGAAAATATTTTTTTATTTGGTTTGGAGTGTACTTTGGGGGTTACAGCACCCTTTAACGGTCAAGCCAGCCAGCCCTTTACTTATGACACAGGCGCACGCTTGGCACTACTTTGTTGATGAACGTGCGGCTACTGCGCACACAATTCACAAACACAGAAAATATTTTTTTATTTGGTTTGGAGTGTACTTTGGGGGTTACAGCACCCTTTAACGGTCAAGCCAGCCGGCCCTTTACTTATGATTCAGGCGCACGCTTGGCACTACTTTGTTGATGCACGTGCGGCTACTGCGCACACAATTCACAAACACAGAAAATATTTTTTTATTTGGTTTGGAGTGTACTTTGGGGGTTACAGCACCCTTTAACGGTCAAGCCAGCCGGCCCTTTACTTATGATTCAGGCGCACGCTTGGCACTACTTTGTTGATGCACGTGCGGCTACTGCGCACACAATTCACAAACACAGAAAATATTTTTTTATTTGGCTTGGAGTGTACTTTGGGGGTTACAGCACCCTTTAACGGTCAAGCCAGCCGGCCCTTTACTTATGACACAGGCGCACGCTTGGCACTACTTTGTTGATGCACGTGCGGCTACTGCGCACACAATTCACAAACACAGAAAATATTTTTTTTTTTGTTTGGAGTGTACTTTGGGGGTTACAGCACCCTTTAACGGACAAGCCAGCCGGCCCTTTACTAATGGGACACAGGCGCACGCTTGGCGCTGCTCAGGGCCGGCCCGAGCCTAATATTTTTGGTAAGCGAAGATACATTTTGGCGCCCCCTGGCAGAATTTGCACGTGTCGAAGGTGCGTGCACCCGACAAAGGAAAGGAGTGTGGTATAATGGGAAAAGCTATAATCATGAGCGCCGCCCTGTAATTCCAGTCATGCTGGGTACATGCCCAGTGCTCTTGGAGCTGTTGGGCATGCTCTATCACTTTCTCAAGTCAATAGATGCTGCATGTATATGCATGGCATCTATTCAACACCCCCTCCCCCCATTTGGGACACTTTCTTGCTATAATCAGGTTGGTAGGGAGGTATGCTAAAGGCGAGGTCTCAAAAGAAAGGGGTGTGGTCACACAATAGTATCCCCAATGCAAACTACACCACACAGTAGTGTCCCTTATACACAGTGCCAATATTAGTGCCCCTTATACACAATGCTAACAGTAGTACTGTCCCATGTACAATGCCTACAGCTATAGTGTCACTTACACATAATGCCCACAGCAGTGGTACCCCTTATGCAGTGCCTCCATTAGTGGCGCCCCTTCTGCAATGCCCCCATTAGTAGTGGCCCCAGTAGTAATGCCCCCAGTGGTAGTGCCCCTGTAATAGTGCCCCCAAACGTAATGCTCCCTGTAAATGTGCCCCCTGTAGTAGTGTCCCCAATAGTAGTGCCCCATGTAACAGTTCCCCCATTAGAAATGCCCCTGCAATAATGCCCCCAGTAGTACTGCAGCCAATAGTAAGGCCCCTGTAAAAGTGTCCCCAGTAATAATGCCCCCTGTAAAAGCACCCCCAGTAATGTCCATGTAATAATGCACCAAGTAGTTAGCCCCCAGTAGTAGTGCCCATGTAATGCCCCCAGTAGAAGTGCCCATATAGGTGCCCCCAGTAGTAATGCCCCTGTTATAATGCCCCCAGTAGTAGTGCCCATGTAAAAGTGCCCACAGTAGTAATGCCCCTGTATATGTGCCCCCAGTAGTAATGCCCCTGTAAAAGTACCCCCAGTAATAATGCCCTATGTAAGAGTGCCCCCAGTAGTAATACCATATGTAAAAGTGCCCCCAGTAGTAATGTCCCCTGTAAATGCGCCCCCAGTAGTAATTCCCCCCTGTATATGTGCCCCCAGTAGTAATTCCCCCCTGTATATGTGTCCCCAATAGTAATGCGCTATGCAAGAGTGCCCCCAGTAGTAATGCCCTATGCAAGAGTTCCCCCAGTAGTAATGCCCCCTGTAAATGTGCCCCCAGTAATAATGCCCTATGCAAGAGTGCCCCCAGTAGTAATGCCCTATGTAAATGTGCCCCCAGTAGTAATGCTCCCTGTAAATGTGCCCACAGTAGTAATGCCCTATGCAAGAGTGCCCCCAGTAGTAATGCCCTATGTAAAAGTGCCCCCAGTAGTAATGCCCCCTTTAAATGTGCCCCCAGTAGTAATGCCTTATGCAAGAGTGCCCCCAGTAGTAATGCCCTATGTAAATGTGCCCCCAGTAGTAATGCCCCCTTTAAATGTGCCCCCAGTAGTAATGCCCTATGCAAGAGTGCCCCCAGTAGTAATGCCCTATGTAAATGTGCCCCCAGCAGTAATGCCCTATGTAAGAGTGCCGCGCATACTGTACACACAAATAAAAACACAATACTTACCTCAAGCCGCGATCCTGTATCCTCTGCCGTCCGCCGCTCCTCGTTACTATGGGAGAGACGTCATGACATGTCTCCCATAGTGCCTGTGGGGGGAGCCAGAAGCCGGAGCTCAGGAGTGAGCTCCGGCTGCTGGTGTGTGGACCCGGGCGCCCGCTGGTAGAATCACAGCGGGTGCCCGGCAAATGGACCTCCCTGCAGTGGTCAGGGGAGTATTGTGGGAAGGAGTGTGGCGACGGGAGGGGACGGGACGGGAAGGAGTGTGGCCGCTCTATTGAGCTGTGGCCTGGTGACAAATCCAAGCGCCCTCTGCTGGCCGGCGCCGTACGCAGCTGCGTAGTCGGCGTAACAGGCAGGCCAGCCCTGGCGCTGCTCCTTTGTTGATGCACGTGCAGCCACAGTGAACACAATTCACAAACACAGAAAAAAAATATTTTTTTTAGCATTTGGGGGGAGCACCCCTGACGGACAGAGCACCCCTTTAGGACTGGGACACTGCACAGGACTTTGGAGTGGACACAGCCCCTATGGACAACTGACTGCACATCACAGTCCAGCCAGCCCCTATGGACTTTGAAGTAGTGGACACAGCCCCTATGGACAACAGCAGCACAGCACAACACAGCCAGCCCCTATGGACTTTGAAGTAGTGGACACAGCCCCTATGGACAACAGCAGCACAGCGCAGCACAGCACAGCACTACTCTGCACTACACTACACTACACAGCTGAGCCAGCCATAACTCCCACCCTCCCTCTTCACTGTCCACAGCCGAGTGAGAAAATGGCGCCGACGCGGGTACCTTATATAGGATCCAAAACCTGCGAGACCCGGAAGGCGGGATGATGACGTTTTGCCTCGATTTCAGATCCGAGTCAGGCGGGAAAAGTCGAGCCTGACTCGGATCGGCCTCGGATCGGGGGGGTTCGGGGGGGTTCGGATTTCAGAAATCCGAACCCGCTCACCCCTAAAATTAATACTTTGAAAAATAAATGTAACTAAATAATTTCAGAAACAATGTATATAATAATGCTTATGTGCTGAGAATCAGCCAGCTGGCAGTATGTTAATATAGGACATCCGCATATAACACAACAGTACATATAGATCACAAATTGACATAGGGAGGGGGTGGGTGTGTGGGAATGTGTGGTTTGGACAAATATAATGGTGTTAAGTGTAGGTGCTGAGGGCAATGGGAAAAGGGGAAGGGATCAGGTTATGGCTAATGTCCCGATAATATCCAAAATGCTTTGTCCAAATATGTCCTGCAAAATTGACCCGGGATGCTTGCTGATGGTAATAGGTGGTAGACTGCTTTATGGTAGACTGTTTTGTTTCCCACACACCCACCCCCTCCCTATGTCAATTTGTGATCTATACGTACTGTTGTGTTATATGCGGATGTCCTATATTAACATACTGCCAGCTGGCTGATTCTCAGCACATAAGCATTATTATATACATTGTTTCTGAAATTATTTAGTTACATTTATTTTTCAAAGTATTAATTTATTTATTACTTTTAAGACTTGGCTCATTCACCCGATTCTTAACATATTTTTGAGTTTACAACATTGGATTTAATCTGTTAATATCAATTCAATAATCATTGGATGTTACCTGCCATTATTAATTTACTAACTAATGACGGTGATAGCATTCATTTGACAAATAAACGATTTTAATGAAACACACAGACTTTTATCAATTTATTCACATTACTATATTACATACAGGTTGAACGCTAAGGTATTACTAACAAAAATTAAAGATCCACAGGTAATCAACCTAGTCTATTAGGACAGGTTATAACATTGATCCAGCAGTATAGACTTCAGCCCCGATGGTTTATATCAAAGTCTGTGTGTACACATAAGAGAGTAGTGGTTAGTTCTCACACAGTATCAGGGTTATAGTAGCTTACCACCAGCCAACTAGTGAGGGAATGTATCAATACTGTATGTCTGTATATATCAATCACCGCTTGAGGACCTTGTAGCTTTCCTTCGTACTGTTGTGATCCTACACACTGGCATCCATTCTTAGCTGGAACGCTGTTTGTAATGGAGCATAAAACCAGTTTTTAGCATGCGAGGAAGACCCTTACGCGTCTCTCCGTTGGAAGTGATGGCGGTTTTGTCAGAAATATACGAGACACCTACTGTAGAGGTGAATCTCCTATTTTTTTATTTCATTCTATTACATAAGCCATTGTTGTGAAAAAATACCAGTTTGTATTTTATGAATGTGTGTATAGTATTTATTTTCTTGTTATACATTGCGTAGCCTATTATGTAATAAATTGTTATTATTTTTTAAGTAATTGCTCCTTGTATGGATAGTCAAAATATATATACACCATTGTTGGCCAATGATGGCATTAAACTTGTGATAATTGACGGTTTTTCCAGGTTGTAGATAGATAAAGTGGGATCATATTTGATAGATAAAGTGGGATTAACAGAATAATTCATGATTAGGAGCAGCTCTTAAGGTACAAATACAATAAGTAGCACAATAAATGTATTTGCACCTGAATTATATATGTCACCATATATTTTTGTGCGCGATGTGATGTGAGGAGCCTGCGTGCCTGCTGCAGTTAGATCCAGCAGGCAGCAAAAGCGGCAGCAGCAGCGACGACGGAACTCAGGATCCCTGACAGCGTGGAGCAGTGCTAGCATGAAGATAGGTATATTTCTTCATAGGGGTGAGGGCAGGGAGGGGGAGCTAATACTGGGGGTAATACCCTAGGGGGCACGAGTACAGGGAGCATTGCAGAAGAGGAACAACTACTGGGGGACATTGCATAATGGGCACAACTACAGGGGGAATTGCATAAGGACCAAAACCACTGGGGGCATTGCCTATTGGGCACAACTACAGGGAGCATTGAAGAAGGGGCACTACTACTGAGGGCATTGCTTAATGGGCACAACTACAGGGGGCATTGCAGAAGAGATACAACTACTGAGTGCATTACTTAATGGGCACAACTACAGGGGACATTGCATAAGGGCCACAACTACTGGGGGCATTGCTTAATGGGCACAACTACAAGGGGCCCTGCATATGGGATACAACTACAGGGGCACAGCATAATGGGTCCTGGCTTTCTCAATGTATTTTATGTGGTTCTTGATGTTAATGTGTATTTTATATGTATTTTATGTGTATTTTAAGTGAATGTGGCTATTTCAATGTTTTCTATATTGCTCTGGCTTTTTCTTTCTCTTTCAACAGTGTAAAAATTATATTGGGAAGTTTATATAAATTGTGTATTTTCAATGTGCTGGGCTCGTCCCCAGCGTGACTAAAAACAGGGGTGTGACACAAGGTCATGCTCCTGCGAATGGCATACCAAAGGCGTGCGCACAAAAATTGGGCGTGTTCTTGTGACTGCCAATGTCGGTATCTTGATGTCCTTCGGGATATCGGTGTCTGCATTATGCTGGGCGGCGGGATTTCAGCAGCGGTATTTCGACTGCAGCAGAGACATGGCACTGGAATGCGAGCTTGCCGCCTTCTCCTCCACTACCTCTGATAACACAGTGACACCTCAGACATCTGCCCAGGTACTGGCTCCCGCTGATACTCCAGTCACATATAGAGATATGGTAAAGGCAATCAGGGGAACCATGGGCAACCAGGGAAACCTTTCTACAAGAACAGGCTGCCACCATTACTCAAGCTTCTTCAGAGATCAAACCTCCAACAGCTATCACAGAGGTTTTCTGATACAGAACATAAACTGGGGGATACTTTCCATGATGTAGATGCCCTGAACACCTGTGCTTCTAAGCTTCAAAAGTCCAATTACCAGTTATGGAATAAAATGGATGACCTTGAAAACAGGCCACCTCGGAACAATCTCATAATAGTGGGGTTACCAGAGTCGTGAAAAAAACAGGATTATATGACGTTTTACATAACACACAGCCAATCTTGCTAGATATTCAGGTCACTTGTGGACCTGGTCATAGAGAGAGCCCACAGGCTTTGCCCACAATAGGACCAGCCTGGTGCCAGACCCTGTGTGGTTTTATTTCACTTTCTCAACTATCCATAAAAAGGTTTTCAGGATTGCTTCTCGGAAGCATTGTAACTTGTTTTGGACTGATACCAATATTTTCATATTTCAAGTATAATTTGGCCGAGGTAACCGAGGTCTGCAGAGTTCTCACCAATCTGTTCCCAGCTTGTTAGAAAAGGCAACAAGTTTGTTTACTTTACCCAGACAGGTTGCGATTGTTCAATTGTTTGTGGCAGGAATGGACTCTCCCTCGTCTCTTTAGCTACCTGTCAGATTGGGATATGCATCCCCGTGCATGCTTCTCTCTATGGACAACTTCTATTGCCATATTGGAGATCCCATTTTGCTGACCAATTCTACCTAACCCTGCTGAGTCGCCTTCCTGACTCTCTGCCCTGGGCATGGTGAAACAATGCCACCTGGGGTCTGTTGTCCTGTGGGACATACTGTATCTTTTGGTTCATATTTTTATTGTAGTTGATTCTCATGTTTGACTAGACATTTAATATCTTCATTTTCTGTTGTTTATTAGGTACAACCTCTTTCATGTAGTTATAGTTAATTTTTTTTTAGCTATGCTATTGTTAAATTCTCACTTGCCTACTATTCACAGAGGTCTCACTTAATTATATGTGGTGGAGAGTCCCTTTGGCCTCCCCGCTTATATTATTACTCCTTTGTTATGGGTTATTTTTTTGGTTTTGTTTCCTGTTTTGGCTCCTTTCCTTTTGTGCTCTTTCTTCCCCAGGACCAGCAACAAGCTCGCACTCTTCTTCTTCTAGGTGACCGTGGCTGCAGGGAGTGGGGCAGAAGAGCCAGCACACTGCCGCATGTAAATATGTCACTGCCGCATCATTCATTACACTATACATGCGTAGTTGCAGCACGCATCAGATGACGGGGTAGCCATGGAGGGGGGTGATGGTAAGGGTGTTACACTGGCCGGCTTAATTTTTTGGTTCCACGGTGCCGGCTGGTGTGGTCAGTATGTAATGCACATTTAGGCGCTGTGGTCCCATTTTATGCCCCTCTGAATCTCAAGCTCTTCCAAACATCAGGGCCCAGGACGGGTCTACCCTTTATACCTCCTGTTGCTGGGCCTGCCCTTTCTCCAAAGATCATTGCTGCCTCACTTCTTCTGTGTCATCATATGCATACTGTATATCATAGATTTTGTAACTTTTTTTTGCTCCTGCTTTAGCTATGTCTAAAATATAATTGGGTCATCGAATGTGGGGGTATCAACTTTTTAGCTATATAGCTATATGGGAAAAACAATGAATATATCTTAACAAATTGAATGTTGACATGTAGCTTTACTGTAGTCGATGTCAGTTCTTTCTCTATTGCTGATTTCCATTCCTCCTGACCTGCTATTTTCCACGCCCACATAGGTGGCGCTGCTGTTGGTGTAGAATCGTAAGAACGGTTGCAGGAACGGTCGAAGGTGCGTTCACACTGCACTTTTGGTCTGATCTGGCCCTGTCGAATCGGCTGAATATTAAATAGTACATAAGATTCGATCCTTCGATTTTTCCGAGAAAACATGATGGAAGGTGCGTGCACACTATTTCAATATCAAAAGAACAGGTTGAAATCGAGAGAATGGCCAGACGAGTGTATAGGTCTGTATCCAGCTTTAGATGGTGAAATGCATATTTAATATATCTCGTCCTCAATTAGGGTTTTATGCAGCTGGCAATTTTCCACTTGCATAGAGATGGGATATCTTTGCTTCCATGACAATCCCATTTGAGAAAAGTTACAAGCCTAAAAATTAGGGCTCTACTTCCCACACTAAATGCAAAATCTGAGAAATGGCTGGTTGGCTGATAAGATTTTTCTTGATTATTTTAGCAAGCCAATTTTTGTCTCCATTCTGAAATCTAACGACACAACTTTCTAGATGCTTTCCTTTTAAGGAACAAGGTGGAGAGTATTAAATGTGCCATCTCTACCTTTGTCTGCTTAATGTTTTTGATGCCTATCTATGCATCTGCCTAAATATATTATAATATAACAGTTACCAAACAGAAATCCAAGCACTCTTCCAAAATGTGCCCAACACATGGTACATATATAACTGTAATTACGGGATGTAGTCGGTCTCTCAATGTCACTGATTATATTCTGACCACCGGCATCCCGACCCCAAGGGTCCCGTACCCAAATCTGTTGTTACATATACACACAGTCCACTGTATGTAGTACTCAGATAAGAAGACTTATTGCATATTTAGCCAAAATCTAAGTAAAGAAGCAAAGCATCCAGTAAGTTTGAGGAAGATATATTCCCCCCAGTCAACAGCAAGGGCATAGGAGCACACAGGCATGGACAATAACAGCTAAGTAGTGGCTGTAATTTGGTCCACCAGTGCTTATTTGTGAATTAGGGCATCCATAAGAAAAGTACCAATCTCTTGCCATCACTTTCTAAGCTTGAAATGCATCGAGCTGTCACTCGAAAAGTCTGCAAACAAGGAGGCACCCATTTTATACATTTTAAGTGTTGAATAACTACCTAGCAAAACAATTATACCCCTTTCACACAGAAAAACAAATTACCAGGTAAAGCACTTTTACCGGGTAATTTGTTGATCAACACGGGTATTTTTTTTGTGTGAAAAGGTTCAACCCGGGAGGTAATTCCTGGGACTTCGAGGGTCAGGTTAGACCCGGCAAACCGACCCGGCACTCATATGTCGGGTAAAAGTCGGGATTTCTAACACATTCTGTGTGAAAGGGGTATCAGTGTAATTTGAAACCATACACTGAAAGAGGATAAAGTTGAGATCCCGGCGGTCGGGATGCCGGCATCCCGATGGTAAGTATTGGAATTATGGGGAGGGTTAAGCACTAGGGGGAGGGTTAGGCTACAACGGGGATGGTGAGGTTAGTTTTAGGCTGTGAGGGGGGAGGGTTAGGTTTAGGCTGTGGGGAAGGGGGGTTAGGTTTAGGCTGTGGGGAGGGGGGTTAGGTTTAGGGGCAGGTGTCGGTACTCCTAACCCTGTGGGGATGACGGCAACCAGATTCTGACCGCTGGGATGCTGAGCACAGTCATCCCATAGCCAAACCATTGAAAGGATACATTTCAAGTAAAGAACAGGATATTATTGTGCAAGTCAATGCATATAAATACACCATTAACCATGGCTCTAAAGATAAATGAATCTGGAAAATGGCATATTATACAATTCCAGAAAAAATGGGTCTCTAATGTCATAAAGCTGGTGTACACCTGTTCAGATACAAAAGCCTAAACTTTTTATACATTAACATTAGTGCATTTTTTGTTCAAGTAGTATCAAACTCTTTTGCTCCATTATGTTCATTAATATATATACTATATAGGCATGCAGTCGGGATGCCACGGTGTAAATCCCAACTGTCTAATCCCGGTAAGGGTCTAATGACAGGCATCGAAATCCCGACGCCCGTCATGTTACCTACGAAGGTTAGCAAGGCGCGGACAGCCACGGGGGGGGGGGGTTAGGTTAGGGGCTCCCGGGGGGGACTTAGGGGCAGGCAGCCCCCCGGGAGGGTTAGGCTAGGGCAAGGGGGGGTTAGGGTTAGGCACCCCTGAGGGGAGGTTAGGGTTAGGCACCCTCCCGGGAGACTTAGGTTTAGGCAGTAGGGAAGGGGTGGTTAGGTTTAGGCACTCCTAAGGGAGGGTTAGGGTAAGGGGGGGTTAGGTTAGTTTGTACTCACCTTAGCTGCTGTCGGGATCTTCACCTCTGTCGGGATTTGAACCATGCAGCCGGCAGGAAATTATACCAATCCCATATTAAATTATATATATATATATACACATACATACATACATATACACACACACACACACAACACACACATACATGCACAGTGGATACAATTTACATATCCTTCTGAGATGAGGTAACAGCAGTGTATGAGCACACAGGCAGGCAGAGCTATATTAACACCCCTTAAGGAGGAGGAATAGTAGAAATGTCATTATTACAGACTTTTTTCTTTATGGACAAATGGAACGGAGTTTCGGAGCATAATGATGTGTTCCTGAGGACACTGTCAAGAGGGTCATCTATCAAGAAATAGAGACAATTATCATATATGGGACATGAGCAATAGAATTGCGAGAAACAAGGGATATTAGTGAAACTGTTTCTATGATGTAGACAAGCTTTTTTTCACCTTATTTTTTGGTTGCCAGAGGATATGCAAATATTAACGCAAATGCTGTTCTACAGACGTGCAGAAATATGCATATGTGCTGTAAGAAAGCGTGTCTTTTGCACTTGGTGCTACCCAGGAGCATATGCTGCTGATGTGGAGCTGGAAAGCTTTTTGTAGAAAAGGCATCCATTTTGTGCTATCTGATGAGGAGATAATGGCATAATATACAAGATCTAGATGTAAATTAATTCTAAGAAGCATTTTACTTCAAAGTTAGTTTTGGAAACTAGGATAAAAAACACCAAAACTATATATTATGACTAATGCATTTCCACAGAATATCACTTATTATTAGAGATGAGCGGGTCCGGTTCTCTGAGAACCGGACCCACCCGAACTTCCAGATCCGAGGCGAGAACAGAGCTTGGCTCGAGTTTTCCCGCCTGACTCAGATCCGAAAATGCGTCAACCTCCCGCTGTCGGATTCTCGCGGGTTTTGAATCATATAAAAGGTCCCCACGATCTGCGCCATTTTCACTCCGGCTGTAGAGAGAGAAGCTAGCAGACGTGTAGTCAGTCACTCAGTGTGGGTGTCCAGTCGGGGTCTTGGGCTGAAGGCTGCTGCAGTGTTGTCCATAAAGGGGCTTAGGCTGCAGTATATAAAGGGGGGCTTCCTTCAGTGGGTGCTGCAGCTGCTGTCACTTGTCCTGTCAATTAACTGTGGCTGCTGCTGTGTTGTTGTCCTGTCCATCATGCTAGGGCTGCAGTCCACAATGGTGTGCTGTGTTGTTCGGGGGGGGGGGGGGGTGCTCTATCAATTAGTGGTGCTCTTTCCCAGTGTAAAAAAAAGTAATTTTTTTCTTTCTTTTGTGTGTGCGTTAGCAACTTATCTGCGCTATTATTGTTCCGTGACACTGCCGCAGTTTATCGTCCACCTATTTGTGGCATTTCTGCACTCGGCAGGGGTGCTTTGTTGTGCATAAAGAAGGGGTGCTGTGTTGTTCATCAAGGGGCTGCTGCCTCATTCAGGGGTGCTCTTCTCCAGTGTAAAAAAAAATAAAAGTGCTTTTTTGTGTGTGTGCGTAAGCAACTTAGCTGTGCTATTACTGTTTGGTGACACTGCTGGCCAGACAGCAGTTTATTGTCCACATATTGTAACACTAAGTGTCACAATATGTGACACTTGTGTTATTCTTATTCATAAAAAATATTGTGACACTGTAAGTGGTAGTGCAGTGTTTTAATCATAAAAAAAATCTTGTGACACTGTAAATGGTAGCGCAGTCTAATATTCAACTTTTCACTTGTTTCCTAAATCGAGAATAAATTATTAGTCTACACGCCAACTACAAGACAACAACAAAGTGCTAAAAAACATTCGTTATATATAAAACATAATGACAACACTGTAAGTGGCAGCGCTGTGTTATTCTCTTCTTAAAAAACCTTTCTGGAAGAACCAGTGTCTTGCTCACTCTTTCTAGTGAAGTGGAATCTTGATGGGATTTGATAGCAGGGACCCAGGACCTCAATTAACTGTCTAAAACCCACTGCATTATTGGCGAATATTGGACGCACATCTAATACCAGCATAGCTGCTATGGCGTTAGTGATCCGCTATGCAACTGGGTGACTGCTGTCATACTTGCTCCCCCTTGCAAAGGATTGTTTAATAGTCAATTGTTTTTTAAAGTACTACTAGTAGTCTTACTGGTCCTTTCTGCGAAGAAAATCCACTCCCAGCAGCAGGCATAGTGCTCAAGGATTCTTCTGGGGCAAGGACTGATGTGAGTGATTTAAATATTTTTTGTAAATGCCTTCCCTCCTCCCCTCATAAATTTGCTTTGGAATCAAAAAATTTAATTACATTTACTACTAATCAAATCTTCCTTTCCCTGCCTTCAACTACATACATGCTCCAACTCCCTCAGGTCTCTTCAATAATAAAAACATTTGTTTCCTGATGTGCCATGTTGGAAATGGAAGTTGAACTGCCACTACAATTTTTGACATGCGGTTGCTGAATGCCAAAAATGTCCAGAAATGTTTATGGCCACAGACTGCATCTCCTGCATGCCCCTTTAATTAAAAAAAAATATTCTGAATCACCAAGTTGATTTTGTGGGCAAAACTTGGGACATATTGTTCACCCATGCTCTCCTTCCTCCATAATAATTTTGCTTCAGGATTCAAAAAATTTAATTAAATTTACTACCTATCAACCCTTCCTGTCCCTGCCTTCAACTGCATACATACTGTAACTCCTTCAATGCCTCTTGATTAATGAAAACACATGGTTTCCTTATGTGCCATGGTGGAAGTTGAACTACCACGTGTTTGTGCCTCCCACTGCTGCCGCTTAGCTTAGTCAGCCAGCTAGCTTGGTGCAAATTTTGGGCCTAAACTGGATGTTACAATATTGTGAGCTGCGAGGTGGTCAAAATTGTCTGGAAATTAGTGGAAATGAATGTTATTGAGGTTATTAATAATGTAGGAAAAAAAAACACCTCAAATGATGTGATTTTAGCAGTTTTTATCAATTTAAAAAAATAAATAAAAATACAGCTCCAAAACACATCACTACGTATTATGCACTTTCTTGAAATGCTGGGAAATAATGTTTATCATAGCCTTTTTTAAGTGTTCCTTACGTGCATATTCTGGCCATCCTTTATTCTGCATAGTGCATACATGTGGGAAGATTGAAAAGAACAACCAATTACACCTTCAAAAGTGAGGAATAAATAACGTTCTGATTTACATTGAGTGCAATAATTAATAAGCATTACACCTGCATCAAGTGGTAGTTCACAATTTGATTTCTTTAATCTTTTTAGCACACAAGTTTATAGAGTATGTGGGTTACACTATCAGTAGGAGAAGGTATCATTAAAAACATGACTATGGTGGATTTAAAATATCTGCTATCACTACTTGTGCATGAGAGTGCAATAATAGATATATTTATTACATCCATATTTTGTGGAATATCACCATTTATGTCTTTTTCTGAAAATAAAAAGCCTTTCTGGAAGAACCAGTGTTTTGCTCAATCTTTCTGTAAGGGTGAGCTAGATTAAAATTCCTTCTTCCACTTCTTGTATGAGTTGCCGTGTCCCTTGTATCACATTTCACATATGGGGGCTGAGGCAGGGTTGCAATTTCTTGCACTGCACATGCTCCATATGCATCTAATGGCGATTCAGAGTTGTGCATAGCACAGTTGCCCTGTACTTGCTGCTAAATGGGCTGTTCACAAGTAGGCCAAGTTTAGGGATGACGTGTAGACGGCTTTGCAAGTTATGCAGTTTTCTGCATATTAAGAGATCAATCCAATTTTAACTGGAGGAGAAGCAGTGTTGGACATTGTACTAATGGAACTAATATAGCTAATGCACTGCTGATTAGGCATTTTAGGAAACCAAACATGGTAATATTTAACTTGAGTTTCAATAAACTGTTTTGCATTGAAGCTACAAAAACTAGGAATTTGTAGAAGGGTAAAGTTTATTCAGCTCAGAGAACACAATTACTTGTAGACTGGAACCGTTAGTGTAGTGAGCTATCCTGACCATACAATCTGCTTTTTTGCGCTACACACATTCATTTGGAAAACAAAAAACATTATAAAATATCAGATATGGTAAGAACTTACCCTTGTTATCTCTATTTCTACGAAGTCCATAGGGTTCCACAGGATACCTTGGGGTATAGGTGATGACGTCAGGCACTGACACCACAGTTAAATTTTCAGCCTCCCAGGATGCACCAGGGTCCCTCTCCTATACCCCACCCCAAAGCCAAGGCAATTCAGTTTCGTAACAAGCCATAGGCCGGAGGAGAACAAAGAGAGAGAAGAAAGTCTGGAACACACAAGAATCACATTCTCATCAGAAGGAGATGGAGAAACCGGTGACCAGATCAAAGCCCATCTGCAGTACAGGTGCGACAGGGCGGGAGTCCTGTGGAACCCTATGGACTTCATAGAAATAGAGATAACAAGGGTAAGTTCTTACCATATCTCATATTTTCTACTTCAGGGTACATAGGGTATCCACAGGATACCTTGGGGATGTCCCAAAGCAGTATCCTTTAAGGGTGGGGACGCTCCTGTGCTGTAAGGAGAATCCGCCGCCCGAAGGAAGCAACCTGAGAGGCGAAGGCATCAAAAGCATAATACCTTACGAAAATATGGACAGATGACCACGTGGCCTCCAATCACCGCTGAGCTGCCCACGAAGGACCCACAGACCTAGTGGAAGAGCTTTAATAGAGGATGGAACAGGAAGACCTGTGAATCCATCCTGCCAAAGTTAGCATAGTGGCAGGCCAACCCTTTTTATGGAAACCAGAAAGGACAAAACCGAGAGTCTGATTTCCTAAATGGACTGGTACGGTCAACTTAAATTCTTAGAACCCGTACCACATCCAAAGAGGCCTCACCAGCAGACAGGACCGAGGAAGTAAAAGCCGGTACTATAATTTCCTCATTGATGTGGAAACTAGACACCACTGTAGGTAAAAAACCAGGGCAAGTGCGAAGCACTGCCCTGTTCCTAGGAAAGATGAGAAAAAGGGAGGTCTACATGACAGAGCCCCCCATTCTGAGATCCTACTGGCCAAATCAATGGCCAGAAGGAATACAGTCCTAGCCGCAAGCCATTTGAAATCCACTGAGCCCAGTGGATCAAATGGCGGTCCTCAGAGAGCCCTTTGGACCACAGCCAAATCCCAAGGAGCCACAGGTGGAACAAATTGATGCTGAATATAACGTAAACCCTACACAAAGGTGTGGACATCAGGAAGAGTAGCAATCCTACGATGAAACCATACTAACAGGGCAGAAACCTGCACCTTCAGGTAAGCAAGGCGAAGACAGTTATCTAAGCCCACCTGTAGGAAAGCCAACACTCTGGATATCCGGAATACCCGAGGAGCCTAGCCTCTAGGGCGACACAACTGAAAGAAAGTATACCATACCCAATGGTAAATTCTTACAGATAAAAGCTTCCGAGCTCTTAGCATGGACAGAGCCCCTGTTAACTATAGAGCTGGAAAAACTCCTAGACCTTAAGAGGGCAGTCTCCACCGCCACACCGCCAAGGACAGAAAACCCAGGTCTGGGTATCCTGAATGAACACTGCCGATGACGGCAGGGATATAGCCTTCCACCCAAGCCAGAATTCGGGACACCACTGTTAGTGTCGCCTGACTTTGGGAACCTCGGTTTACATAAACCATCATGATGGCGTTGTCAGACTGTACCTGCACAGTATTTCTGTGGAGTACCTGTCCTGCATGCTGGAGAACCTTGAATACTGCTCAGAGTTCTCAGATGTTTATTGGAAGCGCAAAAACTACTGGTGTCCACCTGCCCTGGAACAAGTGTGGACCCGTCACTGCTTCCCAGCCACGGATACTGGCGTCCGTCGTCAGAAGGACCCTGTCCGCAATCCCAAAGGGGGTGCCCCTTGTTTAGGTGAGCTTTCCGCAGCCACCAGGCCAGAGAGAGACAAACCTCCGGGAAAAGCACTATTGACTTTATCCTATGGGGGAACCCATCACATCCGGAGAGGATCAAATTTTTTTTTCAGAGGTTTAGAGTGAAACTGGGTACTCTCCAACATGTCGAACAGCGACACCCTGGAACCCAGAAACCACAGTGCCGAGTGAATAGACACTCGGCGACTCTGCAGGCAACTGAGATGTTGGGATTAGGAGCATCCTCTGTGAAGAATCAGAGAGGACCATTTCCAGTTTATCAGTCAGCCCTAACGTAGCAACACAGATATTGTCCATTGCAGATGGCACTGAAGTATCTCTGGAGACCCTGGTAACAACAGGAGGTCGCCCAGATAAGGTAACAAGCGGACCCCCTGCATCCGCAGGTGGGCTGCCATAACTGCCATGACCCTGGTAAACCGTGAGGCGCGGAGGCCAGACCAAGGGGCATGCCAGAAACTGGAAATGCTTATCGACCACTGCAAACCTGAGGAAAACACTGGTGTGCTAAGAAAAGAGGGATATTCAGGTAGTCACCCTGAATATATCCAACGACACCACAAAATTCCAAGGCTCCATTGAATGATGGAATGCAGGGTCCCCCTCCTGAACCGAGGAACCCTTAAGCATTTGTTGAAGGATTCGAGGTTGAGGATGTCCTGGTAATACCCATTGGGTTTCTGTACCAGAAAGAGGATGGAGTAATACCTCGTTCCCCTTTGGGGCAATGGAATAGGTACTATAACTCCTGCTTGGAGCATAGAGTGTAACACCCTCAAAAATTACAGGGCCTTGTCTTGAATTGACAGAAGACCTGTAACGAAAAACCGTCTGGGAGGCTTTTACCGGGAGAGGACATACCTTCAAGAAAATACTTCTCTTACCCCAGTGTCCGTGGTGGTCAGACACCAGCACTGGGCGAACTGGAGAAGCCGGCCTCCAACTCTGGGGTCCCCCGAGAGGAGGCCCGTCCCGTGAGGCTGAAGGCTTATAGTCAAACTTGGGAGTAGGACGTCTTGTACTCCAAGCCTGTTCTTATGGCTGAGCAGATTTCCTGGCTACTGTCTTGGAAAGCTGTATTTTAGACTTACCCTGGCCTCACAGGGTCAAAAAGACAAAGCCCCAGACCCCGGTGGGACTGTAGCCGATGGCACACGCAGACGTAGCTGCTGCCTGCGGGGCCACAATTGCATCCAGATGAGGGCCAAACAGGACCTGTCCCGTAAAAGGCAAAGCATTCCAAATGGAATCTGCATCCGCTTTCCAAGAGCGTAACCACAGGGAGTGGCCAGCCGCTACTGCTGCCGAGATTCTGGAAAGGAGTAGGCTATATGTAAGACTGTCTCATTATGAACGTGGCTAAGTCTCTGAGAATTTGCCACTATGCACCTGCTCTGCTGGAGAGTCAGTGTGCAGAGATCCAGTTACCTAACCAGCGCTCCATGGCTCTGGCCCCCCAGCACACGGCCATAGCCAGCCTGGAAGCCCCTCCAGCAAGGGAATTGGATTTTAGATATATTTGCACCTTGCAATCTGGAATCTCCTTCAAGGAGGACCTGGAGGGCATGGGCAACGTAGCACTCCTCACTAGGCGTGTAACATGAGAATCTACCCGTAAAGGTAACTCCCATTCGGAATGTAATTACCCGCAAAAGGGGTATGCAAAAGGTCAACCGTTTTTGAGGCTGGAACCGCTTACCTGGACTTTCCACGCCTCCTCTAAATGATCCACCTGATCAGATAGAGGAATTACATTGGCAACACCCTTATCCTTAAAGAAGGCATATTTGGATTTAGCAACGGGAGATATGTAATAACCAAAGCCGCACGGACTGCCCGTATAAGGCCAGGTATATAGACTTTAGACCCAGACTATGCCTCCTTTGCACTAAGGGGCTAGTGTCTGAAAAAGTCAATAATGTCACAGTCATCAGACGTCATGTCCTTATTATCCTTAATCGTCTGAGACCCGAAAGGCCGTTCAGAAGGCCGAAATGGTGACTCCTCCTGTAAAACGTCCATCAGGTGCTATACCATTTGGACAATAAATTCACCCACACAGGCTCCTGCGAGACCTGGGGGGGCAAAAAACAGGATACACTGGGGTACCATCAACTGCCCAGGGACCCCTGCATCGCAAGGGCTGTAGCAGAAGAAGAACAAGGATAGGAAAATGGCTGACAGTCAGAAATGAAAGTACAGGCAAACAGCGCTAGCATTTAAGTCACATACAATGCAAAGATAACATCCTGCATTACAAGCACTGCGATCAACTACACAGACCAGAGCCTGGTAGGAAACAGTTCTGCATACACTGACCTTAATTGAAGGAGACCGGACCGCAATGGCACCTGTATCAGCTTCCAGCAGCGTTTGCCATCCCCAGCACATGCAGAGATAAAATGGCAACCGAGGAGCAGAGAGGAGGTGGGCCCGGGAGAAGAGCGCTGACACAGCCCGCTCAGACTGCTGCGGAATGGCACTGTGCAGCGGGGGAGACGCCGGCTGTGAGACAGGGAAGGCGTTCTCCCCTGGCCTGCTATTAACCCCTGGGACGCCACGCTGTACCGCACATGCTGCAGTCCGCAGTCCCTGGTGGTCTAGTGGTGGGTAGGCCCATAACCATGGTCATGATTATGATAAAAACCTCTATTGATGGCAAAATTTTATTGCATTTATATATATTATTAATAATTTGGAGTTGTGCACCTGAGATTTGTCTGTTTCTGTGTCTGCAATTAGTCTCATCAGGTAGCACCTCTCATCATATATAGTCAGGTTGTGCAGTCCAGAAATCTTTCCCGTATTCAACATACAGCCCTCCAGCTGCTGTGGAACTACACATCCCAGTATGCCCTGCCAGTTTTAGCATGTCCTATTTCCAGCTGGAGAGCCGCATTTTGATAACCCCTGCCTTAAAGGTTAGAGTAAAAACAGCATTAGTCATATTTACAATTAAAAGGACCCAAAACAATAGATTCATCAAATATTTGACTAATATCATAATCAATTAAAATTATATGGCATAGAGGTAGCTTCAGACAAAGTGTATTTCAGTGCAGTCTCTGACATCTGTGGGATGCAGTCATCAAGAGCAGCTGTACCTAGAGAGACTAGTGCCTTTTAGAACTTAGCAACCTAACCAAGTTTTAACATTTTTCAAGACCAACCCTACTCTTATATTATGACCCCTTTATTTCTCTTTGTGGCAGTTACCAGATGTATCCAATCCTGAAGATGAAGAGAACAGTCCATCATCACTTTAAATACAAATCTAAATTTAAAATCTTTGGTTAATCTATAGATCCAATTTTACATATAATATACCAGGGAGAAGTCTAGGATGATTCAAAGTCATCCCCAGATCATAATAGAACATGAGGGTTCCTACAACTGGGACATTCTACAGTGGTGCAATTGCCCATCTGAACAGGACATGAAAATTAAGTTGTTGAAATCTGTATAGCACCTTTAGCCCTCCCCAGTACTTCACTCGTCTTCATCTTAGACAATACCAGTATCTTAGACAGCATACAGATGTGTCCATATTCATCTAACCTCTGTGTATGCTACAAATCACATTAAACATAACACGCGAGTGCCATACAACTCTGTAGCATGGAGAGTCTTTTTGTGCAACTTTTTACCTTCAGCTGCATCTTACTCACAAAGCAATGTGCAGAGGACATGCAAGCAGCTTCTGCTGATTAAAATATGAGACATGTTCTGTGTGCAACTGCGGGTGTATCTGCATGTAAAATGCTACGTTAGTGTCAGCAGCTGTGACACTGTAATGTAACATTTCACATGCAGATACAGCTGCAATTGCACACAGAATATAGGCATGTTGCATAACATTTTAATCAGCAGAAGCTGCTTTAAAAAGTTGCACAAAAAGACGCTCTACGCTACAGTCACTACACAGCATGGCGCGTCTAGGGCTGTTTAATGCGCAAGGAAGTAAGTAGTATGTGGACATATCTATACATAATGGAGGGGTTAGCATTATTGCCTCATAGTACTGAGGTGTTTAGTTCAATTCGCACCAAGGTTCTATCGATTGGTTTCCTCCCGAAGCCAACAAACATTCTGATCGTTTCGCTGGATTCTGACAAATTGAGAGCAAAGACTCCAGCAGATATGGATCAGCAGAAAAAAGGTGAATATGTTTGCTGGGAGGGTTGTGGCACTTGACCCATTCTCGAATGTTACATATATTGTGTCTTAAGACTTGCCTTCTGTATTTTTATAAAGAATAAATATGTGGAAATAATGGTCCCAAAGGGAAATGAGTACACTTCCCCAGGATTATATGGGTGGCAATTTGTCCATCTTTGAACCAATAAAAGGTGGCTAGGTTAGTTATCCATGAGGCCTGGGGATTCTGTGACTTGTGGAAAGGAACTCTCTGTAACCAAAAGCATATATCTGGTATTCATATTTATGTTTGCATCTAAAATTTCTTATAAGAATCTACTGAAAATACTACACTAGTGGGTGTATGGCTTTCTTCTGTCCTCTCACTAGAGTACACAAAATGGGAATGTAAATTTCTGCCCTTTTATCCATCCAGGTTAAAGAGGATATGCATTTTTTAATACTTTGAAGAACACAGCATATGATAAAAACTGGGGCCAACATTTTGGCTGAACAAGCATTACAGTAAGATTTGATCCTTCGTTACATTAAGTGGTAGTCATCCATCCCTCCCCTCCCCCCCCCCCCCCAAAAGTAACAAAGTTTTGTAATTGCCCCAGTGGCTAAATGTTGTGGGTTATGTATTCACAATCGCCATTAGTAATCAAAATCCAGATAATGCTCCACTCAAGGGAATAAAACGCACTTATTCAGAATTGCTCTATGGATCAAGATACTGGAATTTACTCAAAATTCTAAAGAACTGAACCATCCCTATCCAACACACGTGTGCGTATATACATATACACACACACACACAATGCAGAAACGCACGGCTGCTCGACGGTGCCTGTCGAGCACTGAAACGTTGCTGCATGTTATGTCTACATTAAAATAATTTGATTCAAAACCCTGAGTGCCGCTCCTTTGGACTAAAAAAAATATATATATACATATATATATTTAATACATAGTTTCCAGTTATGCCAGCACTCCCAGTATTTGTCAATTTGCACCGGTGTCCATTCAGTGATGAAAACCATATGCAAAATGAAGAGACAGCACTCAGAGACAAAGGTAATTCCATATATTTTAAGATGACAACGTTTCGGGGTACTACCCCCTTCCTTAAGCCCGCACCACAGATACAAAACAAACATATAATCCCCACTTAAATAACCCCCTACTGTTGACTGAGTCCATACTGACCATCCCCCAGACTCCATCACACCAGAAGTGACCCGTGACGCAATTCCGGATCCTACGCGTCTACGTTGCCAAGTGACAGCTGCATCTAATCCAAGCACTCCAACACAGTGTACCTGATCAGGCTCACAACCGCCCCTAGGGGCAGCGGACCTTGTAGTACCCCGCGCTGTCATCCAGGTGGCATCCCAGGAGGTAAATGCTGAGGGGGATCGCTGTAAAGGCCAATCAGACACAAATGACTCACCCCTATAAAACCATATGAATTATATATAAACAGTAGACAAGCATTAGAAAAATGTATGTAAAAGAAACAAAAATGAACAAAAAAAAAAAAAAAAAAAAAATATATATATATATTATATATATATCCCCCAACAGACAAAACACCACACAATAAAATACAAAAAAAAATGAAAAAAAGAGCATCACAGAGAGAAACCACCACTAATTACAATGTAAGTAATCTAGTGCAGTCTAGGCTTATTCAATGCAGAGTTTTCCAATTAATTTTATCATTCAGTCCTTTAGGACGTACAGTATACAGGCGAAAGATCCTTGCTCTCTTAACGACTGGGCTTGCAGTTGTAAAATTACTGGTCCATGGTAAAAGCTCAGATGATGCACGTAATCCTGGCTGTAATAAAGTCCTCTTGACACATATTCAACACTTTCTCTTTTTGTTGCAAGCAAGAGGTTTTTGTCATACCCCCTTGACAAAAATGTACTGATCTGATCATCCAATAATTTTGGCACCCGGGAGGGGTCGCTGGTTATTCTAGCGAACCTCATCATCTGAGAGTGTGGAAGCCCCTATTTTAGGGCCACTGGGTGATGGCTGGATGTCGTCAGTACAAAGGTGTTCCTTTCTGTACATCTGTTATAGATTTCTGTGTATATTTTTCCTTCTTTGACATGAATCTGAACATCCAAGTGAGATGTCTCAAAGCTTATGCGCAAGTAAATTTAATCGATGAATTTGAGTGGTTTATTTGTTGCATCAGCATCTCCAGCTGTTCCTGATCTCCAGTCCACAGCATAAATATATCATCTATATAACGAATAAATAATCTGACATGCTGTTGGACTTTCACATTTTGTGTGAACATTGCCTTTTCTTGAAAGAACATATATATGTTTGCATATGACAGTGCAACCGGTGATCCCATTGCACATCCACGATTCTGTACAAAAAAAATAAAAAGCAGCACCTTCACACAGGAAGTAGTTCTTATGGAGTGTCATCTCCAGGAGGGACAAAAATAGATTATGGTCAAAAGAGGTTGATGGTAAATATTCACATAGAAATTCTTTCATACACCGCATACCTTCTGGATGAGGAAGAGCGAGATTATATATATATATATATATATATATATATAATTATATATAGGCTGTTCACATCTAAAACAGCATAAAAGTGTGTCAGGAGGGACAGTATCTACATCCATCAATAATTTGTGGAAGTTTGTAGTGTCTATCAAAAATGTATTTTCTAAGGGTAAAAGCGGTTGCAAAACGCCAATAGTTGAGCTGTAGGGTAAAACAGTGAGTCTCAAGCTGCTATTATAGGCCTACCAGGTGGTCTATCAGCATCCTTGTGGAGTTTCGGTAGTGTATAAAGGACAGGCACCTTAGGGTGTTCCGGGCATAATGCTTTTACAACAGATCTCATCATTTTGCCTTCCTCAGCAGCCAAAGTTAGACGATCTTAGTTCTTGACAATATCCGTCAGTTGAGTCCTTTTTAAGATTCATATACACTCCAGGCTCATTCAGTTGACGTGTCATCTCTATAATCTTTGATGTTTTGAAGGACAATAGCACCAGCCTTGTCCGCAGGTTGGATAACCACGTCCTGGTATGAACTAAGGTTCTTAAGAGCTTGACACTCAACTTGAGAGAGATTGTCAAACCTGTTGAGGTGTACTGATATATCTAGTGACAGAGTCATCTAGTAACCTACTGAAGGTTTTTATGGACGCATTGCTAGAGATAGAAGCACCTCCTAGATTCACATTCGATCCTAAGAAACTGGGCAAAAACTGAGTCATCAATAGTGGAAGGTTTATTTTGAAAATATTCTTTTACGCGTAATTTGCTAGAGAAATTATGTAAGTCCTTTTCCAATCAAAGCCATTATGGAAATTTGTTGCCACAATCGATAAACCTTTTTTTAACATTGCTGTTTGAGTCGTTGTCAGGTTCCATCTTGAGAGATTAAAAATTAAGTTGTTTTCTTGGAGGTTTTCTTTCCTCCCACTCTTGCTCTGCTGCCCCCGACGGGCGGCCGCTCTTTTATGGAACCTGTTTCGGTCTGTATGGCCTGTCCTAAAGGGACAACCTATTGGCAGTTGTAAGCCTGATCAGATACACCGTGTTTGAGTGCCTGGAATGCATGCAGCAGTCACTTGGCAATGGAGACACGTTAGGATCTGGAAGTGCATCACGGGTCACTTCTTCTGTGACGGAGGCTGCGGGATGGTCAGTATGGACTCAGTCAGCAGTAGGGGTTATTTAAGTGGAGATTATATGTTTGTTTGTATCTGTGGTGTGGGCTTGAGGAATGGGGTTGCACCCCGAAACATTGCCTATATGTCACCTTAAAATATATGGAATTACCTTTGTGATCGTCTCAGAGTGCTGTCTCTTCATTTTGCTATATATTTACTAGAAGCCTATAGAACAAGTTTATCAATAATTTCAAACTCCCTCTGGCCGAATGTTCATAAATGCCTAAATAAGATAAACCAAAATGCTAAACGCAGGTAATACAATGCAGTATTTTCAGATATCCATTTCTTAATCCAAAGGGCTGAAAATAGGACCAATTTACAGAGACCCAGGCTGGCAGAGTGCAATACAACAATGACACCAAAATGCTAAAGCCAGGGTCAATGCCAGAGCATTCCATAACTTCCCAAGTATATACACTCCAGAGTCAAATACTGTGCCAGAGTCTAGGAACACAACTCCAGCAGCTCTATCTAGTTATTATGGAGACACAGTAGGTATGTGAAAAAGACGTCCGAGGTTAAAAGTTATGATTTCCCAGACATGAATCGCTTTTGATCAGGCCCATAACCAAGTCAATGCACTAGAACTTTGCCCAGAATATTAGCAAGGAGGAAGATAGGACAGTATGCCTCTGGAAATAGTATATCTTCACCCACTTTCAGGATTACAATAATGGCCTCAGACATTGATAGGGATAAAGACCCAGCAATTAAATTTAGCAAACTTATACAGGAGTTTTGAATTTTTTTAATTTAGTTTTTTATACTTCCAGGAGGGACACAGTGTACAACTGAACCTTTATTGTTGGGAAATAGATTGCCATGCCTCCAAAAATGTAACCATACCCAAAGATAATGTAGAGAATGCAATGTAGTTCAGATAGAATATTTAGGGCTTTGATAATATATCTGTGCGCTATATAAAACCCATAAATTTCTTGATGCTATACAATATAATATAGCATTGCAGTTAACGGTACCAATTATTTTTCTCCTGCACCGAAGTCTAACCACAGAGGTAGTCCCCATAAAGAGAAAAAAAAAAAGTTACATAATGCAGGATTTCTTCCAGTGTGTGGCTTTATCAGAGATATGACAACACTTGCTGCTTACTCACTGATCTGTTCAATTTGAAAATATTTCTCTAAATAAATCAATACTTATGAATAAACCCCCTTTGTAAAAAAGAAAAGCCGAACCACATACCAAAATTTTCCATTAATGCAAAAATGTATTCGGTACTGAGCATTAACAGGAATCAGTTATACTTGACAATACTTTTGTATAACACTGCTATACTAGAGTCCCAAGAGACAGTATTTATTTTTTTATACATACACACAGCAAAAATTTTATACACGAGCTAAAACAATTTCTAGAAAGGCAAAAAGTAACTTTTTATTTAAAAAAACAAAGTACATAAATCTTCCCAATGGGCTCATTACCAAAAGTGATACATCAATTTCATGTTGTTGTTGCCAATGGTCTGCTGCTCTGGCAGTGAAGCAATTAACGACTGAGATTTTACTAGTTACAAAAAACTGATTGAAGCAGTTTATGCTTTATTTTAGGATGGAGGAAATGCATGTAAATAAAATAGAAATGTTCATATGTATGGGATTTTACAGTTATTATAGAAGGCACAAAACTAAGGAAAAAAAAAAAAAAAAAGGAGAGGATGCGATAGGACAAGTCAGCAGGCCAGTAATAGAAAAAGGAGGTAGAGAAATCGAGCTCATGATCTTAAGCAGAATTTCTAGAAGAGTCTACTTTCTAAAAAAGTTACATGTAACATTTTGTTAATGGTGGATTAAGAGAAACAAATCAAATCTACAAATAAAGAGGTGATCAAGTATTGATCCTTTGAGTCCAAAGCTAGTGAACTGGTGACCAGTGTTTTTACAATAAAGACCAACAGCACAAACCAGAGGTCTGTTGAACTCAATATTAGCAGTAGATGTGAACACATGGCCTGCACCTGTAAAGTCATGTAGAATTCCATAACCTGGAGTTTGGCTATTTGATAAGTAGGGGAGAAAGAGTGGGCTTTGGCATAGTCCTATGATAATTGGGAAAAAAATAAAACCCATATACAACATATACTTATAGGCCTCCAGAAGTGCCTAACTACTTTCTTTACATGGGCTTCATCCTAAATACAATTTTAAGATGAGTTATCTTATAACAATAAGATTCAGCATGATAAAGTAACATTGATCAGTAATCTTTAAAATATTATGTAAGCGTGTGAAATGTAAAAACCATAGCGTTAGTAGGCACAAACCTTTGAAGTGCTGCCTTGTTTTACAGATAAATTTAATTGCCCCCTTTCATGCTTTGTTTTAAGTTGCGCTAATTAATGGGTGCCCAATGTTGCAATTCAATTGCTTTTGGGTGCCCATTAGTTAGCACACTTGACGCGCCCGATTAGACCGGGTTTAACCATGTAAAATGGCTAAACCCGTCTAAAGACCTGGTTAAGGCGCCCAAATCATGGACTTTTCACACATTTCTGCTAGGCTCCTCAGGAGACAGCAAGCGGAACTAACAACAGAATCGCCCCACTACAGTTTAAAGTTATAGAAATAAAAAGGTTTTTGATCAAAGCAAAACGCCACTAAACAACGTTCTAGTTAATAGTTACTGTTCTTTGTCAAATTTATATATAAAAAAAAAAAAAATCACATCAGTTTTACATTTGCAGGATAGTAATACAATAAATTAAAGACAAAAAAAAAAAAACTCAGACTACAGACCTCTCATTGCTATATTCTTAGTGTGACCATGAATCGACCCATAACAGTTATTAATGAGTAAGCCTTCAAAAGGCCTGGACCCTTAGGGAAGAAGTGGGGTGTGAGAGGGATTAGAAGAGTTTACATTGGTGCCACAGCCTTTTGTCAGTGAAGGCTTAATACTGTAAATGCATACCAAATCAGCACATCTTAAAAACAAATCCACACAGCTTCATCATTAAGGTTAACTATTAAAATATTTTAAAATAGATTAGCTTCTTTGCCATAATTCTGAAGCCTGACTTATGAGAAGAAACCTCAAAAGCCACGATTCCAGTGCTTGATTCATTCTAGCAACATATCCAAAGTAAGACAGAATCCAAGCGTTGGATGGACTAAGTTGTTCCCACTTGATCCTGTTAAATACAATCTTCCAGTGGGTGGCAAATACTTGGCCACAGCAGTCAAATACAAAAATAAGACACTAGAAAATAGAAGCCTACATTTGAAGAGAGTTAAAAATGGTTTGTGAATAAACAGCATTAAGGCACGTGTTCACATTCATACAACAGAAGAATTAAAAAAAAAAAAATTGCAATATGAAGTTTTTCTGATAAAATGTTTTTGTAGAACAGCTAGAAAAAAAAATTAAGAAAAAAGTGTTTCAAAACGAGGCTTAAAAATAAATCTATCCTAATTTGGGACGAATGTGCAGTTTAAGGATTATCTGTTGAGTTTCTCTCTGCAGCACTAGTTATACTTCAGTCTCATATGTGGCTCTCCTCTTCTTTCGCAACATCATCAGAATTCTGGGGAAGAACAGCCAGTTCATTGTTGACCTTGTGTTCTGCTTCACCACCGTTTGCCTCTTGGCTGCGCTTTTTCTCTTCTGCTTTCTTTTCCTTTGCTGAAAGTCTGTAATGAATGGTCATGCCAATAAAAAGGTAAACTGAAGCAACGATCAGCACTATCCCACAAGCTTGATAGGTGTACTTGTAGTCTCCATACATGTCATTTAATTTACCTACAGGGAAAAAAAAAAAAAAACTTGTCAGAAGCTGAATCAGATAATAAATAACATTACATGTATGCATATATTACCTGCAACCTATAAAAATGGCATAAACCATTGTTACTAAGGACATGCTTGATACATATGACAACAAATAATTGAAAAAAAAATTTCATATATTTCTGTATACTGTTTTTTTTTTTGTAAATATATCCTATCATAAATATACTAAGAAACACGCAGTGAAGCATACCTTTTCTGCAGCCTTGTGATGGTACTAATATTTGAGCTAATTTATGGTTGACTTAAGAGCAAGCACTAGGGGCATGCTAAAAATCATATATGAAAGAGCATATATAAAATAGAAATTCTAACTTTTGTTAAAAGCATACCAACAACATTTGTCATGCAAGCAAACAAAGTACTACTGGGTTTTTCTTTACCTAGAAGGGGTGGTCCAAGGAGAACAGGGCAACATTCCACAATAGTTACCAAGCCAACAGCACTTGAAAACCTCTGTGCACCAACCAAATCCATCAAGGTTTCAAAAAGGACAGAGCTGAGCCAACCAAAAGCAAAGCCAAAAAATGCAGCATAGATGGCAAAGCCAACATAATCCGATGACATTGGAGCCAGCAGGTGGCATACTCCATTGTAGAGAACGGCTACAGCAAAGAAATACTGCACCTTGGGCCTCACCCATTTGGTATTTGCTACAATCCCCATGGAAGGTCTGGCAACCATGTCTACAAAAGCTAGAATTGAAAGCAAAAAGGCAGCAGACTCGTTGGAAATATTCTTGCTTTTTGCATAATTGCTGAGAAAGACTAATGGTGCAAAAAGTCCAAAGAACATAATTGTATGTCCAGATAGGTATATCAAGAATCCTCGATGAGTAAAGAGAGAAAAATCCAAGAATTGGTTGATTGTCTGAAAGAAGGTTGGCTTGGTTTTTGCCTTGCCATCAATTAGGTCTTTGTTAGCATCCCCGTCTTCTTTTGAGATGCATTTTCCAGCTTCCTCCAATACTTCCTTTGTCACTTTCTTTTTCAAATTGTCAGGCTTTGGTCCAATGGGGCGCATCAGAGAACCTGCGACACAGCAATTCAGTAGAAGTCCACCGAGAATTAAAAAGCTTCCTCTCCAACCAAATATGCTATAGAAGTACTGATTCATAGGCGCTAGTGTAGACAGAAATACAGGACTTCCTGCCATGGCAAGTCCATTAGCAATTGGTCTCCTCTTGTAGAAATATTTACCAATCATTGTCAAGGCTGGATTCAAGTTAAATGCAAGACCAAACCCTGGGGAAAAGAAAAAAAAAAATTAAGCTGTATTGGCGATTTGTAATACACACAAATAAAACTCCATGACCAAGAAATACCTAGTTCGTAAACAGTGTTTAGTTCTCAATGAACTAACCAGTCAGTCTGATAGATTTACGCAAATTATGGACAAGTAGCTACCAATAATATTGTGTAGAAGATAAAAAGGAAAATAAAAGGACAGGGAAATATTGATGAAATACAAGATATGTCTGATAATCAAATTAGAAATGTATTCTTGAAATTAAGTTGAACAGTTTGAAACATTGCTCTCGAGATGCCATGGTAATGTAAAATGAGGAGCACACAGGTGGTTGAAAATGGAGAGACTTCTACATTATATATAACAAAAATCGTAGATATATACACATAAGCACACCACTTTACTAGGTGCACATGAGCACCTTGTTAATGAGAGGGATCAGAGGATTGTCAGTCTGGTTTGAACTGACAGGACAGTGACAGTAACTCTAATAACCCTGCATTACAGCATGCAGAAGAGCATCTCTGATCGCACAGCATAATGAGCCTTGGTGGATGGTCTGCAGCAACAGACCACCATGCAAGGTTCCACTCATGTTACCTAAGAACAGAAACGGAGGCTACAGTGTGCAAAAGTTAATCAAGCTGACCAGCTGACATTTGTAAAAACAATGCCTGGCCATGACAAATCTCGACTTCTGCTGCAACATGCAGATGATAAAGTCAGAATTTGGCATAACATTGATCCATCCTGCTTTGTGTCAATGGATCGGGCTAGTGACTGGTGTAATGGGGATGTAGTTACCACATCGGCGGATGGCATGCCACCAGTCTGAAACCCGACACGGGACTTAAGATAGGCATCGAAATACCGATGCCGGAATACAGCCCAAACGAGGTAATCCGGCGGCGTCTCAGTTGTAAGTCCCAGGGCGGGGTGGGGGGGGGGGGGGGGCGCTTGGCGGTTACAGTTAGGCACCACTGGGGGTGGGGTAGGCTACAAGAAGAGAGAGATTGTTAGGGGGAGAGGGAGAGGGTAAGTATACTTACACGACCCGGGATACCAACCAACCATCGGGATGCTACTGTCGGTATTATGAGAAGAGGCTTCCTGACTGCCGGCATTTACATACTGATTACAGTGTAATTGTGTGGGGGAATGTTTTTGGCACACATTAGGCACCTTTAGATTATTTGAGCATGGTTTTAAATGTCACAGCCTACCTCAGTAGATCATGTGCTTTTTGTAGAACATGTGATTTAGGGACAAAGCCTACCCATCTTTTAATGGCTATTTCCACATGAAATAACACACAAATGTCGCAAAACACAATCCACAAAACATGGCATTCAGTCTTCTCCAATGGCACCAAATCTCAATCCAATAGAGCACCCTTGTGATGTGGAGGAACAGGACATTTGCAGCATGAATTAATGTTTTCATATCAATAAGGGCCAGAAGCTCTAAGGAATGTATACAGCAACATACTGAACCCATGTCATGAAGATTTGAGGCTGCTCTGGGGGCAAAGCGTAGGGTCCTACCAGCGCTAATGGACTTCAGACAGTTGCTACTGACCACATAAGACCTGGGCAACTGAACATATTGTCAGAACACACATAGTAGAAAAGGAGAGACTTCCTATTGTATCAAAACTGCACCACATAAGAGACTGAACTCAAAACGAAGGGTCCATACTTTCAAATTCCAGTTTATTTAGTAACAGAACAGGTACTCAGGACTTAATTGTGGACTACTAGAGGGTCTATGGTTCGGAATACATGCTGTGCAGGACTGTTCAGAGCACGACTATTGCATCATAAATAATAAAGATTTAGGCAGATAAAACTGATTATACAATTGAGAAGAAGGAACTTTTCTTATAGATTGTAATTAATCAATAAATTGGTTTGTTAAATTATCACTACAATTCAAGAAGTAATGTTCACATACTGTAGTATCAATTGGTATTTATTACACAGGGAAAATTAAGGATACTGAATACCTTCCTGCATGGGAGTGCACCAGCCTTGATAAAGACGTACCATCTTACATGGTTTTTAACAAAAAATGAAAGTAACATTTTTATACCATCTGCACTTAATAGGTGGCAGTGTAGTTTATGGTAGCACCTTGGAAACCTATCCATTTTCTTCAATTCTACCCATCAGACAGACACACACACACACACACACACACACACACACTAACCTCCGATAACTCCAATACAAAAATATAGTTCAGTCACTGTGTTACAGAATGAGGCTGCAATTAGCCCAGTTCCAGCAAGAACGCCACCACATATCATAATAGGCCTGCTTCCATACTTGTTCACCAGTACACTGCTTATAGGACCTGTGGGGAATAAGAAAGAAGAACAATAATATACTTTGTGAAAGACAACTGAACACAATTTTATTCAAATTTTAACCAGTATTCAAGTGCTGTTAATATGGCCGTGCATTAAGCAAAGATAAGATTGAAACGTGCTAAGTATTCACACTTGCATGTTTACTGAAGTGGTAAGGCAACTTCCAGGTCAAGAAGAATTAAGATAAAACAAACTGATATTTGAAAACTAACTAAAAATTCCTTGCTCACATCGGTCTTATTGTTTAGAAGGTTGTGCACTACCAAAAAGATTTGTAGTACATTAGGTTACAAGAGGAAAGGGCCCTAACACCATACAAAATAAGACAGATTGCAAACCTATCACTCATTAAGAACAGTTTACTTTGCTTTCCCTGGAAAACAAAGTAAAGTAATGAGCACACACGGTCCATTAGCTCCAAGCCATAAGTCAGCAGTTCCTATAGCTTGCATTGAAGTAAAATGTTAGTGTAAATGAAAAACATTTCCTAACTTAATGACGGTGTGTTTAAAGCTGTAGTCAGACGAAAAGGGAATGTCAGAACTTACAGCTATTGTTAAATACCTGCAACACAGCGGTTATTGCTCAGAATAAAGAATTTAAATGCTGTCAAACTCCTGGTAGAGGAGATGTATTCAGGGACATTCAAAAATCAATATTAAGAAAACACTAATGCCAAAAACTTCCTAGCTCAGGGCTTGACAAATCCCAGGGGCCAGGTCGCCATGGCTACCAGATTTTGCAGTGAGGGAGGAAGCAGATCCTCATCAGCCCCCGTGAAGATTCGTGCCTATAGTATTGCAGCGTTCATTTCATGCACAGGAGTGCATGTGCTGAGTGTCGTCTGAGGTGACTGCTGTGCCTGTGTTCGTCCTGGCCTGCGCTGTATCCTCCTGTCCTGCTCTGACCCCTGCTGTCTGTCCCAGTCTACGCTGATCCTCCTGTATGTCCCGGCTGTCTACTGTCGCCTATCTCTGGCTGCATAGAGCTCCCCGGTAATAGGGTCTATGCGTGGCCAGGGATTGCGGAGCGGCTTCAGAGGGATAGTGGTGTGACCATGAGGGGAGGAGCGGTTCTGTTGTACTTTCTGGCACCATTGTTTTATATGAAATGTGGTGCGTTATTACTGGAGGGCGGGGGGGGTGGAGCAGGGAAAAATTTGTCAAGCCCTGTCCTAACGGATACCCCTTTTCCACTAGACTGCCAGGTCACACACGGGATTATGTTCACACACCCATTCCAGGCGCGACCCGGCTGAGACCTTTGTCAGACAGACGGCCCGACCCTAATGTCAGGTCGATTACACCATCGGCGTCACATGATGAGCCAGCGCTTGGAGAATCTCTCATCTAGAAACGCCGGCTCTTCCTATACAGAGAACGGGACCAGGGCCACATCGACCCGGGTTACCCGTTGACACTGCATCACGACCAGGGTTGAAATGCTGGGTCACTCAACCCAGCTTATTTCAACCCTGCCCTTTTACACCAAACAATAACCCTGGTTGCTGTGAGCTCACGTGCAAAAGCCCAGGTTATTGGAGCTAGTGGAAAGGGGGAAGAGAATGACCATATGCACAGTGCGATCAGTAGATGAACACACAAATTTCCAAATTTGACAAGCTGGAAACCAAAGGGAAGAAGAAAATAGTTTCTGTAGAAATCAAGCATTGGTTTCATACACATCTATTGCAAATCATACAAAGGTTAGTATACAAAGGCTTGGATAGAGTACATTTCCCTGCAAGTGGATGAGCTTTAACAGAAGTTCCATTAGTCAACAATTAAAAACAATTACCAAATATGGACATTAGTAATCAGTTTTAGGTGTAGGATAATTTAACTAAGAGAGGACAACTTGTTACATGAAATTGGCATCTCTGTACATGTAGTCTACACTAGCCTTTCCAGGACTATTGAATTACCTTCTTATTGTAGCCATACATCGCTCTTCATGTCATTAATTGTGAACAAAATGATCATGTAATTTTAACAGACTATTAAGGTCCTACAGCAAGCAAGCAAACATCTCATTGTCTCACACACTAGCTCAGCACAAATAAGCATAAGCCAAGTTAAAAAAGGTCTTTTTGAAGTTAATAACTTTCCATTTGACAAGAGATGCACTGTACATTTATAGGACATTAGTGGGAGAAAAAAAAAATATGGAAGGTTTGAGGTAAAAATGATGGTTAAGATCTTATTAATTATATCGAGGCAAAAAGATGTGCATCTTAAAAACAAAAAAAACACACCACCTTAGCATTAAAGCTGCAACACAGACCTGAAGAAAAATAAATAAATACATGGAATTGGTGGATTTACACAAAACAATTGTAAATCCAGCATATTGTTTACTCATTAACACACAACACCAAGGCTAAACCAAACACGGTGATGTCACACGTACCAGTTACTGACTTAAGCTTGGTACACACTATACAATATATTGTGCAATCTTGGAACTTTCAACCAATTTGCACAACCATTGTATAGTGTGTAAACCAATCTGTTGTTTCGACATGTCATTCATGGCATCATCCCTTCTGACGTGTTGCATGTCAGATGGGGCGACGATTCCACAGACGAAGCAGTGTTAATACATGAAGAATGGAACTATAAACTGCGTTGTCACAGCAGATAGTGTAGTGTGTACAGCAATATGATATATTGTTACATAGCATTTCCGCGTCACACCATCACTCTGGTGTGTAGTGTGTACCTAGTTTAAAGGGTCCATTTACTAAGCGGTGTTAGGAGATAAAGTGAATGGAGGTAAGGTACCAGCCAATCAGCTCATAACTGCCATGTCACAGGCTGTGTTTGAAAAACAAGAGATATGGTAAGAACTTACCTTTGTTGTTAGCTCTGTTTCTACAAAGTCCAGAGGGTTGACCTTGGGGTATAGCTGGATCTGGATCCACGGGTACCACGCAGTTAAAGCTTTTTGCTGCTCCCAGGATGCACTGGGTCCATCCTCCTCTATACCCCGCCTCAGCCACAGGCACCTCAGTTGGTAAGTAGCCAAGGCCAGAGGAGGAAAAAAAAAAAAAAAAACAGAGAGAAGGAAGACTGGAACACACAAGAACCATACTCACAGAAAGGGAGACAGAAAACCGGTGCCCAGCCACATAGCCCATATGAAGCCAGGTGTGTCAGGGCGGGCACCCTGTGGACTTCGTAGAATTAGAGATAATAAAAGGTAAGTTCTTACTATATCTCTTGTTTTCTATTCAGGGTCCATAGGGGATCCATAGAGGATCCACAGGGTTGACCTTGGGACAGTCCCAAAGCAGTACAACTAAGGGCGGGGATGCTTCTGCGCTGAAAGGAGAATCCGGCACCCGAAGGATGCATCCTGAGAGGCGAAGGTGTCAAACGCATAGAACCTTAGAGAAAAGTCTGTATGGAAGACCAGGTGGCCGCATTACACAGCTGAACAGCCGAGGTGCCATGGCCAGCAGCCCACGAGGGACTCACAGACCGAGTGGAATGAGCCTCAGAGGCTGGAACAGGTAAACCCTCCTATGAATAAGCCTCGCAAATAACCAAACGGGCCAAAGTTTGTTTGTTGGCAGGTCAACCCCTCTTGTAAAAACCAAAGAGGACGAACAAAGAATCAGATTTGCGAATGGAACTAGTCTAGTCCACATAAACTTTGACAGCACGGATAACATCTAAGGAAGCGACTGGAAGGCCCTGTAGACGGACCGAAGTTCCAGAATTTTGATGGAAAGAACCGCTTCTTCTGCCATCCAACGGCCCTGAAGTGAAAGTGGACCCGACACTGCCCCCCAACCCCGGAGGACTGGCATCTGTCGTGAGCAGAACCTAGTCCGGGATCCAAAAGGGGCGACCCTTGGTGAGATGAGATGTCTGAAGCCACCGACAGGCGCACCTCCGGAGACAACACCAGCATCTGAGTCCTGATCCGGTGTGGTAACCCGTTCAATTTGGATAGAATCAGCCCCTGAAGGGGCAGAGAATGAAACTGGGCATACTCCACCATGTCGAATGTCGACACCATGGACCTCAGAACTCTCATTGCCAAGTGAACAAACACCTGGGAACTGAGACAACTGCTCACTCGTAGTTGTAGGGAGGAAATCTTGTCTTGAGTCAGAAAGATCCTTTGCTAACAAGAGTCCAGAAGGGCTCCCAAATGAACCATCCTCTGTGACGGAATGAAGGAGGACTTCTTCCAGTTTATCAGCCACCCGTGCGCTTGCAGACAAGCGATTATCAGGTGCAGATGTTGCAAAAGTACCTCCGGAGAGCCTGCCAGCAATAGGTGGTCGTCCAGATACGAAAGAAGCCGTATACCCTGGCTGCGCAGATGGGCAGCCATGACAGCCATAATTTTGGTGAACACCCTTGGAGCTGTGGAAAGGCCAAAGGGCAGAGCCTGAAACTGGAAGTGAAGCTGACGTATAGCAAACCTCAGATACCGCTGGTGTGAAGGTGCTATAGGAACATGGAGGTGGGGGTCCTGGATGTCCAGGGAGACCATATAATCCCCCAGTTAACACAGCCAGAATGATGGAACGCAAAGCTTCCATCCTGAAAGTGGGCACTCTGCGGAACTTGTTCAACGATTTCAGGTTGAGGATAGGTCAATGAGACCCATTGGGTTTCGGAACCAGAAATAGAAAAGAATGGTAACCCGTCCCGCGTTGAGAAAGCAGAATGGGAACAACCACCCCTGCTTTCTGCAAGGACTCTATGGCTTGCTGAATCTGCAAGGCCTTGGTCTTGTCCTGAGCAAGACTCATGCAGAAGAACTGTTGGAGGGGGGGGGGGGGGGGTCAGTGACAGAAGGACAGGGCGTACCCCTGAGAGACCACTTCTCGTACCCAAGCATCCATGGTGGTATTGCACCAGCACTGGGCGAATTGAAGAAGTCGGCCTCCCACTAAGACTCCCCCAGAGAGGCCCGTCCCATCAGGCTGAAGGCTTATCTTCTGGCTTGGAAGCAGGGTGTCTAATGCTCCAAGCCTGCTTCTTTGGTTTAGGGGCAGCCTTGGTTGACAACTGCCTCGGGAAGGACTGACCCTTGGACTTACCCTGAGTACGAAAAGACCGAAAGGCTGATGTCCTAGCATTAGAAGGCGCAGCTGCTGATGACAAACGCCGACTTAGACTTTGCCAAGGTATCAACAATTTTGCCCAGGTCAGGACCAAACAAAATCTCCCCATTAAAGGGTAAGGCCTCCAGGCCCTTCTTGGAATCCGCATCCGCTCTCCAAGAACGAAGCCACAAAGACCAGCGCGCAGAGACCGGTGCCGCCGATACTCGGCAAGTCAGAAGACTGGCATCCAAAAGACGCTTCTCCAATATAGGTAGTGGCATCCCTCATCTGTCCAACTAAAGCTCTCTGAACCTCCGGAAAAGTATCTTCCAGTACATTGGCCCAGCTCTCAATGGCTTTAGCCACCCAAGAGATGGCCATGGACAAATGGGCCACCACCCCAGAGAGGGAATAAATGGATTTTAAACAAGTCTCCACCTTCCTGTCCGTTGGATCCTTTAGGGATGAAATGGACGGCATAGGCAAGGTAGCACTCTTGATTAAGCGAGTGACATGAGAATCCACCGCAGGTGGGGTTTCCCACTTTTTGCAATGACTTGAGGGAAACGGATAACTAGATGCTAAACGTTTCTGCGGCTGGAACCTTTTAATAGGCGACTGCCACGCCTCCGCCAAATGATCAGTCAGCTGGTCAGAGAGAGGAAAAACAGCCGAAGTCACCTTTGCCTGTTTAAAATTTGGATACTTGGGACTTCGGGGCTGGGGCGTCATCCTCATATCAAGAATGGACCGCACATTAATGGAAGATTTCGTCTCCACTTCACAGGCAGGGGAATCCGAATCAGAGTCCTCAGGCAATTTACCCTAATCCGAGGACGCATGAGTCTAATAGCTGCGCAGACTGGGATGACAACAGTGCATTTTTACACCTTCTGAGGCTTGTCACTAAGCAACAGTTTGAAAGGCTGAAGATGAGGCCGCCAAACTCTATACCGAACTGGAGAACACATCCACCCATGGTGGTTGACCCGCCTGCGGGAGACCCTGGAAGGGAATGACTGACTGCTGCGTCACTGGAGGAGACTGAATATACATGGGGAACCCCGTATATGGATTAACAGTCTGAGGCCCAGGGGAGACTGCAATAATTGCAGTATACCCAGAGAAGGGGGGATGGCTGTTTGGGGTAACCCACTATGGGGAAGAGCAGTCGGGACTGCCAGACGGTCCGCGACGGAAGCCAGCACCTAAGAAAACACCGCCCAAGGAGGATCCTGTCCCGAAGTTGGGGGTGTTAGAGGGACCAGGTAACTGACTGCACCTCACACACCGCCCATCCTGTGATAAATCCTCCATATTCGCCCCTGCAGCGCAGCGTCTGCAGGAGAGCACAGTGGGAGCCATAAAGCGCTCAACTTCCTCATCAGACATGACATAATATATATATATATATATATATATATACACACACATACACACAGCAATACAACAGGGAAGCTCAGTGTTTACTTGTGGCGCACCCATAAGCATGCAGCATACAAGACCACAAATATGGCACTATGTAGCACACAACAGTATGTGACCGACCTCACAAATACATGAATTTATATAAGTGAGATCCAAGAAAAGCCCTTCCCACACACACCTGTCAGGGCTGTAGGAGAAGGAAAGGGATAGTCATAGACGGACAGTAAGTAGAAATAAAGCAGAGACAGCACTAGCAAAAGTCACATACAATGCAGAAAGTTAATACTCACTGCACCTTGTCACTACAATCAACCGCCCAGATTCAGTGTCTGGGAGGGCTATAGTGCGGTGTACGCTGTCCTTTAGCAGGGAGAGGTACACAGGGGGACCGACCGCACACTGCCTGCGAGATCTGCGCTGCCACTGAGAGAAGATGGCCGCCGGAGACCTCAGAGGAGGAGTGGCCGCAGGAGGAAGCAGCTCAGCGTCGCCAGACCTAAACGGAAAGGCGCGCTGAGCTGAGGAGTCGCTAAACAAGGAAGGCTGGCTAGCAATTGACCCCAGGGACGCTGGCTCCCGCTGCCGCATAATACCCTGGTCGTCTAGTGGCCCCGCAGGGTAAGCCTCCGGACGGGGGCCACTGCTAGCGCCTCCGGTCCGTCCCCAGAGACGGGAGGCATGCGACTGCATAGACCAGCATCTTACCTTATCCCCGGCAGCAGTCGTGGGAGAGCCCAGAGCCCGTGCTAGTACAGACTCTGGGGTCCCGCTGCGATCCCCAGATCTGTACTGGCGTTGTGGCGCCAGCGGGGTGTAGGAGCAGCAGCTTGGACATCCAATGGACAGTCTGATGCTGCCACTCTAAAGAGTCAATACAAATATGAGATATGGTAAGAACTTACCTTTGTTATCTCTATTTCTACGAAGTCCATAGGGTTCCACAGGATACCTTGGGGTATAGGTGTGACGTCAGTCATCGGGCACCATAGAGTTAAGCTTTCAGCCTCCCAGGATGCACTAGGGTCCCCCTCCTATACCCCGCCCCTGAGCCAAGGCACCTCAGTTAGTTACCAAACCATAGGCCGGAGGAGGAGAAGGAAGAGAGAGAAAAAAAGATCTTGACACACACAAGAATCACATTCTCACCAGAGGGAGACGGAAAAACCGGTGACCAGAGCAAATCCCATCTGCAGCACAGGTGCGACAGGGCGGGAGTCCTGTGGAACCCTATGGACTTCGTAGAAATAGAGATAACAAAGGTAAGTTCTTACCATATCTCATTTTCTACTTCAGGGTCCATAGGGTATCCACAGGATACCGTGGGGATGTCCCAAAGCAGTATCCATTAAGGGTGGGGACGCTCCTGTGCTGAAAGGAGAATCCGCTGCCCGAAGGAAGCATCCTGAGAGGCGAAGGTGTCAAACCTGTAATACCTCACAAAAGGTATGGACAGAGGACCACGTAGCAGCCTTGCAGATCTGGACTGCAGAGGCACCACGTCGAGCTGCCCACGAAGGACCCACAGACCTAGTGGAATGAGCCTTCAAAGAAGGAGGAACCGGCAGGCCTTCATGAAGATAGGCTTCAGAAATAGCCATACGGATCCAGGCTGCCAAAGTTTGTTTGAAGCAGGCCAACCGTTTTTACGGAAGCCATAGAGGACAAACAAGGCGTCCGACTTCCTAAAGGAAGAAGTGTGGTCAACATACGTCCTTAAGGCCCCGCACAACATCCAAAGTGGCCTCACCCACTGAAAGACCAGGTGAGTTAAAAGCCGGAACAACTATTTCCTCGTTAACATGAAACTGGGAAACAACTTTGGAAAGAAATTCAGGTCAAGTGCGGAGTACTGCCCTGTTCCCATGAAAAATCAAGAAAGGGGGTCTACAAGAGAGAGCCCCTAAATCAGAAACACGTCTGGCCGAAGCTATGGCCAGAAGGAAAACAGTCTTAGCTGTTAGCCATTTAAGATCCACTGAGCCCAGTAATTCAAACGGCGGTCCCTGGAGAGCCCTCAGGACCACAGCCAAATACCAAGGCGCCACAGGTGGAACAAAGGGCGGCTGAATGCGGAGAACACCTTGCATAAAAGGTGCATACATCAGGGATTGTAGCAATCCTACGGTGAAACCAGACAGACAGGGCCGAAACCTGTAGCTTTAAAGAAGCAAGGCGAAGCCCATGATCTAGTCCCGCTTGTAGGAAGGCGAGTATCCGAGACAGATGAAATTCCCGCGGTGCATAACCTCTCAGTCGACACCACTGGAAGAACGTATGCCACATGCGATGTTATATCCTCGCGGAAGACGGCTTCCGAGCTCGTAACATGGTACGCACCACAGAGCTGGAAAACCCCCTGGACCTCAGCATGGCTGTCTCAACAGCCACGCCGTCAAAGACAGCAGAGTCAGGTCCGGGTGAAGACAGGGACCCTGCGACAGAAGGTCCGGTCGTAGCGGCAACCGCAGAGGACTGTCCACGGACAGACCTTGAAGGTCTGAGAACCAGTGCCGTCTGGGCCACGCGGGAGCTATCAACAGGAGCGTCCCTCCTTCCTGTTTGAATTTCCGGATTACCCGTGGAAGAAGGGAAACCGGAGGAAACAGGTATGCGAACCGGAACGTCCACCGGACGGACAGAGCATCCACCAGAGACGCCCCTTCGTCTCTTGTGCGAGACCCGTACACTGGCAACTTGTGCCGGGACGCCATGAGGTCGATCTCTGGAAGACCCCATCTGTCCACCAGCAGCTGAAAAACGTCCGGGTGCAGGGACCATTCCCCCGGATGAACGTCCTGGCAACTGAGAAAGTCTGCCTCCCAATTTAGCACTCCCGGGATGAAGACCGCTGATATGGCCGGAAGATTGCGCTCCACCCATACCAGGATCCGAGAGACCTCCACGAGAGCCGCCCGACTTCGGGTTCCTCCTTGCCCGTTTATGTAGGCCACGGTGGTAGCATTGTCCGACTGGACCTGTACCGGACGACCCTGGAGAACCCGGTGTGCCTGCTGGAGAGCATTGAAGACCGCACGGAGTTCCAAGATATTGATTGGAAGCTCCGCTTCTGTCGGGGTCCACCTGCCCTGGAATAAGTGTGGACCCGAAACTGCTCCCCAGCCCCGAAGACTGGCGTCCGTTGTCAACAGGACCCAATTTGGAACACAGAACGGACGTCCCTTGCGGAAATGGGTCGTCTGTAACCACCAGGCAAGGGACAGGCGAACCTCCGGGGTGAGCACAATCGTCTGGGACTTCAGAGACTGAGGCAGCCCGTTCCACTTGGACAGGATCAGGTGCTGCAGAGGTCTGGAGTGAAACTGGGCATATTCCACCATGTCGAACACAGACACCATGGAGCCCAGTAACCTCATCGCCGAGTGTAGAGACACCCGGCGGCTGTGCAGACAACTGCGCACCCTCGACTGTAAAGCAGAGATCTTTTCCCCCGTCACGAAGATCCTTTGCCACTAATAAAAGGTCATCCAAGTACAGCAACATACGGACTCCCTGCAGCCGTAGAGAAGCCGCCATGACCGCCATCACCTTCGTGAACACACGTGGTGCTGTCGCCAGGCCAAAAGGTAACGCCCGAAACTGGAAGTGGTCGCTGCAGATTGCAAACCTGAGGAACTGTTCATGGCGCGAAAGAATAGGGACATGCAGGTAAGCGTCCTGTATGTCCAATGACACCATGTAGTCCCCAGGTTCCAGCGCCAGAATGATGGACCGTAGGGTCTCCATCCGAAACTTCGGCACCTGCAAAGACTTGTTGAGAGCTTTGAGGTTTAGAATCGGACGATACGACCCATTGGGTTTCTGCACCAAAAAAAGATTTGAATAGAAACCCTGGCCCCTCTGGGAGAATGGAACAGGGACTATAACTCCAGCCTGGAGCATAGTGTGCAAGACCTTCCGCAGCTCCGTGGCTTTGTTCCGGTCTGATGGTAGACCCGTGGTGAAGAATCGAGCCGGGGGTCTGTGCCGGAAAGAGATGGCGTACCCTTGGGAGACCACCTCGAGAACCCAAGTGTCTGTCGTGGTAACCGACCAACACCGGGCGAACTGCAGCAGGCGGCCTCCCACTTTGGGATCCCCCAAAGGGAGGCCCGGACCATCAGGCCGCAGGCTTGTCATCTGGCTTAGGGGCCGGACGTCTAGTACTCCATGCCTGCTTCCGAGGCTTGGCCGATTTCTTAGGACAGCCTGTCGAGGAAAAGACTGGTTTGGGCCTGCCCTGGGCCCTATAAGACCGAAAGGACGATGGTCCAGAACCAGAAGGAGCAGCGGCCAACGGGAGACATGCCGATTTGGCTGCCGCCAGCGTGGCCACAATCTTGTCTAGATCCGGACCGAAGAGAACTTCTCCGGTAAATGGCAACGCCTCCAAACCCTTTTTGGAATCACCGTCCGCCTTCCAGGATCGCAACCACAAGGTGCGACGAGCGGCCACCGCTGCTGAAGAAATTCGAGACACCAGGGTACTAATGTCTAAGGCCGCCTCGTTGATATAAGTGGCCAAATCACGGAGATTACCAATCAACTCTGCCTGATCGGCCGGACAGTCGGAATCAAAAGACGCCTCTAATGAATCCGCCCAGCGCTCAATCGCTCTGGCAACCCAGCAAATGGCCATAGCCGGCCGTGCTGCCCCAAAAAAGGGAATAAGCGGACTTCAGGCAGATCTCCACCTTGCGGTCCGTTGCATCCTTAAGGGAGGACATCGATGGCATCGGCAATGTGGCACTACGGACAAGACGGGTCACGTGAGAATCCACCTGTGGAGAGGATTCCCACTTTGCAAAATAATTATCCGCGAACGGATAAGCCACCGCCAGGTGCCTTTGCGGCTGGTAACGTTTACCAGGCTATTTCCACGCCTCCTCTAAATGGTCCATTAACTGACCCGAAAGAGGAAAGACTGTGGCATCGCCCTTCACATCTTTAAAAAAGGCATACTTGGATTTAGCCGCTGGGGGAACTTCGTCCTCAATCACAAGGGCTGTGCGGAGTGCCCGAATAAGTCCAGGAGCATATACTTTGGACTTAGCGTCAGCGTCCTTAGTATGGAGAGGTTCCTGATCGTAAGGATCCAGAATCTCCCCATCATCAGACGTTCCTTCGTCATCCTCATAAAGGAGCCGACAGACGCCACCGGCCGTTTATGTGGCTGCATCACAGACTCCCCTTGCAACACATCCGACAAGTGCTGTACAGAACTCGTCAGGGAGTTAACCCACGCCGGCTCCTGTGAAACCGGGAGCGGGGAAATAGGGAGACTGTGGGGTACCACCAATTGTCTTGGGAAACCCTGCATGGGTGACGACACCACTGACTGCTGGGACAAACCCATCTGTGTAAACGCGGGCTGCGGAGCTAACTGGCCCACTAAGGTCGTAAGCGCCTGAGCGAAACAAGCCCAGGGCGGTTCCTGTACCGGTGCTGTAACCGTAATAGGCCGCGCCATTGACAAACACTGCCGGCAGAGGCCCTCCGCGCTACCCTCCCCCTCCGCTAACGGTACTTTACACGTAGTACACTGTAGCCGGAGAGGAAAATCACTTTCAGACATGATGGCACCAAGTATGTGACCCCTCTCACCAATTATATATTAAATAGGCGAGAGACCACCCTGCAGCACCGCACCGCAAGGGCTTAGCAGAAAGGACAGGGACAGTAATAAAGCTGACAGTCAGAATAGAAGAAAAGTTACAGGCAGCAGCGCTAGCACAGTCACATACAATGCAAAGAAAAATCAATTCCTGCACTAACAGCGCTGATCACTCAACTACGCAGACACAGGGCCTGGTAGGACACAGCGCTGCATACACAGACCTGCCACAGCGGAGGAGAGGTATGCGGGGGAACCCAGACCACGATGCTTCCGTCCAGTGCTTCCAGCAGCGTTCACCATGCGTTCTGGAAAAATGGCCGCCGAGGAGCAGAGAGGAGGCTGGCCTGGGGGAGGAGCGCTGCTACAGGACCAGTCGGCAGTGTGCAGAGAGGGCTGTGCGCAGCGGGGGAGGCGCCGGCTGTGAGACAGGGAAGGCGCGCTCCCCTGGCATGCATTTAACCCCCGGGACGCCGCAGCGCTACCGCTCTGCTGCGGTCCACTGTCCCAGGGGGGTAGTGGAAGCGCAGGTTCTTACCTGGCTCCACGCTGCAGCCTGCCTGCCTGGGGACTCTGGACCATGTAACAGCAGGGATCCACCGCGGGACCCCGCTGCTTACCTTGTTGTCTCCCTTGAATCCGGCCATGGTCCGGAACATCTGGGGTCACCGCTAGGTGTGACCCCAGATGCTCACCAGCATCCCCGGATCGGTACCGGCGTTCTGGTACCGGCGGGGGTGTAGGGAAGACAGCATGGACGTCAGGACTGACTGTCCATGCTGTACATCCAGATGTGCAGCCACAGCTGTATGAAGAAAAGCTTCAGGGGCTCTTCTAGCCCCCACTCCAACAGGTGCACCTGACTCCGGCCGGGCACCAGACGAAACTGAGGTGCCTTGGCTCGGGGGCGGGGTATAGGAGGGGGACCCTAGTGCATCCTGGGAGGCTGAAAGCTTAACTCTATGGTGCCCGATGACTGATGTCACACCTATACCCCAAGGTATCCTGTGGATACCCTATGGACCCTGAAGTAGAAAAATGTAATTAAAAAAAACTCTAAAAAGAAGCTTAGGGACTGCTAATCAGCCCCCCTGCGCTAAGGTGACCCAACTCCGACCAGGCACCAACTAAAACTGAGGTGCCTGTGGCGAGGCGGGATATAGAGGAGGATGGACCCAGTGCATCCTGGGAGCAGCAAAAGCTTTAACTGCATGGTGCCCGTGGATCCAGATCCAGCTATACCCCAAGGTCAACCCTGTGGACCCCCTATGGACCCTGTAGAAAATGACAGTTAGTAGCCGATTGGCTGGTACCCTATCTCCGTTCACTTTATCTCCTAACATGGCTTGGTAAATAGACCTCTCAGTCGCTAAGCCTGAACTACTAACCCAATGATGAATTAGTAGTCAACTTACTGCATGTCACCCCCCAGGTATTACTCTCCTATCTGTCTTGCTCTGGATTTCCTCACTCCAACCCTCATGGAACCCCAACAGTGCATGTTTTCCATATGTCCATGGTGGATCATTAGTGACTGAAATTTTAAAAGAGCCACAAGTGACATTAATTATTTCAATATGAGATTCTGTGAGGAGACATGGAAAATATGCACTGTTGCGGTTCCCTGACGACTGGGAACACTGGTCTAGCCTGCAATCTTCACCAATAAGACATTAAATAGCAATTACTCCTCCATGCTCTCCACTTGTCATTTTACAGCAGTAGGCCTGTGCAAGTCAATAGAAGTGTGTGCTAAAATGTATCTAGTATGCTGTCAAGGTATATATATAGTACTGTCAAAATGTGTCAGTACTAACAACTTATTGTTACTAACGGGGAAAAAAATGACTGTTGGTAGCCATGGCTTCAAGCCTCAAATGTGTTTTCTATTCAAACTGGGTTAATGTGAATTGTGCAGTTCAATTTAGATTGTCTACTGAAGCATATGAATTAAACATTAATATCCACTGCCAGTAACCTAAGCAGCACTGAATCCAGAGCATGAGAAAACAGTCAATGAAAGTCCAGCAGAATCACACCATTGTATGTAGGAGGGGCCACGAGATACAAAGAGCAGTCTATGCAACTGCCTGACTACACAGAGCGTGGTTTCCTAATGTTGGAAATAGTGCTTTTATCCAGGGAAAATTATACAGAAGAAACCTTTTACCTCTGGCTGTTCAAGTAGTCTAGTCCAGCGCATGCATTTCCTAAATTAGCTTGGCCACTTTTCCAGACTTGCCTCTAAACATACATTTCTCTGAACAGATTAGTATTTGCACACATTTTACAAACTATTTTATAGACCGGTCAAATAAACCCCAAGCTATATATAAAGGCACATTTTGTATTTAGTATGTGTCTCATCATATGCATGTGGCCGACTCAGGAGGGAATTCTAGCAGTTATACTGGAATGGGGTGGTGGCAAGTAAGAAATGAACTGGATATTTCAGCGGTGAAGGGCGGATCATAGCCCACCTGCCGCTATGTGCCTGCATAGCAGGGCTCGTTAGGGAATGGGGCTGCAAGAATACGGTTCTCATTTTCACTAGATAGACGTTTTTAAAAGGGCAAATCTTTCCTGTAACAGAATAGATAAAGTCTGCTTGTTTTGTATAGTATTTCTACTCTGAAACTAAGCAAAGGTTACCACGGATCATGACACATCCATGCCTTTGCTCAGCACAGCAATTCAGTAGCATGCTTTGTCAGGAGAGGTTTTACATGCTTGAATATATGTACTTAACTGAAAAGTACTGCTTTGTGACATCTGAGAAACAAGCCTTTGTAAAGATATATAAACTGTTGCACGGCATGGCATCTGTACAAATATTGCATGGCAGGACCTTAATACAAGTATCAGATCTATCCCTGGAGCTTTTAGGTTAGTACTAATACAGCCTAAAAGGCCCATCTCCACTTGAAAGAAGGAGTGTGCTAGTTAGCAGTATGTGATGGCATTTTAAACTAGGCACATTTCACTGGCAACATATTTTACCAATGTTATCCACAAACATAGTCCTGCACATGGACCAATCAAAAGATTTGCCATAGGAATTATTGGTACCCCAAATCCACATAACCAAACCCTTTAAAAGGCAGTCTGCCCACAACAGATGCTTTAAACATCTACCCAATAAGCATTAAGACTATGATCCAGGGGTATCCGGATGATGGGTCTACAATAAAAAGGTAGACCGTAAATGTGTCGATACCAGAAAGTAGACAGTCAATAGGTTGACAGGGTTAAAAAATGTCAACATTCAAATGGTCGACACAAAAAAAACATTGACGTGGGTTTTCACAATTTTTGTTCTAAAGGAACAAAACAAAAAATGATCTGTCGCCCTATTGATACCATCCACCTATTGACATGGTCTGCCTTTATATTGTAGACCTATTAAACCACACCTGAACCAGGATGTGCTTCATTATTATTTAAAGGAGCATAATATCCAAATGTGTCCTAAACCAAGTGCAACAAGTGACCCATGGGCACCTGCTTTTGAAGCGATAAATATTTCCCTACTCTCTACCTTTATGTGCCACAACATAATAAAGACGACATTTTGCTATGATCTATACAATCTGTGCAAATTGCTAGATCTGTGGATTGAACAATGGATCCTTACCTCCAGCATACATCACTGCCAGCATGATTGAAGAAATCCAGGAAACTTCACTGCTTGTTGCTCCAAATATTACTTCTATGTCTTTAAAGAAGACGGTGATAGACTTGGGGAAGGCATAAGAGAAGCCTATAGATATAAAAGCCCCAACCACCACAGCCCAACCCCATCCTCCTTCAGGTGGGGTGTAACCCACTGGACCTCCAATTGCAGGCGGCATCTTTCTGGAGTTTCAAGATCTTCCGAATTCTAAAAAAAAAAAAGAAGAAGAAAGAGTATAGATCGTGTCATGATAAACATTATGTAAGTTCAAAAGCTATTGGGATTTCCATGCCACTCTCCAATAATTTATTGGAGGGACCATAAAATGGAAGTCTATTTGTGACAAGTCAGTGCAATAAGTGGACAAATTAATGCAAATGGTCTCCAAATAATTGTGACTTACTGGCCTGCTTTAGAGATGAAGGATAATTATTTGTAGTCAGCATTTATGATACAAAGCCCTCTACTGGAGTGAAAAAAAAACAAAACAAAAAAACAAAACATGGTATCGTTTAACATTAGTAAAAGCACAGAAACCACCATACAGAAACTTTTATATAATACTTTGCCACTTTCATTTGTGCCTGTGGTCAGAAGCTGCAAAAAAAATAACCTGTTTAGATGCCACTTGTTCTATTTACTTGAGTTCAAACAAGCAATCAGCAAGTGAACACATTCATGCGGTGTCCATAGAACGCAACATTTCAAATATTTAACAAGTAGTGTCTCTGGACTTTCCTAAAGGGATGTAGTCAGCATCACTCTGTACGGGTAGCAGACGGTGGAAATACCGGCACCAGAAACCCGACCGCCGGCATCCTGAAGGTAAGTATCGGGGGTTAAGTTTAGGCACTAAGACGGGAGCTTAGGGGTTAGGCTTACCTTACCTACCGAAGGGTGTCAGGATGCCACTGAGTATTCTGACCAGTGGAGTCCTGACCTCAGGGTTCCCATACCCAACCCATCCCAAATGCTCTAAAAGGAACATATAGCTGTAGAGGGTTACAGTACATATATTTTTTTTTAAGTTACAGCTACCATTGTAATGCAAAATGCTGGCTGGTAACATTTGACCATAGCTCCCAACATTCAGAAATTTGTCAAACTTGGCTTCACTACTATGTCTACCTCGTCTGTGTAGAAAGCATTGTCAAAACCTTGACAATGCTTTCTACACAGACGAGGAAGAAACAATTATAGCAGTGGAAATAAAAACCAGGCCAATAAAAATTGCTGAACCAGCTGACTACTGCGAAGATCACATTACAAAGTCACCTCTGTCAGAATGGATTGTATTATGTAGTCACTATCTAGAAACAGACTACTTATAGATTGTGCAAGTAGACAATGCACTGTAAAGCTTTATTTAAATTCAAAGACTTTGCATAGTAGAGAAACCACTTTTAAATGACCTGAAAATCAGGTGTTGAAAAAGACTCATTAAGCCCAAAAATCAATTTTTCAGTTATGCAACAGAGATGAGCCAAAGATAAAATATACTGTTCAAGTTCTACTGCAGCACTAAGTAAAGTATCAGATCTCTTCTAATTTACAGGTGGCTGAAGCAACTCACACATCTTGAAGCCGAAACTGCAGTCAGTGGGCTGCTGTGACATAACCAGCCCTGCTCCTCTGTATAAAGCTACACAAAGCAGATCACCAATTCTCTGGGTCATAAGTTAATGTTGCATTTCCCCCCCCTAACATGGCGCTATGCTGGAAGACCATGAAGGACCTGTTCGTGTAGACCAGGGGTCTTCAAACTTGGCCCTCCAGCTGCTGTGGAACTACACATCCCAGCATGCACTGCCACCTTTTTGATATAACAGCTATATCAAAAAGGTGGCAGTGCATGCTGGAATGTGTAGTTCCACAGCAGCTGGAGGGCCAAGTTTGAAGACCCCTGGTGTAGACCCTCAAGTTATTTCAAAGATATTTTTTAGCGTTGTAATATACAGCCTTGGTATAAATTTATTTCAAAGCGTGGTTTTAAGTTTTGAAAAAGTATAAAATGCAACAAAATGCACCAAAATTGGCGACAAAATACAAAAACCTTTATGGAATCCATAATAAAAATGATTCTATACTACTAGGAAATAATGGCTCACTAACAAGAAATATATATATATATATATATATATATATATATATATATCTCCATGCATATAGCAGTCATGTGACAGAAGAGATTGCTACATCATGAGACATGACCCATCAAATGTAGTTTTAAGGCTGAAAGGCAAATGCTGGAGTTTGAACAGCAACAAATAATGGAATGCGATCTAGGACGCATTTTATCCTTTTGTTTGCACAGCAGTTAGCATAACTGACTCAAAGCACTGGGTCCATAGGTTTGAATTCAGCCAGGGCACTGTATACATATTGTAGGTTTTCACTAAATTTATTTCAGCCCATAGAAGAGCTCAAACCAGTATTATAGTATATGTGCCAAATAAAAGAGGAAAGTTACTGCCTCTTCATGGAACAGAACAAAGCTGGCAATACCAGTCACATTAGAACAATTACACCATTACATTATATTGGAGTGTGGAATGTCTGAAGAACAAATGATTAAGAGTTGTCAAAGCTTTTTCTACATCAATGTTCCATTTCTAGTTATATGTGGCTATGTGTAGGGAGAGTTCAACTTACCACCATAGCATTCATGTTAAATATTACAATGTAGTATTAACTACAGCAATGGCCAAATGTTGAGAATGACTCAAGTATCGGTAATCACAAAGTTTGCTACTTCAGTGTTTTTAGACCTTTTTGTCAGATGTTACTATGGTATACTGAAGTAAAATTATAAGGATTTCATAAGTGTCAAAGGCTTTTATTGACAATGACATTAAGTTTATGCAAAGTCTCAATATTTGAAGTGTTGACCCTTCTTTTTCAAGACCTCTACAATTACCCCTGTCATGCTGTCAAACAAATTCTGGGCCACATACTGACTGATGGCCACCCATTCTTGCCTAATCAATGCTTGGAGTTTGTCAGAATTTTTGGGTTTTTGGTCTGTCCACCCGACTCTTGAGTATTAACCACAAGCTCTCAATGCGATTAAGGTCTGGGGAGTTTCCTTGCCATGGACTCAAAATTTCAAAGTTTTGTCCCCCAAGCCATTTAGTTATCACTTTTGCCTTATGGAAAGGTGCTCCATCATGCTGGAAAAAGGCATTATTCATCAACAAACTGTTCTTGGATGGTTGGGAGAAGTTGCTCTTGGAGGATGTTTTGCAACCATTCTTTATTCATGGCTGTTTTCTTAGGCAAAATTATGAGCGAGCCCACTCCCTTGGCTGAGAAGCAACTCCGTGTTATGAATCCAAAGGACTACTCCGTGCAAACCCCCTAGAAACCAGGCTAGCGAGGTCTTCCACCACTAACAGCCACCTGTTGCTCCCATAGAACTAAACACGTTTACCGGTGCTTAGATGGCAGCCTGGTTTTAATATTTGTGGTAGTAGCGGTTTACATGAATAATCAAATGGGATCCAGTGGTGATGTGAGGAACAGGAAGCAAAAAGTCAATGGCACGGCAAAGGAGCCGACGGTGCGGTTAAAGAACCAGTGGTGTGGCTAAAGAGCCAGTACACAATTTGGTGTACTTGAGATGCAGAAATGAGAGCTGATTGTGTGGCTTGAGAGCCAGTACACAACTTGGTATACTAGAGATGCGGCTTTGAGAGCCGATGGCAACAGGGAAGCTGCCGGTGCGGCTGGGAAGTCTATAACTGGTGGCTAGGCAGCTGGAGAACCAGGATACAATATAGTGAAAAGGCACAGAATGCTGACCATGCAGTAGAGCCGAGAGAACCAAAAGGAACGCTATAGTCGGTGAGGCGCCAAGAGGCCAGCGTGAACAAATAGGAGAAGGAACCAATCAGGCCGTGCTGTGGATAACACGTGACTTCCTGTGGCATGCAGATCACCTAGTAACTGAGGGAACCAGAACAGCAGCATCAGGAGAATGTAAACTGCTAGAGGGAGACAAGTCGTGACTGCGACTTGTAACACCCCACACATGAATGGTCTCAGGATGTTTTACTGTTGCCATGACACAGAACTGATGGTAGCGCCCACCTTTCCTTCTCCGGATAAGTGTTTTTCCAGATGCCCCAAACAATCTGAAAGGGGATTCATCAGAGATAATAACTTTACCCCAGTCCTCAGCAGTCCAATCCCTGTACTTTTTGCAGAATGTCAGTCTGTCCCTGATGTTTTTACTGGAGAGAAGTGGCTTCTTTGCCACCCTTCTTGACACCTGGCCATCCTCCAATAGTCTTCATCCTGTGTCATGCCAACAGAAAAACATCTTGAGACCATACATATGTGGGGTTGCTTTTCAGCCAAGGGAGTGGGCTCACTTACAATTTTGCCTAAGAACACAGCCATGAATAAAGAATGGTACCAAAACATCTTCCAAGAGCAACTTCTCCCAACCATCAAAGAACAGTTTGTTGATGAATAATGCCTTTTCCAGCATGATGGAGCACTTACCATAATGCAAAAGTGATAACTAAATGGCTTGGGGAACAAAACATCAAAATTTTGAGTCCATGGCCAGGAAACTCCCCAGACCTTTACCCCATTGAGAACTTGCGGTCAATCCTAAGAGGCGGGTGGACAAACAAAAGCCTACAAATTCTGACAAACTCCAAGTATTGATTAGGCAAGAATGGGTGGCCATCAGTTAGTATGTCGCCCAGAATTAGATTGACAGCATGCCAGGGAGAATTGTAGAGATCTTGAAAAAGAAGGGTCAACACTGCAAATAGTGACTCTTTGCATAAACTTAACGTAATTGTCAATAAAAGCCTTTGACACTGATGAAATGCTTATAATTTTACTTCAGTATACCATAGTAACATCTGACAAAAAGGTCTAAAAACAATGAAGCAGCAAACTTTGTGAAAACCAATACTTATGTCATTCTCAAATCTTTTGGCCATGGCTGTACACAATTTCTTTTTAGTCAGTATCAGTGCCTATACACCTACGTACTTTAATTCAAAGGCGCTCATCTTATCAAAAATCAAGGTAATCTAATTTAACTGAGCAGCTGACTACATTAATAAGCGCAGAACACATTTATTTCTAAGACATTTTTAGTGAGCTTACGCCCCAAGTACAAATATGGGTGGATGTTCCTAAGAAAGTTCAACAGGATTAACCCATTATAAAAACCAAAGCAATAGTGCATAAATGTACTTACTTTAAATGCAGATTTAATTCAGTTTGCCTTACTAACCCTTTTTGACATAATCAGCCAAATTGTCTTCAATTACAATTAGAGAGATTTACAGAATGTTTAGCATCATTCAGCATTAGTAAAAAGTACCAGATATTCCCATAATTTGTCAGAGTGTGCATTTCTACAAGTATCAAATAGATTTACTGAGACAACTCAAACGCTTAAGGAGATCTATAGACTAGGGGTCAGCTGATTTTTTTCTATCAATGTGCTAAAGTCATGCTCATGTGCCATTTACACATCTTCTGCTTCATGGGAAGTCTGTCCACCATGGGTTCACCTTAGGATGCCTGCGTTATGGGGTTACAGGTGACTAACCGTAGTTTCCATATTCTGAGCAGGTTTTCAGAAACTCTCTTTCAGATTTCTTCCAGCTATTCAATTAACATGACTGCTACTTTTTTGTGCAAGAATGCACAGGATTAGCAGTGTTAAGCAGCTTCTCCCGTGCTAAGTGCCAGACGCGATGCAGTTACTGCACGCACACAACTAACGACCAGCCCCTAAGCCCTACTTAATGCGGATTTCTCCTTGCACCTAAGGGGGTTCGTAAAAAAAAATAAATAAATAAAATTACTGTATGTTTGTTAATTAATATTAATGGAAACATAAGAATTGTTTTTACTTATCACCTTGTGGCCACTAACATTTCTCTTGCACGCTATAAAGTTACGTAGGAAAACATACAGTGCTGGACTACCGTAGTTCTCGGCAATAGGTGCAGTTGACCACGAAGGAACATCGCAGACAAATGAATTCCCCCATTGCCTGTTATTTCTTTTGTCTAAAAATAAACCACATCTGCACAACTGGAAATGCAGTTATTCAAGATTCCAATTATTTGAGGGAATATATTCCAAGAAGAGAGTCTCTGTACAGATTGATGTAGTCAGGGGCAAAGCATTGGTCATTTGTATTGCAGCATAAGATGGAACGGACAACAGGATGTAATGCAGCAAGGAAATCTATTGACGTTGCAACAGATTCAGAGACTTTCCAAGTGCAAAAAAAACAAAAACAGAAGAATCAGATTACAGAGCAATGAGGAGTTATCTTTAGTTTTTGCACCAACAGGGAAAAACCAAGAGTAATAGGGCTCAATCCAATTAGGTGCAAATTGCGTGTTTGTTTCTTGAAACTCGCACACATCGCAGCAAAGCGCACTCCCAAGAATTCTCCAATCCAATTAAAAATGAGTGAATAGACACTACTCGCAGCAGAGGGGTGAGAGTTGACTGCCAAATGAGATTTGCGAGAAATGCATGAAAATGTGGGGAGACCTTCCTGGAGCCCCCAAAATGGATACGTTCGTTAGCAGGACCATATAGAAGGCTGTTCGTGGGCATTAGGAAGGTAATGTAGGTTTTTAAATGGTCAAATGGCTGATGTGTTATTTTATTTTTTTAATGCAAGAAAAATTAAAAAAAAAAAAAAAGTAGGAAAAAGGGTGATTTTAGGGTACTTTGAGGGCACCTTGAAAAATCGAAAAATTCTAAAAACAATTTATTCAACAAAAAAAATTAATGTAATTAAATTTGGGGTGCCTAAACTAACGAAAAAATATGAGATATGGTAAGAACTTACCCTTGTTATCTCTATTTACACGAAGTCCATAGGGTTCCACAGGATACCTTGGGGTATAGGTGATGACGTCAGGCATCGGGCACCATAGAGTTAAGTTTCAGCCTCCCAGGATGCACTAGGGTCCCCCTCCTATACCCCGCCCCCGAGCCAAGGCATCTAAGTTAGGTACCAAGCCATAGGCCGGAGGAGGAGAAGGAAGAGAGAGAAGAAAGATCTGGACACACACAAGAATCACATTCTCACCAGAGGGAGACGGAAAACCCGGTGACCAGAGTAAAACCCATCTGCAGCACAGGTGCGACAGGGCGGGAGTCCTGTGGCACCCTATGGACATTGTAGAAATAGAGATAACAAGGGTAAGTTCTTACCACATCTCATTTTCTACTTCAGGGTCCATAGGGTATCCACAGGATACCTTGGGGATGTCCCAAAGCAGTATCCATTAAGGGTGGGGACGCTCCTGTGCTGAAAGGAGAATCCGCCGCCCGAAGGAAGCATCCTCAGAGGCAAAAAGGTGTCAAACGCATAATACCTCACAAAGGTACGGACAGAGGACCACGTAGCAGCCTTGCAGATCTGGACTGCAGAGGCACCACGTCGAGCTGCCCAAGAAGGACCCACAGACCTAGTGGAATGAGCCTTCACAGAAGGAGGAACCGGCAGGCCTTCATGAAGATAGGCTTCAGAAATAGCCATACGGATCCAGGCTGCCAAAGTTTGCTTTGAAGCAGGCCAACCATTTTTACGGAAGCCATAGAGGACAAACAAGGCGTCCGACTTCCTAAACGAAGTGCGGTCAACATAAGTCCTTAAGGCCTGCACAACATCCAAAGTGGCCTCACCCACTGAAAGGCTAGGCGAGTTAAAAGCTGGAACAACTATTTCCTCGTTAACATGAAACTGGGAAACAACTTTGGGAAAAAATTCAGGACGAGTGCGTAGCACTGCCCTGTTCCCATGAAAAATCAAGAAAGGGGGTCTACAAGAGAGAGCCCCTAAATCCGAAACGTCTGGCCGAAGCTATAGCCAGAAGGAAAACAGTCTTAGCTGTTAGCCATTTAAGATCCACTGAGCCCAGTGGTTCAAACGGCGGTCCTTGGAGAGCCCTCAGGACCACAGCCAAGTCCCAAGGCGCAACAGGTGGAACAAAAGGCGGCTGAATTCGCAGAACGTCCTGCATAAAGGTGCGTACATCAGGGATTGTAGCAATCCTACGGTGAAACCAGACAGACAGGGCAGAAACCTGCACCTTCAAAAAAGCAAGGCGAAGCCCATGGTCTAGTCCCGCTTGTAGGAAGGCGAGTACACGAGACAGACGAAACTCCCGCGGTGCATAACCTCTCGGTCGACACCACTGGAAGAACGTATGCCACACGCGATGGTATATTCTGGCAGAAGACTGTTTCCGAGCTCTTAGCATGGTTCGCACTACAGAGCTGGAAAACCCACTGGACCTTAACATGGCCGTCTCAACAGCCACGCCGACAAAGACAGCAGAGTGAGGTCCGGGTGAAGACAAGGACCCTGTGACAGAAGGTCCGGTCAGAGCGGTAACCGCAGAGGACTGTCCACGGACAGACCCTGAAGGTCTGAGAACCAGTGCCGTCTGGGCCATGCGGGAGCTATCAACAGGAGTGTCCCTCCTTCCGGTTTGAATTTCCGGATTACCCGTGGAAGAAGGGAAACCGGAGGAAAGAGATAAGCAAAACGGAACGTCCACCGGACGGACAGAGCATCCACCAGAGACGCCTCTTCGTCTTGTGTGCGAGACCTGTACACCGGCAACTTGTTGTTGTGCCGGGACGCCATGAGGTCGATCTCTGGAAGACCCCACCTGTCCACCAGCAGTTGAAAAACGTCCGGGTGTAGGGACCATTCCCCCGGATGAACGTCATGGCAACTGAGAAAGTCCGCCTCCCAGTTTAGCACTCCCGGGATGAAGACAGCTGATATGGCCGGAAGATTGCGCTCCACCCATACCAGGATCCGAGACACCTCTACGAGAGCCGCCCGACTTCGGGTTCCTCCTTGCCGGTTTATGTAGGCCACGGTGGTAGCGTTGTCCGACTTACCTGCACTGGGTGACCTTGGAGAACCCGATGTGCCTGCTTGAGAGCATTGAAAACCGCTTGGAGTTTCAAGATGTTTATTGGAAGCTCTGCTTCTGCCGGAGTCCACCTGCCCTGGAACAAGTGTGGACCCGACACTGCTCCCCAGCCCCGAAGACTGGCGTCCGTCGTCAACAGGACCCAATTCGCCACCCAGAATGGACGACCCTTGTTGAGATGGGTCGTCTGCAACCACCAGGCTAGAGACAGGCGAACTTCCGGAGTGAGCACCAACGTCTGGGACTTCAGACTCTGAGGCAGTCCATTCCATTTGGACAGGATCAGGTGCTGCAGAGGTCTGGAGTGAAACTGGGCATATTCCACCATGTCGAATACCGACACCATGGAGCCCAGAAACCTCATCGCCGAGTGCAGACACCCCCGGCGGCTCTGCAGACAACTGCGCACCCTCGACTGTAAGGCAGAGATCTTTTCCCCCGTCACAAAGATCCTTTGCTGTCCCGAGTCCAATAAGGCTCCGAGATGCAGAATCTGCTGAGAAGGGATCAGGGTGGACTTCTGCCAGTTCATCAACCAGCCGTGCCGTTGCAGTAGTGCAATGGTCAGGTCCAAGTGGCGCAGAAGGAGCTCCGGAGATCCTGCCACTAAGAGAAGGTCGTCCAAGTACAGCAACACACGGACTCCCTGCAGCCGCAGGGAAGCCGCCATGACCGCCATCAACCTTGGTGAAAACACGTGGTGCTGTCACCAGGCCAAAAGGTAACGCCCGGAACTGAAAGTGGTCGCTGCGGATTGCAAACCTGAGGAACTGCTGATGGCGCGAAAGAATAGGGACATGCAGGTAAGCATCCTGCATGTCCAATGACACCATGTAGTCCCCAGGTTCCAGCGCCAGAATGATGGACCGAAGGGTCTCCATCCGAAACTTCGGCACCCACAAAGACATGTTGAGAGCTTTGAGGTTGAGAATCGAACGAAACGACCCATTGGGTTTTCTGCACAAAAAAGAGATTGGAATAGAATCCCTGGCCCCTCTGGGAGAATGGAACAGGCACTATAACTCCAGCCTGGAGCATAGTGTGCAAGACCTTCCGCAGCTCCGTGGCTTTGTTCCGGTCTGATGTTAGACCCGTGGTGAAGAATCGAGCCGGGGGTCTGTGCCGGAAGGAGAGGGCATACCCGTGTGAGACCACCTCGAGAACCCAAGTGTCTGTCGTGGGGACCGACCAACACTGGACGAACTGCAGCAGGCGGCCTCCCACTTTGGGATCCCCCAAAGGGAGGCCTGGACCTTCAGGCCGCAGGCTTGTGATCTGGCTTAGGGGCCGGACGTCTGGTACTCCAGGCCTGCTTCCGGGGCTTGGCTGATTTCTTGGGGCCAGCCTGTCGGGGAAAGGACTGTGCTTTAGGCCTACCCTGGGCCCTATAAGGCCGAAAGGACGACATACCTGAACCGGAAGGAACTGCAGCAGACGGGAGACATGCCGATTTGGCTGCCGCCAGCGTGGCTACAATTTTGTCCAGGTCCGGACCAAAGAGAACTTCTCAGTTAAAAGGCAACGCTTCCAAACACTTTTTGGAATCCGCGTCCGCCTTCCAAGATCGCAACCACAATGTGCGACGAGCAGCTACAGCTGCCGAAGAAATTCGAGACGCCAGGGTACTAATATCCAAGGCCGCTTCGTTGAAATGTGGCCGAATCCCGGAGATTGCCGATCAACTCCGTCTGTTCAGCCGAACAGTCGGATTCAAAGGATGCCTCTAACGTATCCGCCCAGCGCTCCATAGCTCTGGCAACCCAGCAAATGGCCATAGCTGGCCGCGCTGCCCCCACCGCAAGGGAATAAACGGACTTCAGGCAGATCTCCACCTTGCGGTCCGTAGCATCCTTAAGGGAGGACATGGATGGCATGGGTAAAGTGGCACTACGGACAAGGCGTGTCACATGAGAATCCACCTGTGGAGGGGATTCCCATTTAGAAAAATAATTATCCGCGAACGGATAAGCCACCGCCAAACACCTCTGCGGCTGGTATCGTTTGTCAGGCTGTTTCCACGCCTCCTCTAAATGGTCCACCAACTGACCCGAAAGAGGAAAGACTGTGGCGTCACCCCTAACATCCTTAAAAAAGGCATATTTGGATTTAGACGCCGGAGGAACTTCGTCCTCAAATCACCAAAGCTGTGCGGACTGCCCGAATAAGTCCAGGAATGTATACCTTGGACCTAGCGTCCGCCTCCTTAGTACGGAGGTTCCTGGTCGGAAAGATCCAGAATCTCCCCATCATCAGACGTCGCTTCATCATCCTCATAAGGAGCAGACAGAGACGCCACCGGCCGCTTATGTGGCCGCAACACCTCCGTCAACACCTCCGACAAGTGCTGCACAGAACTAGTCGGGGAATTAACCCACGCCGGCTCCTGAGAAACCGGGAGAGGGGAATTAGGGAGACTGCGGGGTACCATCAATTGTCTCGGGAAACCCTGCATGGGTGACGACACCACTGATTGCTGGGACAATCCCATCTGCGAGAACGCGGGCTGCGGAGCTAACTGGCCCACCAAGGTTGTAAGCGCTTGAGCGAAACAAGCCCAGGGCGGCTCCTGTATCGGTGCCGATACCGTAATTGGCCGCGCTAATAAAAGACACTGCCGGCATAGCCCCTCCGCGCTACCCGCCCCCTCCGCTATAGGTACTTTACATGTAGTACACTGAAGCCGGAGCGGAAAGTCACTTTCAGACATGATGGCGGAAAGTATGTGACCCCTCTCACCAACACTTTTAGTATAGTGAGAGACCACCCTGCAGCACCGTACCGCAAGGGCTTTAGCAGAAAGAGCAGGGACAGTGATAAGGCTGACAGTTAGAAGGCAAAGTACAGGCAGCAGCGCTAGCACAGTCACATACAATGCAAAGAAATTCAATTCCTGCACTAACAGCGCTGATAGATCAACTACACAGACACAGAGTCTGGAAGGACACAGCGCTACATACACAGACCTGACCACAGCGGTGGAGAGGTATGCGGGGGGACCCAGACCACGATGCCACCGTCCAGACTTCCAGCAGCGTTCACCATGCGTTCAAGAAGATGGCCACCGAGGAGCATAGAGGAGGCTGGCCTGGGGGGAGGAGCGCTGCCACAGGACCAGTCGGCGTGTGCAGAGAGGGCTGTGTGCAGCGGGGGAGGCACCGACTGTGAGACAGGGAAGGCGCGCTCCCCTGGCATGCATTTAACCCCTGGGACGCAGCAGCGCTACCGCTCTGCCGCGGTCCTGCTGTCCCAGGGGGGGTAGTGGAAGCGCAGGTTCTTACCTGGCTCCACGCTGCAGCCTGCCTGCCTGGGGACTCTGGACCATGTAACAGCGGGGACCCACCGCGGGACCCCGCTGCTTACCTGTTGTCCCCCTTGATTGCAGCCATGGTCCTAAACATCTGGGGTCACCGCTAGCTGTGACCCCAGATGCCTACCAGCATCCCCGGATCGGTACCGGCGTTCTGGTACTGGGGGGATGTAGGGAAGACAGCATGGACGTCAGGACTGACTGTCCATGCTGTACTTCCAGATGTGCAGCCACAGCTGCATCGAAAAAACTTCAGGGGCTCTTCATGGTCCCCCTCTAACAGGTGCATCCGACTCTGGCCGGGCACCAAACTAAACTGAGATGCCTTGGCTCGGGGGCGGGGTATAGGAGGGGGACCCTAGTGCATCCTAGGAGGCTGAAACTTAACTCTATGGTGCCCGATGCCTGACGTCATCACCTATACCCCAAGGTATCCTGTGGATACCCTATGGACCCTGAAGTAGAAAGTTTGATTTTGGGGTAATTTGAGGCCTTTTTTTACCCCAAAAAATGACAATTATTGGACTAATTAAGCTAATTGAAAACTTCAAAATGTCTAGGTCATAAGGGGTTCAGCACGGTGTCCCCACATTTTAAACTTAAGATAAAGATTTTCCTTTCCATCTGTCACCCTTAGTGAGGTGCGAGTGGAAAGTTGCGAATTCAGTCTAACTGATTCAGTGCGAGTTGCTAACTGGATTGCAAAATTAATTCGCTACACGAATTCGAAGTGAAAATAGCAGCTCGCACCTAATAGGATTGACCCCATAGTCTGTCAAAAATAAATCCGGAAAGTAGTCAGATAAAATAGGTGCGATTTCTGCAAACCCAGGAGGATGTCAGAGCGGTATGCAATCGGGAACCCGACTGTCACATCCCAGGAAGGGTGAAATGCCGGGCGTCTAGATGTAGACGCCGCATTTCCCCGACGCCAGGAGACAGGCATCCCGATCGTAGAGATGCCGGGCGCCGCAGGCGGACAGCCGCGGGGGGGGGGGGTTGGGGGGAGGGTTAGGTTTAGGGCTCCGGAAGGGGGGGGGGGGGGGACGACTTAGGATTAGGCACCCCCCCGGGAGGGTTAGGCTAGGGGGAGGGAGGGTTAGGCACCCCCGGGGGGGACTTAGGGTTAGGCAGCTGGGAAGGGGGGGGGTTAGGGTTAGGCACCCCTAAGGAGGGTTAGGGTTAGGTTAGGTTAGTAGATACTCACCTATCCACGATCGGGATTTCCAGCGCTGTCGGGCTTCCGCTGCTCGGAACTCTGCTGATGTCGGGCTGCCGCTGCCAGGAATCGAACCGCCGGCCATGCGGCATTCATACCAATTCCGTCAGAGCAGTTACTGTTGATTACCACGTAACATCAGGCCAGGCAATTAGAATTAAACAGTTTATTGATGCTATTTTGTTGTACATGTAAGACATGCCAGCATGATCAAACAAACAATTTGGTTTATATACTATAACCTGTTCAATTAGCATACCCAGGAAGAGAATGGGCACATATACAGTAAAGATTTCCCCAAGAAGATGTCGTGAAATGACACATCGAACTGCTTAGTCAGGAAAGGCTTGTCTATTAGCTGCTTACTACAGCTGTTTCAGGTTTAGCAATGTCTATAGCTAGAGGGAAATTTAAGCCATTACTTTGAAAATGTGGCTCCAAGCAAAAAACAAATAGAAAATGTCTATATACTATGGGCGGGACGTATCATGCATCCCACCCCTAAACGCATAATGGTGTTTATTAATGCCGTATGCAAGGTAAGAGCTGTCCCTTATGATGAGAGGACTTCTGAGTTTATAACCCCAAGAGTCCTATCGGAGAGATCTGCTGCGGACCATTTTAATACATGAGGAACCGTATGCATTGCAGTAAACCTCTGAAAACTGCAGTTTTCAGAGATTTGACAGCATTTTGTGCTCAATACATCTCGTTCCAATTCAGGTAACTGCAGAATTTCTGCATGTTGAAGAACATAGTACTGTATACTTGTTGCAGGTCTATCCATCAAAGAAAACAATGCAGAGTTACAACAGGCTATATACTCCGCTGCAGAAAATTCAGGTTACACTGTTACCAGGATTTCTCTGTAGGAGAAAATGCAGCTTTGAACCCTAGCAGCACAGTGCAAAGACTGAGGAGCCCCATTTGCTGGAAACCAGTTTAATGGCTTCTACTAGATCAGTGGTGGAAAAACAGATTGCCACCAGTATTCAAGTATGGTCCCCGACTCCTTCCTGCTATTGTCATATTTGTTTATTATAACACTTTACTTGGCTGTTATGAGTTTTCCAAGGGGTCTCTCTTTCTTTGGTTAAATTGTTATAACTTATTACAGAGGTTAACAGTAATGTGTGGCCCTTCAGAAGGTTAGAGATCTGCCCATGAGGCCCCAGAAGAATATCAGGTTTCTTAGTACTTAACTAAATGAATAGCAAAAGTAAACTGGCTTTCATGGCTCACTTCCAAATAAGACATGGGACATGGGTAAAGAGGTTACGTTTATGCATTTCCACTAAACCTACCTAGATGAAAGGTAATCCTACAGTGTATTAACAGCTGAAGAAAAAAAAAAAAAATGCAAAAAGATTGTAATTCTATGCAACTATATACAGATGTGTCCTCTCGTATCTTTGCTGCGTACGCGGCAAATCGCGCCATGTATGGCACGAGGCATGTGCCCACAAGCGGATAGGTACACTGCGTTCGCACCTGCGACTTCATAGGATTGTATGGTGCATCGCAGTGTGCGCCATAGCATATGCTGCTGCTGGTAATCACCTGGTGCGATGCGTGTGCACGTTTGTAACGCGATCAGCAAGGATGTAAGAGGACACATCTGTACATATAGTTGACAGGCTTTAATTTTTTTAATACTCAAACTGATAAGATTATCTGCAAATAATTATCAATGCTTTATAGGTTGAAACCCATTCTCTCTAACTTCTCAACAGCACAAGGATGCTTTTACAAGAGTGTTTTTTCTTCTGCATTTGTACCTCTAGCATTGCAGGTAGCAGTTACGGCTGGAAAAAAAAATAATTAAAATATTGGAATATATATATATATATATATATATATATATATATATATATATATTCCAATAAGTAGATGCTGAAAAATTCCTTGGGTACTATGTAGAAATGTTCAGGTCACATTTTGGAGTACACACACATGGATACTGCTGAGACACGTTCATCCCTGTGCGTTTAACAGGCTTTAGCAATGCACACTGAAGGCTTGATTAAGAATTGAATTGCGTGCTCAAATATAAACGCGGATAGTCACCTGTATTCAGTTGACTGCCACTTTGCAAAAGTAGCTATGATTACCATCAGCAAGTGTTTGCACCAGCACTATATTTGGTGCAATAGATTCTTCTAAAACCACTGCTTACGCCCATCTCTGAATGGCCCGCAATTTCACCTAAACACCCACAAGACACCCCCAGAACAAATCCTACGTGCGTACGCCAAGTTACACCGACTGAGCTGCAAGTGCAGCCGAGACGCATACAACCAAATCACACGTTGCTCAAAGTTATATGTTTGGTAGTGGAGTAGGCTCATTGCAAATACTCGCAAGATCCATCCGCAACTATGAATCAGGCCCTGAATACAACATATAAAGAAATTAGGCTTTAGGGTTAACTTGCTTTATGTGCCTTAAGCGATTCAATGTACAGTTCACTCACTATGATGCTATACATTTTCTCCTCGTCGGGCAATCAAAAATAAAACTTGTACAAGCTGCAATTAACCTACATAACCCCCCTCCCCCAAATCTTCACCATAAGGCTGTCATCTAAACAGTTACTATGAAATACTATTGAAAAGCCTAGTAAATAATTATTTAATAACAAAGTCCTTCAAATTTGCAGTGTTCTGAAAATCTTGCCTACCTATGAGGAACACTGTGTCCTTGGTATGTGCACTGATCAAGCAGAGAATTAATGATCCAGCACCTTTGGAGATAACTACTGTAATAGATGTTAAGAAGTGTGGCACACAAAACGTAAGTGCCTAAAAAAAAAAAAAAAAAAAATCGTAGCCATAGCACTCATCTACATATGTACACTAATAGGACCCAAAAAACAAATAACCCACATCATTTAACATTTTAGTTTCTAAATTATAGCTTTAAGGTCTTCTACCCACTGGCATTTGGTTTGTTTAAAGAAAAAAGTACTCCATAAAAACAAAAGATTAAAAAACAACTCAATTTCAGATCCAAACATGTACTATACTAGAGTTTATCTTAATGCCAGTGGACGAGAGGTCTAAGCGTCAAACGGTTTATATATAGAGATACGAATGAAAGTAGATCCTATAAACCAGATGCAGCTCTCTAGGCTAAAAGTATGCCTTGGCAGCAGCATAGGCCTGAATAAGACTGGCACAAGCTCTGGAATTGTTACATTTACCACTAGCCGCGTGACAAGGACAAGCATTTATAGCTGAAAGGGCCATAGAGTTGTGCAATTCAGTCAGAGGTATTAGTTAGAAATAGTCCTGTGCATTAGGAGTGGATTTATTTTGCATCATTCATTGCTCATTAAAAAGGAAGAGAGTATGGGCGGAATTCAATTGTTTCTACCCCCCTTCGCGCCCGACAGGAGCAACAATTGAATAGCTCCATCGGGTGCGATCAGCTGCCAGTGCTCCATTTCAGCTCGCAGCCCCAGCAGGGTGCGAGCTGAAATGTGTGAAAAGTGACCCGTTTGGGCACCCAAACATCACTTTTTGCGGTCGGGCCCAGCACTTTGGTCGGGGGTAGCTGCTTTACGCAGCTAAACCTGACCACTTTGGGCATGATCAGTGCAAAAAAAGGCAGCAATTGAATAGCGGCTCGTGATTTCCTGTCACTTTAGACGGGAGATGCGGACGGCGTAAACAATTGAATTCCGCCCTATGTGTCACTAAAATGTAGTTCATTAAGGAAATGCAAGAGTATGAAATGGTTATATGCTGGCCATACACTAGTACGACCAGCATAAGATGCGTTTCATCATAAGTTTTCCCTTGAACTCCACAGCACCTCCCTGGCAGTCCCGGCCGTACGATTTGGTGCTTTTTTGACACACGATGTACATATGATCTTCCATACGATCACTCGCCCCTATACGACTGGTCGTGATTAGATCTATCGTGTGCCTCACCAAAAATATGCGATCATAATAGATGTAAATGACGCCAGTCGGACGCACAATGCATTGCATGCGCAAATACACGGCACGATCTGCATACAATTATAACGGATAATATGGACTGCACTCATGATACGATAGAACAGCAGCGGGAGCGTGCATCGGATTGTATTCCTACCTAAATACTACACGATTTCCACACAATGCGTCGTACCATACATCTAAAATCCTGCAATTGGCCCAAAATCACGTTAGTGTATGGCCAGCATAAGACACACACAAAAAAAAAAAAAAACTAGGCTAGTCATTCACATTTTATCTGTATATACAGCACTTCAAATGATATTTAAATATATAAAGAAATAACATTATTGTTATTAATTAGTGATGGTGCAAAGTTTCAGCTTACAGGGCCTGTGGATAAACATGTGCTGCTTGGGCACGAATAGATAAAGATTTAAACAGAACTTCAAACCCTGCACCTCGATGGCAAATGTGCAGTAGATCTGCAGAGCCTAACAATACACGTATACATTGCACCACGTCATTTGCCAAAACATGCATGACAGACTGCACAGAGAAGCCTGTTTATGCACAGTCAGGCAGCCATGAGCAGTCCCTATCACAGGTCCCATCTGCTGCCTCCCCCTCCTTCCCTCTAAACAAGTGTCCGATATGCAAGTAAAGTGATTCTACTGGCACTAGAGATGGGGAGTGATGCAGAAAGAGGAGGGTACAAGTTGGAAATTTTAAACACACAAATGTAGAAGGTTTTCTCTGGAAAGACATTCTGATATCAGTTAGTCTTAGTAGTGTTTGAGTGCCTCCAAAATTGGGAAAACTCATTTGTCTTACAGCCAGTTTGTTGCATACAACTTACAATATTACCACTTATTCAAAGCTATTAAGTGATAATACAACTCCTGGCACCCAGGAAAAGGTATAACCAAACAGAGCAAAGAAAATGCACTGCAATCTTCCAGGGCAGGATAAAACCCAGATAGTCTCATTCCTTAAATGTATTAGTAACGTATAAAGTGTCTGGTACAAATTTGAAGGTTCTACAGCTCTTCATGCATGTCATTCTCTAGGCTACTGAATTAGCCTGACTGGTTATGATGAGGTATAATAATACCTCTTTTCCACCAAAAACCCAGGTCCGACCTGGGTTTTCAGACATGGTTCCAACCCAAGTCAGACACCGTTTACACAGCACCATCGATCTGGGTTATTCTCAGGTCAGCCCCATTCACACTGAACCTGAGTCTGCCCTGCTAAACTTGTGAGGTCATAAAAAGTGGGAGGTGACTGCTCCACAATCACCAATCAGCTCATTTCAAGCATGACCCAGGTCGGATAACCCAGCTTGCGCCGTTACAGTGCACCATTACCCAGGTCCATCCTGGGTCTGACCCTGGTAGCTACCTGGGCTGGTTTGCCGGGTCACTTGACCCGGTTATTTTTCAGGGATCCTTTTATACTGAGCTGCGACCCAGGTAGACCCAGCAATAACCCGGGTTATCGCAGCAGTGTTAAAGGGGTATAAGTGGAAATGCCTCTCTCTCTCACATTACAGATTACAAAGCTTAGGTTTTATAGACTGGTCAACATAGGTTTGATTATGAATTCTAAGTGAAAGGATATGCCAGCCATAGTTCAACAGTCTGTTTGCATTTAAAGAACATCTGCTTTCTGCAAAAGACAATCCCCGTGTGTACACTTCTTAGCACATGCACATTAAAAAAATGACTGAGAAAAGAACTTCAAAAGAAGCAATTTGGCATGTAGTTTACATCCCACTCCTCCTTGCATCTATAAAGTACCTTTTCTATATCTCCCAATCCATTATCTGGGTGTTATCTTCACCTCTGCCCTCTTGTCCACTCTTCCCACCATTACTATGCTAAATCCCTATACCAATCCTGCCACTAACACCTTTATGATATTTCACATTGGAAGCCACTAAAACCCTCATTGACACCGTCCTCCCCCTTCTGGATTACTATAATCTTCTGCTATCTGGTCTACTGAACTAACCTTGCACTGTTGGGTCTATCCTTAATGCTACAACCCATATCATTTTTCTCTCTTGTTGGGCTACCTCTGCTGTATCCTTCTCCCAGTTACTCCACTGGCTCCCTATCCCGCCAGAGAACCCAATACAAACTCTTCTCACTTCACCTAACAAAGCCCTTAACCACTCTTCTGCTCCCTACATCCACAATGACTTCTCAGCTTGCACTCCCCACCCTGTCCTCATCACCGTGCCTCTGACTCCCTCTCCTAGGTGTGGCATAAGAGATAGATAATGTCTAGATAGACACCAGATGTTAGACAGTCAATAGTTAGACAGGGAAAAAAGTTTGACACAGACAAACGTCAGACACCCTAGAGCTCGACATGCAAAAAGTTCGACAGGTACAAAAGGTCAACAGGGTTAAAAGTTCGACATGAAGATGATCGACACAAAGATGGTCGACAATTTATTTAATTTTGTAGCCCTAATCTTCACCCTAACTCTCCCCTTGGTGCCTAACCCTAAAAAAGAAAAAAAAAAAAAAAAGTGTCGATCATTTTTGTGTCGATCTTTTGCTTGTCTAACTTTAGTGTGTGACTTTTTTTCTGTGTCGAACTTTTATCCTTGTCTAACTATTGACTGTATCTATAGTCGGGAACCCGCTCCAATGTACCTAATCAGACTTGCCATCCATCGTTTAAATGTCCTGAAAACTCATCTCTTCACTCAAACCTAGCATTCCACTCTATACTTTCTCTAGTTCTAACTCCCCACTGCATCCACACATTCCATAGATGTAAGCACTTGCAATCAGGGCCCTCTCCCCATTGTATTCTATACATAATTACATAATATGAACAGTAATGGTGGGTACACACTGGGCGATATTACTGAGCGACTGCACAATTACGACATCGTAATCGCTCAGTAATCGTGCACAAATCGCGCACATTTATGTCGGAAACGACCAGCGTTGCGCACTCCTGCTGGTCGTTTCCGACATTGCCCATCGCCTGAACATGCAGCACAATCTGACGACCTCGTCAGGTTGCTGCATGTTGGGGAATGGGGGAGAGCCCGGCGCTGAACGATATCGTTAATGATATCGTTCAGCAGCTGTGCTCAATGTCATGAACGACATTGAGCACAGCCTGCCGGGGACACACTACACGATATCGCTCAGGGAGCATATCGTGTAGTGTGTACGCACCTTAATTGTATATATTTGTAAAGTTATGCGCTTGCCTGCATTAGACATACCAATGTAAATTGTGCATGAAAAAGGTTAAGCTGTTGCAAATTTGTCTGAGGAAGCAGACTGCAATATGCGTTGCACCCAAATAAGTTTATTTATTCCAATTTTATTGCTACTCACTTCTCTACATTATAATTTTAATATTTTTCTATGTTTTAACACAGAATTATTTTTTTTTTCATGTTTCACTAAAAATTTCAAGTTTTTTTTTTTTTACATGGCATTACTTGAATTGCATGCAACGTAATAAATAACCTTTTCAGCACACCAAGAGTACTGTACAGACTCTACATAATCCTCAGTATGCAATTTTCTGTCCACAACATGATGGAATCCCTATAACATACATCAAAAGGACATCAGAGTTCAATATCTATACATAATGTCCCTGGCAGGCGTCTGTATGTTTGTTCTGTTTACAGAAGTACCACGGGACAAATTTTGATGCAATTTCCACTATGCTAGAGCATTTGTGGAGGAAGGATTAGGTGTATGAAACATTAATGTATGACAAAAGGGAGACGAGCAGTGACGATTTTAATAAAGCAAGTCAGTGAATAAACAGACATCCGAGTGCTCTCTCGGCTTATGCTGCCTAAACCGTTAAAGTTCATCATTGTGATAGATCTTTATTTTATTCCATGTACAGTGTGATACATGCATCAATTTTTCTGGAAAAAAAATATAAGCCCTGTTCACCTGTACATAATATCAATTTTTCCCGTTACAGTTTCTATTTCATTTATGTGATAAACGATTCTTTCATTTCAATCGAGTCCAATTCCCATAAGAGTTTGCTTTGGCATGACCATAAATAAAAGGCCAGGGACAGACACTTATAGGCTGGATTTGACCTAGGTGGACAACTTTACATGGCCCTTTTGTGTGTCACGTCAAAACATAATGTAATCGTGTTGACGTCAGGAGGAAAAACTACTAATGTCACGTACACTGCAATCTTATAAGATAAGGTTAAAAAAACATTTTTTAAAAATCCCTCTACATTCAAAATTGCTCCCGTGCGAAGCCAGGGAGGGTCGCTAGTTAATGTTAATACAACATACATTTGACAAAAAGAGTGAGCATGAACCAATGGTGGCTCCATTCTTGACAACAGAGAACACAATGTTCTATCCTAATAGGTAGTCCACCTATTGTAGTCCATATATTTTCAGGAAATCCAGGAGATAACGTTGCACCCACAGGCAGGTGACGGTGCAGTATTACTTAAGGCAAAATTCCTTCATCAATTGGGGCAAGTTTCATCAAAAATCAATTTTTAGCAAAGGACAGCACTTCCGATATGAGCTGTCCTTTGCTGTGCTGGAACTTCCTGAGTCTATGAACCGGGAATCGCTCTGCGCATGCATGAGCGAGCAGTGGGGTCCATGGGAAGGATCCTATTGGATCCCTTTTGGGCAAGTCTCCGAAAAGAAGCCCATAGGATTCTATTAGGCAACGCCATCTATAGATGGCATTGCCTATCCATGATCTGCATTGATGCATTTCACCGCTGGTGACCCTATTAGGTGTTGGATGACTGTCGTAATTACATTACAAACACTTTCTCTTTCTCGATACTCAAACAACTTCTTACAAATTTAACGGATGGAGATGCACTGGAACTACCAGTCTTTGGGGTCTATGTACTAAGCTTTGGAGAGTGATAAAGTGGACAGAGATAAAGTACCAGCTAATCAGCTCCTAACCATCATTTTTCAAACTAAGGGGTCTATTTAATAGCCTTGAATGGAGATAAAGTACCAGCCAATCAGCTTCTGACTGCCATGTCACAGGATGTGTTTGAAAAATGACAGTTAAGAGCTGGTTGGTACTTTATCCCCATCCAAGGCTTACTTAATAGACCCCACAGAGTTAGGAGCTGACGATAACATATGTTCTATCTCTCCAAAACCTAGTACTCTATATGTTAACACTCTGATGGGCACTGCTGTTCATTTTTTATATTCATTACTAATCTCTAGAGAATTGCTGTATATAAATAACCATGCTTAGGTAAAACTGCAGTATAGCTAAATGTTTTCTTATTGATCCCAGACACACGTTCTCATTGCATAACGGAATTAGGGGCCTATGTATCAAAGCTGTGAGAGATAAAAGTGTGAGTGATAAAGTACTAACCAATCAGCTACGTGCAAATTTACATTTTGCAGACTGGTTAGTACTTTATCTCACAATTTTATCACTCACAGCTTTGATACATAGGCCCTTAGAGCGGGAATAGGTGCATTATAAAACATACATATGTTTTTTTAAATTATGTTTATGCTCAAGAAAATATGACAGGGTATGGACATTCACAGGACATTGTTCATAGGAAAAATTAATTGTCATGTTAGCAATCTGTGTAGGAGGAGTATATTAAAATGTATTACTGGAGAGTGTTAGTAACAGACTCAATGGGCACGATTCTATTCAACGCGATGTAAATAGCACCGGGAGATAGCTCCCGGAGCTATTCAATTCATCGCGATGTTAGGTCGGGGAAGGCTCGTTCTCGCGCCTTAAATAGGGTGTTTAGGCGCGATAACAGGCATTCCCCGACCTAACTTCCCGGCGCGAGGCTGTTTTCCAGGCGCGAAGGGCAGAAAACAGCCTCGCGCCGGGTCTTTTGTCGGAGGGATAAGAGAAGAAATCATTAGTCGGACTTGGCAGCGCGGTGTATTGAATAGCTCCGGGAGCTCACTCCCAGCGCTATTTACATCACGTTGAATAGAATCGTGCCCAATGTGATTGGTAAGGAACAGCAACAAAGTTGTTACAAAGCAAAGCTGGCCACACACTTAACGATTATCTTTCCAACTACAGTAGTTGGCAGATTATCAGGTTTTTGTAGCAATGTATGGGAGCAAATGACAATTAAACAAACATATATTGGGGCCTATGTATCAAAGCTTGAAGAGAGATAAAATTGTGAGGGAAAAAGTATTAACCAATCAGCTCCTGTCATTTTTCAAAAACAGCCTATAAAATGTAAGACAGAAGCTGATTGTGCGATATAAATCACCAACTAATTTTCTCTCTCACCAAGCTTTGATACATAGGCCCCTTAATCAACTTGTGCGATTAATAGTTTTGTACGGTTTCTGGGAGCATATGGCCGACTTTAGCAGGAATTGATGCTCCCACACTGGACAACAGGGGCTATAATGTGGCAAGACAAAGCAATCTTTTAATTTTAAAAAAGCAATAGGAAATAAGATTTTCAATATGTGAATAAAATCTAATAAATAAACAAATGAAAATATTAAATATTTTAGAGTCAGGAATAATCTGCAACATAACCAAGTGTTGGGAACTCTAGTAACGTGGATAAACTTTAGAATACATTGCTAGTCGTGCCATTGTCTATCTCATAACTTTTGTATTCATTTTAATCCAATACCTGGGGAAAATGGTTTGAAGTAATTACAATCAATGACAAAAGATGAAAGATTTTATTGTAATATTAGTGTAGAGAAAAACTTATGGGGTATATTCAATTTGGTGCAGGGAAAAGTTCCGGGTTCACACCTTTTGCCCACGCAGCAAAACCTCTGGTAACTAAAGGATTCCGGATAAAGGGTATTTATCAAAGACTGGAGAAAGAAAATTGTGAGAGATAAAGCACTAACCAATCAACTTCTAACTTGCATTTTACAAGTTGTGTTTGAAAAATGACAATTAGGAGCTGATTGGTTAATACTTTTTCTCTCACAATTTTATCTCTCATCAAGCTTTAGTACATACACCCCTAGATGTGGAATCCAGTGACTTTCCCAATGTGTTAATTACCAGAGGTGCATTTTTACGCAGACTTTCTCACAGCTCCTGAGGCTGCGAGGAAAATTGCACCCTCTGGTAATTAACACACAGGGCATTGACTACTAATGGAATTGGTCACTGACAACAATAAGCGGGGGATAATTGGATATGACCCTGAGAGCCTCCACATGAAAATCTTTTTTCGCATGTGTGAAGATAAGTTTTCCCAAGTAAGCACAGCCTAAAATGTATTAACCCCTGATGAGGGATAAACACCAAAAATGTTCTAGTTACAAAGATACAAATTTGTACATGAAACAGTTAAAAGGCTTTGTTTCTAAGTACAGTAAGTGGTGTCACAAGTTCCCCATTCTTTGTTGCCAAGCTACCAAGACGCCTGTCCATAAGACAGATATTGAGCAGCACGCACACACTGCTGTACTAAACACTGTAGTCACACTTCGTAATACCAGGTCTTACGTTAGCAAGATGAAGAATGAGCATTATTGTGGTAGGAGGGACGAATCACACATGCTGCTTGCTCAGTATACTGTATTAGAGTGGGCATTGGATGCATTTAAATATATAAAAAGGGCCAGCTCCTAAAACGAATAGGTTACAATACATTCCAATAGACAAATGTTCTCAGGTGTAAAATTCAGCAGGTCATTTAACACAACGATTCAAAGGCTATGCATGTGAGATAGATACAGACTGCCTGAGAACAATCTGCCTGAGAACAAAGGGGATAATTTCTAAACCTTTATTAGGGGTGCCAACCCCTCCTACCTTATGCCATGCATAGACATGGTTTATGGTACCACAAAAACTGTGGGAGCTGAAGAAGCCACATAGCTGGCCTTTAGGTCATAGCCTGCCTTATATAATATTCAGTTTTATTAGGAATTAGCCTTTAAGTACTGAGCAGCTTCAGACACCACATACAAGTTAAGCTTATTGTATGTAAAGCAAGGGGTCCATGTTCGTGCTTCACGTTGTGCCACTCACAGAGGAAATACCAGTGTGTGGTTCCCAAACTTAATTTTGTGGAACACCATTTATACCAGGGTAAGATAAATATATAGGAATCCAGTTCTCACAGCAACCCGTCACTAATGTCACACTGGCAGCATTCCGTCACTAGGATCACACTTTCAGGGCAGTTGCATCACATGGAATCCTGGGTAGAGTACATGTAATAATGCTGCTATAGGACAACACAAACGAGAACTAGATCAACAGTATAACCCCAAACATCTGGCTACAGAAAAACAAAAAGAACATAGGACAGGAGCGGAATGTGTCAGTAATAAATGGTTCTGTATCTCGCCCTGCACAAGAGGTGACCCCAACCTTTCACGGACACAGCCATCTGCGCTGCTGCCCTCTGCCAGGGACTATATACGGGAGTGAAGGACGAGAGACATAATCCACCTAATCAGTATGTCGTCAAGTTTAAAAGACATTAAAACAAAATAACGTTACGGATCGCAGTATGCTGACGTGTGCAAACTATAATGCTGGTACATACTAGATCCCCATCATATGTGAGCTTGCTGGAGGCATATACATTATATATCATACGGTCACACAGCGGAGGTCGTCCCATCACACATGGGTATCACGCCGAGCAGCGGCCCCTGGGATCCTGAGCCAGCTCAGCAGCGGTACACACACACGGGGGAGGGGGGGTGATGATCTACTGAACAAAGGGGAACCTGAGGGAGAGCGGGGATTTGCCAGCATCGCCCCCACCACACGTGGACCACACGGCACAGGCCGCCGATGCAACCTCAAAGATATGCTGCAGTCACTTACCTGTGTCTGCCGGCTACAACGTGTCCTATAGCGGCCACACACCGGGGGCGGAGATCTGGCTGCAGTCTCCAGTAAGCGATGTGTAATGTGTGTGTACACAGCGGCTCTCTCTGTACATGGGGAGATATACTGCGCCTGCCCGGCACTCCCCCTGTGATAAACCGCGCCTAATCATCATAGTCACCCATGTTAATATTTAACTTAGCAGAAGCAGCATCCCTGGCGTCCAATGCGTGTTCTATACGGATTGCTTTATATATCTATATATGTTACTTTGACATCAGATAATTGTGAATTGGAGCTTTTATCTGCTAGCTCACCAACAATAATGATCGGCTATTTACAAATAGTATAATAAGTGGTGTGCATGCAGCACTGCACTTCGGTCAGATCCCTCGCTGCAAAATTGCGAATGTGTCATGCATCATGAACTAACTGTACTGCGTGGAGCCCATAAGTGTCCGACTATAAATTGGTGATCTGATATTATTATCATTTATATGGCGCCACAAGTGTTCCGCAGCGCCTTACAAAGCACATAAATAAGTAACCGGCGACTTACAATACAATACAATACACGGGCAAGGATAATAAACATTGCTATATAAGTGACCTTTACACCCACATAAGCAGCCAAGTGTTAGTTGCCCTAGTGGGAAGTAAGAGATAAATGAAAATACAGTAGGAAATAGCACAAGAGGGTAGAGGGCCCTGCACAAAAGCTTACATTCTAAAATGGAGGAGCAGATAAACAGGAGTGACACAGATGGGGTAGGCAGGGAGGAAGGAAAGTATAGCAGTAAGGTAGGATGACAGCTGGATGGCTTTAATGAAGTAGTGGGTTTTAAAAGTTTGTTTGAATGATTGTAGAGAGGTGCAGAGTCTGATGGGGAGAGGGAGGGAGTTCCAAAGGTGGGGAGCAGCGAGGGCAAAATCTTGGAGGCAGGAGTGGGAGGAAGTAATCAATTTGCATGACAGGAGGCATGTATGAAGTGAACGAAGAGGGCGGACAGAAGAGTGAAGGGAGATGAGATCACAGATGGAAATGGGAGAGGAATGGGTGAGGGCTTTGTAAGTGAGTGTGAGAACCTTGAATTGGGTTCTGAAAGGGAAGGGGAGCCAGTGGAGGGCTTGTAGGAGAGGGGAGGAAGATGTAGAGCGTTTGGAGAGGAAGCTGAGCCGAGCAGCAGCATTGAGCACAGCCTGGAGAGGAGAGAGATGGGATTTGGGGAGGCCAGATAGGAGGAGGTTACAGTACTCCAATCTGGAGATGACCAGTGAATGTATGAGGGTTTTGGTGGCATCCTGGTTGAGAAAGGGTCTGATCTTGGAAATATTCTTGAGATGGAAACGACAAGACTGTGAGAGGTTCTGAAAATGTGGTTTGAAGGAGAAGGAAGAGTCCAGGATGACTCCAAGACAATGCACTTTGGAACTAGATGAGATAGTTATGCCATCTAGTGATAAGGAAATAGTGGGAAATGAGGTTATGTGGGAGGGTGGGAAGACGATCTACTCAGTCTTAGATATATTACGTTTGAGAAATCGCTGGGAAATCCAGGAAGAGATAGCAGAGAGACAGTTGGAGATACGAGTCAGTAGAGAGGGGAAGAGATCAGGTGAGGAAAGGTAAATCAGAGTATCATCAGCATAGAGATGAAAATTGAGGTCAAAAAGAGCGGATGAGTTTAGCTAGAGAGGACGTATAGAGAAAGAATAGGAGAGGTCTAAGAACAGAACCTTGGGGAACACCTACTTTAAGAGGCTGTGGGGGGGGAGTCGTGAGAGAAAACAAAGAAGGAACGGTCAGAGAGGTAGGAAGACAGCCAGGAGAGAGCAGTGTCTCGTAGACCAAGGGAGTGAAGGATATGCAGCAGGAGAGGGTGGTCCACAGTGTCAAAAGCAGCAGAGAGGTCAAGAGAATGAGCAGGGAGCTGTGGCCCTTGGATTTGGCAGCAAGGAGGTCATTGCTGACTTTCGTGAGGACAGTTTCAGTGGAATGGAAGGAACGGAAGCCAGACTGAAAAGGGTCAAGGAGGGAGTGGGAGGAAAGAAATGTGGTGAGGCAGTTGTAAACAATACACTCAAGGAATTTGGAGGCAAAAGGGAGGAGAGAAATGGGTCGGTAGTTAGAGAGAATGTTTGGATCAAGGGTAGGTTTTTTAAGAATGGGAAAGACGAGCATGCTTGAATGCAGAAGGGACAGTGCCAGAAGAGAGGGAGAGGTTTGAGGTGGCAAGATGGGAGCAGGCAGAAGGAGAGAGGTAGCGGAGGAGGCGGGAGGGGATGGGGTCAAAGGGAGAGGTGGAAGGGGGGAGGACTGGATGAGGGCCTTTACTTCCTCTCCAGATACAGGGGAGAAGGATGTCAGAGTCGGTAAAATGGATGGGGAGGGGTTATACGGGAAAGGTGGAGGTGGAGAGCTGGGAGACTGGTTGGATATAATGTCCTGACGTATGGAATCAATTTTAGATGTAAAATAGGTAGCAAAGTCAATGGCAGAGAGCAAGGAGGGGAGACGAGGAGGGGGTGGGCATAGGAGGGAGTTGAAGGTGGAAAAGAGACGTTGGGGATTTGAGGACTGGGAGGAGATGAGATTCTTGAAATATGACTGTTTAGAGAGAGAAAGGGCAGCACTGTAGGATGACAGCAGGAATTTGAAATGGAGAAAATCTGCCTGAGAGCGTGATCTTCTCCACTGTCGCTCGGCGGTTCGGGAAATTTTTTTGAGGTATCTGGTGCATTTGGAATGCCAGGGTTGAGGTGTGGATTTGCAAGGGTGAGTAGTGATCGCCGGAGCAACAGAGTCCAGAGCAGAAGTAAGGGAGGCATTGTATAGGGAAGTAGCTTGTTCAGGGCAGGAGAAAGAGAGGATAGGGGAGAGAAGTGAGTCAAGTAGGGAAGAAAAGAAAGCAGTGGCGATAGCTCCAATGTTACACTTAGTGATGGTGGCTTTCGGAGGTAGAGAAGGGGAAGGAGAGAGGGATAGTTTAAAAGAGAGAAGGTGATGGTCAGAGAGGAGGAATGGGGAATTGGAGCAGGCAAAAATATCGCAACGGTGAGTGAATACCAGATCAAGCAAATGTTCACTCGCATGGGAGGGTGAGGAGGTCCATTGGGAGACACCAAATGAGGAAGCGAGGGTGAGTAGTTTGGAGGCAGAGGATTCTGTGGGGATATCAATTGGAATATTGAAGTCTCCTAGGATAATAGAAGGAAGGTCTGAGGAGAGAAAGTGAGTCAGCCAGGAAGCAAAGTTGTCAAGGAACTTGGAGGGAGGGCCAGGGGGATGGTAAATAACAGCTACTCGGAGGTGTACTGGTTGGAAGAGGCGTATAGCATGAACTTCAAATGTAGAGAATGTAAGGGATGGTTCTGAGGGTATGAGTTGGTAACCAGGGGATAGAATGACCCCAACACCACCCCCATGGTGACCCCCAGGCCGGGGGGTGTGGGAGAATGTGAGGTCCCCATAAGAGAGAGCTGCAGGAGAAGTGGTGTCAGAGGGTAAAATCCAGTTTTCAGTAATGGCAAGGAGATTCAGGGAGTTGGAGATGAAAAGGTCATGGGTGGGGGCCAGTTTGTTACAGAATGATCTGGCATTCCAGAGGGCACAGGATAGAGGGACAGAGTTGATAGGAGAAATGTGAATGAGATTATCAGGGTTGCTATAGCGAGGAGATGAGATGAGTGTAGGGATCATGCAGGCGCCTGTGCTAGGAGGGGTACCTGTAGGATGTGGGCAGGGAGGGAAATGAAGGAGACGTGGATGGAGGTGGGGTGAAGTGACAGTGAGGGAGGAGAGATTATCAGTGGGGTAGTAGGATCCTGGGGGGGTATAAGAGGAAGAAGATGGAGTGATGGCAGAAGACGGGGAGGAAGGCAGAGAGAGAAGGGGAGATAGGAGGAGGTGGAGGAGACCAGGGGAAAAGGATAGAGGTGGAATCGGGGCAGAACAAAATATTAGGTGGAAACTGAGTGAAGGGAGGAGTTGAAGATAACATGGTCATGGTAAGGATGAGGTAAATAGGAGAAGGAAACTTTGAAAGCATGAATGAAGAAAAAATATAAGAGAATGTGCAGATTTCCAGAAATGTTTAAAAAAAAAGTGTCAGCACAATAAAAATATATTATTGAGTATAGTAAAAGTGGAGATTAGATGGGAGCAGAAATTGAATATTAGAGTAGAGAGGGCCATATTCAATTTGTGGCGAAAAGTACGTCATTTTCACCTGTTTCAATTATCCCCATATTCAATTTCAAAGACTTTTCGCCGGGTATAACTTTTCTCCATGTAATACATGGCGAAAAAAAAATGCAGAATTGGGGTTTAGGGGTGCAAGCTTAAAAAAAATAGCCTGCAGCTCTGGGAGGGTCCCCTAAAAGTAATCTGTGTAAAAAAAATAAAAAAAAAAATCCTTAGGACACCCCAAAAAGTGTACTTTAATTTTGGCGGCAAACAAAAAATATTGGGGAATAAAGTTTTAAACTAGCGAAATTAATTCAGGGGGTTCCCATGTATGCGGCAGGAGTTTTCTAGAATGCGTCTGGTAGCAGCAGGTGCATTTTGAAGAATTAAAAATAATGGCTTTATGGACTTAAAACTATGCCTACACCCATTTTCATGTACCCCAAATTTGATGGGAATTGTTATTTAGAAAAAGATAAATGCTATTCTTCACCCCTTCTTCACAGGCGCATTTATGCTTATGCCGCGGCTATTTAAAAACCCGACTTATCTTCCGCAGGCCAAAACGGGGGTACCCATAGTGATCCCCATGTCAGGATATTTTTATGGGGGTTCCAGGATGATTTCCCGAAAATTGACAGGACTTTTCGCTACTTACCTTTCCGCCAGATCCCGATTCCGCAGATTCCTAATTGAATACAGGGATACGCGGGCACGATACTTTATCCCCAGAAAAAGCAGCGATGATGGCGAAAAGTCCATCCTCGGACGTTTCACCTATAATTGAATATGCCCCAGAGTGGTAGTAGCTAGATGAAGTAAGAGTCTGCAAAAGAGCTAAGGTAAAAATACATAATTAGAGAGGTGAACTGACTTTAACAGTGTTCACTAAGATTATCTGTTAAGCAGAGGCAGTACAAATAGTAGCAAGTGAGGCTCAAAGTTTTTGTAGCAACTAAACAGAGGGCCTGATTCAGACCCGGACGCTATTTGCGGCTGCTCGCTGGCTAAAAGGGGCCGGCTATGTAAATCATGCGCTCTCGCTGCATCGCGTAAAGCCGCCCACTAAGTAATAGCGAGCGGCCACACTATGCGCTCGCACCTGTATAAAGACGCCCCTTTGCCACTCGCAAAACACGTCATCTCCGGCAGTTGTAGGATTAATCGGGAACATCGAGAGCCATCGGAGCTGCTCGCAGCGCTTGTGGTAGCTTTTTCCCACCACAACATTGTGAGCAGTTCAGTAAAATACAACCCAGTCACGTGTGTGATGACGCTACTTTACTAATTATGCACACCCATTAAACGCCGTTCTGATGGTTGGGCACGCCTGCATCGCACATCCACACCCCCGTTTACAAGCACCTCCCCCTGTTACCACCCACAAACGGCACTATCTGTCACTCAAAATAGCGGCCTGACTGCGGGCTACGGACGAGCACTTTCCCATTGCACTGACTGGTTCGCGCACACACATTGCGAATCATACGCATGCACAGATTGCGAAAAATCGCTCAATGCGAGCGAGCGCAGCATAGCGTCCGGGTCTGAATCAGGCCCTGAGTCCAGTGTTGAGAGTCCTGGTTGTGCAGGAGGCAAGATCCTGTAGCAGTGAGAATGTGGAATCTCCTTTGTTGATGTTAATTAGTCCAAATCTAGATTAGGTTGTTGAAAATGTTGAAAGGTCGCTTCACTTCGGTTAAACGCTGGTATAACGTCAGTATTGATATTAAAATGTAAGTGCACTTTTGATTATGGCACGTATGATATAGGGCACTTCCAGCCTACTAATGACCCATACATAGGAGATCTGCCATGTGAAAGTATTAAGGACCTTATTCAGAGACGGCCGCCTCGATGTTTTGCCAGTGCGTATGCGCACGAGGGAGCCGGCTCCGTCGTGCGCATGCGTGAGACCCGCTACGACCGACAGCGCTGGTCGTAGCGGGTCTCTTTCCAAAGGGGGCGAGCTGTCGATGTTGATTGACAGCTCGCCCCGTTTGGAAGGCGGGCCGGGGGGATGGCTGCCCAAACGGAGGCGTTCCCATGGGAACGCCTGCCGTTTGGGGGAGGCCCCACTGACATCACTAGTGATGTCAGTGGAGAGCTTCCGGTTCTGACAGAGCCAGAAGCTCTCCGGGGCTTACGACAAGTGAGACCCTACCCTAGGGTCTCGTCGTAAGCCCCGATGGTCGCGATGGTCTCTGACGATCGCGACCATCACCCGAGCGGTCATTAGAGCTGTGGGTGTAAACCCACAGCCTAACGACCGCAACAGAGGCGGGAGGTCAGGATGCAAGTGGCCGCCCAGTTTCTGAGCGACCGCTTGCATCCTCCGACCGCCTCTGAATGAGGCCCTAAATGCTTTCAAGCCCAGCACCCTCCCACTAATATGGCTAGCAATACATTGAGTAAAACAAACAAACAGCACATACCACTAGGCTAATATCAGGCTCTATGAGCTAACTAACAATGAAACAAAAAAAAACCCCATCAAACTAGTATACAATGCAGTGGTATGCTATTTAACATTGCTTATCAGCAAAATGCTGAGACTTGTAGTTCGTTACTAAAAAAGTTATCAAGCTGATAAAAATATAAATTCAGTGATATGCATAACAGGGCTCCATAAGTTAATTAGGTATGGAAATGAAGGCCTACAGTATAAAGTCCACAGTAAATATTTTTATACTGGTGTAAGAAGATGACATTTAGGGGAAAATTACATTTAGAGCAATGGGCCTGATTCATTGGTCTACGCAAATCTGATGGTTTGCGCATGTGCAGACTTCAAGCAGTGGGTTTATCAAAGCCAATGCTTGTAAATTTCTACCACTGCGTGATTGAGAGACTTTTGACTTATGCTATTGCGGTGTGGTATGGGAATTCAAAGTGTTCTGATCATAATTCTTTGGACGGGATGCAGTCAGGAAGCCGACGGTCGAAATGCCGACCTCCGGCTTCTCTACTGTGCAATCCTGACAGGGGACAAATAAAAGGCGTCAAAATCCCGACGCCTATCATTATCCCTATGCCGGGAGCCCTAAGCCCAGCATACCAAACGAAGGTCCGTGGGGGTGGAGGGTTAGGTTAGGGGCTCCCGGGGGGGGCTTAGGGCTAGGCACCCACCCAGGAGGGTTAGGCTAGGGGAAGGCGGGGTCAGGGTTAGGCACTAGTATCTTCACTGCTGCCGGTCTTTCGGTGGTCTGCCGGCGGTCATTCTTACTGATTCCCTTTGGACAGGGTTGTTAAAGCTGCTGAGAGAATTATTGGTCAATCTCTGACTAAGTTGGATGATATTTTTTCTAGGAGGAGTATACTGTAACTAAGGCTGAAAAAATAATTTCTGATCCTAGTCACCCATGTCACTCGCTTTTCACATTGTTGCCCCTCAAGAAACGTTATAGGTGTCTTGGATGCCAAACCAGCAGGTTTGCAGAACAAATTCTTTCCTTCTGTAATTGTTAGTCTGAATCTTTAATACTGTGTATTTAACTTTTTACGTGAGTTGTAAGTGTACTGAATTGTAATTCCACTTATGCATTTTTTTATGTAGTGACAACAATAAATTATACTATTCTATTAGTACTCACTCACCCCCTCTCGGCACCCATGCAAAACGGGGTTGTGTCACTCCCATATTGTAGTGTGCCGAGGCCGGGTTATGTATCTTCCAACACAGATTTCCTGACCCCGGCAGAGGAGTTCCGGCAGCCATTCTGAGTAAGCTTAGGTTAACTCAGATGGACAATGGCTGGATGCTGCGTCTTTGGACGCAGCACTTGGATCTGTGATGCCGACAGGAGTCGTCTTTTTTAATGAAACGCCTCCTGCGGCATTACCATATTTTCTTTGAACGCAGCAACAATGCAAATAGCGTGCAACTCTGAATCACCCCAATGTATGGTTTGGCGGATGCACTCCATTACAAATATCTACATTCATTATTCCTCTCACTCCATAGTGCAAGAAAATGAGTGAATATTGTCTACCATATTAAACAGTATTGTGCGCAGCCGGATATCGTGCTGAATTCCCCTTTGTTATCTTACATTTCTTTGAATGTCAGGAAATCTCTAGAAGCGCATTATTCTGAAGTTGAATGCCATTTTGAAAATAAGAGACATTGGGGTCTATTCATTATCCCTTTATTTCTACAACTTGCGTATTGGGGCCATTCACTTTAAAGGCAATACAAGAGATATCATGGATACAGGGACTTGCAGGCAGGGGAGGCAGAGCCTCCCCTGTCATACTCCCTGCCCTATCATACTCCCTGTCATGCTCTAGAGTTTTGATATAAAACTGTGTTGTTATAGACATGTGCCTCCCCAGCCATTGACCTCACCGCACGTCACTGCATGGATATCTCCGGTTTACCTTTCAGTACCGATCTGGCCTGACGTTCCCCTATAATATAATGAGGACCAAATTTCATCAAACTCCTAAAATACTACATTTTTGGAGCTTGACGGTGGGAACCTTCACCATCTTCAGTTGGCATTTGTTCCTGGACTCCCACTCCTTCCTATAGGAAGGAGGTCTGGATTGCGAAAAATCTTTAATTCGGATCACTCTGCCCCTGTTCAGCTTCCTCCACCGGCCATCGAGAGCTTTGTGCACATGCAAGAACCCCAGAGTCGGCAGTGCTAAGTTTCACTGCTACAAAAATAGCGGTGATAGGGATCGTGGGGACAGCTGATCTGCAGATCAACTGTCTACGCATCGGTGCAATGTTGAATTGCTGTGATGTTTTAGTATCCACAGCTGCTACTATACTTGCAGCGTATTGGATACTAAATTAGCACAGCTGAACAGTGATAACCTCTTTGTCTTGATATTTTTAGCTGATAAAAGAGTTTAGTTTTGCTTGTCCATATGTATGAAAAAAAACTCCATTCAGAAATCAGAGATTTCCCCAGAGGTGCTTGACTTTAATATCACTGCTGGTTGTGGCAACAAAATGATTTCTCAAATTATCAAAAACATAAAAAAAACACAATGCGTTCTGAGTTATGCATACCTGCTCTGTCAGTACTCACTATGATTAATGCACATGAGCGGTCATATAGGCTTGCATATGTCCAGTGTGAGAAAACATTCCATACACTGTGGTGCAATGGGGCCATGAACATACAATTTAGTGAAGGCCTTCAAATTGTTCAGCATCGATGGTCCCCATGGATGTCGCTATACACAGTGTGTGCTTTTCACTGATGGCAGGAAAGCACTGGTGGGTGTCAGAAGGGGAGGGCTAATAGATGTCCCAAGGGACATTCGACCTGAAAAAAATATTAATTTCTGCACCATCAGAACTCCGTCATCATTAGCAGGGAAACATCTGACCATCATTTGCTAATCATCGATGGTCAATGTACATCCCTAATATAGCTTCAGGGCACAACTGACCACTGGAGGGGCGAGTTTCCACAACATGTAGTTGCTGACTTTTCGTAAGCAAGGTCTGTGGTGTGGGGGGTCATGGCACAGCCAAGAGGGTGATGTGATGGGGCATAACCAGGGGCTGGCTAGCAACTTTTAGCCTGGGGGGCAAATACATGCAGGCGGCCCTGGCAAAGGAGCCAGGGTGCCCGAAGAACGTGCGTGCTATGGCGCCACCCCCCCCTCTAGTGTTCCAGGGAGGAGGCGGGTCCATATGGGGTTAATGTAAAGTAAATATAAAGATTAGGGGCAGCCCCGTCATGGTGCCCATATGCAGTGCCCCCCTGTGCCCCAGGAGAGGACCCCCTTATGCAGGCATCCAGTAGTGCCCCCAGTAGTGATCCCCCCTATGCAGTGCCCCTTATACAGTGCCCCCAGTAGTGGTCCCCCCTGTGCAGTGCCCCTTGTGCCCCCAGTAGTAAGCCCCTTATATAGTGCCCCCAGTAGTGGTACCCCCTATGCAGTGCCCCTTATATAGTGCCCCCAGTAGTAGTCCACCCCCCATGCAGTGCCCCCAATAGTGGTAACCCTTATGCAGTGCCCCTTAAATAGTGGCCCAGTTGTAGTCTCCCCCCTATGCAGTACCCCCAGTATTGCCCTTTTTATAGAGCCCCCAACAGTGGTCCCTCGATGCAGTGCCCCCAGTGGTAGTCCCCTCCCCCCTATGTAGTGCCCCTAGTAGTAATCCCCTCCCTCCTAAGCAGTGCCCCTAGTAGTAGTCCCCTCCCCTTGTAGTGCCCCTAGTAGTAGTAGTCCCCCCTTGTAGTGCCCCTAGTAGTAGTAGTCCCCCCCTTGTAGTACCCCAGTAGTAGTCCCCCCCCTTGTAGTGCCACCAGTAGTAGTCCCCCCAGTTGTAGTCCCCCCCTTGAAGTGCCCCCTGTAATAATCCCCAGTAGCGGTCTCCACCTTGCAGTGCCGCCAGTAGTGGTCCCCCCTTGTAGTGCCCCCCTGTAGTCGCCCCCCTTGTAGTGCCCCCAGTAGTGATCTCCCCCTTGTAGTGGTCTCCCTCTTGTAGTGCCCCCAGTAGTAGTCCCTCCCTCTTGTAGTGCCCCCAGTAGTGGTTCCCCCTTTGTAGTGCCCCCAGTAGAAGTAGTCTCCCCCCTTGTAGTGCCCCTAGTAGTAGTAGTCCCCCCCTTGTATTGCCCCCAGTAGTAGTAGTCCCCCCTTGCAGTGCCTCCAGTAGTGGTTCCCCCCTTGTGCCCCCAGTAGTAGTAGTCCCCCCTTGTAGTGCCCCCAGTAGTAGTAGTCCCCCCCTTGTAATGCCCCCAGTAGTAGTAGTCCCCCCCTTGTATTGCCTCCAGTAGTAGTAGTCCCCCCCTTGCAGTGCCTCCAGTAGTGGTTCCCCCCTTGTAGTGCCCCCAGTAGTAGTAGTCCCCCCCCTTGTAGTGCCCCCAGTAGTGGTCTCCCCTTGTAGTGCCCACCCCTCCCCCAGTAGACACACGTAATAAAAAAAAAACACTTACCTCAATCCCCGCTCCCGCCATCGCCATCCGCTCCTCCGTCTGTCCTTCTCAGGCCGGTCCACTCTGCATTATGGGAGAGACATCATGACAGACTCTCATTGGCTGCTGATCAAAACAAACACAGCTGCCGGAGCCGGCGGCTGTGTGTTTGTGACTTGTGTAGTGCTGACCGAACTCCGTCCGGTCAGCGCTACACACGTGGTACAGTCTGTGTCACAGTGACACAGACTGCCCGCGGCCCGCATGACGCTGCGGCCCAGTGGGCACATGGCACCCTGCTCCCCGGCCCAGCCCGCCACTGGGCATAACACCATGATAGTGGGATTGTGGCCCTGCCCCCGTTATACACAAGAGTGATTATCATTATTGTAAAGCGAGGGGCGTGACCACAATGGCACAGCATCAAGCTCTGAGAGACTTGCCCACTTTACGGGCATCTGTTAGAGCAATCTGAGATTCGAGAGTCTCCTGGACATTCTGGGAGAATAGGCAAGTATGCCTGTATCTGTGGTTTTGATACATTGCAGCACAAAGACATCCTTTGTCACTGTGATAAGCATCGTTTTTGTGAAAAAACTGGTTATTTACGCTTCTCCATATGTATGAAGGTATTTGACAGTTAAACATTGTGTGTGAAATTATTTTAAAATTTATCAAGCAACAAAAAGGCTAGCTTTCTGTTGCTTGTCAAAAAAGCATAATGCCACCTGAGGATGGTGTTATGCCTACCTGCAGTTCTGCTGCTGACTCTGATGCCGTTAGTGGTCTCTATGATCACTGGACCCGATTCAGACCCGGTCGCAAGGCTCCGTTTGCTTGCTAGCCGCCGATGCTTTTGTTCTGCGCATGCGCATAAGATGAAGTGCGCTTGCGTGAACCAGTTACTGCGATCGTGAAGTGATTGCGGTCAGTACTCAGAGTCCCCACAAGCATGAGTAACATGAAGTGCCATTTGTGGGTGGTGATGGGGAGTGGTCGGGCGAACGCAGGTGTGTCTGTGCATCTGAACGCCGTTTCATGGGCATGCATAATTAAGACACATCATCAGCTTACGTAGCAGAAGGTGTCATTACACACAGAGGCACTCGCAGTGCCTGCGGCAGGGTCAGGTCAACCACAAGCAGTGCGTATGGGTCCGATGTCAGCCGATGTTACCGATTATTAAGTGAACTTCCTATATATGATGGATGTGACAAACAAAAATTGGGCGTCTTATTTCAGGCTGGCGGGCATCTAGTTTTTTACTGTGATCACACAGCAAAACATTGTGGGTGTACTAATGTTTTGCTAGCGATTGACGGATTTGCTTACTTTCACTGCGGACGGCTGCGTGCGTCCTTGTATTAGCGAACGGGTCTGAATCAGGCCCACTGTGCATGACCTCACACATAGTGATTGGGTGAAACGGAACACATCAAAGTGAAAATGAGGGCCGGCCTCAATTCAGAAAAAATGAATGCGCACGCAGTGGCCAATATTTTCTAAAGTACGCATGCGCACAACACACAAAATACACATTGCGCATGCTCCAAATTTCACATAATTCTCAGCACTGAAATGTGTGCGACCACACAACAGTATGCACAATACCGCGCACAGACATGCAGACAAGGGGAGGTTTAAGGATGTGCCTACGCATAGCCAACGCACTGCTTGCGAGAAAAGGAAGTGAAGGGGAGTGTCCGGGGCGTTTACCCGCATGAAAATTTTATGTAACAATGCAACCTCGCACACAGAAGATTACATTCCAAGCTACTTTCAAGAGTAAGGATAAACTCACGCAGAGCATGACAGCACAGCAAAATGAAAAAATATCCATGGACAAGCCATTGATGTTCTACAACCAACAAGGACTGAAGCAGGGGTTTGCAACTATCCTGATCACTAATAGTCTTGATTACTGTTCTACTAACAATCTAAAGGCCCCCATACATCAGCAATCGATTGCGGCAATTCTGCAATTTGCAATCGATTGTGTATAAAAATCTGCAATGTATGGGCTTCACAGATCGCAAATTGCAACCAAAAAGTGATTGAAATTGTTAAATCCGATTGTCCAACTTGTTGGATTTCACTGATGGATTGGTGCTGTAGATTGCTAGTGTATGGACATGATCAGCAGATTTGCAGACCAATACTAGTAAAATGATGGGCCTTTCAAAATTAGCAGATCTGAAAAATCAAATCACTGAAAAAGATCTGTAATGTATGGGCACAGATTGCTAGATTGGGAAATCCTAACATCGGGCAATAAATCTTCAAATTGCTCAATTGTGGCTTTCAGATTGCTGATGTATGGGGGCCTTAACCCACAAGGAATAACTGTGCACATACAAAATTGCAACAATAAATTCAAGCCCATTGAAACATATATTTAGAGGAAACAACAGAGTTGTTTAGCCACAAATTATTTTTATTGACTCTGATGGTGCATACACACGGTCAGATTTTGTAGGATGATATAAATGATAATGATATTGTTTAATCGTTATATCGTTAATATCGTCCATTTTGTGGCCCTTTTCAACCTCCAAACGACAGACGATGCACGGGCACGAATGGTCGATAACAATAACGACCATCGCCTGTGCATGCAGTCCAACCTGGTCGATATCGACCAGGTTACTATAGGGACCCACAATCGTTGATCACGGGTCGTTTGGGGCTTGGTGCTGTGCTGGATGTTCGATAACGATCATCCAGCACATACAGGACTATCTGATCTGTACATGTGTATGCAACAATACAGTGTATTAATATAATTTGCAAACGATTTTAGTGGCTGTGCACAATCAAAATATATCCATTACTTTTGTGAAATGTGCATACATGTGCACACAAATAATATATTAGCAGATTGCAACATATGCATATGAACATACATATAAAACAGTTATTTGCCGAAATGTTTGCCCGTTTTGCGTTGTCTCAGTATGTATCTTCTGTAGTATAGTATGCTTGCTTTGGAGGGGCAGTTCACTGGATATGGGTGTTCTTTCCTTATTGGAATATTGAGCCTCCTTGACATGTGGTTCTGGATTGTGTTGGTCTGCATCTGTAATATTTTTAAACTTGGTTAATTGTGGTTACATGACATCATTGGCCCTCATTCAGAGCCACTCGCTAGCGGCAGTACGCTCGTTCCGAGCGATGTTCGCACATCTGCGCATGCGTACGGATCGTTATACGCATGCGCGAACCAGTCAGTGCGGCCGAAATTCATGTGCTCGCAATATAGCGAATGCCTGCTATTTTGAGTGACAGAATGAGGCGTATGTGGGTGGTAACAGGGGAAGGTGCTTGAAAATGGGGAGTGGAGATCCGAACGCAGGCGTGCTTAAAGGTCAAAACGGGCGTTTTATGGGTGTGCATAATTAATACAGCAGCGTCATTGACCACGTCACTGGGTTATTTTATAGCCTGAACTGCTCGCAAGATTGTGGTAGCAAAAACCAACCACAAGAATAGCGAGCAGTTCATACGCTGGTCGATGTACTCGATTAATCTAATAAATAGCGGACATGACGTATGGTGCGAGCGGCCAGGGGGCATTTTTAACAAATAAACGAGCGTATGTTTTGCCCGCTCGTTCAGACTTAGAGGTGTGAACAGACTGCAATTTGCGAACGGATCATTTGAATAGCCACCCCTTGTTTTTGAACGAACGACCGCAAATAGCGAACGGCTCTGAATCAGGCCCCTTGTCTACATATTAACACATAATATATGACATGAGAGTCTCTATACCTGATACCAGTCTATCTGAATCTACATTTGCCACACCAATCACCCCCACATCCTCAATGGATCCTAATGCCAGCTCCTACAGGGGGGTGTACTCTAAACCTGGTGGGAAACCTCCCCCACTTGTACCTTTGCTGTACTGTGCCCTTGATGACATTTTTTGTTTCAGACGGCACCGGAAGTCACCCCAACTGTTTGGTAAGCATGGTATTGTAAAAAAAAAAATATATATATATATATATATATATGTGTTATATGATTTTGCACTGATTAAATATCTCACAAAAATGATAATACTAATTACTTATTAAAGGGATACAAATGCTCATTACACATTATTCATTATTAATATATTGTAAATGTTTTCCATTTTTGGATAAATAATTACAGTCTGCGCACTTCATTCACTGTGCGGACTATTAGAGCGTGAATGCCGACTTCATCTGTTATTTCTGACCATATTTTGTCTTTAGCTGTAGCACTCATACTTCTCGGTCCATGTTGTGTTTTTTCCATGGACCCTGAAACCAGTATTTCTAGTTCTTTGATGGAAAACTTGGTTGTCTTTTATTTTGCCAGTGTTGACTATATTGGCTGCTTGCTGCTCCTTCAGCTATTTCTGTGCTGCCCTGCAGAGTGCTTGGACCTGGTTGTGGCTCCTGTGGTCCTGTAGGTTCTGGAATAGGATCCATGTTTTATTTACTCTATGTGTCAATGGTTTGTCTTTTTTGCACAGCTAAATGTAATTTTTTTTATAGCAGCTCACATGCATACGCTCTTTGCGTGCGTACGTGCACACACCCTATAAAAGGAAGGTCCATAGGAATCTCCATCCCCGTTTGTCCGTGCGGTCGCACATGTCCAATTTTTTGTATTTTGGAGTGTTGTTTGTTTTGCATATATTTTTTATAGTGTTACTTTTTTGGAGTTCAAATTTTTCAAGTAGGAATAAGGTAAGTGTGTTTGTCATTGTTTCCTTTCAGCTGTAGTTTTTTTCCACATCCAGCGATTTGCTATATATTTAAATTCATCCAGGATTGGCTGTTTTTTTGGGCTTTGGTTTATTTTTTCAAGTAGGAATAAGGTAAGTGTGTGTGTCAATTTTTCTTTTCAGCTGTAGTATTGCATGCCATGTTTATACCCTATCTTGTTTTTTTCCCACATCCAGCGATTTGCTATATATTTAAGTTCACCCAGGATTGGCTACCTTTTGAAAAAAACCCTGGCAAGGGGGAGAAACGCGTCAAGGATTCAGCTGACTGCAGTCTTCAAATATCCATTGTGTGGTATTTCTGGATTTACACACATCTATTACTGGTGGCAGTTGCCGCAATATACACCAGCATTTGTGCCCGGATACATCTGCGGCCACACACGTGGAGTCAGCAGTTGTCATTTTGTTTCATCTTTCCAGAGTCTGCTTGCTGAGGTGAACTCTCCGCATATTGGTTCATTATCCCTGGTCCCATAGTCCGGTCGTGAGCCACCGGAGTAGTGCGACTTAGCCCATAGTCTGGTTGGGAGCCACCGGAGTGGCGCGACCCAGCTTCTCAGGTCAGTCGGGAGCCGCCGGAGCGGCACCACCCTGCCTCCAAGTCCGGTCGGGAGCTGCCGTAGTGGCGCGACCAAGCCACACACATCGGCTGCACTACAATTTCGGGAACCCTCACAGGGTAAGAATTGAGGAGCTCTTTCCAGCCTACACACCAGTGGGATTAAGGATACAATTTGCGGTTGTTAGGAACATCTCTGGCTCCAGAGTCTGCAACCTTATTAATTTGAAATCATCAGAGGATTTATTTATCCGTTTAAGACATCCCTTTAATGTGCTAGCAGGTTCTGCTTTTGGACACGTTTTTCATCTATCATCAGAATCACTCATTATGCCTTACAGGTGTTAACGGATACTGAGAATATATATAATTGCCAAATTTCCAGCTACATTTAATCAGATGTCCTATATACTGGTACAGTGCCATATTGGTATGTCGATTTGGAGGCAATAATATATTTAGTCATTTGGCTCTATATTGCACATTGACAGTATTCCGATACATTTTTTGTTTTTTTCCTTTTATATGTGTTTTTATATGTGTGTATATCTAATTGTAATATTGAACTGCAGTTCATTTATATATTCTTAATATATGTACAATAAATTTTTATGATATATTTATCTATGCATGTGTTTATGTATTGACATCAGCGCAGACACCTACCGTGTTGTTTATTTAATTTTTGTGTGAGGTCATTCTGCAGGAATTCCTCTGGTGTCAGCTGCAGGTGTTTATACTAGATAGTATTTGAACAAAAAGCGCACCATATTTTCTTTTATACATCTTTTTAAATGTTAATGAGCAGCAATATAGAGATAGAACTTAAAATTGATTTTTCATTCACTCAAACTTTATTGCTCTCGCTATAGTAATTACAAAAGCTACTACCGCGAGTACCATTTACTCCACAGACAGTAAGGTGGGAATAAAAATATAGCATTTTTGTAATAATCATTTATCTTGAATATCCTTTGTGCTTTTGACAATTTTAGTATCAGTATCCTGTCCTGTGACTGCCTAGGAGTACAACCAAGACCTAATTAATTACATATTTTTGATTGATTTTAGTAACATTTATAGTGTTGCTGCATTTGATACCACTGGCCCAGTGGGAGGGTGAGGGGCCTGACTGTTTTTTTTGTACTGAGCCACACAACCAGAAGTTAAAGTTGTCTCTAGTGGCAGATTTTACCCCAGTAAAATCCACCACCTCATTTACTGCACTGGCAGTGGCCTCCAATTGGAAGTGCCAATCACAGCACCAAGGGAAGGTGTTTTCTCTCCCTGGTACTGTCAGTCCACATTACGATAGCAGAGAGTGCTTCTGATGGGAAGCCACTAGCGCACGCATGTGGGGTTTCTGAGTACCCAGAAACCACCCCCCCCCCGACAGCCTGGAGTGCAGGCACCATCTTCTTAAGCCCCACCCCCTCATGGCAAGATGCCTCGATTTGCGGGTCAATCGAGAGGAGGCGGGCCAATATGATGTGATTCCATTAGAATCACATCATTTGGCTCCATCCCCTCCCGATTGACCCGCAAATTGTGTCATTTTGTTGCTAGGGGGAGAGGCCTAATGACATGGTGTCAGCCTGCCAGGTCCCATCCTTATCGGGTCTACAACCCGCAGCTGCTGCAAGGTAAGTGTGTATGTAATGTATGTGTATATGTAAACCCCCCTGTAAAAATCCTGTGTTTGCCTATGGAAGCCACTCCCCTGCTATAACACCAGCATAACCTGCCTTCTAGGGGCTGCAGTTGAGGCAGTCCCTAAAAGCTGGCCGCCTTGTTAATTTGTGCACATGCACATGATTACAGTCCTGCACATTTACAGATTCCCCCGGCCACACAGGTAAGGATCCACTGCTGGTTGTCTCCTTTGTCTATCTCAACCTGAGTCAGCACTCCGGTTACCTCCTGCCCTGCCAAATGAGTGTGGGGAAACACAAGCACTTCTTTATAATCACTGTAGTGTAGAGATTGTCAGCATGAGCGGAGAAGGGTCAGGAGAGGGAGAGGGAGCATTCTTATGAAATATAATGTGTTACAATTTGGTAAAATCACAGATTTTTGCTGCAGAATTTAAAGGGGCAATTTAATTAAAGACAAAACCAGCCTGGTTTGGCCAGAAAGCATGTTGGAAACCACATATCAATTGGAGGAAGATCGTGTGACCTAATGAGACTGGAAAGCTTATGAGAAGAGAGATCAAGGGGTACATTTTCTAGGCAACAGGTTTAGCATCATTTTAAAACTGATAGGCATTGCCAGAAGTTCATAGGGTCAAAATAGAGTACTTACTAACCATTGACTATGTTTTGAAAGCATTGATGCCCATCATTTAAAAACCCCTATCCCGCAGCGGTTTTAAAGCACTGCACAGATCCCTAGCCTATAAGCCTAGTCTGGTAGTGTAAAACTAGGGGGGACAAAATGCATTAAGTCCCCCCAAATTTCCATTAACCAACACTATGCTTGACCAGCCAGAACTGGTGGAACTATAGAAGGTGTGGGCGCCCCCCCACCATTTTTCCAACCAGCCTGAGGCCAGTTTGCACCAAAGCTTGCTTCACCAGTGAGGTCGGGGCAGCAAAAAAATATTTGGGCCAGACCTCCTGGGTATAACTAGCCGTAGTGCCAATATCACTGTGTCACCCAATTGCAATTCACTTGTGTATTTCATGAGCACCCAGATGTACATGACTAATGTAGTAACTCGACGTTTGTGTGTGCCCTAAACATACCTGCCATCTGGCTTTCAGTGGACATTTCACATTTCTATTTATCACCTCACTGGTCACAGGCCATTCCATGCAAAATATGATTGCAGGAACAAGCGCAGAGTGACACTTGTCAGCTGCCTCTCATCCTGCAAACACTGTATTAGGACTGCATTGTTTTACTCCTGCTACTACTCCACTCACACTTAGGCATCACACTGGTCACTTCACATACTATACATATTAAAGCCTAATGCATTATGATCAGTGTTGCATTTCTTGGGTGTTCTAGCCAGATTGATATATGTGGCTTTATCCAATGGAAATGCTTTAGTAATTAAAATTTGCCATTGTCTCAAGTAGATGACAGCATTTCCTTCTCTAAACAATTAGAATCATAATATAATATAACAGGAGATAAAAGAGGGGAGAGAGAAATCCTCCTTTAGGCCAGAAGACATGACCCAGGTGAGACGAGGTGTGGGCATTACCTCCTATATAAAAGTATCATATATCACCCTAGAAAGCAGCGATCAGGAGCATTTGTTCAATGTCTATATTGTACTTCCCATTAGCATCGAATTTCAGTAACACATTAATTCATACATTTGACCCTCATAGGTATTAAAAATACTTGATACGAGAACAAACCTGTTCCATACGACCTGTAGCTTAAGCATACATTTACGTTGACAGGAACAGATATTCTGCCATTAAGACACAATGGGCCTAATTCAGCAAGGATCGCTATTATGCTAATATGCATGCAAAGCAGTTCCTAATATCAGCGGTGATATGCAAATAATTGCATTCACATTATGATCACAGAATAACATAAGGACATCAGTCACATCAGTATACTTTGGCAATATAGCGAAAACATCGGTAACATCAGACCCATACACACAGTTAATGCAGGTCAGACCTCACTCAGGAACTGCTAACTTCGGCGCACACTATGGGGCCTCAGGCTGTGTATGGTATCACAGTGGCTAATTTATGCACCCCGCTGAAATGCCGCTGAAACGCACTGACACTCCTGGGTTCGCCCGACCACCCCACCATCATCACCCACAAACGGCACTTACCGTCAATCACTCTGCGATAGGTCTGCATAGTCACTGCGATCGCAGTTCAGATCACAGCACCTGGTTCGCATATGCGCACTGCGATGTATACACATGCGCAGGACGCAACAATCGGCCAATTGCATGCGTATTAGCGACTGTGATCCTTGCTGAATCAGGCCCAATGTTCTCCCATTCCAGTTTGCACTCCATCATTGACTGATGTATAAACTAATAATTTGAGATAGTGAATGATACTAAACTATTGATAAATACAAGTCCTCCTAGCACCCAAGTTATAGGACATTGACAAAAACTAACAAGTTCACATTAAAAGTCCAGAATTTTGAAGTATACTGCACAGGTTCTTGACTGTTCAAACGCCCCTTGTGTCTGAGAATTTTAGTTTCAACAATCTTAGTTTTATTTCTTCTGGGACCGACAGAAAATATATAAAAGTCTATACAAGCACCTCCAATGTAGGATGTAAGAGAGTTGCTCTGGCTCGTATATTTTTTATAGGATCTGTGAACAAGTCCTTATTGTTCATTACACACGGAAATCTAGATGTAGAGACAATGGCCCTCATTCAGAGCCGTTCGCTATTTGCGGTCGTTCGTTTAAAAACAAGGGGTGGCTATTCAAATGATCCGTACGCACATTGTAGTCTGTTCACACCTCTAAGTCTGAACGAGCGAGCAAAACATACGCTCGTTTATTTGTTAAAAACGCCCCCTGGCCGCTCGCATCCTACGTCATGTCCGCTATTTATTAGATTAATCGAGTACATCGACCAGCGTATGAACTGCTCGCTATTCTTGTGGTTGGTGTTTGCTACCACAAATTTGCGAGCAGTTCTGGCTCTAAAATAACCCAGTGACGTGGTCAATGACGCTGCTGTTTTAAATATACACACCCATAAAACGCCCGTTTTGACCTTTAAGCACGCCTGCGTTCGGATCTCCACTCCCCATTTTCAAGCACCTTCCCCTGTTACCACCCACATACGCCTCATTCTGTCACTCAAAATAGCAGGCACTCACTATATAGCGTACAAACGATTTTCGGCCGCACTGACTGGTTCGCGCATGCGTACTAAAAACCGTACGCATGCGCAGATGTGCAAACATCGCTCGGAACGAGCGTACTGCCGCTAACGAGCGGCTCTGAATGAGGGCCAATATTTGTCTGTAATTCTATCTGAGGGGAGTCCTTAGAAAACTACAGTAGGTAAAGCGTCAACATTTCTATGTTAAGAATAGCAGGTTATAATGAGCTTCATCTGCCTCTTGTTTCCTCATGTGTGTGGTTTTGCTGGACAATATAGAGCAATAAGGAGCAGCTTGCGATCTGTTTTGGCTCTCCTTTGTTATCTGCTAAAACGCATAGGGCCAAATGTAATAAGGTGCGATTATTCAGGAAAAAACTAGCTTGCACCTTCTCGCGTTATTTGAAGGTGCGCGCTGGTGCCGAAACTCGCAAATGTAATAGCCTGCGAACTTTTGAGTTCGAGGCTACTACATTATGCGAATGTGTGCGAGTATTTCCCATGTAAACTCACACCTTTTAATGCGACTAGCATTAAAAGGTGCAAGTTATTCAGAAGCCTTTACAGATCAGTGAGATCACTGAAGGCTTCCATGGGTAAAAAAGTACAATTGTGTTTAAATAAAATTGTACTGTCATGGTGTGTTTCTTGTCGTTATTTTTAACTACAGGTACCTGCGGGCCCGTAATGCTCCGTATGCTGGTACCTGTGGTTCTCCAAGTACGAGCATGCACGGGAGGCTTGCTGGGATCTGTAGTTCTACTGCAAAAGACAATATTTTTACTTATTACACTACACTATACATAATCATCCCGGAACCCACCAGCCAGGGGTGCCGGGAATAGCCCCGGGCTATCAGCCCAGGCTTGGGGTGCCCTGGAGAGGGGGACTCTTTTATTGGGATCCCCAGCCTGGGCTGACTAGTGGTCAGGTTTAATGCTTTGGCCGGGGGAACCTGGTGAAAGGGTTTCTATAGTCGCACCCTATTATATTTGAGAGTGAGTAAAAAATACAAGTTTAGCGCTAAACTCACATATTTTACAAATTCGCACTCTATCACATTAGGCCCCAAGTCTGGAATATTCTATTTATTTCTTAAGTAGAGAAATTGACATCTATTAAGATGGAGTGCAGATTTTTGCAAGACACTATTGAGGTTTGTTGGTAGGCACAGTCCTTACTGCAAGCACAGTTACCTTGTGTAGACTGCAATCACTGTTGGGGATGTTCTCATGGTGCAGCTTTTTAGTCATCCCAAGGCAATGAGATCAGCAAGAATATGGTCTCCTCATTATTTGTGAGTTTTGAAGGAAATGAGAGCTGTCCTGGTGGTATGGGAAAAGTTTGTGGGTGCTTATAATGGTAATGTGGACAAGCATGGAGAGGTACTGTAGTACAGTACATATGGCTGCATATATTGTGTTCTCCTTTGCTTGAGCTTTAATATATTCTTTCATGTTGCACATACCAGGTGTTGAGATTTCTGTGATAGATGCATTTTATTCCTTCCAGATGGACAAATATTGCTTGCTGGTGCTAGATGAAGAAGAAAACAGATTCTCCTGAGGGGTGTAGCAGCATTGATAGCCACTTGAAAGCAGCACCTATACAACTTATTTTACAGAATGACAGGACTTGGCAGCCTGTGGTTCTGCCAGAGAGCCACCATGTGCATCCTTAGGATGTGTGAGAAGCACAGCTTCCTGGTCCCTGCGGCAGTCTGGCCCCCACTTCCTGATGTCATGACACATTCTTTACATCTTCTTTTCTCTCTTCACAGTATTATTTATTTATTACCAGTTATTTATATATATTATATTGCTCAGTATAATCATGGCTTTGCACCGCAACTCTGTATTAAAGTACTGTATTATCTTCCCACTTGACAAATATTGTGAAACTACATTTAGGCATAGGAAACAGCATGCACTTCCAGTTAAAGGCTGCCAACACATTGTCGAACATGAAGTTGTCACAGTTAGCAATGAAAAAATATCACCCTTATCGCCATGATAGGGCTGGCAATGATAAATATGGTCCTTAGAGATAGCAAAGTTTGCAAAGTGATAGAGGAATAGTCTAGTGATAAGAGAATGTATTTACTGGAGCATTACTTCCCATATTTTTTATACTTGTCATCTGTTTACTTAAACCATGTTTGTAATTATCTAAAATTGCATATACAGTATATTGTGTGAGTCTAGCACTTAGGGATTTATTTACAAGACCATATGTAACATGACAACAGAGAGACAGAGCTTCTCATCTGTGTTGTCAGCGTGACTTTGCTCACACATGAGAAGCTAGAAACTATTGGCACTATGAAATAATTTAACTTTTGGGGGGGAGGTTCACTCATTATATATTCAATTCTTTCTTTCTTTCTTTCTTTCTTTCTTTCTTTCTTTCTTTCTTTCTTTCTTTCTTTCTTTCTTTCTTTCTCTTTCTTTCTTTCTTTCTTTCCATACAATATGTATGTGTTTTGTAAGGTAATATAATTCTTCAGCTGGACTCCTGCTTAAGACTCGGTTTTTAAATGTGTGCTTTTAAGGTGCCCATCAACTAGACAATTTAATTGAGCGATTGAACGATAACGATATCGTTATTGTTCAATCGTTCATAAAGAATTTTCAAATCGTTTGCAAAAATGTCTAAAACGACCAGCGCATCGCTGGTCGTTTAGACATCTATCATTGGGCAAACATGCTGGCCAACCTGATGTTAACATCAGGTTCAGCATGTTAGGAGATGATTGAGGTGCCTACGCTGAACGACTGCTCGTTCAGTGTAGGCACATCACAGACTGACAAACGACTGCACGATTACACTGTCGTAATCGTGCAGTCGTTTTCATGTCTGCTAGTGGATGGGCAGCTTTACACTCATTAGCCATAACATTAAAACCACTGACAGGTGAAGTGAATAACATTGATCATCTTGTTACAATGGCATCTGTCAAGCGCTGATTAGGCAGCAAGTGGAAGTTGATGTGTTGGAAGCAGGAAAAATGAGCTAATGTAAGAATCTGCTCAACTTTGACAAGGGCCAAATTGTGATGGCTCGAAGACTGGGTCAGATCATCTTCAAATCGGCATGTATTGTGGGGTGTTCTTGGTATGCAGTGGTTAGTACCTACCACAAATGGTCCAAGGAAGGGCAACCAGTGAACCATCAACAGGTTCATAGTTACCCAATGATTATTGATGCGCATGGACAGCATAAGCTAGCCTGTCTGGTCCTATTCCACAGAAGGGCTAAATTGCTGAAAAAGTTCATGCTGGCTTTGATAGAAAGGTGTCAGAACAATACAGTGCAGTGCAGCTTGCTGCGTATGGGTTTGCATAGTTGCAGTTCAGTCAGCACAGGTGTGATATATGAGTACGACATTCACTACGTCAACATTGAGAATTTTGACTTGAGAATGTCGAATTGGTCTCATTGTCAACATTCATAATATTGACATAGTCTTGTCTACATTATGCATGTCAATGGTAAGAATGTCAATAATACTATCTAACCCTAACCACAGCATAACGCCACCACCTAACCCTTTCTGCAGCCTAACCCTAATGTTGATATATTTATAATGTAAACATGCATAATGTTGACATGTTGCATGTCGACATTCTAAATGAAGTTGTCAACATTCTTAATGTCGACATTCAGAACCATTTGACAATATAGTATCAACATTGTAAATCTCGACAGTATGACTGCATTCCCTTGCACCAGCCAACTTGTCAAAAGTTATTACATTTGCAACCTTTGTAGTTGCAAGAATTTCACCATAGTGTTTGAGTTCTTTACTACTTTTTTAGTAGTTTAATAGATTATCATGCCATGAGAGTAATACATGCTCACCATGCCCCTTTGCAAAATTTGAACTACAAGCCCAAACAGAGCATCACTACCCATGAGTTAGCGTCTTCACACATGCACACACAAGCACAGTTGGGAACTCTGCAGTATAAGGACGAGTACTGTACAGCCACCATCAATGCCATGTTCTATAGCAGCCAGATGGAACCTTTTGCCAGTAATACCCATATTCCACTATCGCAATAACTCAGGTTACTGACGGCGGGTCTAACCGGGTCATGGCTTAGTGGAAAAGGGTCCCAAAAAAGTAACCCCGGTAGTGACCAGGGTTGGACATGGGAAGAACTCGGGTTAAGGGGCAGTGTAAACGGGTACACCGGGTCGGATGCTACTCGTCCCGTTTACAGCATGAGAAGATCCGGATTTCCCAGCGCTTGGACATGATGTCATCTCCAAGCGCCAGCAGAAGAGTTCCACTGCACACGGGTGCAGTGTAAATGGGTCCGACCCGGGAATAATCTGGGTCAAAGTACAGTGGAAACAGGGTCTGAAGCCAGGTCCGACCCAGTATTTTGATGGAAATGGGGTATTGTTATAGTACTGTATAATACTACAGTACTTCTTAATTGAAAATGAAGTCACCAAGTAGTGGTAACAGTATAAAGGAACAAAACAATTTCATGTTCTACAAGGGTTCTGTGCTGGCATGTATACCTGTTAGTTAAAGTAAAAACACACCTGGTTATGAGGATTAACTCAACAAACAATTTTTTTCAAACTGCACTATACGACCATACGATGGTCATTCCAATCCGTCACGGACAATATATTAAACAACATATCGTATAGTGTGTACCTAGCATGGACACGCATCTTTCAACTCTAAATCTCTCTACACTTTTTAAGTCTGCCCCACCTGCAGTGCAACATGTTTTTCCAAGGTGCAAAGTAACTTTTTTTTTTTTACTTTGCTCCCAACTCTGAATCAGTCCCAGTAGGTGTAACAACAGTGTTTACCTGAGATTCTTTCATTAAAATTTTGTTTCATTTTGAAAACTTCGAACATAATATTAAAATATACTGTATAGCATCATAGAAGAAAACTGTATGGTAACTAAAATATAAGTACTTGATTTATTAAGTTTATTTTTGTAATATGCACTGTTTTTTCAGTAACAGAAATAGGTTTTCAATGAAAATCTAAAGTACAGTAACACACAGTAACTTTTTTTTACATAGAAAAGGATTCAAGTAAGTGTTAAACAAAGAAAATACTGAAAACAACGACCTGCTGCCAAACTTTACAGTATATTGTCAGAGAGAAAGGCCACCACAGTAGTGAGTTACCTCCAGCTGAGTTCCTCTTAGTTGCACAAATTTCCTTTATTTCTTGTTATCAGCATGAGGGCTTTGAATTGGCAGCAAGTCAAATGATACAAAATGCCATATCTTTTGTGACAGTACCACACAATATAGGGGCTTTTAAATATTTTGTAAAACATGCAATCATTTTTTACCCAAATGGATCACTTTGTTATATTATATTTATTCAGTAAGTGTTGTTCTTGCATATTTGTGAAAAATAATGTCATAGTGATACCTGGCTTCTGTGAAGCCACCAAAGAGGCATTTCTAACACTCGGGCATGGGCAGGTGAGTGCCTCGCACCACCAGGTGGAACCAATGGCACTGTGCAGCATGTAGCCAGAGGGGGTTTGTGTGTAGGTAGCACACCTCCAAAGTCTTTATAGTGTAACAAGACTAAAAGGAAAAAAATCTGTAATTCTTTATATATGTGTACACAACGCGGCTATAGCCAAGCAGTGACTTAACTTATAGATAATAAGGTCTGCCATACAGAACCAGTTGTGATGACAGGGTGAGTACATACTGCAAGGCAAAAAGCAATATTGCTGAGATAAACATTTTATTTATTAGGTCTTAATAAATAGACCCTAACTTAATTTACTATCGAAAAACTATAAAACTTTAGTAAATACATTTTGGACATTAAAAAATAAATATTTGGAAACAAAATATGTGGGAGTCCCCCCAATTTGTAACCAGCACTTGTGCTTTCAGCCCAGTGCTGGTTACTCCAAAATAAGGGGGAAAAAAAACGTGGGTCCCCCCCCCTGATTTTGGGATAACCAGCACTGGGCATTGCCAGCCTGGGTTGCTGGATCCATAGAGTGAGTCCCCGCAGTGTGTGGGTCCACACACCATGATTCCAGACATCCCCAGGCCAGTTAGCACTGGGGCTGGCTTTCCCAGTGCAGTGGTGGCTGCAAAAATGCATAAGTATAACCAGCCCTGCTGTGGTCTCCTCCCCACATTTCAGCTGGCTCCAGGATAGAGACAGCCTCGTTTTGAATCCAAGATGGCCGATGTGAAACTGCTAAATCCATATGGAGCAGTTTCACATCGACCATCTTGGATTCAAACATAGGCTGTCTCAGTCCTGGAGCCTGCATAGATGTGGGAAGGACAAGTAACGGGCCCCACATAGAAGGTAAGTGACGCTTCCCCCCCATCCTCCAAGCAGAGACCGGGGCACAATTGCATGGGGTGGAAAATACAGGGGGTTGGGGTTGCTCTATGTGGAGAGCAGAAGTAGGTTGACAGGGTGTCCGCAAACTTCTGTTAAAATCGTTCTGTTGGGGTGAAAGTGGCCACCTTTCACCCTATATTAAACCAATGATAGTCCAACTAGTTGAGAGAAATCAAACATGTTGACTAGTTGGAACGATATCATTCTGGTGTATGGCCAGCATTAGCCTACTTTCCGTTTGGTCAACTAATTATTTCATGCCTGGTATTTCATTGCATGCTTACCTTTTTAACAAAGTGGTAAGTCTAATATGAACACAAGAAAACTTTTTCCTATGATTACTCCACTCAGGAATACTCTAAAACAAAGTACTCCCTTTATGCAATTAGCAAGAATCTCCCACATTAAAATTGTAATGTTATGAGAAAAAGTCTAACACAGATCTCCACCCAAGAAACACACCACCCACAGACACATACCCATATACACAAACTCACCAGTTCTTCTCAGTCATTCCAGACTAGTAAAACAGGTAATATATCTGCTTCCAATTTCCCTTATACCAATCCCTACTTTCAAACCTCTGTCCCTCATATATAATTATATACTCTTGAACCACTGACTCCCAGCTCCCATAGCTAATAGGGTGCCTTTCATATCCATTAAATGTTGACATTTATTTTATATACAGTATTTTGTATGTCTCTGCTTTATTGTACGAAGAACAGGAAGGTACAGTACTCTTTATAGGGTCACAGTTATGTTAATGCTTAATAAAAAATTACATATAGGGCTCCGCCCACTATGCAGTGAGCTGTGCCTGGCTGCAGCTCCGATCATTAACTTTGCCATTACATGGCTGTTTGCCAGCCTTTAATTTGCCCCCTGAAGCACCCGCTGCTACCTATGACCCCCCCTCACCTGTATGGATCGCTTTTTATCCTCTCCAATGCCTGGGAAAACACAGAGAAGCCACTCTGACCACTGCCCCTCTGGATCCAAAATGGCGGCCGCGACACCAGTGCTGGGAGACTCTGTATCCCCAGCTTCACAACCTGCTGCTCAGATCTCTTCTGAACCTGTTACAGGTACAACCAGAGGTGGGGCTGCAGCACAGTCCAAGATTCAAATAGGGGAGCCACACCAACTGCCATTTCAAACATTGCCAAACATAGATGGCTGGGACTCACTGGCAGTTGACGTTGCCCCATCCCTGGAGCATCCACTGGGTACCACTGACTCTTTTATTACTTATGGGGAGGTGGTTCAGGCCATTAAAGAGACTATGAAACCTATGCTTCAGGAACAGGCAGATCTTTTTCAGCAAACATTGTCTGCCTTAAAGAGCTAGTTACAACAATTATCCCAGAGAGTCTCTGAGATTGAAATGTATCAGGTATCAATTTTCATGAACTCTCAAGGCAGATTATGAGACACTGCATAATTCTCGTGTTGCAACAATTTAAGAGTGGTAGGATTACTGGAAACTCTCAAAGGGCCGGACCTTGTTAAATTTTTGACCAATACACTCCCTGCACTTTTGGATGTTGCTAAGGGCTGTAAAGATGTCATTGTGGAAAGAGCTCACCGTCTGGGCCCACAAAGGAATACCCCTGACCGCAGACCCGGGGTTGTAATATTTAGATGTCTGAACTTTATTCATAAGGATATCATATGATCAGCATCTCGCAGGCACCGCAACTTAACTTGAGAAGGCCACAGATTATTTGTATTCCAGGACTTTTCTACAGAAGTCACCAAAGCCCGGAAAGAATTTTCCTCTTTCTACCAAAATTTGGTTCAATAATGTCATCGCTTTGCTCTTTTATTCCCGACACGTCTGAGATTATATGACGGTGATACTTATAAAGATTTTACTACTGCTGCGGATGCTGAGGCATACCTACGAGAGCTATCTGAATCCAAAAGGGCTGATGAGCCCTCTTCTCCTGCCTATTCTTCTGTGGTTTGATCAAATTTGGCCTCATGTTATGCATTCATTTATGTGTAGCAGTCAAGCTGTACTGTTATATTGCACTCCGCTTAACAGTTCTGAGGATATTGTTTGCTGAAAGCCATGTTGCTGTTTATTTGGCTGGGCCTGGTTAGGAGTCTGGTGACCGGACCTCTATTTTGACACTTACCACCAGTGCCTACTGGAAGCCTTTGCTTTGATAATGAAACAGCGTATTCACTGTATTATGTAATTGCCGCTGTTTTTTGTCATTGCTGTATTTTTTCTTGCCCCTTTGTATGTCTCCTTCCTTTTGTGTCCCTATTTCCTTCCCTTGTCCATTTATATGTTATTATTCCTATTTGCTATATCTGGGATGCAATCAGGATACCTATCCCGCCCGACGATATCCCGACACTGACAGCCCGACAGGGGACTAAAGATAGGCGTCAAAATCCCGACGCCTATCATTAGCCCCACTACAAATACCGACACCCAGCATACCGAACAAAGGTAAACTGGGTGTCTTAGCATCTAGCTGCAGGGGGGAGGGTTAGGTTTAGGGACCCCCGGGGGGACTTAGGGTTAGGCACCTCCCGGAAGGGTTATGGTTAGGCACCACTAGGGGGTTTAGGGCTAGGCATCCCCGGGAGACTACTGATATGTCACAGATAATTTTTGGCACTTGGAATGTTGGGGAGTTTTATTCCCCGATAAAACACAAAAAACATGTTGCTATATTTAAATAAGTTACATTTATATTTGGTGTGTTTGCAGGAGACATATTTAGTCTCGGCAGTAGTGGTTAAACTTAATATGCTGGGGTGGAGGGTGTTTGCGTCGGCCCCATACAACTCCAAATCCAGAGGAGTGGTGATAATAGCCAAGCACTCTCTTCCTATTTCTGTTCTTTCGACTAAGACCGATTCTGAGGGTCGCTATATTCTTATAGAAACCCCCATTTTTTATGTATCCTGTGTAATTTGTACCATTTATGCCCCCAATAGATATAACAAATTGTTCTTGCGTTCTGTACTATCTAGCCTATATCCTATATGCAATGATAATTTAATTCTGTGTGGGGATTTAAATATGATTGCCGAGAGATGGATTGTCAACACCAGTCTCGGCGATCCACACACTCACTTAGATTTGGTATACCTTATGTTATGTAACAACTCCATTTGACAGATATATGGAGGGCCAATCATCCCACTGACAGAAATTATTCGTGCTTGTCAGCTGCCCATGGCTCCCTATCACGTCTAGACTATATTTTGGTATCCGACTCTGTCTTTTTGAAGTCATTAGATAGCTGCATTCAGCCAATAGGTTTGTCGGACCATGCTTTTGTTTGGGCCACAATGGCGGTTAATGTAGATAGAGGCTCATTTCCACATTGACAGTTCCCTTCTCATTTAATTTCATCATTAAAATTTTGCAATAAGATTGAGTCCTCCTGGCAAGCCTACAAGCAGGATAATCTTTTGCATGAGCAAAATGACCCTTTGTTATTCTGGCCTGTTTTAACAGCTGTAATTAGAGGGGATATAATTTCTTATTTTGCACATAACTGAAAGAGATTTTTGAATATTTTTAAATCGGCTCAGCAGTCCCTCACATATTCTTTTTCTTTTTTTAAATCATCTCCTACTCCTACCCATAAAAAAGCATATTTGGAACGCCAGACCCATTTTAATGGGATTCTGACTGATATGGGGGATCAACATACTTTTAATAAAGGGTTTCAGTTTTATAAATATAGCAACAAAACTGGATGCCTTTTATCTAATCCCTTAAAAGGTCCACGACCATCTACCCTCATTAAAAAGCAGCGTACTCCTTCTGGATCCTATACTTCCTCCAGTAAACACATAGTTGAGGAATTCCACTCCTTTTATGCTAATTTATATGCCCCCTCTGCCCCTGACGTGACAAATCGTGACTCTTTTTGGTCCACAGTTGTTTCTCCTCAATTACCTTCCGACTTGGCTGCATCCTTGAATGTACCAATTTCGATAATAGAAGTACAAAAAAAACTATACAAGGTATAAAACCTAGTAAAGCTCCAGGCCCTGACAGGTTTAGAGGGAATTTTATAAACTTCTCTCCCTAGAATTGCGGAGACTCTAACCTCTATGTACAATAGCACTCTGACTACTAAATTTCTGCATTCCCATTTTAACTCGGCAATCCTTAAGGTTTTGCCCAAACCAGGAAACTTGGAATGCTCTAGTTCCTACAGGCCCATTTCTCTCCTTAATATTGATTATAAAATCTTATTAAAAGTTCTGGTGGAACGGAAGAAAGTGTTGTTACCCATGTTGTTCCATGAGGACCAGACTGGGTTTATCTGGGGGAAACATTCGACGGCCAATATACGTAGGGTACTGGTGGCGGCTCAATGGGTACAATATTCAAATACTGCTGACTTGCATACAATTCTTTCCTTTGATGCCGAAAAGGCCTTTGACCTGGTGTCCTGGGATCATTTATTTTACACACTACATAAATTTGGGTTTCATTCTGACTTTATCAAGCTTCTGATCTCGTTATATGCCAACTCATCTTCACAGATTGTTTGTAATGGTTATATTTCTGATCCCTTATTTTATACATAAAGGCACCAGGCAAAGGTGTTCCCTCTCCCCACTCCTATTTGCCCTTACACTAGAGTGCTTGCCATAGCTTTGTGTCAATCCATGGTATTCCGAGGAATCCAGGTTGGTACGGTTGATCTTAAGGTGGCATTGTTTGCCAATGACATGCTCCTATTTATGTCTGACCCGGCTTCTTCGGCTCCGGAGGTAATTCGTCTGATAGACCTTTTTGGATCTTTTGCAGGTTATAGGGTGAATGTAGCAAGTTGGAATACCTGCCTCTTTCCGGTACCCTTGCTGAATTTCTTTCAATTCCTATATTTTCACACTTACGTCTGGCCCGCCCTGCACTAAAATATTTAGGGATATATATTCCTTTTGATCCTGGGGAACAATACTCAGTAAACTTTTCCCCATTGTTAGGTTCTCTCCCAAAATTGCTGACAGACTGGTTGTCCTTACATCTTTCTTTACTGGGTCGAGTTGCCGTTTTGAAAAGTATTGTATTTCCTAAGATCTCATATCCCATGCAAATGTTACCGATTACCATGAATAAAACAGATCTTCATGCACTTCAAAAAGTATTTACTAAATTCATTTGGAACTGTCGTAAACCGAAGATTGCTATGACTAAACTCCGCTTACCTCATGGGGAGGGGGGATTGAGTGTTCCTGATCTAAATCCCTTCTCACTATCTGTCTTTATTTGGTATATATTTTGAACCCATCTGTTTTCCTCACTGTGGAAAAAGAACTGTTTAAACCATACTCCTTGAGTAGGCTACTCCATACCCCCAGAAATAAAATTCCCGAACCGATTCTACTGAACCCCTTGTTTAGAGGTACTTACCTAGCCTGGATTACGATGAATCACCAGTTGAAGCATAATTGGCGCTTTACCCCATTTATACCTATTTGTGGTAACCCGTTATTTTCCCCGGCTATGGATAACAGGGGCTTCTCAGTGGAAACAGAAGGGGATTTTATTAGTTAATGATGTATTTGACCTTGGGTGTAACATATTGCTGTTTACTGCCATTAGAGATATCTTTAATATTTTCAAATAAGTGTTTTTATATGTATCTTCAATTACGTCATTATATTCATTGCTTACCTAGAGCCTTTTCATCCCAAGATACGTCTGACCCTATAGTCACACTTTTATTATATATAAAATCCCATCTTTATCATACTAGAGTGTTAAATGCTGTTTTTATTAAAGGATGTGCTTCTGACGTCTGGAAATCTGTGTGTGCTAGTTGGTCTAAAGATATAACATCATTCCCCGAACCTGATGTACTCATTTCACATTTTGACTCCAAGATGAGGTATTTGCATACAGCAATGCTTCAGGAACTACATTGTAAAATCTTGAATAGTGCATACAGTATATTTCACGACATCAGAGGAAATATATGGTTCCTAACGAAACAGCTCATTGCCTTAAATGCCGCTATATCTAAGCTTCTTTTTATCACAATTTCTGGGAGTGTGGTAAGATTCGTTGATTCAGGAAGAAAATAGTGATGTTTATTAATGAGATTTTTTCACTACACTTACGACTGGATCCTTTAGCTATATTATGTCTTCATTATGCTAACTGGGATCTAGGTCCGAATCGTAAGTCTATTATCCCTTTACTCTCCATGATCCTAACTGCGGCCAAAAAAGCTATTTTGATCCAATGGACCAGTAAAACTCCAACTTATCTCTCAACAGTACAACATTTATTACTCAAGATTCTGTACTTTGACAGGAGAGCATTATTCCCAGATGTTGAGAAGGGGGTTGTGAGATTCTATAAGAGGTGGGGACAATATATTGAACATTTACAACCTCAATCTCAGACTCAAATCCTACAGGTGTTTGAAAGTATAAATTGGTATTTATTGAGACAGCTCACTTAAATTTAATTATTAGAAACTTTACGGTTTTCTAGGCTATCAATATTTTTTTTTATTGCCGTGTTGTCTATGATGCTGAGTAATGTGACCGTCGGCTGCAGAGGGTTGTTTTCCAGTTTAATTTTCTTGGGAGGTGTCAAGATATTGTGATTAATTTTTTTGTTTCCTATGTCCCTCCCATCCCTCCTATTGTGTTACCCTGTTTGTCTGTCTTGCTTCCCCCATTATTTGTATTCATAGGATTATTGTTTAAATATTGGTATGGTGGAGATACTTTCTCCTTATATGTTTAGCAGATTTATCTGTAACTGTGGTCCATGGGCCTGATTCAGAGCCGCTCGCAAGCGCATTGCACTCGCAAGCAGGTCGATGATGGCCAGTGCGTGAGTCCCATAGCGAGTGAGGCCTTCACTCGCTCTGGCGTTCACAGCAAAACGGGATGGCTGTCGATGTTGATCAACAGCTCGCCCCGTTTTGTAGGAGGGTAGGGGGGTGGCTGAACAAACGGAGGCGTTCCCGAAGGAACGTCTGCTGTTTGTGGGCTTCCATACTGACATCACTCGTGATGTCAGTAGTGGATTTCCGGGTCTATTAGAGCTGGAAGTCCACTCGGCATTGCGAGTGCTGAGACCCTACCTCAGGGTCTCCTCGCAATGCCGATGGTCGCGATAATCGTGACCATCTCCTACCGGCTCGCAATAGCTGTGGGTGGGCACCCATAGCTTAGCGAGCAGACAGGAAAAAAATAAAAAATAAATACTCCCCGCCCTGATTCAGAGCGTGTGCTCGCAAATAGTGAGCGGCTCTGAATCAGGCCCTATGTTCAGAGCTGATTTTTGAACCTGATGTATCACTATAGTTAATATTCACCCCACTACATATCACTGTTATTATCTACACTATTGAGTGATATTATTATTGGATTTATTGTGCTGTATCCGCAATTGGTTGGGTAACCTTAACTGATTAAGGCCCTCATTCAGAGCCGCTCGTTAACAGCAGTACGCTCGTTGCGTTCCGATGTTGAGAAACCGCGCATGCATCGGTGTAACTGCGCATGTGCATGCGGCATATTGCAAGTTTTTTTGTCTCGTTCGTCAAATTGCGTACAGGAAGTGACATGTCAAATGTGATTGACAGAACAGGGCGTTTGGGGGGCGTTGACGGGGGTGGAGATGGAAAAACGCAGGCGTGGCGAGGCGTTTTTGGGGCGTACATACATTATCTGATGCGAACGTCAAATGTGTTCGTACCAAGTCATACGTCACTGGATGATCCTCTTTCCGTTCAAACTGCTCGCACAGCTTGGGGTCTGGATTACTCGACCACATTGGCGATGGCCTTCTCCTCCGTCCCGGCCCTCCACGATGTTTCATCGATTAATCACGGCTTGTCAGAAAATCAATCAGTTTTGAATTGAAAACCAGCTTGTAATGTGTTTTGAAAACAGTTTTTTTGGTTAGCACAAAACCGTACGCAGGTGGAAATCATAGCTGCTAATTTCAGGATTACACAATCAATTAGCGTACATTTGTAGGTATGTTTTTTTTGGTTTGTATTTGTTTTTTGTGCTATTGTAACAATAATGTCATCATGTTTGTGTGTATTTTTCCATTTTGCTTTTGTCTTGAGAATTTGCATCCTTATGTAAATTTTAAAGTGTTCCTTAAAGAGCCCTTTTTTTTTTTTTTCGTTTTAATTTTTTGGGAAGTCGTTTTTGCCTTGTGGGCCAGGATTAACTGTAAACCATTCCTAAAATAATGTCAGAATACAATGTCGAACATTTTTTCAAAATTTATTGGAAACTAAAAACATTTTCTGGCCCATTTTTGGCCCAAACATTTTTGGCAGTGTTATTCCAATAAAAATTATAATTTGTGCAAACATAAAAGGTATGGAAACTTAAATCAAAAAATTAAAAACAATTCACAAGAAAGGAGAGGGAAGTTTTGTCCAGAAAGGAATATGGGGCAAGCACAGAAGGAGTGTGGGAAAAGTAGCCAGTGCTGTCAACGTTTTTTTCCCCGTTTGGCTGGGGGAGGGTGGGCGCCAGACCGGGTCCGGGATGTCATCGTGCTGGCCTGTCCAGAGGCAGATGTTGTGGCCTCTGGACTAGGCACAGGGCTAGGCACATTTGGAGGATTGGCTGATGTTGTGCCAGAGGTGGAGGATCCTGATGTTCCGGCAGGAAGGGAGGTTGGCTCCACCATCTGCTGGCGAACGAGCTGCTCCAGGGCATTGGCGATGCGGATGTTGCCCCTGGTATTTACCGCCAGGGCCTGACCAATGGTCACGTTGGCCGCAGCATTTTGCTCCAGGGCCTCAGCCACCCGTACCAGACTGGCGTCCATCCTCTGCAGAATCTCCGTATGGAAATCCAATTTAAAATTGAGTTCTGTGAGGAGTGCCACTGCCTGCGAGGGGGATTGCCCTGGACTGGCTTCTGCAGGGTCCTCAGCCGGATGCACTGGTTCCTCCCCTGCAGAGCCAGCAGAAATTCTGCGGCCAAGGCTCCCCTCTGGAGCAGACTCATCCACCTGTGTCTCTGTTTGAAAAATGAGAAAAGAGTCACATTAGAATCTACATATTGGCACAATAACATTTCAGAGTTGGTTACATCACAATATTTACCTGGGACAACATGAGGAGCCGCAAAGTCTGGCATGTCCGTATCCATGTTGGACACGCCAAACACCTCCACAGCCTGCACACACCCCTGTGCCAGCTCTTTTAAATCATTCAACTCCAATGACACAGGGGTGGGACCTCCACCTGTCCCCCTTGCATGCCTAGCCCTGTCCGCCATTTTTTGTTTCAGGCAATATTTGAAGTCTTGCCATCTGTGGGTGAAAAAGGAACCAATATTCCGGGGGGTTTTTTGGTTTTGGTTTTAGGGGGGTCAAGTTTTTACTTACCGCCGTTTGACATCCCGGGCTAGACGAACATAATCACCCACCCTATTGACAGCACTGGCTACCTCCTCCCACATTCTCCACTTCTGGCTTGCACCCATATTCCTGTCTGCCTGTGGCAGGATGTCCACACACTTCTGAACCAAAACCTCCATCTCCTTTCTTGTGAATTGTGGCTGCCTTTTCTTTTTCCCTGCTTTGGCCGGAATACTGGGCCCAGCAGCCTCTTCCATGTCATCCTCCTCACCTATTTGTTTAAACGTTGAGAAAGTGAAGCTTGCAAACTTTCACTATATTATGTTTCAAAATAATCCTTGTTTGGAAATGCATGAAATACTTACCGGCAGACTCTTGGCCATTGTTTCCCTGGTCTGTAGCCATTTCTTACCTCCAAACAAGAAATACACCAGAACGTTTTTTTTGGGTCGTGACGTATTTATACATGCGTCCTTATTTTTCGTCCGCATCATTGATTGTGCGTTCCTATGATCCCTCCTTCATTTGTGCGGGAAAATAAACACTATTTATGGCTTGGGGCGTCTCGAGTCGAGGTGGCGGGTGTTGGTTGTTGGAGGTTACGTTGGTCGGAGTGGATTGTTGGCGGGATTTGTATGTGGCGTTGTTTGGAGTTGTTTTTGGTTTGTCTTTTTGGAGTTATTTCCGTTCGCTTTTTTTGGTGTGGTTGTTTTCTTTGTCGTGTTATTTTTTGGTAAGTTTTTGCCCGTCTTACTTTTGTTCACTTTGTGTCTCCTTCTTTTTGTTAAATTTGGGTCGTTAATTTTTTTCAAAATCTCCTTTGTTAGGTTTCTTTTGGCTCTGCCCCAACGACCTTTTTATCCAGTGACTTATATATCCTCTATTGGTAAGTTTTTTTTTTCACATGTTTATTAAATGTTCATGTTTTTTTTAATGCAACTTTGTTTGACCTTACACTTTTAACCTTTGGTTTTGTGATTCCGAAATGTATGAACTAATTAGCGCTTTTGTATCTGCGTATTTTTTGTCTTGTATTTGCGAACTAATTAGCGCATTTTTATCTGCTTATTTTTTGTCTTGTATTTGCAAACTAATTAGCGCATTTTTATCTGCTTATTTTTTGTCTTGTATTTGCGAACTAATTAGCGCATTATTATCTGCTTATTTTTTGTCTTGTATTGCGAACTAATTAGCGCATTTTTATCTGCTTATTTTTTGTCTTGTATTTGCAAACTAATTAGCGCATTTTTATCTGCTTATTTTTTGTCTTGTATTTGCGAACTAATTAGTGCTTTTTTATCTGCTTATTTTTTTACTTGAAATTGGTTGTGATTTCCCTTTAGCAAATTTTTATTAAATTTGGGCCCAAATTGAGGTAGTCTGCGCACTGTCGTTTTGCTCTTTGCCCAAATGTGTGTGTCTCCCCTTTCATGTTTTGTCTTGCACCCCATTTAGATTCCTAAATGGCCACCCTAAATTGTTTGTTTGTTATTATTTATAGGTTGGGAAAATCATGACAATACCCCGGCATGTAAGCATCATTGGATTGTATCGTCAAGCTAAGTAATTTTTCAATTATTTTTGACCAAAAAAACCTTACATTCAATTCTTGCCATTTCAGGTTGAACTTGGTCGGATTGTTCTGGCCATGCTCCCGGAAGCCGACCAACCTCAATCTCGTCCCAGGCGTAGGCATCGTAGGCGTGCAAGGCCCCAGATATATTGAACACGTGTCACCCTTTTTGGAATGCCCGATGATGAGGTGTTAAGACGCTACCGTCTTCCGCCCCAAATCATCATAGACACTCTCTCATTAATAGAGAGTGATCTTGAGCAGCAAATTGACAGTCCTACAGCAATACCACCACTTACGCAATTTATGGCGGTGTTACATTTCTGTGCCTCAGGATCATTTCAAACAACGGTGGGAATAGTGGCGGGAATCTCCCAATCCTCCTTTTCCCGGATCCTGAGGGCAGTGATGGAGGCCCTTTTCAAGCACCTCCATCATTTTATTCAAATGCCTTTGGATATGGGTGCCCTTAGTGTGGCCAAGGCAAATTTTTACCAAATAGCTGGCTTCCCACACATCATAGGGGTTGTGGATGGTACTCACATACCACTTCAGCCTCCAGCATGGCTGGAGGCCATTTTTCGCAACCGGAAACACTATCACTCTCTGAATGTAATGGTGGTATGTGATGCCTCCCTCCAGATCCTGTCCCTGAATGCAAAATTACCCGGAAGTGCACATGACTCATTCGTCATCCGGCAATCAGGGATATGGCACAAATTAACCAACCTACAAGCTGGTGATGCGTGGCTTCTGGGTAAGTGGAGACCTTTAGTACATAACAATGTTAAGCTTGATACACAGTGATCCTGATGTTGTCACTTCTTTTTCACAGGAGACAGTGGCTACCCTTGCACGCCCTGGCTGCTCACTCCTTATTTGGCTCCCACACCAGGGCCACAAAGTAATTTTAATTCCGCACTTACAGCCACCAGGCAAGTGGTGGAGCACTGTATCGGCCTTTTAAAAGGCCGATTCAGATGCCTCCACCGCTCTGGTGGCGAGCTCATGTATTTGCCGGATATGGTTTCAAAAATTGTGGTCCTGTGTGGGATATTTCACAACATCGCCATAAGGAGTGGTGTCCCAATGCAGCCAGAGGATGCCTTGCCTGAGGATGGCCCCCCCGAGGTTGGTCGGAGGTCAGTATGTGGGGGGGCCATACGCGATGATGTGGTGGCCAGATATTTTAGGTAATTATTGGCACAAAAGAAGTTCTTTGACACAATGTGGTAAGGATTTTTGGAGACCATCTAATTAATTTGCTTTTTTTGTTTCCCATCTTCTGTTTGATTTCATAATCTTTGGGACTCAAACGATGACTACTTCCTGCTACCCAAAACAAACCTTCATGGGGACACATTGGATATTTATTCTGGAACCAATATTGAAACGCAACATTTGTGGAATCATGTTGGCATGCTCATTCGTCAACCAGTTCTTGATTTTTCTTAAATTTTTTCATATGGTGTTTGATGGGTTGTATTTTTTGTTATCACTGTGTGTATTGTTTGTGAGCCAACACTTTGGTTTTTTAGTTATGTTTTGAATACATTTTTTGAGAGTGTAATTTTGCAAATTTTCTTGAACATTGCAAGCAAGTGTAACCAGGTTCACCCACGTTAAAATTACTTAAGGGTTAATCCTGTAATGTCGCAATTTGATCTAAATTTAAAAATGCTTTCTGGGTCAAAACCAACACCAAAAGGTATCATGTACAATCAGTAGGCTTTGTAATCTCGGGCTAAGCAGGTTGCCCCCCAAATTGGAACATGTAAAATGTAGTAATATAAAAATTGTAACACACCAAAAAAGGCCAAGCAGATTGTTACTGTTAGCTGTTTCATGTGCCTGTTTCCTAAAAATCTACAACACACAATCTTAGTGACATTAATTGCAAATACTTGCTGGAAGAGTCTACTTATGTCAGTGTAAACAATCTAAGATTTGGAGACAAGGAATGAGACAGAACGCTAAGTTTAAAATATTTATTACGAAAAATATTTGTAAATGAAAATAAAAAATTATGGACGCAGGATCCCAGACATACGGTCAAGGACCACCAGCAGGCCGATCACGTGGCCCCGCATCACTTGGACGCACCCGGCTAGGTCCGCCAAACGCCTCTGGTCCTCTGTGGGTTAGAAAAGTGTGGGGCTTAATACATAATTAATGAAACCTCCTGAAAAAACAAGCCAAACAAAGGTATCCAAAAATGACAATATTGTGACCAAAAGCACATTTAACCCAAAAAACCAAAGGACACAAAAATGGACAACCAAAAAATTGCACAAAAAACAAAAATTTTTTGACATGTGGGATATGTGTATGGGGAAATCAGCAGTAAAAGGTAAAGACAAACAGAGATATACCCAAACTTCTGACAAACCAAAAAAAGTAAAAGGCACAGACACAGGATTAGATCCAAACATTTTAAAACACAAAAAAGGATAAAAGGGAAACATACCGTTCAAAATGACGCCTGGCCCAGAACCAACTCCCTCGTCCTCCTCGGAGGTGGCAACATTCCCCAACGAGGTGGGAGGGGTGACTTCGGATTCAGGGGAGGGGGTAGTTACGAGAGGGGTGGTTCGAGGGGAGGAGGAATTGGGATGGAGGGGAAGGAGCCCAGACGGATGTGCCACAGGGTCTGTGCAGGCTGGGAAGGAGGGGGAATTTAGGGTATTTTGGGGTGAGGATGTTTGGCTGGGGGTTGGGGAGATGGGCCGAGAGCGCCGTCTTTGACGGCGATGACACCGTAGTCTTCGCTCTGCCCCTAAATGATGGAAAACAAATTGTGGTTATTTTAGAACATCACCTTGTTAAACACTAATTTTTTATGCCCAAAATATGTAAACATGCCCATGCAGATATGAGTACAAAGAATAAATAGGCCATACATGAAAACATGCACATGCAGATATGAGTACAAAGAATAAATAGGCCATACATGAAAACATGCACATGCAGATATGAGTAGAAAGAATAAATAGGACATACATGAAAACATGCATGCACAAGCAGATATGAGTACAAAGAATAAATAGGCCATACATGAAAACATGCACATGCAGATATGAGTACAAAGAATAAATAGGCCATACATGAAAACATGCACATGCAGTTAGGGCCACAAAGATAAACATGAAAACCACAGTCAAAAAAACTTACTTTCCGCTATCTGCATGCGAAAGCATGCCAGCAAGCGGGGCGTCCGCCGTTGCAGGTCGGACCACCTGCGCTCCAGCTGGCCGATCTGGCGGCGTGAGCCGAAGGAACGCAGGCGGCCACGTACCTCCGCATATGCGGAACGCTTTTCCCTATTGGTGATGGGGGGAGGCTGGCTGGTGATCCGCCTGTCCATCACCTCGGTTAACACCATCAGCTCGCGCCTGGTGAATGCCGAGGCTCTCATGATGGCAATGGTGTATTTTAAAAAAAACAATTTTAATAAAGACCCGAAAAAAAATTTGATTGGCTAATGTATTTGGGTAATTAACAGGACAAATTCTATAGGTTAGTGTATGAGTCATGTGTTCGACAGGGCCACAAATCTATTGCGAGTTATGCTTGATGCAGTGACATGCGTAAGCTAATTTAAATAAAGAAATGAACCCAGTAAAATATGCGTGGTTAAAAACAAAGGCCCTGATTCAGACCCACTCGCAAGTGGGCGTACGTACGTTCGGCGTACGTAAAAAAATATTTAAATTCAAGCACTCGCTCGTATTTTCGTACGCAGCTAAAAATCCGCCCCAAACTCAGGCGACCCCTCCTCTAACGAGCGTGCCAAATAGCGAGCGTACATCCCCGAAATGGCTTGAAGGAAACGCACGCACAAGTACAAACCGGAAGTGGGCCTGTCAGATTCCGATTACCTGCTCGTTTTTTCTGCCTACCTCCCTCAATCGTATCATGCCAATCAATGTATCAATTAGCTTAATTGTTTTTTTTTTTCAACACAATGCAATAAACTTTAATCTTGTCCGTGTTTGTGTTTACCCGCAGAATACGTACGGCTTAAACATTCGCTTTTAATGTTCAAAAAACATGTTAACCCCAATTAAACAATTGTTCTATTTGTTTGGATCCCCGCAAATTTTCTGTGGTTCATTTCTTTAGTTTAATTTGCTTACGCATGTCACTGCATCAAGCCTATCATAACTCTCAAGAGATTTCTGGCCCTGTCGAACACATGACTCATACACTAACCAATAGAATTTGTCCTGTTAATTTCCCAAATACATTAGCCAATCAAATTTTTTTTTGGTGCTTTATTAAAAATAATTTTCTAAAAATATACCATTGCCATCATGAGATCCGCCGCATTCACCAGGCGCGAGCTGCTGGTGCTCACGGAGGTGATGGGCAGGCGGACCACCAGTCAGCCTCCACCCATCACAAATCGCAGAAAGCGTTCCGCATATGCAGAGGTACGTCGCCGCCTGCGCTCCTTCGGCTCACGCCGACATATTGGCCAGCTGGAGCGCAGGTGGTCGGACCTGCACCGGCGGACGCCCCGCTTGCTGGCATGCTTTCGCATGCAGATCGAGGAAAGTAAGTTTTATGGACTGTGGTTTTCAAGTTTATCTTGTGGGCCCTAACTGCGTGTGCATGTTTTCATGTCTGTCCTATTTATTCATTGTAGTCATATCTGCATGTGCATGTTTTCATGTCTGTCCTATTTATTCCTTGTACTCATATCTGCATGTGCATGTTTTCATGTCTATCCTATTTATTCATTGTACTCATATCTGCATGTGCATGTTTTCATGTCTGTCCTATTTATTCACTGTAGTCATATCTGCATGTGCATGTTTTCATGTCTGTCCTATTTATTCATTGTAGTCATATCTGCATGTGCATGTTTTCATGTCTGTCCTATTTAGTCATTGTAGTCATATCTGCATGTGCATGTTTTCATGTCTGTCCTATTTAGTCATTGTAGTCATATCTGCATGTGCATGTTTTCATGTCTGTCCTATTTAGTCATTGTAGTCATATCTGCATGTGCATGTTTTCATGTCTGTCCTATTTAGTCTTTGTAGTCATATCTGCATGTGCATGTTTTCATGTCTGTCCTATTTAGTCATTGTAGTCATATCTGCATGTGCATGTTTTCATGTCTGTCCTATTTAGTCATTGTACTCATATCTGCATGTGCATGTTTTCATGTCTGTCCTATTTAGTCATTGTAGTCATATCTGCATGTGCATGTTTTCATGTCTGTCCTATTTAGTCATTGTACTCATATCTGCATGTGCATGTTTTTTTTTTTTTGTTTTTTGGATTCCTGTTGAAACTAACCACAATATTTTTTACATCTTTTAGGGGCACAGCAAAGACTACGGCGTCATCGGCAGACAAGACGCCGGTCCCGGCCCCTCTCTCCAACCCCCAATTCCTCAATTACCCCCTCCTCCCCAGACCCTGTGGCCGAGATTTCGGGTCTACTTCCCCTCCAGCCCAATTCCCCCTCTCCTCCAACCGCCCCTCCTCCAAATACCCCCTCCCAGGATTCTGCCAACACCCTGCCCCTAGGTTTGGGGAATGTAGCCACCTCCGAGGTGGTCGAGGGAGTGGCTTCTCGCTCTGGCGTTTTGCAGAACGGTATGTTTTTTGGGTTTTTTTTGGGCACCACTAACTGTTTGTATGTAATCATGTGTCGTCCCCATTTTTGTGGGCTTTCTGTCGCCTTTGGGAATTTTTGGGGGTTGTCTTTACCTGTTCCTGCTGATTTCACCATACACATATCACACCTGTGTGCATTTTTTTTGGGCCCTTGTATTTTTGGCCTACGACATTTTGGGGTGCTGGGTTTTATCCGTGTAATGTTGTTTTTTGGCACAAGCTTTTAAGTTTTGGTTTGCTTGTTTTGTGTTGTTTTTGAATGTTGCTTCATTATTGATGTATTAATCCCCAAACTTTTGTCACCCACAGAGGAACAGAGGCGTCGGGCAGAAATCTGTCAGTGTGTGGCCCGAATGCGGGAGCAAGTCACCGGGCTTCTGCAGGGCCTTGACCATCTGGCGGTCCTCCTTAGGAATTAGGTTTTTTTTATTTTTTTTACAAATTGTTTACAAATAAATCAGTTTTAATTCACGCTCTGTCTCATGCATTTTTAGTAAATCCAAGATTCTTTACACTGACATAAGTAGACTCTTCAAGCAAGGATTGCCAATTAATCTCACTACAGATTGTGTGTTGTATTTTGAAGGCAAACAGGCACAAGAAAAACCTACCAGTACCAATGTCATTTTCCTTTTTTGGGGTGGACAACATGATAGTTTACAACATTTTACAGGTTCCTATTTGGTGGGCAATCTGCTTAGGCCGATCTTACGAAGCCAACTGATTGTACAGGATTCCTTGGTGTGTTGGTTAGTACCCTGAAAACATATTACATTTTAGCTCCACTTGCTTCATTACTGGGTTACCCCTTAGGTAAATTTAACGTTTGTGAGTTTGGTTACACTTGCTTCTAACGTGCCCAAAAAGGAAACAAATTACACTCTCCAAATATTTATTCACAACAGAAATCAAAAAACAAAGTGGTCACTCACAAACAAAACACACAGTGATAATCAGAAATACACCACATACCAAAAACAGGAAACAAACACACAACAAATCAAGAACTGGTTGACGAAGGTCCATGCCCACATGATTTCAAAAATATGGCGTTGCAATATGGGTGTCATAATATATTCCAGAAGTTTCCACATAAAGGTTTTTGAAGGGTAGCAGGAAGTAGTCATCGTGGGAGTGCCAAAGATTATGCAAACAAACAGTAGATGGGGCAAAAATTAATATAAAAAAAGATGAACGCAAACAAACCGTAACACATTGGGTATAAACACTGTTGTTTGGTCAATAATTACCTAACATATCAGGCCACCACCTCATCGCGTATGGCCCCCCCACATACTGACCTCCGACCAACCTCGGGGGGGCCATCCTCAGGTAAGGCATCCTCTGGCTGCATTGGGACACCACTCCTTATGGCGATGTTGTGAAATATCCCACACAGGACCACAATTTTTGAAACCATATCCGGCAAATACATGAGCTCGCCACCAGAGCGGTGGAGGCATCTGAATCGGCCTTTTAAAAGGCCGATACAGCGCTCCACCACTTGCCTGGTGGCTGTAAGTGCGGTATTAAACTCACTTTGTGGGCCTGGTGTGGGAGCCAAATAAGGAGTGAGCAGCCAGGGCATGCAAGTGTAGCCACTGTCTCCTGTGAAAAAGAATAGACAACATCAGGATCACTGTGTATCAAGCTTAACATTGTTATGTACTAAAGGTCTCCACTTACCCAGAAGCCACGCATCACCAGCTTGTAGGTTGGTTAATTTGTACCATATCCCTGATTGCCGGATGACGAATGAGTCATGTGCACTTCCTGGTAATTTTGCATTCAGGGACAGGATCTGGAGGGAGGCATCACATACCACCATTACATTCAGGGAGTGATAGTGTTTACGGTTGCAAAATATTGCCTCCAGCCATGCTGGAGGCTGAAGTGGTATGTGAGTACCATCCACAACCCTATGATGTGTGGGAAGCCAGCTATTTGGTAAAAATTGGCCTTGGCCACACTAAGGGCATCCATATCCAAAGGCATTTTAATAAAATGATGGAGGTGCTTGAAAAGGGCCTCCATCACTGCCCTCAGGATCCTGGAAAAGGAGGATTGTGAGATGCCCGCCACTATTCCCACCGTTGTTTGAAACGATCCTGAGGCACAGAAATGTAACACCGCCATAAATTGCGTAAGTGGTGGTATTGCTGTTGGACTGTCAATTTGCCGCTCAAGATCACTCTCTATTAATGAGAGAGTGTCTATGATGATTTTGGGAGGATGACGGTAGCGTCTTAAAACCTCATCATCGGGCATTCCAAAAAGGGTGACACGTGTTCAAAATATCTGGGGCCTTGCACGCCTACGATGCCTATGCCTGGGACGAGATTGAGGTTGGTCGGCTTCCGGGAGCATGGCCAGAACAATCCGCCCCAGATCAACCTGAAATGGCAAGATTTGAATGTAAGGCTTTGGACCCACCCCAAAAGAAAATTAAAACAATTTAGCTTGATGATACCATCCATTGCTGCTTACATGCCGGGGTATTGTCATGATACGTCCAAACTGAAAATATTCCCAATATTAATTTAAAAAAGTTTAGTCTGTGCATTTATGTTTCTAAATTTGGTGCAAGACAAAACATAAAATAGGCGAAACACACATTTGGGCAACGAGCAAAACGACATTGCACACAGTACGTCAAATTGGGGTCAAATGTAAGCCAAAAATGCTAAAGGGAAACCACAAACAATTTTACAGGATGAATAAGCATTTAAAAATGCGCTAATTAGTTCGCCAATACAAGTCACTATACAAACAGAGAAAAATGCGCTAATTAGTTCGCAAATACAAGTCACTATACAGAGAAAAATGCGCTAATTAGTTCGCAAATACAAGTCACTATACAAACAGAGAAAAATGCGCTAATTAGTTCGCAAATACAAGTCACTATACAAACAGAGAAAAATGCGCTAATTAGTTCGCAAATACAAGTTAAAAAATGGACTTACCAAGAGCAAATATATAAGATTCCCAATCAAAAGGTCTTTGGGTCCGAAAGAAAAAAAAACCTAAAAGAGATGAAATTATGGTTAAAAAAATTAAGAACAATAACAAACAGAAGGAGACACCAATTGAACCAAAGTTAGACTTCACAAAACTTACCAAATCAAGAAACGAGGCCAAAAAAATATCCAAAAAAAAAGCGACCGGAAAATAAAAACGCAACTCTAGCAAACAAAATAAACTCCAAACGCCAACTCCTTAATCCGCAAACAAGAAACTCCAACCAAGGTAACCTCCAACAATCCAAAAACGCCACCTCGACTCGAGACACACCAAGCCATAAATAGTGTTTCGTTTCCCGCAAAAATTAAGGAGGGATCATAGGAACCCACAATCAATGATGCGGCCGCAAAATAAGGACGCATGTATAAATACGTCACGAAACAACATTTAAATTCTGGTGTATTTCTTGTTTGGAGCTCAGACATGGCTACAGACCAGGGAAACAATGGACAAGAGTCAGGCGGTAAGTCTTTCATGCATTTTGTCTCAATGATTAATTTGAAACATAATATTGGGAAAGTTGTGAAGTTGAGAAATCTGCATATTTACACAAATAGGTGAGGAGGATGACATGGAAGAGGCTGCTGGGCCCAGTATTCCGGCCAAAGCTGCCAAAAAGAAAAGGCAGCCACATTTCACAAGAAAGGAGATGGAGGTTTTGATTCAGAAGTGTGTGGACATCCTGCCACAGGCAGACAGGAATATGAGTACAAGCCAGAAGTGGAGAATGTGGGAAGAGGTAGCCGTTGCTGTCAATAGGGTGGGTGATTATGTCCGTCTAGCCCGGGATGTCAAACGGCGGTAAGTAAACACTTGCCCCCCCTATAAACAAACCCCATTTTAAACAAAAGGATAATGGTTCCAATTTTATCCCACAGATGGGGCGACTTCAAATATCGCCTAAAGCAAAAACTCGCGGACAGGGCTAGGCATGCAAGGGGGACAGGTGGGGGTCCCACCCCTGTGTCATTGGAGTTTTTGGATTTAGAAGAGCTGGCACAGGGGTGTGTGCAGCCTGTGGAGGTGTTTGGCGTGTCCAACATGGATACGGACATGCCAGACTTTGCGGCTCCTCATGTTGTCCCAGGTAAATCTTGTGATGTCACCAACTCTGAAATGTTATTGTGCCAATATGTAGATTCTAATGTGAGCCTTTTCTCATTTTTCCAAACAGAGACACAGGCGGATGAGTCTGCTCCAGAGGGGAGCCTTGGCCGCCGAATTTCTGCTGGCTCTGCAGGGGAGGAACCAGTACATCCGGCTGAGGACCCTGCTGAAGCCAGTCCAGGGCAATCCCCCTCGCAGGCAGTGGCCCTCCTCACAGAACTCAATTTCAAATCGGATTTCCATACGGAGATTCTGCAGAGGATGGACGCCAGCTACGGGTGGCTGAGGCCCTGGAGCAAAATGCTGTGGCCAACGTGACCATTGGTCAGGCCCTGGCGGAAAATACCAGGGCCAACATCCGCATCGCCAATGCCCTGGAGCAGCTCGTTCGCCAGCACATGGTGGAGCCGACCTCCCTTCCTGCCGGAACATCATGATCCTCCACCTCTGGCACAACATCAGCCAATCCTCCAAATGTGCCTAGCCCTGTGCCTAGTCCAGAGGCCACAACATCTGCCTCTGGACAGGCCAGCCCGATGACATCCCGGGCCCGGTCTGGCGCCCTCCCTCCCCCAGCCAAACGGGTGAAAAAACGGTGACAGCAATGACGACTTTTCCCACACTCCTTCTGTGCTTGGCTCATATTCCTTTCTGGTCAAAACTTCCCTCTCCTTTCTTGTGAATTGTTTTTAATTTTGTGTTCTACATTTCATAAATCTTTTATGTTGGCCCAATTATTGTAACTTTGGGAATGAACCTTGCAAAAAATCTTTGCCACAAATCGGTTATTTATTTTAGCTTTTGTTTGAGCAATAAAAAAATATTAAAAAACTGACATTGTATTCTCACATTATTGTCAAAATGGATTACATTTAATCCTGGGCCAAAAGGCACAAACTGGAAAAAACCACATTTTACATGCCAAAAAAAAAAGGGGCTCTTTAAGGAACGTTTCAAATTTAACATAACGATGCAAATTCAACAGGCCAAAAGAAAAAGGTAAAAACAAAAAAAACATGATGACATTATTGTTACAATAGGCCCTAACCAACAAATTGAGCCCAAAAGAAACACCCACAAATGTACGTAAATTGATTGTGTAATCATCACATTAGCAGCTATGATTTCCACCTGCGTACGCTTTTGTGCTAACCCAAAAAACTGCTTTCAAAACACATACCAAGCCGGTTTGCAATCCAACACTAATTGCTGTTCTGACCCCCCGCGATTAATCGCTGCAACATCATGGAGTGCCGGGACGGAGGAGAAGGCCATCGCCAATGTGGTCGAGTAATCCAGACCCTAAGCTGTGCGAGCATTTTGAAGGGAAAGAGGATCATCCAGTGACGTATGAGTCGGTCCGTACACATTTTACGCTCGCATCTGCTAATGTTTGTACGCCCCAAAAACGCCTCGCCACGTCTGCGTTTTTCCATCTCCACCCCCGTCAACACCCAAAAACGCCCTGTTCTGTCAATCACATTTGACATGTCACTTCCTGTACGCTATTTGACGAACGAGACAAAATAAGCTCGCAATCTGCCGTACGCACATGCGCAGTGTTACGCCGACGCATGTGCGGTTAGTCAACATCGGAACGCAACAAGCGTACTGCTGTTTGCGTACGGCTCTGAATGAGGGGCAAAGAAAACAAATGGATAATTGGCTCAAACATGTATTTTGACAAATAAAAGCGAATGTTTAAGCCGTACGTATTCTGCGGGTAAACACAAACACGGACAAGAGTAAAGTTTATTGCATTTCAAAAAAAAAAATTGACGAGCAATTAAGATAATTGATATATTGATTGGCATGATACGATTGAGGGAGGTAGGCAGAATAAAGGAGCAGGTAATCGGAATCTGACAGGCCCACTTCCGGGTTGGACTTGAGCGTGCGTTCCCTGCAAGCCACATTGGGGATGTACGCTCGCTATTTGGCACGCTCGTTATTTAGAGGAGGGGTCGGTAGAGTTTGGGGAGGATGTTTAGCTGCGTTCGAAATTACGAGCGAGCGCTTGAATTAACATAATTCTGTACGTACGCCGAACGTACGAACGCCCACTTGCGTCCGGGTCTGAATGAGGGCCTAAGTTCTTAATTTCATTCCAATATATTTTTGTAATAATTGTATGTTATTGCAAAAATTCTTAATAAACATTAAAAAAAATGAATATATAAAAAAATATATCAGGTACAATGCTTCTACAAGATAAATATACACAGAACATATAGGGGCTGATTCTGAGCCCATCGGATCGCAAGCATATCACCCTCAGACCAAATGCATAAATAACATTGACATAAATGCAAATCATGAATTTACTAAGATTCATGTTTGCCAACACAAGCAAATTTGCACCAAAATCACAATGCAATGCACAAAATTAATAGATGTCTAAATCAGTGGCGTGTTTGCATTTGCAAACCATTTCATTTAGGACAGTCTCAATAATGATGCTTCTAAAAGGCACCCAGCTGTAAGAATGTCTGTGATTTCAACCATGGCTGGAACACGATTTTCTGTCCTGTGGGCACAGGTTGTTCTTTTATGTGGATTGCATCAGCTGACTGAAAGGGCCCAGGAGTAAAAATCAGGACACAGTTCTTGTGTGGGCAGTTCAATCTCAATGCAGTGTCTGATGATGAGGTTATCCCAAAGCTCCACCTCAACTGCAACAACTTAATAAACTTGTATTACCTCAGTAAAACTCAGCTTGAGCCGGACACTGCATGGTCATGAGCCATATCAGGCCTACACAAACTGCTGGCTGTTCTTTGCTACTGGAAACTTTAAGTCAGTGACGGGGAAGGTGGTTGGCATAACCCAAGCCACCTTCTCCTGCTACCTAGGCCAAGTCCTAGCCGCACTCAAGACACCTATATCTGTTTTCCTAGCCAGGAGTCAAAGTGGTATGATGTCAGGTTAGTTTTTTATAGCATCTCAGGCATGCCAAATGTCCTTGTTGATATAGACTGCACACACTTCTTGCTGAGGCCACCTAGGGCTAAGTCACATTTACCTGAATAGACGCCATGGCCATTCTATCAATGTGCAGGTGGTTTATGATGCAAAACAAAGAATCATGAGTGTGGTGGGCTCTCCTAGATCATGTCAGGATGCCTTTAACCTCAGTAAGTCATCCCTCTATGCTAAGTTTGAGGCGGGACAAATGCCGGAAAGATGGCTGCTGGGTAAGTACACATTTCTGTGGTGACATCGTTACTGTACACCTATAAAATCTGTTAAACTTCAACTGCATTTTTGAATTTGCCTTCCAGGGCATTTGGGGTATGTCTGTTTCTCCTGGCTACTGACTCCAATGTTGCTTCCTGTTAGTGCTGCTAAGGGCAAGTATAATGATGCACATACAACTACTAGATTCATGATAGTATTTACATTTGGGCTATTAAAATCTAGGGCCCTCATTCAAGTGGCAAGTGGCCGTTCGTACGTTCGGCGTACGTAAAAAAATATGTAAATTCAAGCACTCGCTCGTATTTTCGAACGCAGCCAAACATCCTCCCCAAACTCTACCGACCCCTCCTCTAACTAACGAGCGTGCCAAATAGCGAGCGTACATCCCCGAAATGGCTTGAAGGGAACGCACGCACAAGTACAACCCGGAAGTGGGACTGTCAGATTTCGATTAACTGCTCGTTTATTCTGCCTACCTCCCTCAATCGTATCATGGCAATCAATATATCAATTAGCTTAATTGGTTGTTTTGTTTTTTTTAACACAATGCAATAAACTTTAATCTTGTCCGTGTTAGTGTTTACCCGCAGAATACGTACGGCTTAAACATTCGCTTTTATTTGTCAAAATACGTTAGCCCCAATTAAACAATTGTTCTATTTGTTTTTCTCCCCGCATATTTCCCGGGGTTCATTTCTTTATTTAAATTTGCTTACGCATGTCACTGCATCAAGCCTATCATAACTCTCAAGAGATTTCTGGCCCTCCCTGTCGAACACATGAGTCATACACTAACCAATAGAATTGGTCCTGTTAATTACCCAAATACATTAGCCAATCAAAATTATTTTTGGCTCTTTATTAAAAATGATTTTTAACAAATACACCATTGCCATCATGAGAGCCTCGGCATTCACCAGGCGCGAGCTGATGGTGCTTACGGAGGTGATGGATAGGCGGATCACCAGCCAGCCTCCACCCATCACCAATCGCGAAAAGCGTTCCGCATATGCGGAGGTACGGGGCCGCCTGCGCTTCTTCGGCTCACGCCGCCAGGTGGTCGGACCTGCAACGGCGGACGCCCCGCTTGCTGGCATGCTTTCGCATGCAGATCACTGAAAGTAAGTTTTAGGGACTGTGGTTTTCATGTTTATCTTTGTGGCCCTAACCGCGTGTGCATGTTTTCATGTATGTCATATTTATTCATTGGACTCATATCTGCATGGCCATGTTTTCATGTATGTCATATTTATTCATTGGACTCATATCTGCATGGCCATGTTTTCATGTATGTCATATTTATTCATTGGACTCATATCTGCATGGCCATGTTTTCATGTATGTCATATTTATTCATTGGACTCATATCTGCATGGCCATGTTTTCATGTATGTCATATTTATTCATTGGACTCATATCTGCATGGCCATGTTTTCATGTATGTCATATTTATTCTTTGGACTCATATCTGCATGGCCATGTTTTCATGTATGTCATATTTATTCATTGGACTCATATCTGCATGGCCATGTTTTCATGTATGTCATATTTATTCATTTTACTCTTATCTGCATGGCCATGTTTTCATGTATGTCATATTTATTCATTGGACTCATATCTGCATGGCCATGTTTTCATGTATGTCATATTTATTCATTGGACTCATATCTGCATGGCCATGTTTTCATGTATGTCATATTTATTCATTGGACTCATATCTGCATGGCCATGTTTTTTGTTTTTTTGTGTCAAAAATTAGTGTTTTTCTCGGTTTTTGGTTGAAACTAACCACAATTTGTTTCACATCTTTTAGGGGCACAGCGAAGACTACGGCGTCATCGTCATCCAAGACGGCGCTCACGCCCACTCTCCCCAACCCCCAGCCAACACTCCACAACCCCAAATTCCCCTATTTCCCACTCCTCCCCAGCCTGTCAAGAGCCTGTGGAGGATATTTCTGGGCTCCTTTCCCTCCATCCCAATTCCCCCTCTCCTCCAACCACCCCTCTTCGAACTACCCCCTCCCCGGATTCCGAAATAACCCCGCCCAGATCGTTGGGGAATGGAGGCACCTCCGAGGAGGAGGACAAGGGAGTGCCATCTGGAGCTGCCGTTTTTTCAAACGGTATGTTTTTGTTTTTTTTTCGCCACAAACTGTTTGTTTGTATGTAATCATGTGTCGTTCCCTTTTTTGTGTGTTTTTTGGTAGACTTTTGGGGTTTTTTCGGGTTGCCTTTACCTGTTACTGTTGATTTCACCATACACATATCACACCTGTCGGAATCTGTTTTTTGGACTTGTATTTTTGGGCTACACCATTTTGGGGGGATGGGTTTTAATGGTGTAATTATGTTTTTTTTCAAAATATTTTCATTTTTGGTTTGTTTGTTTTGGCTTGTTTTTTAATGTGGTTTCATTATTGATGTATTAATCCCCACACTTTTCTAACCCACAGAGGAACAGAGGCGTAGGGCTGAATTAGCCGGCTGTGTGGCCCGTATGCGGGAAAATATAATCGGTCTGCTGGTGGTCCTTGACCATATGTTGGTCCTCCTTAGGGACTAGTTTTTTTGTTCTTTTTTGATAAATGTAAATAAATTATTATTTTCAACTTAACGTTCTGTCTCCTTCGTTGTTTGTAAATCAGAGATTGTTTACACTGACATAAGTAGACTCTTCCAGCAAGGATTTGCAATTTTTATCACTAAGATTGTGTGTTGTTTTTTTAAGGAAAACAGGCACAAGAAACACCTAACAGTAACAATTTCTTTTCCCTTTTTTGGTGTAGTCAAAATTAGATATTACAACATTTTACAGGTTCCTATTTGGGGTGCAAGCTGCTTAGGCCGATATTACGAAGCCAACTGATTGTACAGGATTCCTTTGGGTGTTGGTTTGGACCCAGAAAACATATTACATTTTAGCTCAACTTGCGTCATTACTGGATTACCCCTTAGGCAAATGTAACGTGTGTGATCCTGGTTACACTTGCTTGTAACGTTCCAAAAAAGGTACAAAATTACACTCTCAAGACATTTATTCACAACATAACTCCAAAATCAAAGTGGTCACTCACAAACAAAACACAAAGTGATAATCATAAATACAACACATTCCAAAAACAGAAAAAAAACACACAACAAATCAAGAACTGGTTGACGAAGGACCATGCCAACATGATTCCACAAATATGGCGTTGCAATATGGGTTCCATAATATATTCCAAAAATTTCCACATAAAGGTTTTTTAAGGGTAGCAGGAAGTAGTCATCGTTGGAGTGCCAAAGATTATGTTAAAAAACAGAAGATGGAGAAAATAAAAACAATTAATTAGATGTTCTCAAACAAACCGTACCACATTGGGTATAAACACTGTTGTTTTGACAATAATTACCTAAAATATCTGGCCACCACATCATCGCGTATGGCCCCCCCACATACTGACCTCCGACCAACCTCGGGGGGGCCATCCTCAGGTAAGGCATCCTCTGGCTGCATTGGGACACCACTCCTTATGGCGATGTTGTGAAATATCCCACACAGGACCACAATTTTCGAAACCATATCCGGCAAATACATGAGCTCGCCACCAGAGCGGTGGAGGCATCTGAATCGGCCTCTTAAAAGGCCGATACAGCGCTCCACCACTTGCCTGGTGGCTGTAAGTGCGGCATTAAACTCACTTTGTGGCCCTTGTGTGGGAGCCAAATAAGGAGTGAGCAGCCAGGGCATGCAAGGGTAGCCACTGTCTCCTGTGAAAAAGAATAGACAACATCAGGATCACTCTGTATGAAGCTTAACATTGTTATGTACTAAAGGTCTACACTTACCCAGAAGCCACGCATCACCAGCTTGTAGGTTGTTTAATTTGTGCCATATCCCTGATTGCCGGATGACGAATGAGTCATGTGCACTTCCTGGTAATTTTGCATTCAGGGACAGGATCTGGAGGGAGGCATCACATACCACCATTACATTCAGGGAGTGATAGTGTTTACGGTTTCGAAATATGGCCTCCAGCCATGCTGGAGGCTGAAGTGGTATGTGAGTACCATCCACAACCCCTATGATGTGTGGGAAGCCAGCTATTTGGTAAAAATTGGCCTTGGCCACACTAAGGGCACCCATATCCAAAGGCATTTGAATAAAATGATGGAGGTGCTTGAAAAGTGCCTCCATCACTGCCCTCAGGATCCGGGAAAAGGAGGATTGTGAGATGCCCACCACTATTCCCACCGTTGTTTGAAACGATCCTGAGGCACAGAAATGTAACACTGCCATAAATTGCGTAAGTGGTGGTATTGCTGTAGGACTGTCAATTTGCCGCTCAAGATCACTCTCTATTAATGAGAGAGTGTCTATGATGATTTTGGGAAGAAGACGGTAGCATCTTAAAACCTCATCATCGGGCATTCCAAAAAGGGTGACATGTGTTCAAAATATCTGGGGCCTTGCACGCCTACGATGCCTATGCCTGGGACGAGATTGAGGTTGGTCGGCTTCCGGGAGCATGGCCAGAACAATCCGACCCAGATCAACCTGAAATGGCAAGATTTGAATGTAAGGCTTTTTAACCCCCCCAAAATTATAAAAAATAACTTAGCTTGATGATACCATCCATTGATGCTTACATGCCGGGGTATTGTCATGATACGTGCAAACTGGAAATAATCGCAAAATTAAAAAAAATCATTTTATGCTGGGCATTTCTGTTTTAAAATTTTGTGCAAGACACAACATAAAAGGGGAGAAACACACATTTGCCCAAAGAGCAAAACGACATTGCGCACACTACGTCAAATTGGGGCCAAATGTAAGCAACAAATGCTAAAGGGAAAACACAAACAATTTAACGGGATGAATAAGCATTTCAAAATGCGCTAATTAGTTCACAAATACAAGTCACAATAGAAACTGTTAAAAATGCGCTAATTAGTTCGCAAATACAAGTCACAATAGAAACTGTTAAAAATGCGCTAATTAGTTCGCAAATACAAGTCACAATAGAAACTGATAAAAATGCGCAAATTAGTTTGCAAATACAAGTCACAATAGAAACTGATAAAAATGCGCTAATTAGTTCGTAAATACAAGTCACAATAGAAACTGATAAAAATGCGCTAATTAGTTCGCAAATACAAGTCACAATAGAAACTGATACAAATGCGCTAATTAGTTCGCAAATACAAGTCACAATAGAAACTGATAAAAATGCGCTAATTAGTTCGCAAATACAAGTCACAATAGAAACTGATAAAAATGCGCTAATTAGTTCGCAAATACAAGTCACAATAGAAACTGATAAAAATGCGCTAATTAGTTCGTAAATACAAGTCACAATAGAAACTGATAAAAATGCGCTAATTAGTTCGCAAATACAAGTCACAATAGAAACTGATACAAATGCGCTAATTAGTTCGCAAATACAAGTCACAATAGAAACTGATAAAAATGCGCTAATTAGTTCGCAAATACAAGTCACAATAGAAACTGATAAAAATGCGCTAATTAGTTCGCAAATACAAGTCACAATAGAAACTGATAAAAAAGCGCTAATTAGTTTGCAAATACAAGTCACAATAGAAACTGATAAAAATGCGCGAATTAGTTCGCAAATACAAGTCACAATAGAAACTGATAAAAATGTGCTAATTAGTTCGCAAATACAAGTGAAAAAATACGCAGCTAAAAAAAAATAAAAATTTAAAAAAATTTCAGAGTAAGAAAAACAAAGGTTACAAGTGTAAGGCCACACAAAGTTGCGTAAAGACAAACATGAACATTTACAAAACAAATAAAAAAATGAACTTACCAAGAGATAATATATAAGATTCCGGATCAAAAGGTCTTTGGGGCAGAGCCAAAAAAAAACCTAAGAGAGATGAAATGACGCCAAAAAAACGTTAGAAAATTCAGAAACAGAAGGAGACACAAATTGAACCAAAGTTAGACTTCCAAAAACGTACCAAAACAAGAAACGCCAAAAAGAAATCCAACAGAAAAAATGCGAACGTAAAAAAAAATAAAAAATATATCAACAAAAAAATACTTCCACCAACGCCAACTCCAAAACCCACCAACAATCAACTCCGACCAACGTAACCTCCAACAATCCAAAAACGCCACCTCGACTCGAGACGCCCCAAGCCATAAATAGTGTTTAGTTTCCCGCACAAATTAAGGAGGGATCATAGAAACGCACAATCAATGATGCGGCCAAAAAATAAGGACGCATGTATAAATACGTCACAAGCCAAACCAAACATTCTGGTGTATTTCTTGTTTGGAGCTCAGACATGGCTACAGACCAGGGAAACAATGGACAACAGTCTGGCGGTAAGTATTTCAGGCATTTTGAATCAATGATTAATTAGAAACATCATATAGTGCAAGTTGTGAAGTTGACAAATCTCAAAATTTAAACAAATAGGTGAGGAGGATGACATGGAAGAGGCTGCCGGGCCCAGTATTCCGGGCAAAGCTGGCAAAAAGAAAAGGCAGCCACAATTCACAAGAAAGGAGATGGAGGTTTTGATTCAGAAGTGTGTGGACATCCTGCCACAGGCAGACAGGAATATGAATGCAAGCCAGAAGTGGAGAATGTGGGAGGAGGTAGCCGTTGCTGTCAATAGGGTGGGTGATTATGTCCGTCTAGCCCGGGATGTCAAACGGCGGTAAGTAAAAACTTGACCCCCCTAAAACCAAAACCAAAAAAAAAAAAAGAATAATGGTTCCTTTTTCACCCACAGATGGCAAGACTTCAAATATCGCCTGAAACAAAAAATGGCGGACAGGGCTAGGCATGCAAGGGGGACAGGTGGGGGTCCCACCCCTGTGTCATTGGAGTTGACTGATTTAGAAGAGCTGGCACAGGGGTGTGTGCAGGCTGTGGAGGTGTTTGGCGTGTCCAACATGGATACGGACATGCCAGACTTTGCGGCTCCTCATGTTGTCCCAGGTAAATATTGTGATGTAACCAACTCTGAAATGTTATTGTGCCAATATGTAGATTCTAATGTGAGGCTTTTCTCATTTTTCCAACAGAGACACAGGCGGATGAGTCTGCTCCAGAGGGGAGCCTTGGCCGCAGAATTTCTGCTGGCTCTGCAGGGGAGGAACCAGTACATCCGGCTGAGGACCCTGCAGAAGCCAGTCCCGGGCAATCCCCCTCGCAGGCAGTGTCCCTCCTCACAGAACTCAATTTGAAATCGGATTTCCATACGGAGATTCTGCAGAGGATGGACGCCAGTCTGCTACGGGTGGCTGAGGCCCTGGAGCAAAATGCTGCGGCCAACGTGACCATTGGTCAGGCCCTGGCGGAAAATACCAGGGCCAACATCCGCATCGCCAATGCCCTGGAGCAGCTCGTTCGCCAGCACATGGTGGAGCCGACCTCCCTTCCTGCCGAAACATCAGGATCCTCCACCTCTGGCACAACATCAGCCAATCCTCCAAATGTGCCTAGCCCTGTGCCTAGTCCAGAGGCCACAACATCTGCCTCTGGACAGGCCAGCCCAATGACATCCCAGACCCGGTCTGGCGACCTCCCTCCCCCAGCCAAAACGGGGAAAAAACGTTGACAGCATTGGCTACTTTTCCCACACTCCTTCTGTGCTTGCCTCATATTCCTTTCTGGCCAAAACTTCCGTCTCCTTTCTTGTGAATTGTTTTTAATTTTTTGCTTTACGTTTACCCCAAATTTTATGTTTGCACAATTATTAAATATTTTGGAATGAACACTGCAAAAAATGTTTGTGTAAAATAGGTGCATGAAATTGTTTTTTTATAGCAATAAATTTACCAAAAGTGTACGACTTTGTATTCTGACATTATTGTAAAAATGGGTTACATTTAATCCTGGGCCGCAAGGCAACAACGTGCAACAACAACATTTTACATGGGAAAAAAAGGGCTCTTTAAGGAACGTTTAAAAATTTACATAAGGATGCAAATTCACCAGGCCAAAAAAAAATTGCAAAAAAAACACAAACATGATGACATTATTGTTACAATATGCCAAAAACCAAAAATTGAGTCCAAAATAAACCCCCATAAATGTACGCAAATTGATTGTGTAATCCTGACATTAGCAGCTATGATTTCCACCTGCGTACGGTTTTGTGCTAACCAAAAAAACTGATTTCAAAACACATACCAAGCCGGTTTTCAATCCAACACTAATTGATTTTCTGACAAGCCGTGATTAATCGATGCTACATCGTGGAGTGCCGGGACGGAGGTGAAGGCCATCGCCAATGTGGTCGAGTAATCCAGACCCTAAGCTGTGCGAGCATTTTGAAGGGAAAGAGGATCATCCAGTGACGTATGAGTTGGTACGAACACATTTGACGTTCGCATCTGCGCCTGCGTTTTTCCATCTCCACCCCCGTCAACACCCAAAAACGCCCTGTTCTGTCAATCACATTTGACATGTCACTTACTGTACGCTATTTTACGAATGAGACAAAAAAAACTCGCAATCTGCCGTACGCACATGCGCAGTGTAACACAGACGCATGTGCGGTTAGTCAACATCGGAACGCAACGAGCGTACTGCTGTTAACGAACAGCTCTGAATGAGGGCCTAGGTTCCATAGTCTAGATAAATCTGGTTGGATTTTGCTGCATTAGCTTGTAAAATTTCTGACATTGTGCTCAGTTGCTGTCTATTACTGTACATAATCTGTTCTTCCAACAACCTCCCCCACCAGATTATGCAATAGACAGTGAGCAGGCAGGGCTTTTTTTTACATCTGGCAACTCTGTGAGTACAGAAAATGTGAGGTAAGTAAGGTATTCAGTGATTTTCAGCTATTTTACCTGTAAATATATTATACAACATTGGTACGTTAACCTTCAGTAAAATTGTGGCTTCTTCTGGTTCAAAGTTACTGAGCATCCTCAAAACACAATAGCTTCAACCTTGACCCATTCCAATATGGAGCAAATTATCTGTTTCTTGCCTTCACTCTAAAATAATGTTTCATGTCACCTGGGGTGAATTACTTAACCAAGGTGTTTCATCACAGGTGATGTCCAGCAAAAATGAAGATGGAACATTTGCAGAACATTTGCCCTTCCTGGAATGTCTTCTGTTGGAAGGTGTGAAAGAGTGTTTCAAATCAGAATAATTGAAATTAGTAAACACCATACATTTGTCAAGTAAGGTAAATTTCCCATTTTCTAATCTATTTTTGTTGGCTATGTGTTTTAAAAAGGACAAAAAATATCAGCCTATAATGTTTTTGTCTCAAACATGGTAAACTACCAGACATTTAGCAAGCCCAGAGGTTCCCAAAAGTGGTCCTCAAGGCACCCTAACGGTCTAGGTTTTAAGGATAACCATGGTTAGGCACAGGTAACTTCAATGCCTCAGTCTTTTGATTTAACCATCTGGATATCCTTAAAACCTAGATGGTTAGGGTGCCTTGAGGACTGAGTTTGGGAACCTCTTAGCTATCCTCTCTGAGCTGCATATTATGTTTTTTTTTGCATTTCACCAGACCTTCAACATGTGTGTTCTAGGTTTTTGGACCTATGTGACTGTATTTTGCCCACGCACTCTTTGACTAATATGTCAGTATTGGAAATCACTTTCAGCATATTAGTTAATGAACCTTAATTAACCCTTCTTTTAATGTCCCTTGAATGCAAACAGGTGTATTACGTGTACCTTAAAAGCTAATAAAAACAAATATTTTTTTTATTTTATATCATTCTTTCAGAAGCATCTTATAAGATGTTTTGAGGCAGGATTTGTATAGTTATGATCCAAACAAGAACAAATGCCTTAAATAGGGCACAAACAATAATGTAAACAAAAGGGTTAAAATACAGTACATTGTTTGTAAAGTACTATGCATTTTTGGTATCAGGTTGTGTCAAATATATTTAAAATGACATTATGTTATACACAAAATATTAAACTAGCAATACAAAATGTATGAATAACACATTACTCACTCTTCTTGTTTGCATCACCTCAGGAGAAATTATGCTCGCAGTGGCTCCTCATATTCCAGCCATTGCTGCTGGAATGGGGATCTGCCCCAGCCTGCCTTTCCAGCTATGCCACAGTGACTATTTTCTGCTTAACACAACATTTTATGTCGCTGAACCACTTTTTGTAAACATCCATGCTTCAGCGAGCCAGAGCAGTTGACCTTATCAAGAATTTTGTGCCTTATCATGGACTTTGCATCCACTATTTCTTGAGACATGGCGGCCAAACAACACCTCATAATTTTTAACAACCCCTCTCACAAAGGCCACATTCTCCTCAAAGGTGAACCGCATGTTGTGGCCACTCTTCGTCTGTCCCCTTACCAAAGCCCCATCATCATCATCAGCCTCTGACTCCTCCAAAGGCTGCTGCACAGACACCTCCTCTTCCTCCACATCCGACTCACACACCTCCAAATCCACAGCCCTCCTCCTAACAGTCTCCTAGGCCATCAACACAAGCAACACTAAACACAGTGAAAAAAAAAAAAAAAAAAACCACCTCCAACACCACTTCTCACACATACACACAGGCACACCACAGACACACACAAATAATGACAAGACCACAATTAAGATGACACAAGACAAAAATGAAGACAGACTGTAAAAACAAACAAGACAACAGAATAAGACAAGACAACTTACAAATCCAACCACCAATTGCAAATATATCCCAAAAATTCTCCTCTCCAAAACAGCGCACACTGCTTCCAACTCAAACGTTTGAGCACGTGTTTCAGTGGTTTGGGGGTGTATTTACTAGGTCATGGTGACAATATAGTAGCATGTGTGACTTTGGATCAATCGGAAGATCTTTGCGAATGTGTGCAAATTGACTCCAATTATATTGAGAGTTCTGGTGGGTGTTCAGGTGCATCCACCTTTTGAGATTTGCTCTGCGAGTTTCAGAGCATCTAGGATTTGCAAATTCATGTGCAATTATGGGTCAATACGAGTGAACTTGCACATGCCAGAACACAATGAGTATAGCTATCGAATGCCAATACAGATGTGTCCACAGCCCACATACATCTATCCATGCGCTACAAGTCGCGTTATGCATAACACTTGAGTGCCATGTGGTTTGGCAGCGCCAAGCATATTCTTGTGCAACTTTTAACCTTCCAAAGTGGTGTGAATAGATTGCACAACCAGCTTCTGTTGCTTAAAATGATATGTGACATGCTTATGTTCTGTGGGCAACTGTGGGTGCATCTGCATGCAAAATGCTATGTTACAGTGTCAGAAGCTGCTTGTGCATTCTATTCGCACCGCTGTGCGAATCTAACTAATTTCAAAGTAAAAAGTAGCACATACAGATGCTTGGCGCTACAGAGTGACACCACAGTATGGCGCAACTAAAAGGGCTGTTTAATGCGCAAGGAGGCTAGATGTATGTGGACCAGGGATGTGAAGTCAGAGCCTGCCCTGTTATACTTCCTCCCCCATCATACGCCCTGTCATGCTCCAGAGTTCTGATATAAAAACTGAGGGCCTGATTCAGAGCCGCTCGTAAGCGGCCGCTCGTTCGCTCCGAGCGATGTTCGCACATCTGCGCATGCATATGGGTCGTAATGCACATGCGCCAACCAGTCAGTGCGGTCGGAAATCGTGTGTTTGCAAAATAGCGAGTGCCTGCTAATTTGAGTGACAGGATGAGGTGTTTGTGGATGGTAACAGGGGAAGGTGCTTGAAAACGGGGAGTGGAGATCCGAACGCAGGCGTGCCAAACGGTCAAAATGGGCGTTTTAAGGATGTGCATAATTAACAAAGCAACGTCATCGGCCACGTCACTTGGTTGTCTCTTAGCCTGAACTGTTCGCATGATTGCGGTAGGAAAATCCAACCACAAGCACTGCGAGCAGTTCAGACGCCTTTCGATGTACTCGATTAATCTAATAAATAGCGGAGATGACGAATGATGCGAACGGCCAGGGGGCGTCTTTACAAAATAGCGAGCGCATATTTTGTTCGCTCACTCAGACATAGAGGCATCAACAGACCGCAAAGAGCGAGCGCTCTATTAAAATATCCGGCCCCTTTTTCTGAACGAGCGAGCGCAAATAGCGTCCGGCTCTGAATCAGGCCCTGAGTTTTTATAAAGGTGTGCCTCACCAGTCATTGACCTCACCTTACGTCACTGATGTGGACACATCTGTAGTCAGGCAAATGAGCTTCTTAGTAAATTTGTGATTTGCGGTCGAAAACATTCCGGCAAAGAGCTGCAATTAAGGATGGCAGAACAACACAATTCTTAGTAAATTTCCCCCTACCAGTCTGGTTACACAAGTTTGAAATAAGACATCTGTGCATCTGCTTTCAGCTACTATGGGCCAAATGAAATTAGTGTTAAAGGGCTAATTTTGCCACTATGCAGTGCCTGCGGCTATTTAACCACTTGCCTGGCATGATCGTAACAGATACGACCATACCAGACTGGGCTTTCCCTGACATGGTCGTATCTGATACGACCAGTCAGAAAAGCTCAGTGGGCGGCTGCTGGAAGATGATCTTCTAGCAGCCGCCTATCAGAGGTCAGAGCAGCCGCCGGGAAAATACATACCAGCGCCCTGTCGGCGCTGTCATCTTTTCTCCCCCTGCCCTGCAAGTGACAGCCCGCCGGTTGCAGAGGTCAGAACAGCCACCTGGAAAATACATACCAGCGCGCTGTCGGTGCTGTCATCTTTTCTCCCCCTGCCCTGCAAGTGACAGCCCGGCGAAGCCTCACTGGCAGCTGCAAAGTGTACAAAGCAGCCACCGGGCGGGCAAGGAAGCCTCTCCCTCCCCAAGCCCTGCCTAGAGTCAGCCCAGGGGACAGCCCAGTGTAAAGCTCCACCCCTCACTGAATACCCTGCCCTCAGCAGGAGCTATAAGCAGCAGAGCCCTGGCCTCATACTATATATATATATATATATATATATATATATATGCATGTTTGTGTGTGTGTGTGTGTGTGTGTATATATATATATATATATATATATGTGTGTGTGTCTATATATATATATATATATATTAGGGATGAGCGGGTTCGGTTCCCTGAGAACCGAACCCACCCGAACTTCGGGGATCCGGGGCGATCCGAGCCCAAGCTCGGATCTCCCTGTCTGCCCCGGATCCCTCTCCCGAGGCAAAACCTCGAGATCTGCTGTCGGATCTCGAGGTTTTGCCTCGAGCGGCCATTTAAAAAAAAATGCCTTTGCCTTTAATGGGCAAAGTGCTGATTGGCTGACAGAGCCGTCTGTCACGGCTCTCAGCCAATCAGCATTATGGTGCTCATTTGCATGTAGCACGGACTCGTGAGATCCGTGCTACATGCATCTGTGTGATTGACAGTGACACAGAGCACAGATGGGTCAGTGAGACCCGTCTGTGCTGCTGTGTATTTCAATGACACAGATGCACGCACGGACCAGGAGATCCGTGCTACTTGCATCTGTGTCATTGACACAGAGCACTAACGGGTCCGTGAGACCCGTCTGTGCTGCTGTGGTAAATAAAAAAAAAAAAACCTGTGTAAAAAGAGAAAAAAATGGCGTGCCCCCCCCCCAAAAAAAGAGCAACCAGCCCCGGGCATTAGTGACCCAGTGCTGGGTGTGCTTAAATACAGGGGACAAACGACATAGGGGTCCCCTGTACTTAAACACAACCAGCACCGGGCTAGTCAGAACCAGAGCTGGTTGCCAAAATACGGGGGACAAACGACGTAGGGGTCCCCCGTATTCTGCGCAACCAGCTCTGGGCTCTGATCCGGTCCTGGTTCTGGAAATACAGGGGAAAAAAATGAGTAGGGTTCCCCTGTATGTTCCAGAACCAGCACTGGACTTTTTCTAGCGGGGGGCTGATGCCACAGCCAGGGGAGCCCTTTCACCGGGCCCCCCAGCCGCAGCATCAGCCCTGACCGCTAGTCAGCCCAGGCCGGGGATCCCTGGAGAGCTGGGGACCCCCCCAATAAAGGGGTCACCCTCTCCAGGGCACCCCAGGCCCAGGCTGATAGCCCGGGGCTATCCCCGCCACCCCTGGTGGCGGTGGGTGGCGGGTTGATTGTGTGGTGTGGTGTAAATAAAGAATATCAAACATTGTCTTTACAAGTAGAACTGCAAGTCCCAGCAAGCCTGCCCCGCATGCTGGTACTTGGAGAACCACAAGTACCAGCATGCAGGGCATTAAGGGCCCACTAGTACCTGTAGTTCACCTGTAAAAAAATGTTTAAAAAAAACACAGGACACACACACCGTGACAGTATAAGTTTATTAAACATACATACACACACACACACACACACACACATGTACACATACTCACCTATGTAACCCTGTAGCATCGGTCCACTTGTCCGGTAAAGTATCCATAGGGGACCTGTGAAAAAAAACATACTCACCATCTCCTATGCGAGGTTCTGTCCTCTTCGTTCCAAAGTAGGCATCCCCGGACTTGGCAAAAAAAAAAAACGAAAACGCGATCCACGAACTTAGTACCGTTCTATAGAACGGTACTTCCCGAATGAGAGCTTAGCGGCGGGGTATCACCATGGAAACCCCGCTGCTAAGCGTTCATTGGCTGAGAGAGGCCATCTCCCGTCTCTCAGCCAATGAACGGCTCCCTCCATTGTAGTCAATGCTGGGAGCCGCAAGGTTATTAAAGTTTACCCTGCGGTTCCCACCATTGACTACAATGGAGGGAGCCGTTCATTGGCTGAGAGACGGGAGATGACCTCTCTCAGCCAATGAACGCTTAGCAGCGGGGTTTCCATGGTGATACCCCGCCGCTAAGCTCTCATTCGGGAAGTACCGTTCTATAGAACGGTACTAAGTTCGTGGATCGCGTTTTCGTTTTTTTTTTTTGCCAAGTCCGGGGATGCCTACTTTGGAACGAAGAGGACAGAACCTCGCATAGGAGATGGTGAGTATGTTTTTTTTCACAGGTCCCCTAGGGATACTTTACCGGACAAGTGGACCGATGCTACAGGTTACATAGGTGAGTATGTGTACATGTGTGTGTGTGTATGTATGTTTAATAAACTTATACTGTCACGGTGTGTGTGTCCTGTGTTTTTTTAAACATTTTTTTTACAGGTGAACTACAGGTACTAGTGGGCCCTTAATGCCCTGCATGCTGGTACTTGTGGTTCTCCAAGTACCAGCATGCGGGGCAGGCTAGCTGGGACTTGCAGTTCTACTTGTAAAGACAATGTTTGATATTCTTTATTTACACCACACCACACAATCAACCCGCCACCCACCGCCACCAGGGGTGGCGGGGATAGCCCCGGGCTATCAGCCTGGGCCTGGGGTGCCCTGGAGAGGGTGACCCCTTTATTGGGGGGGTCCCCAGCTCTCCAGGGATCCCCGGCCTGGGCTGACTAGCGGTCAGGGTTGATGCTGCGGCTGGGGGGCCCGGTGAAAGGGCTCCCCTGGCTGTGGCATCAGCCCCCCGCTAGAAAAAGTCCAGTGCTGGTTCTGGAACATACAGGGGAACCCTACTCATTTTTTGTCCCCTATATTTCCAGAACCAGGACCGGATCAGAGCCCAGAGCTGGTTGCGCAGAATACAGGGGACCCCTACGTCGTTTGTCCCCCGTATTTTGGCAACCAGCGCTGGTTCTGACTAGCCCGGTGCTGGTTGTGCTTAAGTACAGGGGACCCCTACGTCGTTTGTCCCCTGTATTTAAGCACACCCAGCACTGGGTTACTAATGCCCGGGGCTGGTTGCTCTTTTTTGGGGGGGTGCACGCCATTTTTTTCTTTTTTTACACAGGTTTTTTTTTTTTTTTTTTACCACAGCAGCACAGACGGGTCTCACGGACCTGTCATTGCTCTGTGCCAATCACACAGATGCATGTAGCACGGATCTCCCGGGTTCGTGCTACATGCAAATGGGCACCATAACGCTGATTGGCTTCCTGTCTGCCACTGCAGTGCCACTCCTAGATGGGCCACGTGTTTGTGCCGCCCCCTTGTGTCGCTTAGCATAGTCATCCAGCTTCCTCGGTACAACCTTTTGGCCTAAAAACAATATTGTGAGGTGTGAGGTGTTCAGAATAGAGTGGAAATGAGTGGAAATTAATGTTATTGGGGTTATTAATAGCGTAGGAACAAAAAAAGGCCCATTTATGTGATTTTAGCGTTTTTTTTTTATTTTTTAAGAAAAAATCCAGATCCAAAACACAAAACCCAGAACCCAAAACACGGAAGGGTGGTTTTGGCAAAACCAATCCAGATCCAAAACACGAAGAAAGATCCAGATCCAAAACCAAAACACAAAACACGAAAAGTGTCCGGTGCACACCCCTAATATATATATATATATATATATACACACATTTATACACACACATGTATATATACATGTATATATGCGTATATAGATGGCAGCCCCCTAACTCAATGTTATGGAAACATCGGCAGCTGTGGTCTCAAACAATCAATGTTTCTATTGATTGTTGAACCATCGGCCATCGATGGTACAGTCAATGGCCATCACTACTATATACCATAAAATTTGTATTTTTATGGTATACAGCATTCAAAAAATATTTTTTTTTTACAAAATCGTGTTGGATAAGTTTTAAAAATATGTCCTTGACCTAATTGAATCATAAAAAAAAATTACAATTTCAGAGCGTTTTTTGGAAAAAAAAATAGTCAGTTAAGTGGTTAACTAAAGCCTATGGAAGCCACTGAACACAGATGTCTGTTCTCCTCCTTATGAGGCTTGAACAGCAATCTGAGTGAAGTAGCGTTTATTTGCCATTATCACGACTGCCGCGAACGCATTAACCCATAGCTCCAGGTACTTTTCCCGGAATCTATGGGTTAACGCGTGTTAGCCGCAGATTTACTGCGTGAGGAAAAGGGCTTCTAATTGAATAGCCTCAGACAGATCTGAGGCTACTACCCTTTTCCCTGTGCGGTAAATTAACGAGTCTTATTGAATCTGACTGGTATCCTGAGTCAAGCCAAGATGAACGGAGATAAAGAAGTACCTTACTGTCATTCTGAGCACAGCTAGTGTTGATTACTTGCAGGGGGAATTTGTCATGCACACAATGGTGCACACAATACAACCCTATGGTGTGGTTACCACGTCTCGACACGTCTGGTTTTCACAGAAAATCAGCTCAGCTGAACTGCATTTGGCCCATGTGGATGTCTGTTGGGCTGGCCAATCGGGTTTGAGCATTTTGATTGAAAGAAGCATCCCCCAATCAGAGTGTTATTTTGGTTGTCAAGGTAATTGTGGAGGTAGAGTGAGTATGGTTATCAGCTGGATTGCTGTTTGCTATATACCAGGTGCTCTTGTATATATAGTGTATCAGTGGACACAATAAAAACAAATTATGTGGCAATCAGCTGGTATTATGATTGATATGTGCTGATCTCTCTTGTTTGTACATTGTATCAGAGGATCCATTGAAAACAACGAAGTATGTGATGATCATGCCACCATAAGTTAAACAAGTTACATTTTTTTACCAAATTGCTGTAATGTCAATGTCACATTTTTTAACTGGTTGCTTATGCCAAACTGGATTTGTGCTGGCAGTAGCAGAGGTGCAGGGTCTGATGAGCCCCCAGGTCTTAACCAATGATAACTGCAATGGAATTTGACCTTTGCTGCTGGAAGTCATGGTTGCTGCCCTCTGCTATATAGCATGCTCCTAGATGTTCCCTGCTGGTGTAAAGTACAAAGAGTGGTCAACAACCCTGGTCTGTTACACAAGCAGACTGCATATAAGCCAGAAAAATAATAAGTGTGGAATAACAAGCCAAGCCAGAACAAAAACATAGCAGAAATCAGAGCCAAATCAGCAGGCAAAAAACATGTCAGGAATAAGCCAGCTCCAATACACTGGATACAGATATTTCTGCAAATCAGGAATGCTAGAGCACAGGAACAGTAGTGAGGCTAATACTCTCACTGGTTTGTGCACAGAGCTGTTTTATATAGGCATAACAACTTACGGTGTCTAAGATGACACCAGGGCCGTAGCTAGGGTAGTGCGGCCGGTGCCTTCGCACAGGGCACCAAAGGACAGGGGGCACTGTTTGGGCCTGTCAAATTTCTGTTTATTATCATTCTCACTTGTAGCTTCCTCTTATTTAATCCCCAGTATATCCTGGCCCCCCCTATCTCTTCCCTGGCCCTTCCCCATGAGGCCATTCCCCTTTTTTGGGAGCATTATGTCCCTTTGAAAAATGGGGGGGTGCCAATGCTCTTTCTGGCACAGGGCACCAAAAAGTCTAGTTACGGCTCTGGATGACGCTAGTGGTCATGTGACCAGCCCTTTAAATTGCCATGCTCCTGCTCTTACCTGCTAAGGAGACAAGCAGACTGTCAGGCCTGATAAGAGGTCATTGCACCAGTTTTGGCATTGCCTCTCCAAAGACTTCTGTGAACACCAAAATCTCAGGCTATTATAATGACTAAACGCAAGAACTCTATAACAAACCTGAAAAAATAGACTTCTCAGGCACTAAAATAGCCCATTTTTCCTAAAACTCTCGCTCAATGGTTCCCCACAGCAATACTGTACATAGTCCAGGGGCTAATGAACAACACAGGGACAAGGCAACCAGGAAATCCAGCTATAATAGGAGATAAAACAAACTAAAACTTACATAAAGGACTGCGCAATCAAAGAGATGTGATCAAAGGCATGGTTAGTAGCAAGTACGAGTAACATATCCAAACAAGATGTTAGAATAGGCAGCTAGCAAATAGTCAAAGTTACTATGGAAAGTTGAGGTTGCAAAATATTGTAGTCAAGTATCCAAACAAAAGGTCAGGTTGAAATAAGAGCAAAGTTAATAAGCTGTGTCAGTACATGGAAAATCAGCCAAGAACATAACTCAGACGCACTAAACTGGGTTTACTGCACCAATAATTGGAAGGGAGTGAACTAGCCTTACTGAAGTAGAGACAGGTCACAAATCATAAGTCAGTGAATGAAGTACATGGGATATCTCTGTAATCATTAGAAAGTGCTAATTAAATTTTAGTGTGTGTATTTTACCAGATGTACATGCCATGTGTTAAAAATGCATCCCTTGAATATATTATTAAAGTAAAAATAAAATTTCAAATTCCAGTAATCAAAATTGGGCACAAGGTTAAAACCTTATGGATAATTGAATATGCCCCGTAGGATGAGGAGGTCACATGAGAGGTTTCAGATTATCAGATTTTCTGTAATTACTTCATGGGACCAGAAAATCTCTGGACAGATTGTCCATTTAAAGACAAAAGGTACACAATGGCTTTAATTGACTATTATATGCCACATCTGTGATGTGATATACCTATAAATGAGAGCCACAGGTCATTTGGAGAAACTCAAACTTTTTTTATTTGTGGAAACTTACATTTTTCTTGGACCAGCTTCTAAGGAAATCCATTGAAAACCTCATATACTGTATATACTTCTAGGAAGCTTAAAATAAATATACTGGGTGGGTCTACTTTTATGATAGAGTTACTGCAAAAGTGCTTTGGTTGTTTTCACACTGTGATACAGTCCAAGAAAAAACATTAGAAAATATTACTATTATATCTTTGTTTCAAAAACATATAACTTTATTAGACTTTGCGTAAACATTATATATCTGGTGTTCTCGTAGATATAAATTGTAGCTAATACATTTATATTCAGTGGCATGTAAAGTCTGTTTCTCTCCCAAAATACTATATATAGTTGGATGTCCAAATCAAATCAAAACAGTTAATACCAGTTTTGGTTGCAGGGTGGCTGCTGCAGCCCTTTCCAAACTACCAGGGGGGGTTCTGTTTGAACAATAAAGTTACATCTGTTCCAAATGCTCCTTTGGGGAATTGACCATTAAAATCACCAGCGAAGGATCAGCTGGGTCTCTGTGTGATTGACTGGTGCGCTGGATTAGCCCATCCCCTGACTTCTAGTTTTGGCCAATGGGATCTAGTTGACACAGGAGTCTGGGTGTCGGCTAATCCAGTGCGCCTGTCAGTCGCACAGAGATCCAGCTGACCCGTTCCCTGTGAGTTTAAAGATCGTTCCCCGGCGGTAGCGTTTGGAACCACTGGTTAAGACTGAATTTAGACAGAATAGCTCAGTCAGCAGAGCAGCAGTCTCCACTGGAGATTCTCCACAGGCAGGAGCTTAGAGTACAAATACTGACAAATATAGAAGCATCAATCATAAAATCTGGGAATTATCAATAAGCTCCAATAATGGGCCCTGATCTTATAACCAATGAGGAATATGTAGTTGTGAAAGAGAGCCAATAAAAAAGCCTTAATTACAAGCTGAGTAAAATGCATCAGACTCATGGGCAGATTGGTCATAAACTATATCGGGACTCATGGGGCCGCCTTGGGGATGCCTGTTTGTGGGGGAAGGAGGTGCTGGTAACCCAGTCTCGGCATAAAAGAACACTTGCCCCACAACAGTCAATCACAAAAGCCACACTTACCACAAGTCCAGGTCAGGGAGCCAAACATTAGTGCCTGCAGAATTACAACGCCCAATGAAATCAACTCTATAATTTGAACACTTGATCTCATTGGCTGGAGTGCATCTGCAGGCACTGATTGGCTATTAAAATGCACAACTTGACACTACTTTTTGCATATATGTAATATCCTTTTACACCAACCTAAAAATTCCAGGTTGATGCGCATTAACCCAGGATTTTTGTTGGTATAAATGGATCCACCCTGGTCCCAGGACCCAGGGATCCAACTCAGGTACTTTGCAGGGTTGGCCATGGGTCGTTCCCGTGCCACCTTGCAGTCTAAACTGAGCGATCCAGGCCACAATGACCCGGATCGTGCAGCATGTGGTCCGATTGGCCAGTTTCAGTGGCACTTGCAGATTACACCATCTACAAGTGTCCACTGCAACACCGCAATAGCCTGGTCACTGCAGACCAGGCTCCGGTGTGAACGGCCCCAACTTTGGACTATCCCGGGTCGGTGCCGCAATCTAAAGAGGTAAGATACGGGTCTGATCCAGATTGGAACCCTGTTCTAACCCCCTGGTCAGACCCGGAACTTTGGTATAAAAGTGGTACAAGTGAATTGATATTGTTGTAAAAGTTGCAATTGTTGCAATATTCATGGACCCAAAACATTTTAAAATTTGTTTGCAAATAATGTCTATAGCAGCATCCAAAGTGGAACGGTTAGAACACTCTGAAAAGCACTAGTACAGGACTTTGTGTAGTTTTCATTTCCAAACCACTATGCAGTCTGGCTATGCCCTTCATGTTGAGATAACAGCATTCTGCATTGTCTCCTTTCTGTACATACATGTTCTGCACTAGGACCCAGAGTCTGAAGAGAGGTGTGACCTCTGACCTGATGTGGTTCTACACATGTGCATACTGCAGCCATCTTCTGTACTGTATAGAGTGATACAGTCCGTGGGGCGTATCAATAATGGGTGCAGGGTGTGTGGTGCACACAGGCATCTGGGTCCCAGGGGGCCCACACCCTGCACCCATAATCTTAAACTTGCCTGTCTGTAGTGCTGCTCTGCAGCGCCGAGCCTCCACTGCAGAGCAGCAAAAATCACTGGGAAAATGGCAGTGGACATTTTCCCAGTGACTCGCGCATGTGCAGTACTGCTGTCCCCATGAAAACTGTACAGACCCCATTTTCCTGGAGATCCACATATGCGTAGTAGATTCTGCCATTAAGCCAGAATCTACTGCACCACCGGACCGACAGAGAGAGAGAGGAGGGAGAGTATGCACACAGGCCCCCTCCTCTCTTAAAACACCCCTGTACAGTGCTATGTAGACAGTACTTACTTGCCATAGGTGAGATGCCTAACACCTGCATTTACCACTGTTTGATACCACTGCTGCATTACCTCGAGTAACTGCTGTTAACCCCTTCATTACCACTGTGTTCCTGCATACTCTGTAACTGCTCTTTACCAATAAACCAAGCAACCTGATTAAAGACTCTGGCCCTCATTCTGAGTCGGTCGTAAGCGGCCGCTCGGTCGTTCGCCTAATTATCGAGAATCAGAAAAAAAAACAATCGCACGGCCAGGCGATTGCAACCAAAGTGACACCCATACTTGAACAAAGCACCTCCTCTAGCTAGCGAGTGCTAGCAGTTAGCGATCGAGTCAATCGTTGTCAGTCATTGTCAGTCGCTGTATGTTAATTTTCTTCTGCTGGTTGCGGCCGCATGTGTTGTGTGCAAATTACACCAAAAATTAACAAAACAACGCATAGAATAAGTCATCCCCATGAAATTTATTTATTCTTATTATTCGTTAAAGCTAACGCAACTGAACAAATTACAAGCCAATTAGCAGTGTTATTAGCTTCAACAATCGATTATTAGCTGCTTGCATTGTGTGGCACAAAATAGAAACATCAAACATAACATCAGTCACATTCGATAGTATCGATTGTACTCTGGGGCTTGAGAGAGCACATACCCAACCTCAAGCTGTACGATCAGCCAGGCCTCTAACCTGCTCGCAGAGTGACTTTTTACTACTTCCAGCCTTCTATGTCGGTCATAGCAGTAAATTTATGTACGCCCCTGAAACACCCTGAAAACGGTGAGGAATGCCTGCGTTTTTAGACCACCACCCCCGTCAACACCCACAAACGGCCTTTCATGTCAATCAACTCTCAGAAGCCACTTCCTGCTCGTAAACCGTACGATCAACAGCATTTTGGATCGCAAGATCTCGTACGCATATGCGCACAACTAACCATAGGCATGCGTGGTTTGGAAACTTCGGATGCGTACGACCGAGCGGCCGCTTACGACCGACTCTGAATGAGGTCCTCTCTGTGTTACCTAACAGTCACTTTCACATTCACTGTGCACCTATTGTGAGCTATATCAACACTTCATGGCCCACAGTTCAGGGCCGGTGCAAGGTTTCTCTGCACCCTAGGCAAAACTCCAGCCTACTGAGGCGCCGCCCACCACCGCCACCAATACCCACTATCCAACCCATCAGGTGAAAGTGAGAAGGCATCATCTTATTTCCACATCCTCCACTTGCATTTAGTACAACAAGAATATCTCTCTCAGACACATTCTTAATATTGTGATGGGCAGACTCTGTGGCGCCCCCAGATCCTGGCACTCCTTAGCAGCTGCCTAAAGTTGCCTAATGGTAGAGCCGGCCCTGCCACAGTTACATCTTGGCTTTGGTTTTTGTAGATATGTATCCTGCTAGGACCATGCAGGATGAGACTTGCCATGGGGCTATGCATACTGGGAGGGAGTTCTTGTTTGAGTTCAGTTCAGTTACTGATATTGCTCTAAGTAAACATGTTATGCTGCAATCCTGAGTCCATGAGTCTTATCTGATATACAACACATCTACATGGTGACAGAAGCGGGATATAATGGCTCAAGGACTCCGCCGCATTGACCCCCTCGTGTTTGATGAAACTATCGCTGACAGATGGGTGCAGTTCAGGAGAGAATGAGCTGTGTACCGCATGGCTGGACTGTCCGAAAAATCATAGCAGGTACAAGCATACACATTTAAAAAAGATAGATAGCCCCAAGCGCCAGTACTGGTGTGCTGTTAACACCCCTCCTTGTGTAGATTGCAGCACACCCACAGGCAGTGGTGTAACTAGGGTATTTGGAGCCCAGGGCAAATTTGAAAAGGGAGCCCCCCATAACACCCCGATATGTGCGCACGCCAAAGGCGCGCGCTGAAAAAAAATGGGCGTGGTCACTTAAAAATGGGGCGTGTCAACATGACACACCCCTTTATTTTCACGCTGAACATTCCTATCCATATGCACCTTAACCCCAGTAGTACCCCTTATATAGTACCCCCAGTATGCAGTTGTCCCTCTTATGCAGGCCCATAGTAGTGCCCCTTATACAGTATCCCCAGTAGTGGTCCCCCTTATACAGCCCCCAATTAGTTCCCCTTACTCAGTGCCCCCAGTAGTGGTGCCCCCAAATGCAGTGCCCTATGTAGTGTTCCCCCTTATGCAGTGCCCCCAGTAGCAGTACACACAATGCAGTGCACCCAGTAGTAGTATCCCCTTATGCAGTGCCCTTTATATAGTGCCCCCAGTAGTAGTCCCCCCCTATACAGTGCCCTTTATATAGTGCCCCCAGCAGTAGTCCCCCCCATGCAGTTTCTCAGTAGTGGTCCCCCTTATGCAGGCACCCAGTAGTGATCCCCCCTATCTAGTGCCCCCTGTAGTGGTCCCTGCAGTGCCCCTAGCAGTAAGCCCCTTATATAATGCCCCCAGTAGTAGTCCCCCCCCCTCCCATGCAGTGCCCCCAGTAGTGGTCCCCCTGATGCAGGCTCCCAGTAGTGACCCCCCCTATCCAGTGGTCCCTGTAGTGGTCCTTCCTGTTATTGCCCCAGTTGTGGTCCCCCCAGTGCAGTGCCCCTGGTAGTAGGCCCCTTTTATAATGCCCCCAGTAGTAGTTCCCCCCCCCCAAGTAGTGGTCCCCAGTTGAGGTTCCCCCTCCCGATTAAGTGCCCCCTGTAATAGCCCCCCGCCCAGTAGAGATCCTCCCAATAATGGTGCCCCCAGTAATACCCCCCCAGTAGAGGTCCTCCTAATAATGGTGCCCCCAGTAGTAGCCACCCCCCCGTTGTGCCGACACCCCAGTAGAGGTCCCGCCAGTGGTAGCCACCCCCGTTGTGCCCCCAGTAGTGCTGACAGGTTTTTAAAAATATATATATAAAAACATACTTACCTGAATCCACGCTGCTGCTGCTGCTGCTCCTCCAGTCCGCGACGCCGCTCCTGACGCTGCCGCCCACCAGTCCTCCCGGGCTGGTGCGCTCAGCATAATGGGACAGACATCATGACGTCATGACGTCTGTCCCATTACCCACTGCAGGAGCCGGACGGAAGTCCGGCTCTTGCACTGGGTGCTGCAGCAGTCAATGAGAGTCTATCTGACTCTCATTGGCTGCTGTTTAACACACGCATCGCCGCCAGTTCTGGCGGCAATACGTGTGTTATGCACAGCCTGTGCCCGCCTCCTGGCGCTATTGGGCAAGCGCTCAGGGGGAGGGAATGGGCTCAGGTGTGCAGCACAGGACCGGCGCTGGAAGCCTAGCGCCGGTCCTGTGTAAATGTGTAGCGCTGACCGCACTCATTGCGGTCGGCGCTACACTGGTGGCTAACTAGGGCGGGCCAAACCGTGGCTGGCGGCGCCCCCCCCGCACCGCCGGTCCCACGGCGTCCAGGGCAAGCACCCTGCTCGCCCTGCCCTAGTTACGCCACTGCCCACAGGAAGTGTTTGCCACACTTCCAGCAACAATAAAAAAATACACAAAAAAAGTAGGCGGCATCTAAGAACACATATCAGGGAGTGTATTTATAAACCACCTTTATTAAAGGCTCAAATATCAGTATATGTAAACTTTCAAAAATATCAATAAAACTCCCGGGAGTATAAGAAAATTCTATACACACAGTATGTATTTAAATGAATAACATGTCTTCAAATGAAGCACAAAATCACAATTAAAAGACAAACAATCACAATAAAATATCTCTATTATTCTCAAATTGATGGATTGAACATCTGAGCTCTGGTGCTTCAACGAGCCAGGTGAAAATTACCCAGTTAGCAGCAATGTTCTGAATAACTGAGGAAAAAATGTTCATGTAGCAATGAATTGAAAGCTGAATGGGCCAAAAAAACTAAGTAGCTGACAGAGGGCCTGATTCAGAGCCGGACGCTATTTGCGCTCGCTCGTTCAGAAAAGGGGCCGGCTATTTAAATTGAGCGCTCACTGTTTGCGGTCTGTTGACGCCTCTTTGTCTGAGTGAGCGAACGAAACATGCGCTCGCTATTTTGTAAAGACGCCCCCTGGCCGCTCGCATCCTACGTCATCTCCGCTATTTACTTGATCAATCGAGTACATCGAAAGGCGTCTGAACTGCTCGCAGTGCTTGTGGTAGGTTTATCCTACCGCAATCATGCGAACAGTTCAGGCTAAGAGACAACCAATTGACGTGGCCGATGACGCTGCTTTGTTAATTATGCACACCCTTAAAATGCCTGTTTTGACCATTTGGCACGCCTGCGTTCGGATCTCCACTCCCCATTTTCAAGCACCTTCCCCTGTTACCACCCACAAATGCCTCATTCTGTCACTCAAATTAGCAGGCACTCGCTATTTGGCGAGCGCTCGATTTCCGATTGCAATGACTGGTTGGCGCATGCGCATTACGACCCATACGCATGCGCAGATGTGCGAACATCGCTCGGAGCGAATGAGCGGCCGCTTACGAGCAGCTCTGAATCAGGCCCAGTGTTCCACAGCAATTAGCAACAGTGTGTCCAATGACTGAGAAAAAACCTGCTGAACAGCAGTAAATTGAGAGCTGAGTGGCCCAATAAAACTAAATAGCTGACAATGTTCCACAATGCGCTGTGAATATGCGCTTCCAATGTAATAATGCGGAATGAGAGAACTCAGTTCTCTGCTGTACTCACTCCCCTCTTGGCGGTCCCGGCGCTCCAGCGGCTTGCAGATGATGGTAGCTCTGTCTCCAGCAGCATAAAAAATATATATATTGCACACAAAACCGCCGTCTATCCTGATGGAGAAATCAGTCTGCAGTCCTCCGAGTGTCTCACTCACAGGAAGCTGCGCGGGTCACGCGGGGCTTCAGCTGTGTGTATGATGTGTGAGCGGGAAAGATATATAGAAGTAGTCCCAAGGGATGAGTAATTGGGTTCAGCTCTCACAAGTGGTCCGTGTCCTCAACTAGTTTCTCCGCACACCGGCGGCTTTTTCAAGAGGCGGAAGCATACACATTGCTTAATCTGGCAGGTGCAGAGGCAGTCACTAAAGCAGACACATTCACATATGCAGAAGGGGAAAACAAAGAAGACCCAGATGTATTAATTGCAAAGTTTGACGAGATTTGTATGCCTGTAAAAAATGTCATAATGGACAGACACACATTCAACTCCACAAACTAGAACACTGGGGAAAACATACAGTCATATGTGTCCACCATGAAACTATTGGCAAACAAATGTAACTTTGGAGCAATAACTGATGAGCTGATCAGAGACCGTATCGTATGTGGTACCCGTAGTGATGGAGCACTTACTACGAGAATAGGATCTAACCTTAGACTCCACCATTCACATCTGCATGCTGCATAAGAAGTCAGAACAGGGCACAAAAGAGTTACGGAGGGAGGCTGAAATATGCAGTGTACAGCGCACACAAACGCAATAAAGGCCATGCTACAACTGTGGGGGATGCCATGCGTTTGTGCGGGAGATGTGTCCTGCCTTTAACAAATGCTGCAACTGCTGCAATAAGTTTAACCACTTTGCAAAGTGTTGCAGATCCAGACAAACCGTGACACACAGTGAACCACAAGTAACACAGGGAGACAGACAGATGCGTAAAGTCAACCACGTGGGCACGGAGTCAACAGCGCATACCGATGAAACAGTATATTGTGAAAGTTTCAATCTAATTGCAAACCAAGGAGAGATTTCACTAACTTATGTGATAAAAAGAGTGGCAATACATTGAAGATTAAAATTTACACTGGTGCCAAATGCAACGTGATGTCCAAGACTCTGCTGCACAAAACCAGCCCACAGGCAACAATAGATCACACAGACACTGTAAACTTAGTGCCATATGGGGGTCATATTATCAAGATTGTGGGCACCTCCATGATCGAGTGCACTGCTGCTATTTCACATAGTAAATAGTGACGTTAGGCCATTGCTTGGACTGCCTGACAGCATGCACCTTGGGTTGATACATTTGGGGCCTGGAGTAGACATGATACAACAAGACACCCCAGAGTTCCGCGACTTCAAGTATTTATTCACATGCGACACCATCGGCAAACTACCAGTCATATACCACATGCGTTTAGATTAATCTGTCATCCCTACAGTGTGTGCACCCCAGAGGGTTCCAATCGCCATGAAGGATAAGGTCCTAGCTGAGTTAGAGTGCATGACTGCGCTTGGTGTTATTACTCCTATTGAAGAAGCGACCCAGTGGGTATCTGCAATGGTTGCTGCTATAAAAAAAGATGGGACTGTCAGGATTTGCATAGACCCTGTACACCTCAATAAAGCACTGCTAAGACCCTGGGTGGCCACTGAGAACAGTAGAACAAGTAATTGCTGACATGACGGAAACCAAGGTCTTTAGCACGTTAGATGTGAAATGTGGGTTTTGGCAAATCCCTTTAGACAAAGAATCGTCACTCCTCACAGCTTTTATGACACCAACTGGGAGATATGCCTTACTACCCATGCCATACGGATTGACTACTGGCAGTGATATCCACAGTGTATGGAACAACTGTTTGCTGGGTACCCCTGTGAGATTATAGTTAACAACATCCTCATCTAGGGCAGTACTGTGCAAGAGAATGACGAGCGTCTACGCCAGGTATTGGACAGAATACATGCTATCAACTTAAAGCTCAACCCAGATAAGTGCAGATTCAGAGTGGCTGAAGTCCCATACGTGGGTCACCTCCTCACTAACCATGGTGTTAAACCCAACCCTGACAAAACAGCAGCCATCCAAGACATGCCTTTGCCTGTGGACAAACTTAGCCTCCAACGCTTCTTAGTGATGACTAACTACCTGTCAAAATTCGTCCCCACTTACAGTGAGAGCACTGCATCCCTGCGGCATCTTCTGCACCAAGATACGGAGTGGTGTTGGTTGGAACAGCACCAGGCCGCGGTGTCAAAACTTAAATGTATACTCACCAGCCCTCCTTTTCTGCAATACATCAATGTACACTTACCGGCAGTGATCTCAGCTGACTCCTCACAGAACGGGCTGGGTGCAGTTTGCCTCCAGAAGAATGGAACAATTGCTTTTCATTCCAGGGCTCTGACGGACAAAGAATCTCATTATGCGCAGATCGAAAAAGAGCTGTTGGTGTTTGCTTGCCACAAATTCCATGATTTCATGTACAGGCGGCCGGTCACCGTCGAAACTGATCACCAATCGCTCATTACCATCCTGCGAAAGCCCCTGCACAATGCATCTGCCCGTATTCAAAGGATGATGCTTAAATTACAGAGGTACCACCTAGACTTCTACAAGCGTGGCAAAGAAATGTTCGTGGCTGATGCCCTCTCCAGAGCGTTCCTTACCCCTTTCTGCTATGCTGTAGGTTGATGATGACTATGATGTAATGACTATGCAATTCCTCTCCTCTGCCCGAATGGAGGAGCTGCGTTCAGAATCTTTGGTGGATGATTTATGTTGACGTCTCTCTCAGGTTATCCTGCAATGCTGGCCACAGTCTTCCAGGGAGCTACCCCAAGTCTTACGCCCATTCTTTGCCATGCGAGATGAGTTATCACTATCAGATCGGATTGTTTTGTGAGGTCAGAGATTTGTTATACCCTACACATTGCAAAAGTACTACACCAAGCAACTGCACCAAGGCCACCCTGATCTGGAGGCCACGAAGCACAGGGCCAGGGAACTGCTCTATTGGTCTACCATGTTTCATGATCTAGAGAAGGAGGTCTCTGTTTGCGGCCCTTGTGTGGCCCTTCATGTACACCAACCTAAAGAGCCACTGCATCCGCATGACATACCAGATCTTGCCTGGTATGTCACTGCTGCTGATGTTTTTGTATGGAGGGGTAAGGAGTACCTGGTTCTTGTAGACTCTTCCTCAGGATAGTTTGAAATCAATCAATTAACCACTGTTACCAGCACCACCATAATTATCAAGCTCAAACTGCACTTTGCCACACATGGAATACATCAGAAACTCATTACAGACAATGCCACACATTTCACAAGCTGTTTGTTTGTACTTGGGATTTCACACACATCACCAGCAGTCCACTATATCCCCAATCCAATGTACTCGCAGAAAGAGCTGCTCGCTCCGCCAAGCATCTGTTAGAGAAATGCGCACGAAACCAGACCGAAGTTTGTTTGGCACTCCTTAACTTATGTAACATACCGCGAGATGGATTACCATCCCCTGCCCAATGGTTGTTATCACGTCGCACCAGAACCCAAATTCCAATTACCAAACAACAATTACAGCCTCAATTACAGACACAAGTACAGGTAGCGCTGGCTTCTAAGTGCATGTCTAACAAAAGGAATTATGACCGTACAGCACACGCTTTTCCTCAGTCCCAGGACAAGCTGTTTGACTACAGAACGCTCGAGGATATGACAAACTTGTACTGTTCTAAAGGAAGCCGACCGGCCCAACAGCTATGTTGTTCAAGCAGATGGAGCTGTGTATGAGCATAATCGTCGCCACCTCTTGAGTGTACCTGAAGAGACTATTACTGAGCCCAATGTAACAGTGGACGGCACAAACTCCTCTCACATCACACCAAGCCCTGGGTTATCAGAACCGGTGGCTTCCTCAATTGATAATGAACCGCTATCTGATGCAACGGCAACAACAGATATCCCTTGCAATGACCAGGCACCCATTCCGCACCTGTATACCACCAAGTCAGGATTTGTATGCAGGGCCAATTCCCGACTCCGGCATTATGTCACATAACCTTCCACACCCATTCTCTCTCCTTTCGTTATTCTCTTTTTTGTGTTACCTCTTCTCTATTATCTTCATGAAGGGAGGGATGTAGATATGTATCCTGCTAGGACCCTGCAGGATGAGACTGTCCATGGGGCTATGCATGCTGGGAGGGAGTTCCTGTTTGTGTTCAGTGCAGTTACTGATGTTGCTCTAAGTAAATGTGTTATGCTACACTCCTGAGTCTTATCTGATATACAACACATCTACAGTGTTTCAGCAAGAGGGCTTCTAACAGCTCATTTACTGCATGAATACTTTGTTTGCCACCAGCTGCCATATTTGCACACTCCAAAATAAAATGATAGAGGAAAAACATAAGACAAAGGGTGTGGACTGTTTGAACAATATGTCATAAATATTTGAAGCAATGCGTTCTGACTTTGGAGGTGTCTTCTGGTATATTATTATTTCATTCACCAATGTATCATGTTAATCAAAACAAATTGTTCTTGTAGGTGATGAAAACCAAAACCCCCTGGCCTGACTAAAACCTCCCAACTATGCTCACACTATTAATCTCCAAATTCTGTCATCATTAAGATTTGGTTCAAGAGTTGACACTCTTTAGGAAGCCTTCTCCCTCACTTATTTTAAACTGTACTCACAATCATAATTAATAATATATACTGTACAACAAATCATTTCCCTAAAAATAAATTATTATAATAATCTCTGCATTAACACTCAAACGAGGCGATAAAGAGCAGGGGGTACATTTGCTAAAGTGTGAGTTTTTAGAAGTAGAGATGTTGCCCATAGCAACCAATCAGATTCTAGCTATTATTGTCTAGAAGGTGCTAGTTAAATGTTAAGTAGAATCTGATTGGTTGCTATGGGCAACATCTCCAATTACAAAAACTCTCACTTTAGTAAATATACCCCCAGGGGGCAGATGTATGAAGCTCTGAGAAGTGATTTTTTTCAAACACAGCCTGTAACATGACAGTTGGGAGCTGAGTGGCTGGTTGTTTATCACTCGGCATTTTATCACTTTCCAGGGCTTCATACATCTGCCCCCAGGTCTCTTAAGTGGAAACCAGTATCCATTATCCTCTGGGTTATTTTTAGACAGTGGTGCTGATGCAGAATGAGTTATAAGCCAGTCTGCACAACAAAGCCTGCATGAAGACACTTTGCGCCTGCTCAAAGAGCATGCAATGATTGGCATATCTAGAAATTGTGACTCCTTACAACTGCAGCGACAGAGTGGGCAGGGAAGACGTCATCTGACTTAGGCAGAGAGCAGTAAGGACATTTTTTTTGCAAATGCGGCACCTGCAGAAACACGTATAGATGCCTCATCTTTGGGATGCTCAGCACAAAACTAATATACTATGTTCTTAATTCCTGAATTGGTTGTAAATATGGCAGATTTGATGTACCATAATTTTCTTGATAAATTAGATTAGAATAAAAAAGTTACAATAAATGAAGAGATGGCCTTAGTGGTAGCAGGAAGAACATAGAATTGTTTTTTTCCTCCACTTTTCACTATACACGTTTGCAGCTGGCACTTTTACAGGGACAATTCTAAAATATGGGGGCAAATGTAATAGGGTGTAAGGATACTGGATTTAAATCTCTATACGCTCCTGCCTATACCTTCTAAATCCTGCCTATACCTTCTAAATCCTGCCTATACCTCCTAGAATTGACGCTATTTGCGTACGCAGTCATACAGTAAATAAATGCCTTCAGACTTTGAGAAATGTGTTTCCAACGCACAAAGGTTATTATTCAACATAAAAAACAGTAGGTTACATGCTGTGATCTAAAGACAATTTAGCGCAAAGAAATCATACAGACCCAAGGTACAGTTATACATACGCACGCACACTGGGACCAGTTACCGGCATCAACAAGAAACCTCCATCATCAGCATCAGCAAGAAGACTCCAGATTGGGGTCAGAACACACATTTATACCCTTACAGAAATAGGCAATACAATAGGGAGGTTTGTTGTGATCCCATTGGTTCTCCATCACGGTGTATCTGTTACAGGACATTTAACAGGTCGATTCAAATGGGCACAGATCAGCCTCCGACAGCCTTTTGTCTCCTTTTTCCCGCCGCATGCAAATCTAAGCTGCTAACTTTACAAAGTACATTTTGGTGTTTTAACTCCCTACAGTCCATAAGTTGAGAATGCATGTTGCGATCTTCTCACCGATGACACCGAAAAGCTGTTGAGACAGAGTAGATCAGTACACTACCAAACATGGTTGGCTTATCATGTACTAAACCTTAGATATCAAATAATCTTTATTTCACAACATTAGTAATAACTGAATAAACTTTGAATATTACACTTTGAAGCTATGGAACCTTTTACTTGAGTGTGCAGTGTGCAAGTACTAGGGGTTTGGGAAAAGACGTTAGTTAGATTTATGTAGTGAGGACTTTTAACTTGGGGCAGATGTGTACGCATGCAACTAATAAACAGCGTTCGCATGCAGGATATTATCCATTCACTAATGTGCATATTTAATGTGTATATGGGATATGGGGAGATATGCCGTCGCATGATGCTAATAATAGCATCGCTGTATGTACTTAAGTGTGAGTTTCTCTAAAATGGCGCTGGACGGCCATTCGCAAAATGGCGTCATTTGATTCTTATTTTTTAAGATGGAGTCTGGTTGCCATTCGCAAGATGGTGTCGCTCCAAGCTAGTTTTACACTGATTCTGTCTCAGCCACTGAACCAGCTTCGACAGTCCACCCTTTGATACCAAACAACATGCTATCAAACTCTGATTTTAAAATGAATTTTGGGCTTGCATATGGGGTATTATTTAACGTTATTTTTATGGGATGGCACAAGGTGGCTTCAATCTATCTATAATGGGTCTCTAGGAGGGGACATAAAACTACCATTATATGCACACCGCAGGTCATGGGAGATCATGGGAAAGATGTGGGGATGCACCAGTCCTATAAAGGAAGTTTTGAAGGGGAATTGAGACTTACATCATTTAAGATGTTTAAATGAGAAAAAATAACATTTTAATAATACATTTTACGCATTTCTAAGCATAATACATTATATGACGGTATTTCATAGTTCAAGGTTGTAATGCAGTTCTACATTTACCTCAGTATTCATATAGTCACTATTAACCACCATCATAATTTCGTTCTTCCGGTTTACCTTATTTTTACATTTTCCACACTTCAACACATTAGGAACACACTTGACACATATGCCAATTACTATGATGACAACCAGTATGAGGATCAGGAGTTTATCATGTACGCTTGCACTTCCCTACCTGTATACCTGAAGGTGTCATCATACATCTTGGTAATATTATCTATCAATTTAGCAAGATCTTGGATATATCTAAAATTCAGTGTACCGCGAGCGATCCTGGTGGGATCCAATGCTACTAAAACTTGAAAGCCAGTTGTCTTACTAATTAACTGAGAGGCTTTATGCACATCACCAGGTATCATATTTATTTTGCCTCTGTGTTCATACTGCGGTGAAGATATGGTGATTGTGTGTTTTTATGAATACCAAGCATTTCAGCATGTGTGAGGGTCATATCTCTTAACAGTTACAGTACTAAGATTGGTCAGACACTCCCATGATTGGCATAGCACTCCTCCTCCTGACTCTACTCCATCAGTAATGCCATCAGCTCCCATCTCCTCTATCGGTCCCCTGTCACAGCCACCAGATATCCCTAAACAAACCAGGATGATGTAAACTCTGGAAGAGAATATGAAAATGAACACAGCAGACCAGTTCATCGCTGCAGCAAGGAACTGCAAATTGCTTTAGCTCAGGTATCTCACTACAACCTTTTAATCCTCCCAAAACAAGCTCGCAATCGACAGGTCCACGTTATCAGCCTTGTCTCCACCTTGTTTCTCCACCACTTGGTTGACCTTTTTGCAGTGAGTGGAATGGACCCAGGTATCTCTCTCGGCCACCTTCAAAGATGTGGTACTCGTCAGTAACACCTGATATGGACCTTCCCAACAATCAGTCAAACAACCTGAGCGTAAAGAAATTCTGATCATAACAAATTCTCCAGGTTTGACAGTTCCACCCTTTCATGACAGTTTGCATCAGACATGTTTGAAAATAACATTTTCAATTTCAGTTGTTCTTACTCATCTTCGTAAGATACTGTACAGTAACCTCATTATCATGTTTTCACATGAGGCTGCCTGTCAAACAGTATCTCAAAGGGGGACAGATAAAAGAAAAAGAGACGGTCTGGGGTGGTATTGATATTATTAATACCTACCAATTTACACATGCATGTTTTTTGAAGACATCACCTGTGAAATGAGTATCCCTATACTCTAGGAGTACCGTATCTGCATACAACCTTCTGTACAATGAAACCCTGTTATTAGTAGCTACTGCTCTAGGTAGTGTCTTAGACCCTGGGTTAGGACAGTTTCCCAAGTACTTGACCTTAGCCTGGATTGGCTGCAATATGTCCTTAGCAACCTTGTGTCCTGTGTGTGAGATATGAAGCACAACAGTTTAGTATAAATTAAACATGGCATGAATGAAACAGGGCACAACAATAAATCGTCCACATATTGTATCAGAACAGATCCATTGGCAGGTTGAAAAAGATTGTAAACAGTCATATAAGGCCTGGGAGAAGATACTGGGGTTGTCTATGAAACCTTAGGGCAATCATGTCCATGTGTAGTATTTCCCATTAACCTGACTATCTATAGACTGTCTGGTTTGGGAGTCCTACATTCTTCACTTTGCAGTGCTTACTTAGGTGTCCCACTTGGTTGCAGTTAAAGCATTTTTGTGAGCGTGGTGGGTGATAAAGTTGTGTGGGTTGAGCAGTGGGGAAAGGGTGAGAGTATGGGTAAGGATATTGAGGGAGAGGATATTGTGGGAGATATGGGGTATGTGGATAGTATGGGAATTGTGGCTGTGTGTGATAAGTGGGGTAAGGCTGCGTTTGCTGTGGTGTGGGATTAGTAAGGACATGTAACTGTTCAGGTGCAGGTGTAGGTGTGGGTGCAGGTGTGTCTGCTGTCTGTGATATTCGCAAAATGGCGTTGTGCAGATTCTTATTTTTTTAAGATGGAGTCTGGTTGCCATTCGCAAGATGGCATCGCTCCAAGCTAATTTTACACTGATTCTGTCTCAGCCACTAAACCAGCTTCGACAGGTGAGAGTTTAGAAAATGTGAGAGTTTAACAGTAAACTCTCACACTTTTCAAACTCGGCCAATGTAATAGAGCCAGAGAACGATGTAATAGAGTCATAAAAGATCTTGGTTGCAGGATAGGAAACAGAGAGTTGTAGTAAATGGAGTGTGTTCACAGGTGGAAAATTTTACCAGTGGAGTACCCCAAGGATCTGTACTTGGGCCAGTGCTTTTTAATATCTATGTTGGTGATATTGCAAATGGTATTGAAGGGAAAGTATGCATTTTTGCAGATGACACAAAAGTATGCAACAGGGTAGACACACCAGGAGGGGTAAAACAAATGACTGAGGATCTGGGTAGACTAGAGGAATGGGCAAGAACATGGCAACTACAGTTTAATTTAAAAAAAATGCTAAATCAATCACTTGAGTCTCAATAACCTAAAGGCTAAATATAGTATCAAGGACTCTATATTGGAAAATACAGAGGAGGAAAGGGATTTAGGAGTCACCATTTCAGATGACTTGAAGGCAGGCAAGAAATGCACCAAAGCATTGAGGAGGCAAATCAGATGCTTGGTTGCATAGGGAGAGGATTCAGTATCAGGAAAAAAGAAGTGATAATGCCACTGTATCGGTCCTTGGTATGGCCTCATCTAAATACTGTGTTCAGTTCTGGAGGCCATATCTTCAGAAGGATATAGACACATTAGAGACGATACAAAGAAGGGCAACTAAAATGGTGCATGGCCTACATCACAGAACTTACCCAGAAAGGCTAAAAGATCTTAATATGTATAGTTTGTAACAGAGAAGGGAAAGGGGGGACATGATAGAAACTTTCAAATACATGAAGGGTTTTAACAAGGGACAGGAGGGAAGCATTCTTCAAAGGAAGAGATGTACAAGAACACGAGGACATGTACTGAAACTGGAGGGAGGTAGGCTCAGAGGAAATTTGAGAAAAAATTACTTAACAGAAAGGGTAGCGGATAAGTGGAATAGCCTCCCATCAGATGTGGTTGAAGCCTTGACGGTGGAACAATTTAAACATGCTTGGGATAGGCATAAGAATATCCTTAAGAGAGACGTAAGGAGCAAATAGGGTTGAAGTTGCCAAAAGGATACATGAAAGGGGCAGACTAGATGTGCCAAGTGGTTCTTATCTGATGTCAAATTCTACGTTTCTATGTAACATACAAACTTGCATGTTCTCAAACCACTCTCACGATTTAAACTCTCATCCAGATGTTTTCCCATTTTGAAGATAAAAATCAACCAATGTGAGATATAACTGCTAAACTCTCACATTTTCTAAACTCTCACCCTATTACATTTGGCCCATGGACTGGAGGAGTAATGTGGGTATACTCAGGGGCTGGCTGGCAACTTTTAGCCTGGGGGGCAAATGCTTGCAGGCGGCCCTGGCAGAGGAGTAGCATGTAGCCAGGGTGCCCGAAGAACATGCGTGCTATGGCGCCCCCCCTCAAGTGTTCCTGGGAGGAGGCTGGCCATACGGGATTAATGTAAAGTAAAAATAAAGATTAGGGACAGCCCCGTCGTGGTGCCCATATGCAGTGCCCCCCTGTGCCCCAGGAGAGGACCCCCTTATGCAGGCCTCCAGTAGTGCCCCAGTAGTCATCCCCCTATGCAGTGGCCCTTATACAGTGCCCCCAATAGTGGTCCCCCCTATGGCAGTGACCCTTGTGCCCCCAGTAGTAAGCCCCTTATATAGTGCCCCCAGTAGTGGTACCCCCTATGCAGTGCCCCTTATATAGTGCCCCCAGTAGCAGTCCACACCCCATGCAGTGCCCCCAATAGTGGTAACCCTTATGCAGTGCCCCTTAAATAGTGGCCCCAGTTGTAATCTCCCCCCTATGCAGTACCCCCAGTATTTCCCTTTTTATAGAGCCCCCAGCAGTGGTCCGTCGATGCAGTGCCCCCAGTGGTAGTCCCCTCCCCCCTATGTAGTGCCCCTAGTAGTAGTCCCCTCCCCCCATGCAGTGCCCCTAGTAGTTGTCCCCTCCCCTTGTAGTGCCCATAGTAGTAGTAGTCCCCCCTTGTAGTAGTAGTCCCCCCCTTGTAGTGCACCCAGTAGTATTCCCCCCAGTTGTAGTCCCCCCCTTGAAGTGCCCCCAGTTATAATCCCCAGTAGTGGTCTTCCCTTGTAGTGCCCCCTCTGTAGTGCCCCTAGTAGTGATCTCCCCCTTGTAGTACCCCCAGTAGTGGTCTCCCTCTTGTAGTGCCACCAGTAGTAGTTCCTCCCTCTTGTAGTGTCCCCAGTAGTGGTTCCCCCTTTGTAGTGCCCCCAGTAGTAGTCCCTCCCTCTTGTAGTGCCCCCAGTAGTAGTTCCCCTTTGTAGTGCCCCCAGTAGTCCCCCCCCTTGTAGTGCCCCCAGTAGTAGTAGTCCCCCCCTTGTATTGCCCCCTTTAGTAGTAGTCCCCCCTTTGCAGTGCCTCCAGTAGTGGTTCCCCCCTTGTGGTGCCCCAGTAGTGGTCTCCCCCCTTGTAGAGCCAGCCTCCCCCCCAGTAGACACACATAGTAAAAAAATACAAAAAACACTTACCTGAATCCCCGCTCCCGCCGTCGCCATCCGCTCCTCCATCTGCCCGCCACTGGGTATACTATTTCATTGTGATGTGCAAGGTGCACAATTAGGCTTATGATTTGCATGTCCGCATATTTTGCAGTTAGTAACTGGTTGAAAGAGATTAAATATATATTGCGACCATTAGCCACTTTATAAACAATAATTATAATACGATATATGAGGATGCTTAGAATGTAAGCTCTCATGAGCAGGGACCTCTTCCCTCATGTGCTTCTCTCTACATTTTCTTCTACTCTCTACTCCCCATTAGGGCACCTAACACGGGACCGCCAACTCCCGGCAGCTTATTGTGAGTGCTTTAATCACTATTTCAGCAATGTATATAAGTTGTGTCCTTGTCCTGCACTGTAATGTACTGTAAGTTACTTGTTTCTTGTTCACTTATTAGTTCTATGTACTATGTAAGGCGCTGCGGAACACTTGTGGCGCCATATAAATAAAGGATAATAATAATAATAATAATAATGCTTTAAGTATGATGAGAAAATAAACTATTGTTAGCCTTTGCCTGAGAACTTCAATACAGTTAAATATCTTGATATGTTTTCTTGTTGGAAGGATACTGATTAAAAAGAACATTTTGTTTCAGGTAAACAGAAACTTGAGATGTCATCCAGGTTGTATTATCCTATTTCCTGCTGCCCTATACTGGGTCCTCTGATCATTTTACATGGTCAGAATTACACAACAGTGTGTAACAATATGACAAGATCTCATCTGTTAACATTCATTCTAGACAAATATGCTGTTTTCAATGAAACATGTGAATGCACTAGGGGTGTGCACCGGCCACTTTTCGTGTTTTGTGTTTTGGTTTTGGATCTGGATCTTTCTTCGTGTTTTGGATCTGGATTGGTTTTGCCAAAACCACCCTTCCGTGTTTTGGGTTCTGGGTTTTGTGTTTTGGATCTGTATTTTTTTTTTAAAAAGCATAAAAACAGCTAAAATCACAGAATTTGTGGGTTTTTCTGCTCCTAAGCTATTATTAACCTCAATAACCTTAATTTCCACTCATTTCCAGTCTATTCTGAACACCTCACACCTCACAATAGTGTTTTTATGTCCAAAAGGTCGCACCGAGGTAGCTGGATGACTATGCTAAGCGACACGAGTGGGCGGCACAAACACGTGGTCCATCTAGGAGTGACACTGCAGTGGCAGACAGGATGGCAGTTTGAAAAACTAGGCCCCAAACAGTACATAATGCAAAGAAAAAAAAGAGGTGCAAGATGGAATTGTCCTTGGGCCCTCCCACCCACCCTTATGTTGTATAAACAGAACATGCACACTTTAACAAACCAATCATTTCAGCACCAGGGTCTGCCACACGACTGTGGCTGAAATGATTGGTTCGTTTGGGCCCCCACAAAACAAGCTGGCAATTAATCTGTCCCTGCAAAAACTGGCTCTACGGAGGCAAGATGTCGATCTCACCCTTCTCATCCACCGATTCCTCACCCTCTTCAGTGTTGTGTACATCCTCATCCTCACAGAGTATTAATTCGTCCCCGCAGGAATCCACCACCACAGGTCCATCTGTACGTTCTGGAGGCTGGTCTCCCTTGAAGAGTTGATAATTAATTTTTATGAACATCATCTTCTCCACATTTTGTGGAAGCAACCTCCTACGCCTTTCGCTGACAAGGTTCCCGGCTGCACTAAACACTCTTTCGGAGTACACACTGGAGGGGGGGCAACGCAGGTAAAATAGAGCAGGTTTGTACAGGGGCCTCCAAATTGCCTCTTTTTCCTGCCAGGTACAGACTGTCTGACATGCCTACTTGGATGCTGTCACCGATGTAATCCTTTAACAGACAGACGCATGCTTGTCGCTGCTGCTTTGAGGATGCAGGTGCGGCTACAGCCCACACTATTCACAAAGACAGAAAAAAAATAAGAATTTTTTATTTTTTATGGAGTGCACTTTGAGGGTTACACCACCCTTTAACAGACAGACGCACGCTTGTCGCTGCTGCTTTGAGGATGCAGGTGCGGCTACTGCGCATACATTTCACACACAAACACAGAAAAAAAGAAGATTATTTTATTTTGGTTGGAGCGCACTTTGGGGGTTACACCACCCTTTAACAGACAGACGCACGCTTGGCGCTGCTGCTTTGTGGATGCAGGTGCGGCTACTGCGCATACATTTCACACACAAACACAGAAAAAAAGAAGATTATTTGATTTTGTTGGAGAGCACTTTGGGGGTAACACCACCCTTTAACAGACAGACGCACGCTTGTCGCTGCTGCTTTGAGGACAGTATCATATGCAGTGACAGTAGACTTGTCAGAAATTGTTGGCACGTCCTTCAGTCCGGACCAGATGTCCAAACCGGCCCTTGACTTATGACACAGGCGCACGCTTGGCGCTGCTACTGTGTTGATGCAGGTGCGGCTACATCGCACACAAGTCACAAACACAGAAAAAAATTAGTTTTTTATTTTTGGAGCACTTTGGGGGTTACACCACCCTTTAACAGACTTATGGGACACAGGCGCACGCTTGGCGCTGCTCCTTTGTTGATGCACGTGCAGCTACAGTGCACACAATTCACAAAGACAGAAAAAAAATAATTTTTTATTTTTTGTGGAGCGCACTTAGAGGGTTACACCACCCTTTAACAGACAGACGCACGCTTGTCGCTGCTGCTTTGAGGATGCAGGTGTGGCTACAGCCCACACAATTCACAAAGACAGAAAAAAAAGAAGAATTTTTTTATTGTTTGTGGAGCGCACTTTGAGGGTTACACCACCCTTTAACAGACAGACGCACGCTTGGCGCTGCTGCTTTGAGGATGCAGGTGCGGCTCCTGCGCACACAATTCACAAACACAGAAAAAATATTTATTTTTTTTGCACTTGGGGGGAGCACCCCTGATGGACAGAGCACCCCCTGGACAACACTACAGCACCCCTTTAGGACTGGGACACTGCACAGGACTTTGGAGTGGACACAGCCCCTATGGACAACTGACTGCACAACACAGTCCAGCCAGCCCCTATGGACTGTGGAGGAGTGGACATAGCCCCTATGGACAACAGCAGCACAACACAGCCAGCCCCTATGGACTTTGGAGGAGTGGACACAGCCCCTATGGATAACAGCAGCACAGCACAACACAGCCAGCCCCTATGGACTTTGGAGGAGTGGACACAGCCCCTATGGACAACAGCAGCACAGCGCAGCACGGCACAGCACAACACTACACTGCACTACACTACACTACACTACACAGCCCAGCCAGCCCTAACTCCCACCCTCCCTCTTAACTGTACACAGCCGAGTGAGAAAATGGCACCGACGCGGGTACCTTATATAGAATCCAAAACCTGCGAGACCCGGAAGGCGGGTTGATGACGTTTTGCCTCGATTTCAGATCCGAGTCAGGCGGGAAAAGTCGAGCCTGACTCGGATCGGCCTCGGATCGGGGGGGGTTCGGATTTCAGAAATCCGAACCCGTTCACCCCTAGTATGCACATGCAGTTATAATTATCTGCTGTCACTATCATTTGTTTTCTGGCTTATATGGATGAAGATTCGAGCTAAATGCATATGTAGCTCTGGATCAGCTACTGCCACGTTGGACCTCAGTCAGAAATCTGTTTTTACAAATCTGTCTGTAAACCATCACCTGCTTGAAATCTTTCTAACTGGAAAAAACTGTGAAAGCTTGTATTTAATAATACAATACAATGACTGCTTTATCTAACCATAGCAAGGTCACTAAATATATGTTTATTATATAACATTCCCAGCTATTTTTGAAATTGATGCTTTAAATGTTTTATACTTTTAGGAATATGTATCATTGTATTATTGTATTATAACTATGCAGTAAAGTTTTGTTGTGATTTTTTCACAACTTTTAAGAATTTGGTGAAGTATTACCATGATAACTCAATTTAACATACCCAAACTAAGGGTTCCATTTACTAACGAAACATAACCCCTTTTGCGCTCACTGAAGGGGTTATGCCACCTTTCTGCATTCAATAAACAGCGATTATTTAAGATTACCGCTGTTTTCACAGCACCGCTCTCGACATCTTTTAGATGGCGAGAGCGATGCAGTCCCCATTGCAGGCAATGGAGACCCGGCGGTGCCTTTCCGGCTTCAGCGAAGCCTTCCAAGCACTGACGGGTCCCCGTGTCATGCACAGACGCAGACGGACCGTTGCCCATGCGCATAACACTGGAGCCCCGTTGCTGGCAGCGTTAGGCTGCCAGCAGCCCAGCGGAGTACCTCACCGAGGACGAGGACTTCGCCGGACCTCACCGGAGGGGTAAGTATTAATAAATACTAGTGGCATTTTAGTTTGTCACAGTTATACTAATGAAAATTGCCACTGGTATTTTTGTTCATTTATAAATGGGGCCCAAAGGGCTTTATTCAGATTTAGGAATAGAAGGCCTGATTCAGGGACAGTGATTTTTATGAACATTGAGCAATTGTTTGCCATTGCTCATGTGTATAAGCCACACTGCGCACATGCTGCAATTGTCTTGCGATTCCACACCCACAGAGAATCCATTCACAAAGTTAGTGACAAGTAGTAAGTGTTTGAGGAGGTAACAGGGGGTGGTCATAAAAACGCAGGTGTGTTTTAGCGTTTCAACGCCGTTACATGGGCGTGCATAAATTAGCTATTGTGATCTCATACGCAGTAAGGGAGCCCTCTAGTGTTAGGAGAGCTGCATTGTTTTTGGCTGCTCGATCTGTGTCGATGTTACCAATATTTACTCTGGTAAGCGCAATGTCATATGCAGATGAGAAGGTAGCAGAGGGCGTCCCTATGCTCGGGTGATCTTTGCAACATTAGCATATTTTCGCAGCTGCGTTGCATACGAAATCACAGCTGCGATCGCATTAGCGTCCATCTCTGAATCAGGCCCAGAGTATGATAGCAATACTAAACAGTTGTTGCTCATTTCAACCCAATGGTTTTTCACAGGTGCTTGTAAAGAGGTTTACTCTGGACTACAGAAAAAAAGAAAAATGTTTCCCTCCAGCACACTGCAAAAAAAATGGCAAAAGGCTTGAATACTACATGATAATGGAAATCTAGAGGTCTTTGTTGTATATATTTGCAAATCCATGGTTAAGTGCCGGGCCGCGCCAAGGCTCCCCTGTACAGGTGTCCCTAACGCTACATAATAATAGCACCCACTCTGAGTCATATAATTGCATACTGTCAGGGGGTATACACCCTGCACCCATATGTAATTATACTTGCCTTTCCGCTGATTCCTGAAGTGATGCTCCGCAGACCAGACCGGCGCTGTAGAGCAGCAAACACTCACTGGGAAAATGGCGGCGGCCATTTTCCAGGTGATCTGCGCATGCGCAGAAAATATGTCCCTGGGAAAGTAGGTGCGGGCCCCATTTTCCTGGAGACCTGCACATGCGTTCTAGATGCTGGCATGAAGCCAGAATCTACAGCGCTCAGTGCCGCTGAGCAGCAGTCAGAGAGGAGGGGGCCCAAACGGAGGCTGCAAACGGGCCCCCTCCTCTCTTTAAATGCCCCTGCATACTGTTGTACCACATGATAACAGCACATACATAAATATATTTAAGTTGAGAGCCAGCTCACCTAGGAGATAACCCAGAAACCTCCAAATAGCACTACAAGAACCAGCACACGCTCCCAATGCTAGTCCCATCCAAACCTGAATCAGGCTCTATGTCCTGATTCTCCTTTCTTCCCTGATAAACCAGTCTAATGTTTGACCAATGAAAACTGAGAATGAATCACAAAAATTGTACCTTTTAGTTGGTCTCATTTTCAATGTTTCAACTATCCCACTATAGATTGAAAATTAGTCTCATCAACTGGAGCTTATTAGTAAAGCACTTTTCATTCTTTCATTTCATGCCTGCAGAGTTAAATTAGTTTCATACAGGAATATAAAAAGGTAAGTTTAGGAGGCACGGAATAGTTAAGCACTTAGGAAAATAGAACATACTGTATATTAGGGATGAGCGGGTTCGGTTCCCTGAGAACCGAACCCACCCGAACTTCGGGGATCCGGGGCGATCCGAGCCCAAGCTCGGATCTCCCTGTCTGCCCCGGATCCCTCTCCCGAGGCAAAACCTCGAGATCTGCTGTCGGATCTCGAGGTTTTGCCTCGAGCGGCCATTTAAAAAAAAATGCCTTTGCCTTTAATGGGCAAAGTGCTGATTGGCTGACAGAGCCGTCTGTCACGGCTCTCAGCCAATCAGCATTATGGTGCTCATTTGCATGTAGCACGGACTCGTGAGATCCGTGCTACATGCATCTGTGTGATTGACAGTGACACAGAGCACAGATGGGTCAGTGAGACCCGTCTGTGCTGCTGTGTATTTCAATGACACAGATGCACGCACGGACCAGGAGATCCGTGCTACTTGCATCTGTGTCATTGACACAGAGCACTAACGGGTCCGTGAGACCCGTCTGTGCTGCTGTGGTAAAAAAAAAAAAACCTGTGTAAAAAGAGAAAAAAATGGCGTGCCCCCCCCCAAAAAAAGAGCAACCAGCCCCGGGCATTAGTGACCCAGTGCTGGGTGTGCTTAAATACAGGGGACAAACGACATAGGGGTCCCCTGTACTTAAACACAACCAGCACCGGGCTAGTCAGAACCAGAGCTGGTTGCCAAAATACGGGGGACAAACGACGTAGGGGTCCCCCGTATTCTGCGCAACCAGCTCTGGGCTCTGATCCGGTCCTGGTTCTGGAAATACAGGGGAAAAAAATGAGTAGGGTTCCCCTGTATGTTCCAGAACCAGCACTGGACTTTTTCTAGCGGGGGGCTGATGCCACAGCCAGGGGAGCCCTTTCACCGGGCCCCCCAGCCGCAGCATCAGCCCTGACCGCTAGTCAGCCCAGGCCGGGGATCCCTGGAGAGCTGGGGACCCCCCCAATAAAGGGGTCACCCTCTCCAGGGCTCCCCAGGCCCAGGCTGATAGCCCGGGGCTATCCCCGCCACCCCTGGTGGCGGTGGGTGGCGGGTTGATTGGTGTGGTGTAAATAAAGAATATCAAACATTGTCTTTACAAGTAGAACTGCAAGTCCCAGCAAGCCTGCCCCGCATGCTGGTACTTGGAGAACCACAAGTACCAGCATGCAGGGCATTAAGGGCCCACTAGTACCTGTAGTTCACCTGTAAAAAAATGTTTAAAAAAAACACAGGACACACACACCGTGACAGTATAAGTTTATTAAACATACATACACACACACACACACACACACATGTACACATACTCACCTATGTAACCTGTAGCATCGGTCCACTTGTCTGGTAAAGTATCCCTAGGGGACCTGTGAAAAAAAACATACTCACCATCTCCTATGCGAGGTTCTGTCCTCTTCGTTCCAAAGTAGGCATCCCCGGACTTGGCAAAAAAAAAAAAACGAAAACGCGATCCACGAACTTAGTACCGTTCTATAGAACGGTACTTCCCGAATGAGAGCTTAGCGGCGGGGTATCACCATGGAAACCCCGCTGCTAAGCGTTCATTGGCTGAGAGAGGCCATCTCCCGTCTCTCTCAGCCAATGAACGGCTCCCTCCATTGTAGTCAATGCTGGGAGCCGCAAGGTTATTAAAGTTTACCCTGCGGTTCCCACCATTGACTACAATGGAGGGAGCCGTTCATTGGCTGAGAGACGGGAGATGACCTCTCTCAGCCAATGAACGCTTAGCAGCGGGGTTTCCATGGTGATACCCCGCCGCTAAGCTCTCATTCGGGAAGTACCGTTCTATAGAACGGTACTAAGTTCGTGGATCGCGTTTTCGTTTTTTTTTTTTGCCAAGTCCGGGGATGCCTACTTTGGAACGAAGAGGACAGAACCTCGCATAGGAGATGGTGAGTATGTTTTTTTTCACAGGTCCCCTAGGGATACTTTACCGGACAAGTGGACCGATGCTACAGGTTACATAGGTGAGTATGTGTACATGTGTGTGTGTGTATGTATGTTTAATAAACTTATACTGTCACGGTGTGTGTGTCCTGTGTTTTTTTAAACATTTTTTTTACAGGTGAACTACAGGTACTAGTGGGCCCTTAATGCCCTGCATGCTGGTACTTGTGGTTCTCCAAGTACCAGCATGCGGGGCAGGCTAGCTGGGACTTGCAGTTCTACTTGTAAAGACAATGTTTGATATTCTTTATTTACACCACACCACACAATCAACCCGCCACCCACCGCCACCAGGGGTGGCGGGGATAGCCCCGGGCTATCAGCCTGGGCCTGGGGTGCCCTGGAGAGGGTGACCCCTTTATTGGGGGGGTCCCCAGCTCTCCAGGGATCCCCGGCCTGGGCTGACTAGCGGTCAGGGTTGATGCTGCGGCTGGGGGGCCCGGTGAAAGGGCTCCCCTGGCTGTGGCATCAGCCCCCCGCTAGAAAAAGTCCAGTGCTGGTTCTGGAACATACAGGGGAACCCTACTCATTTTTTGTCCCCTATATTTCCAGAACCAGGACCGGATCAGAGCCCAGAGCTGGTTGCGCAGAATACAGGGGACCCCTACGTCGTTTGTCCCCCGTATTTTGGCAACCAGCGCTGGTTCTGACTAGCCCGGTGCTGGTTGTGCTTAAGTACAGGGGACCCCTATGTCGTTTGTCCCCTGTATTTAAGCACACCCAGCACTGGGTTACTAATGCCCGGGGCTGGTTGCTCTTTTTTGGGGGGGTGCACGCCATTTTTTTCTTTTTTTACACAGGTTTTTTTTTTTTTTTTTTACCACAGCAGCACAGACGGGTCTCACGGACCTGTCATTGCTCTGTGCCAATCACACAGATGCATGTAGCACGGATCTCCCGGGTTCGTGCTACATGCAAATGGGCACCATAACGCTGATTGGCTTCCTGTCTGCCACTGCAGTGCCACTCCTAGATGGGCCACGTGTTTGTGCCGCCCCCTTGTGTCGCTTAGCATAGTCATCCAGCTTCCTCGGTACAACCTTTTGGCCTAAAAACAATATTGTGAGGTGTGAGGTGTTCAGAATAGAGTGGAAATGAGTGGAAATTAATGTTATTGGGGTTATTAATAGCGTAGGAACAAAAAAAGGCCCATTTATGTGATTTTAGCGTTTTTTTTTTATTTTTTAAGAAAAAATCCAGATCCAAAACACAAAACCCAGAACCCAAAACACGGAAGGGTGGTTTTGGCAAAACCAATCCAGATCCAAAACACGAAGAAAGATCCAGATCCAAAACCAAAACACAAAACACGAAAAGTGTCCGGTGCACACCGCTACTGTATATTCAATTTTTTTAGTAATCGAAGCAGCTGAGCAGACAGTGCAGTGTGTCCCCATAAGTACACTGCAGACAACTGGCTAAGAGGTATCTGGCACACTAGGACCCTATTGATTGCCTCCCTGTGCTATTACGTGCAGGAATATAATAGCTAAAGGTTTAAATTATATCTGCTTTTTATGAAATATTTAGCAATGGGCATGAGTTGGCAGCCTTTGGAACATTTTTCTGGCATTCACGACCACCAACATCACAGATATTGCTTTGCAGCGCATGGAGGTGTGCTGTTACCCTACAGTAATTCTCGCTAGTGTGCGCATTAGCATTAGAATTGTAACACCCCCATAGAATCTGAATAAAAGATAGACCTGGGTCATTTCAATCAAGTTCTTACAGAAAAGTACCATAGTAAGCAACCATGAATTTCATGGTAATCCAGTCCGTTATCATGGTACCTTTACTCTTAGGGATTACCATGGTGCTTTTAGTGACAGTATGGAGAGAAGAAGGAAATAGAATCAAGTTAAGTAAATTATGTTTTGGTATTTTATGCTTTGCCCTAGAATACCTTATGGCATTCATCCGGGTTTTCCGCGTGTTACATTGGAACCAGAACAGTCTGTAATAGCCTGGGGTCGGTTGCGACCTTTGTGGGGTGACCCGCACTATTTGTCCCAATACGTTAGCTGTAACTAGAGAAGTTTAATCACTTGCAAAAATTCATGTTAATGATGATCATGATCAGCAAGGACCTTTGCACCAATACTTATCCATGAAGTATGTGCTTGCCTAATCCACATTTATAGAATACACAGACCCCTATCACTACAAATATCAAAAAACTGAGTGGTCCTTTGAAGTATTTTTTGTACCCATCCTTTGCTAGGGATGTAAAGCATGCAAATGTCAGTCAGGTCCTATGTTTGCACACAAAAAAGAAAGAGCTCACACCATAAACTAAAGATGGCGAAAATTAAAGTAAGTGAAAGTAAATGCATATTTTGTCAGTCAGGATCTTGGATCATTTTGGTTGTTGTATTCCATATATTCATTTTCCTTTGTAGGCTACTGCAGACAATCAGACATCAAGATGTTGAAAAATAGTTTAAGACTGACCTTGTTTGACGTGACTGCTATTGTTCTGTGAGAGACCACACACTGATTAGGAGGATGTACACATAGCATACTGGAACCTTATCGCACAACCTGCAAACAGGAAAGGAACTCTTACAGTACTATGATCTGTGTATATATATTTAAGTCAACATAGGTGTATGTTTATTATTCCAAAGATCTATCCAAGGATAATATCAACCTTCATAGAGGGTTTTTTAAGGTATAAAATGCAATTAAATAATTGAAGTCATAGCTAGTATGTATAAAAAAATGTGAAAAGATCATGTTTTTTTTCGCCAGACATCGTGTATCTTTTTGCTTTTTTTATCGTTATATTTATCATGTTTTTTCACCAAAAAATGGGAAAGTGATAAACCCCCTGAATTGTGATAATTTTCGCATTTTTGTTTTCAAATTAGATAATGGGAAAACAACTGCTTAAATGATTTTCTCATGTTCCAATAAAAAAATAACCACTGCGCATGCTCTGTTTCAGTTTTGGACATGCGCAGTGAATGGTAGGTGGCGTTCTGCGTGAGTGACAAGCGGAATTCTAGTGGTTCATCAAAATAAAGGAATCCCTTGATACTAGATTTCCCCTCCCCTTTAGTTTCTCCTGATTTTCCCTACAAAAACTTCTACTTTTCTTCTATGGGTCATATACTGTGTAGGTATGTGTATGTGTGTGTGATATATATATATATATATATCTGTAATGTAGTGTATTGAGGATTTAGGTGATTGTGCCGAGTATTTGGACATTAATATATATATATATATATATATATATATATATAGATATATATTGTGATAGGATCACTGGTAAAGTGGTCTGTGGCAGGTACATTTGTCCCAGATTCCTGTCTTTTGTGTTTTAAACCCCCAGGAGAAAGTCTGCAGTGTAGCAGGCTTGAGTTTCGGCTTTTTGAACAAAGCCGGTTTGGGACCTGGGGGTTGTGGGTGAGAGGAGAGGGAGGGCTCCACCCACGGCCACTCCAGGTTTTGGTTCTCGCAGCCTGGTAACAGGCTTGTTAGTTTTCCACCTGAGAGTGGCCAATATAAGCCTAGTGTGTTTAGGGCTGAGTGTCTCACCTGGGAGAGCAGACAGGGAGCTTGCTCAGAGACACTTGAAAACCTATCCGTGAGTACTGTGCTGTGCCTTGTTGCTGGTGAGGGCATTAGGCCCTGCCAGGTTATGGTAGTGAGGGAACCACCTGTGAAGTTAGTGCCCCGACAGGGCTAGGATTTATGTTTATGTTTTCTTTATGTTGTTTCTGACATTGTACAATAAAGACTGGCGCCGACCAGCTTGTACTCGCATCCAGACTGGTGTGCTGCTTCCCTGCTGCTGTGTGTGTGTGTAAGGAAGGAGACCTCTACCCAGGAGAGGGACCCCTAATCTGATTGTGTCACAATATATTGTGTTTGTGTATATATCTCACATAGCTTACCATAATAAAATAAACTCCATTCTTCTATAAGACAGGTATGTGTGGTACTTGTTAGATTGTTTGAACCTTATTTGTGGACCCATTTATAGCAAATGGTAATTTTAATGGTAAAAAGGAGAAATATTTATTTATAAGAGTTATCATTTATATATTTTTTTACATTGAAAAAAATAAAAATAAATATATATATATATATGTGTGTGTATATATATATATATATATATATATATATATGTAAATAGATTACAAGTAATACTGATTACTTAAATTCCATAAGTTTCATCTAAATAGCAATAACTAGCATAGCTTATTTCAACATCAGTGGTGCTGGAATACAATTGTCGCCAGCCAAAGTGTGTCAAAAAAAACTCGATAATTTTCACACAAAAAAAAGATAAAATGATGATACATAAGGCTCTCGTTGATTTAAATTTCAACAAAAATAACGATATAATAAAAAAACAAAAACCATACTTTGACGAGAAAAAAATTGAAAAAATATGCGAAAAACATTGATACGTTTCCTCGAAACTTATCTCTAGTGAAAAATACTCGAAAACCATTTTTATCACTTTTTTTAACGCAAAAAACTGTTGATACATATCCCCCCATGGCTGATTCTGACTCAAATGCGGATGAATCTCTCAGATAAGAGTATCTGCAAACTGTGCATATGCTGTAGAAAGCAATCGTAGACTGTGCATGCGCTGTTACATACATATGTACATGGATGGTGATTGTCAGAGAGTGGTTTGATCCTTCCATTGTTAGATCACTCTTTCCATGAAATGAGCAACTGGGTGGCTACTGTTGTAAGCAACTGGGTGGCTACTGTGTGATAGCATGGAACAGATCCATCTTGTGGGAGTGTCATGGAGTGTGGACTTAGGGCCTGATTCAGAACTGATCGCACGGCTGAGTTCGCACGCAGCCTGACGATGCGAAAATATGCTAATGACCCCATACACAATGTAACCGCAGCACAATAAGTAGACACCCAACACTACATAATGCCGCCTACTTCCCTTTACTTACGTTATCGCTTATCGCCAGACAGCGAAAATATTGGTAACATCAAAAACCATCGGACCCACACGCACAAGCTGTGGTTGACCTGACCCTACCGCAGATATTGCTAATGTTTGTATGTGTAACTAGACGTTAGGATGCATATGCCGTCGCTAGGGCTTAATTATGCACGCCGATGAAATGGCGTTTAAATGCCCAGGCACACCTGCATTTCTCTGACCACCACCCCCATCACCACCCTCAAACGGTCAGGTCCTATCAATCAATGTATGGAGACTCTGTGTGCTCGCTGCGGTCTATTCCTGATCGCAGTGGCCAGTTTGCGCACATGCACAGCGATGCATACGCATGCGCAGAATGTAAACATCAACAGACTGCGTGTGAACGAAGCCGTGCAATTTGGTCTGAATCAGGCCCTAAGTGTTGTGGGCATGTAGGCCAAATTCTGTGATCTTTGCAGCATGTGGACAGATAGAGGACATCTTTTGCACCCAGCAGGGGGTAGGCGTAAGTCCTGAAACTAGTGATGACCACTGCGGCTGCAAAAGTGAAAACAGTGAGCTTCTCGGCCTTCTGGATAAAGGACTGATAGTCAGCACAGACAGACTGCCACGGCCAAAAAAGTGGCCTTAGTTGAAGCAGACATAGAATGATGACCATTATGTCCACATATGTGTTTCATTGTTGGGAGCCCGACTGGAGATGAGACATAAAGGAAATTGGCAAAAAGCACAATTTATTAGAGGTCAATCCAATCAAGTCCGAAGTGCGAGTTGCTATTTTCTCTTCAAATTCTTTTTGCAATCCTATTAGCAACTCACACTGAATCAGTCAGACTGAATTCACATCTTTCCATTCGCACCTCCCTGAGGATGATAGATGGAAAGGAAAATCTTTATTTTAAGGTTAAAATGTCAGGACTGAACCCCTTGGACACACCCCCTAATGACTAATTAGGCATTTGGAAGTTTCCAATTAGCTTAATTAGTCCAATAATTACATGTCATTTTTTGGGGTAAACAAGAAAATTGTCCTCAAATTACTCCAAAATCAAATTCTTTAGTCTAGGTACCCCAAATTTAATCACAATATTTTTTTAATTGAAAAATTATTGTTTTTTTTTATCATTTTTGAAAATTTTTCAAGATGCCCTCAAAGATGCCAAAATTACTTTTTTTCTACTTTATTTTGCTTTTTTCCTTTAATTTGTTTGAGAGTAAACAAAAAAGGTTTGTTTTTGTATCATTTTCTTGCATTTAAAAGAAAAAATAAACATAAATCAGCCATTTGACACCATTGAAAAACTACAGTACCTTCCTAATGCCCACAAACAGCCTTCTATACGGTCCTGCTAACAAAATGATCCATTTTGGGGGATCCAGGATGTGACTTAAGTAGTGCCTCAGTCAATTTGATTTAGGCACCTGTGCTCAACCATGGATATCTCTAAAACATGAACTGTTGGGGAGCCTTAAGGACCACGTTTGGGAACCTTTTTGTTAAAACAATGGAACACGCAAACACATTTTCAATAGACAGTTAATAAACTTATATTGTTTTTTTATCAAAAGTCATGGTGGATATTATTATAAAGTAATTTAATAAAATTTCTATATTTCATTATAGCACTGTCTTGATCAGTGTGTTTTTTTTCAGAATTGGATAAAGGTCTGTTGAGAAACTGTTGACAGAGGGCCTCATTTAGCAAGGATCGCTATTGCAAAGCTGCACGCAGGCAAATTTGCAATTGTGATCCTTGCTATTATGCAAATGCAGCAGGAGGTCTATGACACCCCCTGCTGTATTTGCAATCCCATCACTGTAACGGAGGTCGCAGGCTGGGATCATCATCATGACCATCAGTGGTCAATGGTTTAGATGGTGGGCGGAGCCGCGCCTCCGGCCAGCTGAGTAAGCCTCAGCTTACTCAGGCTGGCTGGCTTGTGAGTCCAGGACACTGCATTGATCAACACAGATCCTGGGCTGACCACTCCCGGAAAATGGGACGGAAGCTGCCTCCTGTTTCCGGGAACTCCGGCCGAACCTGCACTGCCCCTTAAATACCTCCGCATGTCAATCAGGCAAAGGCATTCAAGGCTCTGAGTGCAACTATGCAGGACCCATTCTGCACACTTACAGAATGGGTACTGCGCACGAGCAGATTGCCGATAAAAGGGAATCTGCGATCAGCAGTGCAGTTGCTGATGTTTTGAGGTCACCATTGTAGTCAGAGGCATATCTATAATGAGTGCAGTGTGTGCAGGGCACACGGGCCAGGGGGGCCCCACACCGCACACTCTGCACCCATATTATTTTAATCTTGTCTGTCTGTGGTCCTGCGTCAGGTGCCAGCGCTGCTCAGAACCCTGGAAACTGCCCGCCGCGGCCATTTTTGCGGCGTTCTGTGTATGCGTAGTAGACTCCGGGTACACTCTAGTGCCTGGAGTCTACTAATGCTCCGGTGGCTGGCCAGCCACGTCAGTCAGCTGCCGGTCACCGGGGAAAGAGGAGGGGGCCCCGCACGGGGAGTGCACACGGGCCCACTCCTCTCTTAAAACGCCCCTGATTGTAGTCCATAGTTATCAGTGTTTTTTGCCCTAAAAGGCCATCCCCCTCTGTTAAACACCTTCGCCTCTAGGACGAGGACCAATGATGAAGAAATTTTGTTCGCTACGTAAATAAAATCTATGTTGACATGTGTCATCTTTGGCCTGGTGGCACAAACTAGGCCAACCTGATCTGGATGGATAAGAAATATATCTGACCTAGCCTAGTTGCTAACACTTTAGAAAATTTTAAGGGCATTCAATTGGGCAGTAGCAGAGATTGTTTAAACTCTGGGGCAAAAGAGTATTAATTCCTTCTCTACAAAAAACTCTTCTGAAGATAAATAAGGAAGTTTGTAAGATTGTTAAATACTGTAGGAATACAGCGCGCTGGTCTCCTGCACTCACTTATTGGGTCCGGCGGCGCTGGTCTGCAGAGGGGCAGCAGGTGGCGCATCACCGGCATTCCCCGCTGCCTGCTGCCTCTCTCTCCCCTGAAGGTTGCAGGTGGCCGCGGCTCCCTACGGGCACTCGCGCCGACCTGCTGAAGATTTAAAGGGCCTTACACATGCCCTTAGCAAATGCCACAGGAAATGACTATTCCAACCTATTTAAGGAAGACTCTGGGAGCACTCCAGTGCAGGAGTATAGGCTCGTTTACCATACTCCAGCGTTACTGTGATATTCCGTTACCTGTTTCTGACCTTGGCTTAGTTTGTCACCCTGATTTCGCCTGACCCCTGGTACTGCATCTGATATCTGGTTTTGACTTCGGCTATCTCCTGTGACCTGTTTATGCCCGCTCCCTGGTACCGTCTAAGTCCATTTGGTTCTGACCTGGCCATGTCGACTAAGCTATATGTCTTCTCCACTTTATCCAGAGTTTACCAGCACCTGTATAAGGGAACCTATCCTGAGGGCTGCTACCTTCTTGCGAGGGTCCTTGGTGAATAACGCTGTCACATTAGACTCCACATACCAGGCATAGGTCTAGCCAACTCCCTAAATACGGGCCGCATCCATAATCTGTCCGAGACTTGTGACAGAATACACTGGCCCAAAAGACATGGATGCTGCTGGGAACCCATCTCCTCAAGACCTGCTCGAGAACCTTCTTGCTAGGGTCGAGAAGCAAGAACAAGACCAGGCCCAGATTATGCAGTGTCTGCAAACCCTAATGCAGTATGTCGGTGCTGCTCAGTCACCTCCGGTGCAGTTACCCACTCCTCCTACGGTGACTGTACAAGCTGTGGGAGCTACCGCTCCAATTCCGAATCCTACAAATTATAATGGGGACCCCAAAGGTTGTCGAAGATTCCTAAACCAATGCTCAATTTAATTTTGAGGTCCAAGCAGAAAATTTTCCTTCAGAGAGGAAGAAGGTGGCTTACATCATCTCGCTGCTATCTGGGCAGGCATTGGCCTGGGCTTCACCATTGTGGGAGAGGAATGATCCCCTGGTCAATAACAGCGCTGAATTTCTGAAAGTTTTTCGGAGGGACTTCGATGAACCTGGACGAGTATCCTCTGCAGGGTCAGCTATCTTGCAGCAAAAACAAGGCTATCAATCGGCAAGTGTCACGATTCACCACAGAGACTCCAGAATCAGACCCCGGCACTTATCGCTCAGAGCACTGCGGCGCGGTGGTCTGCTGCCCCGCCGGCCTGTTCCTGCAAGCGATCTCTCTCCCGGTCTCCTGTCAGCGCCTGCATCTTCTCCTCAGTCTCCGGCCAAGCGTCTCACATGTGGGTCCACCGTGGGTCTCCGGTCCATGGGCGCGGCCATCTTGGATTGCCCACGTGACGCAGTTTCCACCAATGGACTTGTTCCTCCTTCTCTAGTTGCCAGTGCAACAAGTCCCCTAGTTTAACTAGTGAGCCTCACCACTGCGCTCCATAGGTGTTGTCACCGCTCGAAGTAGCTTGCACGCTAACACCATCTCCATACGGCTACCCAGCCGCTCCAAGTAGCTTCCATGCTACCACCATCTCCATACAGCTACCCAGCCGCTCCAAGTAGCTTCCATGCTACCACCATCTCCATACAGCTACCCAGCCGCTCCAAGTAGCTTCCATGCTACCACCATCTCCATATGGCTACCCAGCCGCTCCAAGTAGCTTCCATGCTACCACCATCTCCATACGGCTACCCAGCCGCTCCAAGTAGCTTCCACGCTACCACCATCTCTATACGGCTACCCAGCCGCTCCAAGTACCTTCCGCGCTACCACCATCTCCATATGGCTTCTCAGCTGCTCCAAGTAGCGCCCGAGCTACCACCACCACTTTACGGCTCCTTAGCCGCACCCAGCAGCCCGTGCTGCCACCTTTAACTTACGGCTCCTTAGATGCACCTAGCAGTCCGTGCTTCCACCATCCATTACACGGCTTTCCAGCCGCATCAAGCAACTCCCGTGTTATATCAATCCTCTACCAGTCTTCTGCATCCTCTCATGTGGAGGAACTTCATCAAACCAAGTCTCCTCCAGCGAGCATCTGAGGTCCAAGACCCATCCCATCTGAGGTATTACAGGTCCAAGGCCCAGCCCGGGAACACAGGCCCAGAATCCCACATCTCTGACAATAGGATAGTATGCTGTGCAGTTTTGAACCCTTGCTTCAGAATTAGGGTGGAATAGTGAAGCCCTGATAGCCACATTTATGCAGGGGTTGTCAGATCAGATCAAAGATGTACTCACATCTACAGATTTGCCAACCACTTTAGATGATTTAATCTCCTTGAGTATCCGGGTAGATCTTCGCCACAGGGAGAGGGCAAAAGAGAAGGAACAGTCCCGTCGCTTCACCTTCAAGCTCACTCCACGATTCACGGCACCGGTGGAATCTCCTGAAGAGCCTATGCAGTTCGGGAAGTCTCGTCTTCCTGCCTCAGAGAGGTAGATGAGGTTCAAAAACAAGCTCTGTCTGTATTGTGGTGAACCGGGTCATCTTCTTTTGGGCTGCTCAAAATGTCTGGGAAATGACAACGCCTAACTGATCAAGGGGTGGTCAGATTAGGTACATTTCAACACACCCCAAAGGACTGTATTACTCCACAGTTCACCTTGATGTAACTCTGGTCCATGGGAATTCCTCTGAGAACTTAAAGGCTTTCTTAGATTCAGGTGCTGATGGCAACTTCATTTCCGCGAAAAAGGTGCAAGAACTGGGAATTCCAAGTGTACCCCTACAAACAACCTTATGTATCATTGGAATGGATGGAAATAAACTTCCTACAGCTACCATCCACTCTCGAATGACAGAAATCTCCATGCAGGTGGGCGTGCTCCATTGGTAGCGGATAGCAATCTACATACTTCCATCAGCCGAGTATTTGGTCATCTTGGGTCTACCCTGGCTCAGCAAGCATTACCGGGTTTTAGACTGGAAAGGTCCTCAAATCCTATCATGGGGACCTCAATGCCATGGGTTATGTTTGTCGTCAGTGAAACCGCCACATCGTGTTATCCTGTGTTCTGTAACTACTTCTGAAGATCCTCTTCCCGTTCCATACAGGTCCTTCAGGGATGTATTCTGTAAGAAGGTTGGTGAAATGCTTCCTGCACACAGGGAGTGGAATTGTGCTAATGACTTGTTGCCCGGGAGGGTGCCTCCTCAAGGAAGAGTCTTTCCCCTTTCGCTTCCTGAGTCCCAGGCAGTATCAGAATATATCAAAGAGAATTTGGAACGAGGATTCATCAGGGAGTCTAAATTGCCTGGAGCCGGCCAGTTCTTTGTCAAAAAGAAGGACGGGGGGTTGAGACCATGCATTGACTACCGAGGCCTGAACGCCATTACCATCAAAGACTGGTATCCTCTACCTTTGATTTCTGAGCTCTTCAACTGAATCAATGGAGTGAGGATTTTCACTAAACTAGATCTTCGTGGGGCCTAAAATCTGATCAGATTCCGACCCGGGGACGAGTGGAAGACGGCCTTTAACACTCGTGATGGCCACTACAAATATTTAGTAATGCCTTTTGGATAACGCACCAGCTGTCTTTCAGAAATACATGAATCATATCTTTCGGGACTTACTACACAAATACATAGTGGTATACTTGGATGACATTCTAATATTCTCTGAAGATGAAAAGAGTCATCAACAACATATGTGTGAAGTACTGTTCCAGCTTGGGCCAACCAGCTTTTTTGTAAGCTTGAAAAATGCTCCTTTGAACAAAGGGAACTGATGTTTCTAGGATATATCATCTCGGGCTCCTGCCTTCAGTTGGACCCAGGAAAGCTTACCGCAATCAACAACTGGCCCCACCCAGTCAGATTAAAAGCAATACAACGATTTTTGGGTTTTTGCAATGTTTACCGCCAATTCATCAGGAACTACTCGTCCATCGCAGCTCCCATCACTGCTCTTACCAGAAAGGATCAAGACACTCTTGTGTGGCCTCCTGAGGCAGAAGATGCTTTCCTCAGTTTAAAGCAGTGTTTCCTTTTAGCACCCATTCTGAGGCAGCCAAATTGTGATCAAGCATTTTTCCTGGAGGTGGATGCTTCCACGATTGGTGTTGGAGCAGTACTGTCACAGCAGGATGATGCGGGCAAGTGGTATTCCTGTGGGTTCTTCTCCCGAAAGTTCTCTGCACCAGAAAGGAATTACGTGGTCGGGGATAAAGAATTACTTGCCATCAAGTTGGCTCTTCAAGAATGGCGTTACATGTTAGAGGAGGCGAAGTACCCAGTGACAGTCTATACCGACCATAAGAATTTGACGTATCTCAAAACAGCTCACTGCCTAAATTACCATCAATCTAGGGGGTCATTGTTGTTTGATCGGTTTAATTTAGTGATTACCTATCGGCCAGGTAATAAAAATGTCAAGGCTGATGCACTCTCCCAAGCATTTAACCCCGTTGAAGTGGAGGAGGTAAAAGAAGAAAAACCAATTTTGAACCCAGCGTGTTTTGTGGCGGCTACTAACTGGGTCAAGATTCCAATGGGAAAGACATTTATAGCACCTGAGTTACAATCTAGGTTACTTCAGTGGGCTCATTCATCGTGCTTCACGGGCCATGCTGGCATAAGGAAAATTGGAGCTAATCCTCAGGAATTATTGGTGGCCAACTGTCCGTCAGGATGTGAAGGACTTCGTGGCAGCTTGTCACATTTTGTGCTCAGCATAAAGTTCCGCCACATGCTCCATCAGGGTCTCTTCTTCCACTACCAGTGCCTGATAGTCCTTGGACCCACATTTCGATGGACTTTGTGACAGATCTTGATATTGGGGGTGTATCTGCGTTATCTCCTTAAATGATGTAGGCAGATGACGGGAAGGAAAAAATAATGGGGGGGGAGGGAAAGGAAGGGGGGTTTGTGTTCCTCTAAGGCTGCCACAGACCTCTGTGATCCCTTTCTAGATCTCTAAGATAGCAGACATAGTTGTGGGTTGGGTCTTATAGGGCACACAGAGGTGTATTCTACCAATAGAAATTATGTTATATAAGTGAAATACATGTTGTTAGAGGAATTAATAGTATGTTTTAATGTTTTCCTGATAAAATGTGGTCAAGTAAAATTTGTACATTGATATACACATTAGCATATAATCAAAATTAATATGTGCGATACAGGTGTCAATAGCAAAATTACAGCAATATAGATATAACGTTTATAGCAGTATGTCCAAATGTGGACAATTAGGTGTGTACCAAGTGCCAACGTCAGTAACAATCCATGTAGTAGGTTCTAATCCTTAATGGAAGAACCTGGAATATTTTGAGAGTTAATTTTAGGTGGAAAATAGTCCTTTGATGTAGACAGGTGGTATTCCAAAACTTTCTGTTACTCAGAGAAGAAAATGGCAACTTTGTATCTAGCTATGAAAACAGTGCCGAGTGTAAAAGAAACCTCTTGTTCTCATAAGACTCATACAGTTCCCATGTTCATATATAATGGATGGCATACAGCCATGTGGATTAAACAAGAAAAAAACTGAAAAATGTGTAAAAGTTTGGAAATAAAAAATGTGAAAAGTAAACAATGTCCTGAGGGTGCGGAACGAGGTAGGACACCCTCAGGACATTGTTTACTTTTCACATTTTTTATTTCCAAACATTTATTTCACTTATATAACATAATATCTATTGGTAGAATACACCTCTGTGCGCCCTATAAGACCCAACCCACAACTATCTTTGTGACAGATCTGCCTTCTTGTCAAGGATTTACTACCATCTGGATAGTTGTGGACAGGTTTTCCAAAGCCGCGCACTTTGTTCCATTAAAAGGACTACCTTCGGCTCCAAAGTTAGAGAGGCTTTTATAAGGTAGATTTTCCGATTGCATGGATTTTCAAAGGACATTGTGTCAGATCGTGGGGTGCAATTTACTTCCAAATTCTGGAAAGCATTATGCAAATGTTTTGGGGTCAAACTAAGCTTTTCATCGGCCTATCATCCTCAGAGTAATAGTCAGACGGAACGGGTAAATCAAGATTTGGAAAATTAATTCGTATGTATGTGTCGGCAAATCAGGATGATTGGGTTGATTTACTCCCTTGGGCTAAATTTGCTCATAACACTTGTTTCATGAGTCAGCGGGTCATTCTCCATTCTTCATACAGTATGGGTTACAGCCTGCATTACCAGAATTACCAGTCTTTGGGTCGATAGCTCTTCCAGTTGTCCGTGATATAGTTAAACGATTCCTCAATATCTGGAGGGACGTTAAGAGGAACTTGTGCAGAGCATCTTCACGATACAAGATGGTGGCAGACAGAAAGAGGCGGAAGGTTCCTTTACTGTGTCCGGGTGACAGAGTATTGCTGTCAACCAAAAATCTGCATCTGAGGGTACCTACTATGAAGTTCGCTTCCAGGTTTATTGGGCCGTTTCAGATTCTCCAAGCGATAAATCCTGTGGGTTATCATTTAAAACTTCCTGGCATGCTTAAGGTTCCGAATGTTTTTCACGTTTCCCTTTTGAAACCGCTGGTTCTGAATAGATTTTCAAAGCCCTGTGATCCTCCAGCAGCTATTCCAGTAGATCATCAGGAGGAGTAGGAGGTGAAGCAGATTTAAGACTCCAGGATGTCCCGAGGTATAGTCCAGTTCTTGGTGGACTGGAAAGGATATGGTCCAGAGGAGCGCTGTTGGAGCAAGGCCACAGATATTCATGCACCTCGACTCTCTACAGAAATTCCATCAGAAGTTAACTGGCAAGCCGTTTATGGGGTGTTCGGTGCCCACCACTAGAGGAGGGGGTAATGTCACAGTGTGCCGGACTCCGGCACTCACTTACCGGGTCCGGCGGCGCTGGTCTGCAGAGGGGCAGAGGGTGGTGCATCACTGACGTTCCCCGCTGCCTACTGCCTCTCTCCCCTGACAGTTGCAGGCGGCCGCGGCTCCCTACGGGCACACGCCCACCTGCTGAAGATTTAAAGGGCCATACACACACCCTTAGCAAACATCACAGGAAGTGACTGGAATAGCCCTGCCTATTTAAGGAAGACTCTGGGAGCACTCCAGTGCCAGAGTATAGGCTCATTTACCATACTCCAGTGTTCCTGTGAAATTCTGTTACCTGTTTCTGACCTTGGCTTCGTTTGTGACCCTGATTTCACCTGACCCCTGGTACTGCATTTGATATCTGGTTTTGACTTTGGCTATCCCCTGTGACCTGTTTACGCCTGCTCCCTGGTACCATCTAAGTCCGTTTGGTTCTGACCTGGTCTGTCGACTAAGCTATACGTCTTCTCCGCTTCATTCAGAGGTTACCAGCACCTGTATAAGGGAACCTATCCTGAGGGCCGCGACCTGTGTGTCGGATGCAGCCAAGTTTATACCTTCTTGTGAGGGTCCCTGGTGAATACCGACTTGTGACAGTTTCCAATGGGTGAACATTTTAATGCCTGTTTTACAATGGGGCTATTTTTTTATACAGTTTAGTTAAAAAAGATTGAAATTAATTTGCAATTTTTATGGGTCATAAATTAGTTTTTCCTAATTGTCCTGGTCTTAAATATAATATGTGTTTGTTTGACCTTTAGTGTATTTGCAAGCAGAGTGTCTGTCTTTTCTCCTTTATCAAGTAACCTCTATCGAGGTCACGACAGAGTTTGTCCACTTTCTCGGATAGTAAAGTATTTTTATTATTATTATTATTACATTTTATTTATGGGGTGTCACAAGTGGTCCACAGCGCCGTACATACAGTAAAGGGTACACAGAACACTACATTACAATACAGTAACCAAATTATAGACAGAAAACAAGTAACAATTAGCACTCAATTCTCCATACACAACACAGCTGGGAAGGTGAAAGCTGTCCTAGAAGTGCTAGAGAAGAGGGCTGTGAGACAGTGAGGAGGGGGAGTCTGCTCCTTGGAGCTTACAATGGTATGCAGTCGGGAAGCCGGCGAACCTAATCTCGACAGCCGGCTTCCTGACTGCTTAATCCCGGCAAGGGTTAAATGACAGGTGCCTAAATCTAGACGCCTGTCATTTTACTGATGCGGGAGACCGGCGCCCGGCATCCCAATCGAAGGGACGCCGGGCACCGAGTGCGGATAGCCACGGGGGGGAGGGTTAGGTTTAGGGTTCCCGAGGGGATTTAGGGATAGGCACCCCCCTGGGAGGTTAGGTTTAGGCTAGGGGAAGGGAGGGTTAGGGTTAGGCACCCCCGGGGGAGGATTTAGGGTTAGGCACCCCCGCAGGGGACAGATTTAGGTGGCAGGGAAGGGGGGGGTTAGGTTTAGGCACTTAGAGGGGGGATTAGGGTTAGGCACTGGGGGGAAGATAAGGGTTAGGTACCCTTAAGGAAGGGTTAGGGTTAGGGTGTAGGATTAGGTTAGTCAATACTTACCTTAGGACGAACGGGATTTCCTCCTCTGCCGGGATGCCACTGTCGGGATTCCAACCGCCGGGCATGGGTCCGGCGGTAAATCATACTGATTCCCATAATCTAGTATATAGTTGTTTTTTAAGGGAAAGTAATTTACAAAACACTTTATCACTGGGTTTTTTGTTTTGTTTTATGTTTCGCCAATGTGATTAGAACCTGTACATCCAATTGTTACTCTCTTGCATTTCATAATTAGTTTGAACTATTTCTCATTAGCATAGTTTGTACAAGTTGCAAGGGCAAGTAGAAAGTAAAATAAAAAAAATACTGTTCTGGAGTTTATGAGTCTGCAAAATATACTCAGGTTTTCTTAATATATTTAAATAAAGTTGAAGGGATTCACAATTTTTATGTAGGATGACTGATATTGTTTGAGGCATGATCAATCACTTTCCTGATATCTGATAGAAATAATTATTACTCCTTTAAGGCTCTATAAGAGTCTGTCTGATGCCATTTTGTGTGCCTGTTATTTTCTAAAGTTCAATAAACCAAAGAAAGTTTATTTAACAATTCTGTCTTGAGATCATTCTCTGCCAAACTGCGTCATAACCCCACAGGGATGGGAAACTACAAAAACTGAAAGTTTGTAATCCACATACTGTACTGTAGCTGCTTATTATTTATTATATTTAGATTACATCCAGTGGTCAAAGTGGGGGTATGTAAAAGCTAGGGTCACGTCAGAAAAGTGGGCATGGCCACTGAAAGTGGCGTGTCCTTAAGATGCATCCCCTTTTCATTAGCATACTGTACCACACCATAGTACTGCCCCTTATAACACATTATGCCATGCAGAAGTAGTACCCCTTATACATTATGCCACACAGTAATGCCCCTTACATATTATGCCACACACAGTAATGCCCATTACAAAGTATGCCACACAGTAATGCCCTTTACAAATATTGCATAGAGTAATGACATAGGCAAATGATGCCACACAGTAATGCCCTGTACAGATTATGCCATGCAGTATTATTATCCCTTACACATTATGCAACACAGTAATGCCCCTTATAACATTATGCCCTACAGTAAAGACCTCTCACCGCAGCCTCTTACCTCCCCCTGTGTCCCTCCAGCAGTCTCTCTCACCCCCTCATGGACAAGCAGGAGCCTCTGACCACCATAAGGCATCAATGGAGAGACAGCGCACAGCACAGCTGTAATTTTCAATCTGGTGCTGTCCGCTAGCCAATTGGAGCTCGCGGACTGGCACCCAATCAGGAGTCACTGCTGCAGCCACTCCTGATTGGCTGCCAGTCCGTGTACTCCAATTGGCTCGTGGACAGCGCCAGATTAGAAATGACAGCGGTGCTGTGCCGCTGTCTCTCCAAGGATTAATGCATGTGTGCCAGCTGTAATCAGCTGGCAGCCGGCATCAAATTCCCCTCGACGGTCAGATCTTCTGGCGGGCGGCAGATGGTACAGCTGGGTTTGGTGCTTGAAGGAAGTGCCGGTATATCATACCATGGTATACTTGCACACTTTGAGCACTGATTACATCAAAATCTACCAAATCATCACGTATTTGCTGCACAACCATTAATCTACAAATTACAATGTAAACTATGTTGACATCTAAAATCTTAAATAAAGCAAGTGATAAACACAAACCAAAGATGGAACTGTAGTGAGAGAATATTGTTACTTATACAGTAATAATGAATTACTTTTTTATCAGATAATGTTTTATACTCGTAGCAAATGTCTTTTCATACTTGCAATCTAATGTTATGAATAACTCCTCTCTCTAGCCAATCAAGTACATGCTTAAGTTGGCAGTAGAGCGTCTGAGGTCACATAAATATTATAACGTGAGATTTGTTCTTACTTAGTCATGAATAACAATGTCAGAATGAACTGCTGTTGCGATCTTCAACTAATTTAACCATTTGCTTCTACAGTACATAATCTAATCAAACTTTTGTAGTAACCTGGCCCAACATTAGTCTTGTGACAAATGCCAGGATCTTTTCCAGCAGGATTAGGTAATGTTATGAGAGAAAAATTTACTTGCCCTGTCATTTTATGTAACCTACTTAATGCTGATTACGTAACTTGTGATATCACTGAATTCCTGACATTGCTGTGAATATAACACCAATATGACCATGCTAATTGGGCTGCTCTTCACTGTGAATATCATTAATGAGTGTGTTTGTAATTAATATCTGAAAATGACAGCTATCAGTCTGTATGTCCTTCCATGATGTCCAGAAATGATCTGTTTGCTCAGGCTAATTACAGTATGGATACAACTCTTTGGACAGTGATTCTGTTGGATGTCACTATATTTTGGGTAGATGTATTTTCAGAGATCTTAGTATGCGCATTACTTGCTTACTTCTTCTAACTCACCTTCAATATAACATACTACTGTCACATATACTGGACAGCTACTACTATCTGTGTTATTTAGTATTAGCACAACTCATATTACATATACTTATATACTGATAATTAGGGCTAATATACAGTATGTCATTAGTAATGACATACTGTACATTAGCCCTAATTATCAGTATATAAGTATATGTATTACCATATTTTATCCATCTAGACTTACAAGCTTACAAGTTCAGAGTGATGTCACCTTCCCCGGACGATATCTCCCCCAGATGTAATAAAAAATGCTGTAGACCCTAACCTTTTGTTTGCTAGGTAAAATAAACATGAACTACAAACACAAAATGGTTCATTTAAACAGAATTTTGTTTAGGCAGAATACTCAGAACACTGGGCCTGATTCAGCAGGGGATACAGTTGCTTATATGCACTCAATTGGTCGATTATTGTTTACTGCGCATGCGTATGCATCGCAGTGCACGCGTGCGAACTAGCCACTGCGCTCGGGACTGCGAATGCAGATGATACACAGACCCATGGCAGAGGGATTGACAGAAAGTGCCGTTTGGGGGTGATGACGGGGGGGGTGTTCGGCCAAACGCAGGCGTGCCAGTGCGTTTCAATGCAGTTGCATGGGCAAGCATAAATTAGCCATACAATAAATAGAAAATTACAGCGCTGATGTAGGGTAATAATCTTAATAGATCTAATTAAACCAGATGAAGTGCAATCAATTAAAAGAATATAAAGAATTTTAATACTATATAAAAAAAACATACATATAAAAACCAACGGGTGGTTTCCATAAGTGTGGAGGGAATAGATGCACCACGTGTCAACACGTGAAAAAATCCATTAAGGTTATATCTTGTGGGAATGAAGAGCAGATTAATATCAGGAGTTTTCTAAACTGTAATACTGAATTTTCTATATATCTACTCACATGTGGTTGCAATTTACGGTATGTAGGAAGGACCACTCGAAAAATCAAAACCAGATTCATGGAACATTGTAGAAACATTCTAAACAGGAATCTCAACCATAGTGTATCTAAACACTAAGATGAGAAACATAATGGAGATCCGACATGTTTGACAATTACAGGATTAGAACATATACCAGTTACGAAAAGAGGAGGCGATAGATTTAAATGTCTTTCTATTCAAGAATTTTTCTGTAAGATTAAGTTAGATACACTACATCCGAACGGCTTAAATGAATCGGTAGAATTGAATGTAGTCCTATAAATGTATTATTAATTTTTCTTCTCTATATACTATGTGTAGAACTTTGATGATGTAATTCATCATCTGCTGCTTTGGATGCTTAATGCCAACAGTCCCAGCAATGACATTGCTGGTTTTAGACCTAGTATTTAGTCCTTTTGTCTCTTTTTTTAATTGAATACATTTTATTAGTACTGGAACTTTAATAATTAAACATGGATTGATAATATATAACTATAGACTCAATACAGGGGGTTATAGAGTGTTGAAGAGTTTATGATTACTGAAAATAGTAGGTCATAATTGAATCAACAATGACTATGATGTGATGTTAGATGGTCGCATAACATATTGTGTTCATCCATCGTATGATCTGATATAACAAGTATCAAGATTTATTAAAAATATCAGTTGTGACTCATCAAGTATGGTGGTTCTATACCCCTTTACAAATGAACATCTGTCAAGGAATATTTATATATTCTATACCTTATGATCTTATGTAATTTGTGTTATGTTATAAATGTTATCTTTATATGTCTGTAGGTATATAGGCTAGACCACAATAGTGTTCATTACACAATACCAAATCCACCATGTTTGTTAAGGGTAAAAGCCACAATTATTATGGCGATTAGGCAATTACGTTATATATCCAATCTGAGGATTGTGATTATAACAATTCCTGGGTTTATATTTATATTTATATAAATATCTAATATGTTATATATATACGTTACTTGAGTTTATCATGTCTGTTAAGAAATCCAAACTAGCCATCTTTATTTAGGGCAAAAACCATACTTAACATGGCGGTCTCGTGACATATAAGAGTCACGTGTTGCCCTATACTCGCGGATCGCGAGATGTGAAAAGTAGGTAGGAGGACGCTGATTAGTGCTGGTATCTACCGCACACAGTATGGATACTAATAGCGCAGGGTGTGTACGTGACTGTGGGCGGGCGATCACATGGTTGGTCCCCCGCCTCCAGCTCCTTAGCACGCCGGAATACCAGGCCGAATGTGACGTCCTCCTATTTACAATAGACCATGTGATTTAGTAATGTCACATGGTCTCTTGTTTACATCACATGACCGGCATGATAATACAAGCAGATAGATAAAATTCTGGACGAAAATGCTTACTGTATGCTTAAACCCTTATTCTTTGAATAATAAAAGGTTTGCCTCATGATTAGGATTCTTTATTGGTGTCAACTTGTTTCTTTTTATTGTGTATTTATGGATGAAGTGCAATTAATCTCATGTGCGAGTAATTAGTGGCCATATTGATCCTGTACAAATATCCCCAATACTCCAACATACAATCACCTTTGATAAAGCTGGGGGTTACCCAGCGAAATGCGTTAGGAGATTGAGCACCCCTCTACATGAAGAAGATTCTTCTGGATACATTTCCATTGTTGTCAGCTATATCTTGGAACAGACTCCGTTGACCATTCAATTTTTTGTCTGGGCAATCACCAAACGACAGATGGACTTTCACAGTGGCTTCTAAAGGAATCCTTTGGACTATATTTGTGTTTCACCACTCCAAGGGACACTCCAACAAGCGTGATGTTGCTTTGATATTCTCTGGATCCCTATACATCGTGAGTTGGTAGAGACTAATCCAATTGGAATCTCTAATATTCTTTCCACTGTCACTTTAAAGGAGTCATAGAGCAATAAGACATTGACACTTATATCCACCTGAATACAAGTATCTCATGCAAGGGTAGCATACAGAATTGGCCTATACATGTTTTTTATATGTATGTTTTTTTATATATTATTAAAATTCTTTATATTCTTTTAATTGATTGCACTTCATCTGGTTTAATTAGATCTATTAGGATTATTACCCTACATCAGCGCTGTAATTTTCTATTTATTGTATGTAATCCTTTTACTGAGTGTGACTACACTCATCCTTTGCAGCTGCTGTGGAAATAGGGCCCACCTGAGCACCTGTTCTGAAGTTTTCTTCATATTATTTTCTATATTATGCATAAATTAGCCACTGTGAAACCAGATGCCGCCTTAGGACTCATAGCGTGCGCTGAGTAAGCAATTCCTGAGTAAGGTCTGGGCTTCTCTAACTGTCTGATGTTATTTGGTTACCAATTGTTTCTCTATGTTGTTAAAGTATACGGATGTGAGTAAGGGGAAGTGGGCGTCCTTATGTCAGGCTGCGATTGCAATGCGAATGCAAACATTTAAATAACACTGCTGATATTAGCAACACAGTTGCGTGCGTATAAGCAGAATAGAGATCTGTAGTGAATTTCGCCCACTGTCTGGAAATAATCTCTGAATAATGATCTCAATTATCACAGCTTTATTCAGTGAAGTGAGATAAAATTAATCAATAATCTAAATTGCTGGGAGGTGAATGAAAAAGCAATCAATCATACTCAATTAATTTATACCTGTAGTCAATGTAAGATTGTCCAGAGAAGGATATATTCCTAGTGCAGTCTGATGTATTTATATGGAAAATGGTGTTTACAATTCTCAAGTACAGATTTAAGGATTTATTATTCCAATCTGTGGTGTATGTATAATATGGCCCACAATCAAGTTACTTGTCACTCAGTCATGTCTCATGGAATCACAAGACAGGCAAGGATTCCCACTGATGTCTCAAAAGATAAGAACCAGCCCATATTTATGCAGAGCCTGCTTAGCAACTAGGTATTGGAACATGTGATGGACTGCCACAGGTTCCTAAGATGTTGCTGCACCGGATACCACACTCCTTCTTGGTTGGCCATGAGTACATATGTGCAGGAACACACCATACTGAGGGGGAGATGCATCAAACTTTAGTTTCAAGCGATAATTTATCTAGTACATTCTAAGCCGATTGGTTACTGTGGGCTACTTCTCCACTTTATTGCTCTTTAAGGTTTGATACATATCCCACAAGCCTCAATAAATCACAACCAAACTCATGGCTGGACTTATAGTTCTACCTAGAAAAAAATTAAATAAATATAAAATAAACTATTTTTACAAAGTTGCCAATCAATTAGAAAACTTTAATCCTGCTGGATAGCGTAAAACTAGAAAATGTTGACTAGAAGTGTGGTATTGTGATATTCCAGGGATGGGGGGTTTGGGTATGGAATCCCGTCGGTCGGAATGCCGCTGGTCAGAATATCTACAGCGGCATCCAAACAGTGAGAATCCCGACACCATTATGTAAGTATCCTTCTACTAACCCTTACTCCCCTATGCCTGAACCTAATCTCCATCCTAGTGCCTAAACCTATCCTCCCCCTCCCCACACCCTAAACCTAACCCTTCCCCCTTAGTGCCTAACCCTAATCCTCCCCATAGTGCCTAACCAAATCCTAACCTCTCCCTACCCCATGAAACTTACCTTCAGGATGCTGGCTGTTGAGATTCTGGAGCCAGGATCCCGACGCTGTCGGGATTCCGCAAACCGGGATGCTGACTACATCCCATTCTGGGGTAATTTAGCTCCATAAAACGGTCAGTGGTGCATAATAAGGGTCCACACACAGCTTTGCAGGTTTAAATTAAAATAAATTGAGCTTTACTGTAAGCATTTAAGGAACTGAATAACAAAAGCCTAGTCTCCATTCAGGACACTACCTCACTGCTTGGCCCCTCTCTATAATGGACAGCTAGTCTTTTGTGGTCCTCCCTGTCACCTTCAGGTCTGGGCACAACCTCCTGGCCTTCACAGCTCCAAGGTACACTGGCCTGGCTTTGCTACCACTACTTCAGATAGACACAGTCCTAGAAGATTGAAGTTCTTCCTGCCTCACAGGTCTGGACACCCTTGATCTATAGTCCCACTTAGACTGTCTCCTCCAGCAGCCTGACCAATCTGCCTCCCTGGGCTCTGTCACGGACTTGGAAACTTGGGGTTGTATACCCGAACTGGGTTGTAAGACAGAGACACCTGAATCAACAGGTAGTTTGAAACTGGATGGTTTAATGTAGTTTCTGCTCATACAGTAATAGAGGAGACTGTGATATAAGATGTTATAATATAATCCTCTGTGCAGAGATAACGCAACTAGAAGATACTGAATAAATCTGTAAAACAAAAGTCTCTGAATAGTCACTGGACTTGGAAAGGAAACATAGGAAGAAACTGTAGACTTGGAACTGAATGAACTTGAAGAACAGAATTTGACTCCGGACTGGAGGAACGAGGATTGAACTTGTAGAACTTGGAATTTAACTCCGGACTGGAGTAACGTTGCATGAACTTGTAGAACTTGGAATTTGACTCCAGACTGGAGTAACGTGGAATGAACTTGCAGAACTTGGAATATGAGTCCGGACTGGAGTAACGTGGAATGAACTTTGAAGCACTTGGAATATGACTCCAGACTGGAGTAGCACTGGTAACACACAGGAAACTCAGGAATATAGGTATTAAGTGAGAATCAGCCTAGCTATGCTAGGAAGCATAGGTTTCACACCGGGAGCTCAGGAACATAAGTCATGCAGCAGCAATGGACATTGTTGCACTGGCAACCAGCATGTGTTACAGGAAGGTTTTTCATACCATCAGGCTGAAGCGGATTGGCTGAAGCAACTTGAGATGGCTGCTGACTGTATGCACGAGTATCAACCTACCTGGCCCAAGATGGCCGCGCCCATGTTCCAGTAAACTTGCATACTGGCACGCCATGCGCACATGGATCTGCGGCAGAGGGACACAGGCAACAGCGGGGATGCTGCAGACGATCCTCAGGTGGAGGCCCTGCATCGGAGATCACCAGAACAACAGGCCGATGGCTCAGCGGGTAGCGATGGCACAGCCGCTTGGGAAGATGTAGGGGTCTGAAACAGAGATCTCTATCACGGTTTGTGACAGGATCTGTACACAAGGCAATCCTTAGGTGTGGTCACACTTACTTTTTCTACCCTGTGTAGGCAGATCTCTCCAGCCCCACACAGAATCTGTGACTCACTATCGCCACCTAGCTTTATCTTGCCAAAGTATTTACAGGCCTACCACATAAACATTTTTCCTGTGAATTACACTATTGGCTAACTAATGATTATTTGGATAAAATGTATATATTTATATTACAATATATGTTATAGTATGATATGATGGACTGATTTTTAGACCTTTTAAAAGAAAATTAATAATCAGTGTCACATTTTTTCATATTGAACACTGTACATGGCCCAATGTTGTCCCCACCGCACTTGCAGACTTTTGCTCAAAGCTTCTGTATTTGATCTGTGATGACAACGAGGTTGATATACTATATAAAGTAGAGTTATGGTAGTAACCTAAATTGACTTCCCATGATTACTGATTAGATTTTGAAGCTTTGTTGCTAAATCATAATAGCTTGCTCAAACTGAAATGTCTGAGAGCTTTCTTGACATCCTTTATTACCAAGAGGGCAAGCACATTTTCCCAGAGGCCTTATCTTCCATAAGGTGCACTGGATCATGACACAGACTCTTTCATAAAGATTTATCCACATCACTTACTTACTTACTGACTGGCTGGAGGATAATTGCTGGATGAGGTGCGCTTCCATAGGGGGACAACTTATTATCTCCCTTCACACTATTCCCTGTCACACTATTAGCCTACGTCAGACTATTCCCTTTCACACTCTCCCCTCACACTATTCCCTGTCACACTATTATTCTCTCAGACTATTCCCTGTCATACTAATCTCCCCTCACACTATTCCCTGTGACACTATTATTCTTTCACACTAATCTCCCCCTCACACTATTCCCTGTGACACTATTATCCTTTGAGACTATTCCCTTTCACACTAATCTCCCCCTCACACTATTCCCTGTCACACTATTATCCTCCCTCAGACTATTCCCTATCAAACTAATCTCTCCCCTCACACTATTCCCTGTCACACTATTATCCTCCCACAGACTACTCCCTAACACACTAATCTCTCCCCTCACACTATTCCCTAACACACTATTATCCTCCCTCAGACTATTCCCTATCACACTAATCTCTCCTCACACTGGGCTCTATTTACTACAATCCGCATATTGAATGCGGATTGTAGTGTGATATTACCGAGTGAATTCACATTGCGAATTCAGGTAATATCACAGGGATTTACTATAAATCCCTTGCAGGGACAGAGCTTGCGATAAAGCTCTGTCCCTGCGGATCCCATCCACACTCTAGTCGCGGTATTTTCGGAAAAAATACCGCGACTAAGAGCACGCGCATGCGCCGACCGACCACCGCTACTACCCCCCCACCGACGGTAAGCCCCGCCCCCCGGCGAAAACCCCGCCCCCCCGCAATCGCGGACCCCCGTGACCCCCCCTCCCCCCCCCCCGCGACCCCCCCTCCCTTCATTACACTTACCTGCATCCTCCTGGCCTCCGGTGGTCTTCTCCGGGCTTCCCGATCAGGTGATCTCCCATACTGCACTGGGGCCCGATCACCTGATGACCGGGCCCCAGTGCACTGTGGGAGACCAGCTGACCGGAGAGGAGCCATCACCGGAGGCCCGATCACCGGTCCCTGGATTCAGGTAAGTGAAAATAAAAATGTTTAATTTTTTTTTTCTTTTATTTACAGCAATCAGCTTGTGGTCTCTTTAGACCACATAGCTGATTACTGGTACCGGCTCCCGCCTCTGCTCTCCCCGTTAGAGCAGAGTGGGAGCCCGGTAACCGGGGGAGACCCTGGATAACGCCACCTCCAGGTGGCGTTATTATCACAGGGCTTCCCCCGGTATTTTTTTACAATTTATTTTTAGTAACTTGCACACAGATCACATTTCCCATTACAATTATGGGAAATGCGATCTGCTTTACTACAAATAAGTGATACTGGGGGTTGGAGTAGAATTTTACTAATTCTACTCCAATTGCCCTGTAATAAATACAGGTGAAACTAAAATAATGTGAAAAGGGTGTGAAAACACCCTTTTTCACTTTATTTTAGTAAAAATAATGTTAATAAATAGAGCCCACTATGAGGAGAACAAAAAATTAAAAAAAATGAGAGCTATTGTGAATGTGAAGGAATCAAACTCTATAGTGAAAAAATTCAAAATATAAACAGAAAAATGACAAGTAAACACATGTGAAGACACACACAATAATAAAAAAGCTTATCACCATGAACCAATCCTATTAGTAGGGGCAGGGCCGTTTCTAGGGGCGGGCGACCAGTGCAATCGCACGGGGCGCTCCGCCCTGACCCATAGGCGAAACTAAGGGGTGGTCCAGCGGTGCATCGGACCACCCATTAGCCAGTCTGCAGCACGTCCGGTAAGTAAGAGCCGGGAGGTCTAACACACTACTTATTAGAACCTCCCGAGCCACGCCTACCCCGGCCTCGCGCAACGTGATAACGTCACAGTGCGCGCTCAGTCTCGGCTCTGCGCAGAAGAGAGGACTGGCCTGGGACTGGGAGCTAGCTGGCGCGGCATTGCAGAAGGAGACGCCGTTGCAAAGAAACAAGCAGCAGGAAGGAGGTAAGTGTGCGCTGCGCTGGGCTGGTGGCTGTGGATACATGATAAGAGAAACAGGAGGGGGTCTGGCTGATTGACAAATGGGGGGAGCGTCTGGCTTATTGACAAATGGAGGGGGAGGGTCTGGCTGATTGAAAAACGGGGAGGGTCTGGCTGAATGACGGGGGGGTCTGGCTGATTGACAAACAGGGAGGGGGTCTGGCTGATTGACAAACGGGGGGGAGGGTCTGGCTGATTGACAAATGGGGGGAGAGTCTGGCTGATTGACAAATGAGGGGAAGGTCTGGCTGAATGACACGGTGGGGGTCTGGCTGATTGATTGACACACTGGGGAGGCTGAGGGACACAAGAAGAGTTGAAGCTGAAAGACACGGGCAGGAGGCTGTAAAGGCAGGAGGCTGGAGTGACGGGGCAGGAGGCAGGAAGCTGGAGAGATGGGGCATGAGGCTGTAAAGAAAGGAGGTTGGAGAGACACAAGGGGCTGGTGGGGATACACGTGGCAGGAGTCTGGTTGAACCTCTGTTATATTATGATGACATTGGTTATATTTCTACACAAACATGCATCTTCTGGACCATGTGATCTACTACATGAATAGTGAATACCAACTAAAGAGACACCATATGCCCAGGGAGGATCAGTTTTTTCAGAGGTTCCACGTTGCAGAGAAACCACCATACAGGTAAGGTGTATTTGGAACGGAATGTAGTAATTCAACTCCAAACACACGGACATGTTTTACAGCAAATTGCATTTTTTTTCCTCCCATGCTCATGATTATGGGAGAAGGTGGGGGAAAAATATATATATTTTTTAAGTTAGCAATGCTTGGACAAAGTACCGAACCTCTCATACACCTTTGACAACGAATAATCAGGCACTTGGAGGCATTTAAAGAGCACGGTACGGCCAATACTAACATGACAGTTTTCAAGTGTATTTGTCTAATATATTTAAAAAATTGGTTCAATTATGTGGGACAGGTACCTCCCAGTAAGTACCCCTCAGTTTCCCTTCCCTCTCCCTCCCTGTAACATCTACTCATTGTTCCTGCCTTCACCCTCCTTGTAACTCCACCTCGGTTTCCCTACCCTCAAAAGTGACAAATTGGGGACATGTCACAGGGACATGCCCTCTCCTGGTTTGCCATTCCCCCTTTCCAGGAGCGCGCGCGACTTCGCCGCGCACAGTAATGCCCTTTCCACACCTCAGTGACCTGCACTTAAAATATGATTGCATTATTAGTGATGTCACTGATTACATGGCTCAGAGAAGTAAATATTATAATGGGAGGGGGGGGGCGCATTTTGAATTCTCGCACTGGGAGCCAGATTGGCTAGAAACTGCCCTGAGTAGGGGTACCTCAGTGTGCACTGTGGACTCCCACACCATGAACCTTTCCCACATGGGAGAAAACTGTTACAGGTATCCTTTATTTACCCTCTTCACTGCTCTCTTATTAGTTGGCAGTCACCCAATTACCTGCGCTGCCTTGTGCATCAGGGAGCTTGGGGTGTCCAGACACTAATAGCAGCAGCAGCTTTTACTTATTCCACTTTGCCGGCGTTAGGGACTCTCATTCCAGGGAAAAGTAGATCCCTGACCTGTAAGTACTGTACACAGGCTTTGATTTCTTCATATCTGTCAAGACTTTTATTGTGTGTGTGTTCATATGTATTTATTTTTTGTTCATTATTCATTTATTTGGATTTCAATACTGACCAGGATATACATTTATTGCAAACTGTTATCAAATTGATGATATATGTATGTATGCATATGAATTCTATGCAGTTTTGAATAATACGTACAGACACTCATTAACTGCGATATGATTTATTGATGTTAGGTCATTTGGGATATGCATAGCTATTGGTATTCATTTATTCCATTCTGTAGATTAATTATTTCCTAAGTGTCTGCTATTATGTGCTTATATAGTAGAAAGTGATAATAGTAATATTTGACCGTCTTTTCCATATTTATGTACTTTTTTACACATCAGAATAATACACTGTGGCACAAGGCTTGCCATCTATTAGTTACTGTCAGTTGTTATTATTAACAGATCTGCTAACAAATTTGGCAATTTGCTAATTATTTGAATGTGTATATTCCTACACATATAATTTCATTAATAATAATTTATCACTTTGTTTTGTGACAAATATATCTGGCATGCAGTATTTCTATTTTAATTATAACCAATAAAAGGTACTATGTTTTATAGTTCTATTCTTTCTTTTTTCTTCCCTTCTTGGAGTGTGCCCCAATAGGAGTTTTGTTCTGTTTCTCTTTTGTCAAATACACTATTATCCTCCTCAGACTGTTCCCTATCACACTAATCTCTCCCTTCACACTGGGCCTGATTCAGCAAGCAACGCAATACTGCGTTCGTACGCACTCGACCGCTGCGTGTATATGCTAATCAGTGCATATGCACGGCAATCACAGCACAAGATATAAACTTCCCTCTACGTACAGCCTGAGTAGTAGTATGCAAGACAGCAGAAACATTGGTAACATCGCAAACCATCATACCCATACGCAGGATAGTGGTTGACCTGACCCTCCCGCAGACCTGACAGCTCACTATTTATGCACACCTCTGAAACGGCATTGAAACGCACGAACACGCCTGTGTTTGCACGACCACACCCCGACACCACCCACAAACGGTACTTCCTGTCAATCACTGGATGTTAGGTCTGCATGCTGTCTGCAATCGCATTCCCCTTCGCAGCACCTACTTTGTGCATGTGCACTGTGTATTATACGCATGCACTGGTTGCAAACATCGGCCGGCTGCAGGCGAACGCAGCATTGCATTGCTTGCTGAATCAGGCCCACTATTCCCTGTCACACTATTATCCTCCCTCAGACTATTCCCTATCACACTAATCTCTTCCCTCACACTATTCACTGTCATACTATTATGCTCAATCAGACTATTCCCTATCACACTAATCTCTCCCCGCACACTATTCTCTGTCACACTATTATCCTCCCTCAAACTATTCCGTCACAATAATCTCTCCCCTCACACTATTCCCTGTCACTGTTAAGGCTCAGGTGTGACAATAGGGTATTAGTCCTGCAACAGCTTTGATGGCTGGTATACCTTGGCTAGATGCAGCTGTGCAGCAGCCTTGAGAGCTGGAAGTGACTTGGCTGGCTGTGGCCTGTGGGCCAGTAAGATGAGATGTGGCCTTTGTGCCAGTAGCAGCTACTGTTCTGAGTAGCAGCCATGAGGGTTGGAAAACCTTGGCTTGGTGCAGCCTTTGGGCTGAAATATCAGTCTCTGGGCAGAGTAGCAGCCTTGATGGCTGAAAGACTTGGCAAGATGATGCTGAGATGATGCACTTAATTCCGCCGGGATGACACTAGCGGTAGTACACAAGATTGTGTTCATAGGACGCTGAGGTGCGCTTAGTGCCGCTGGGATGACACTAGCGGCTGTTTACCAGGTTGCATACACAGGACACTGAGGTGCGCTTAGTGTCGCCGAGATGACACTAGCGGTAGTACACAAGATTGCATACACAGGATGCTGAGGTGTGTTTAGTGCCACTGGGATGACACTAGCGGCAGTACACACAATCACGTACTCTGGTGTGCACCCTTTGCCGCCTGGTTGACACAAGCCGCTGGACATTGGGTTGCACACTCTGGACATTGACTGCGGTCTATGCCGCCTGAATGACACAAATGGCAGAGGGCAGGAATGCAGACCGTGCTGCCAAGATGACATGAGCAGCAGGTAGTACAAATGCGGACATTGCTGCCCAGATGACACAAACGGCAGGAACAATAAAGCTGACTGGATACAGGAACTCGACTGGATACAGAAGACCACGCTTAGAACCAGAAACACATGAAATGCTACCATCGGCATCGGAGGTCATGGAGGCATTAGCCAATCTGGGCCAATCCCAGAATGATGGACAGGAGGTAGGCGGAGTTTCAGCTAATGCTGGCCCGGCATTCGCTTTGCACACCATTAGCAGTGAGGTGGCTTGTGAAAGTCACATTATTGTGCTCAATCAGACTACTCCCTATCATACTAATCTCTCCCGTCACACTATTCTCTGTCACACTATTATCCTCCCTCAGACTACTCGCTATCATACTAATCTGCCCACTCACACTATCCCGTCACATATTGTCCTCCCTCAGACTATTCACTTTCACACTAATCTCCTCCTCACACTATTATGCTCAATCAGACTATTCCCTATCACACTAATCTCTCCCCTCACACTATTCTCTGTTACACTATTATCCTCAATCAGGCTATTCCCTATCACATTAATTATTTTATTTAATTATTATTCATTAACAGTTTCTTATATAGCGCAGCAAATTCCGTTACGCTTTACAATTTGAATCAACATTAACATTTTACTGGGTTGTAAAAGACATACATACATACATACATACATACATAAAAGACATATGTAAAAGACATACATAAAGGTAAGAGGGCCCTGCTTGCAAGCTTACAATATATAGGGAAATAGGTGTTGATACACAAGGATAGGTGCTACATATTGCAAATTGGTCTGCCCGATTGCAGATGTTCTTGGTTGGCTGTATAATCCAATCACACTGGAAAGTTGGCCTAGGGTTAGGAGGATGTTAAATTGAAGAAAGAGAAGATGTTATAAGTGTTTACTATAAGAAGGGAGTTAGATAGGGAAGCTATAAAAGGCTATGTGGGCGGCCCTGGAATCTGATAAGCTTGTCTGAAGAGGTGAGTTTTCAGAGAATGCTTGAATGTTCGGACTCTAGTGGAAAGTCTTATTGTGCATGGGAGGGCATTCCACAAGGTGGGTGCAGCCCAAAAAAAAGTACTGTAACCGTGCATGGGAACAAGTAATGCATGGGGATGAGAGACGCAGATCTTGTGCAGAGCGGAGATGTCAGGTTGGAAGATATTTTGAGATAAGTGAACAGATGTATGTTGGTGTGGTTTGGTTAGTAGCTTTATGTGTGAGTGTAAGTATTTTAAATTGAATACGGTAGAAAACCGGCAGCCAATGGAAGTACTGACAGAGTGGATCAGCAGACACTGAACGTTTGGTGAAAAAGATCAGCCTCGCAGCTGCATTCAAAATGGATTGCAGTAGGGAGAGTCTGTTTTTGGGAAGACCAATAAGGAGACTATAACAATAGTCAGTGCAGGAAATATTGAGTGCATGTATTAGAGTTTTGCAGTGTCTTGTGTAAGATATGGTCGAATTCTGGCTATGTTTTTTAGATGTATATAACAGGATTTAGAGAAAGATTGAATGTGAGGAACAAAAGACAGTTCAGAGTCAAGGATGACACCAAGGCAGTGAGCTTGTGAGGTGGGGTTGATTGTTGAGTTGTCAACAGTAATAGAGATATCAGGTTGGTAACTACTATTGGCCGGTGGAAATATAATTAATTCTGTTTTGGATATATTAAGTTTGAGATGGCGAGATGACATCCAAGATGAAATGGCAGAGAGACATTCAGTGACACGGACCAGCTGAGATGGTGACAAATCTGGGGAGGATAGGTAAATTTGAGTATCGTCCACGTATAGATGATACTGAAAACCAAAAGAGCTGATTAGTTTGCCAAGAGAGGTGGCATAGATTGAGAAAAGCAGAGGACCTAAGACTGAGCTTTATGGTACTCCAACTGATAGAGGTAGCAAAGTGGAGGTAGAATCAGAAAAGCGAACAGTGAAAGAACGGTTAGATAGGTAGGATGAGAACCAAGAAAGGGCTGTGTCTTGAAGACCTAGGGATTGTAGTGTTTGTATGAGAAGAGAGTAGTCAACAGTATCAAAGGCAGCAGAAATATCTAGAAGAATTAGAAGTGAATAATGGCTTTTAGCCTTGGCAGTGACCAGATCATTTACTACCTTAGTCAGTGCTGTCTCAGTGGAGTGTTGGGAACAAAAGCCTGACTGAAGTGGGTCCAATAAATTGTGGGTGTTAAGAAAGTGTGTGAGGTGATTGTAGGCAAGTCTCTCCAGTAGCTTGGAGGGGCAAGGGAGCTTGGAGATAGGACAGTCATTTGAGAGAGAGTTAGGGCCAGAATTGTATTTTTCCAAAATGGGAGTGATCACTGCATGCTTGAACAGTGATGGAAAGATACCAGTAGAGAAAGAGAGATTACAGATTTTAGTTAAGTGTGGGATGAGCACAGGAGACAGAGCTTTACTGATTTGTGAGGGTATAGGATCAAGAGGAGCGGTAGTAGAGTAGGAGGATGAGAAGTGTAGATAGTTCTCCTCTCCCCTCACACTATTCTCTGTCACATTATTATCCTCCCTCAGACTATTCCCTATCACAATAATCTCTCCCCTCAGACTATTCCCTTTCACACTAATCTCCCTGTTACACTATTATGCTCAATCAGACTATTCCCTATAACACTAATCTCTCCCCTCACACTATTCTCTGTCACACTATTATCCTCAATCAGACTATTCCCTATCACACTATTCTCTGTTACACTATTATCCTCAACCAGACTATTCCCTATAACACTAATCTCTCCCCTCACACTATTCTCTGTCACAATATTATCCTCCATCAGACTATTCCCTGTCACAATAATCTCTCCTCTCATACTATTCCGTGTCATACTATTATTCTTCCTCAAACTATTTCCTTTCACACTAATCTCACCCTCACACTATTCCTTGTCACATTATCATCCTGCCTCAAACTATTCCTTATCACACTAATCTCTCTCCTCACACTATTCCCTGTCACACTATTATCCTCTCACTATTCCCTGTAACACTAATCTCTCCCCTCACACTGTTATGCTCAGACTATTCACTATTATATAATCTCTCCCTTCACACTAATCTCTGTCACATTATTATGCTGAATCACACTATTCCCTATCACACTAATCTCTCTCCTCACACTATTCCCTGTCACACTATTATCCTTCATCAGACTATTCCCTATCACACTAATCTCACTGTCACGACCAGAGTTTCTCGGCATGGTGGCCGATGGGTATTACTTGTCAGGTCACTAAGGCGGGGGGCGTCTGGTGGTGGCGCTGGTGTTTGACGAGGGGCATTGGCTGTGCGTGGTTCTGTGCATGCATGTTGGTGCTTCCGTTCCGCTCTGGCATGGGCGCCGCCATCTTGCCTCCGGTCACATGACCTAATCGCCCAATCCTGGTTTGTCACATGCTCTCTCTGGCCAGTCACAGCACAGTACTTGGTATTTAAGGAGGTTCAGAGCCTCACTTCATTGCCAGTGCAACGTGTTTCTCAGCATAGCTGAGAGAGAGTTCCCTGTGCTCACCATCTGTTCCTGTGTAACGCTACCTCCCTGCCTGCTTGTCTTCTCCTACCCCGCTGGACTACCCTGCATCCTCCATTAGCTTCCCCTTGCCTGAGAACCTGAGTCTGCTCTTCACCCTGCACCTTGCCTCTACTGACATTGTGCTGGATGATTTTCCCTCAGCCTGCATTTTTCATTTCAATCACTACACCTGATTTCCCCAGCCTGTCAATAACTGGACATTTCCCTATTAACCAGAAACTCACACTGCTGGACAAGTCTTTTTTCACCACCCTCACAAGACCCGGATACTGGACTGCTCCTATCTGCCACTACCTGGACTTTTACTCATTGCATTCACCTCAGTTCCCATTTGCACTTTAGTGCCATCCTTGGACTTATTTTCTCCCCTTGTTCATGTCTGCCAAACCACTTATTAAAAGTTCCACATTTTGTTTTAAATCTGCTTCTGTGTCTGCTCCTATCACCACCCCGGGCCCACAACAAAACCAGGAGATCACACTCACTAGCCCGTGACTGTCTCAGGTATTGCGGTAATGGTGCAGGCGCTGGAACAGCAGACATATGTTACTGTCTCAGGTCTCAGGAGATCATTTAAGAACAAGACGGCGCCCGCCATGCACAAATATGGTAACAGTGGCCATCTTGGTAGGGAACTGAAGAATCCATTGAGGAGCCATATGTTAGAGACTGCACAGTAGGACTCTCCACTTCTAACAATTTTGTCATTAATTGTTTTATTTTCCCATACATTTTAAATACACGGTTATCCATTGGATTACTGCGAGAATTTATTTTCCAGGTATTAAAATTTATGTAGTAATGTTTTAACAATTTTGTACTTTTTGTATTTTTGTGTTTATTAACTTTCAATCTCCCCAAGCATGTGACTAAGAGTGAGATGCATCAAGGGTAAAAATGTGGTCAAACCCCGAAAATGCAGGTCATCTTCCTGATGGCGTTACCCATAGAAGCCTATGGGCTTCTCTCTGCCAAGTGCTGATAGAGGGATCTAATCGGATCCCTCCCAGCGCCCCCCGCAGCATGCACAGAAGGACACCGGAGGGGCTTCTGGGTCATAGACCCGGAAGTTCCTCACCACAAAGAGCTGCTCTTACCAACAGAGTGGTCCTTTGCGGGGATCCTCATGCATGCGTTGTCAATGCCAGCATGCATGCGATGACCAGAGGAATGCATGGCATCTCGAGTGTGATGCATCATGCATTCTGCGCTAAATGACTAATATAAATCTTGATACCAAGGGTTTTAAATATAGGGGGACCGGTGCTGGTTTTAAATATATTTTCTGCCCTATATTTAAAACCTGGACTGGCCCTGCAGCCTGGTGCTGGTTCCTAAATTATGTTGGAACCATACTAATTTTGTCCCTCTGAATTTTAGGAGCCAGGACTGGCTGACAAGTCTGGGGTTGGTTATGCTTTTGGGGGGGGGGCCCTACGTTATTTTTTAAATATATTTGAACCCATTTTTTACAGGTACAACACAAGCAGCCTTCACATATCTCACTGATATGTGCAGGCTGCTTGTTTGGGTGAGTTTGGCAGAGAGAAAACACTGCAATCTCGGGTGCGTAATCTCATCTAAACTCGCAACTAGGGGAAGCAATAGTTGCTGTTACCTATACACATCAATAGCACCACACTACAGGGATGCTGAGGAACCATTGCTGCTCGGATGATACACTGATAGAGGAAAGCCAGAAGGACCATGCTATACCCTGACTTTGGGAATTCGACAGTGTGAGTCAAAGTGATGCTTTTGAATTGGCCGGGGATGAATGGGGTGGGCTATAGATGGCCGTTGGTGGTGACAGGAAAACATTTTTTTCCTGTCAACACCATCTGCAGGAGATCCTGTGGGCCTATTTTCAATGGGGGCCTGGAGCGTAGCTCCACCCACCCCATTGCTAATCCAGCCTGAGACCCTGGCCTCGGTACTTCCAGTAAATGGGGGTGACACCCATTTACAGGAAAGCAGGCCGGCACCACCCCCTCCCACCACCAAACATCCAGAACCTGTCAATTGGTCTGCGGCTCAGGGAGCACTGGAACACTGATCGCAGGACTCATTCTGCACCCACCCCACCCTCAGGTTAGTAATTAAACCATCACCATGTACTAACCTGAATCAGGCCCAGAGTCCAGCAGATGGCTGTGGCTGGTAATCTGGTTCTCTACGAGTCCTCAAATAATGGAGTAATTGTTATAATTGTTAAAATGGTGGTATCTGCCTGAAGTGACAGAACAGACCCAATATTAGTGACAGGCTTTGCGGAAAATAGTTAGGGAGAAATTTACTAAAAGGCAATTTTGTGTACATTTTTATATAATATATAATTTTTATATAATTTTTCACTATTATATGTGCATACCTCTTAGGGGCTAGAAAAGGGTTAAAAGTAAAAAAAAAAGTACCAAAGGGCAGGCAGGTTGATACCTCTTGTTCCATTGTGGAAAATAATATTATTACTTGAATTAACTAATTTCCCCTGCATCCGCTGGTTAATGCTCAGGAGGGGTGATCCCACTCTCTGAGGATTGCCAGCCCTTGGCTGACCAGTTTGGGGCTGCTTTAATGCTTTGGCAGGAGGACCCCGCTTTGTGTGAACTCCTGTTGTGGCATTACAGCCCCGCCTGGTTCAGCCTGGTGCTGGTTAATGGAAAATAAGGGGAACCCCACACTGGTCTTTCCCCTGATTTTCCATGACCAGGCTAAAATGTCCTGGGCTTGTTTTTTTTTTTTAACAATTTCAATACTTTCAAGTTTTTTAAACTAGGGATGTGTGCCAACCCCTGTGTTTTGGTTTTGGATCTGTATCGCCTTCAAGGTTTTGGACCTGGATTTGGTTTAACAAATCTACCCTGACGTGTTTTGGTTTTGGATCTGTATTTTTTCTAAAAAATCATAAAAACAGCTGAAATCACATAATTTGGGCCTGTTTTTGTTCCTACAGTATTATTAACCTCAATAAAATTTATTTCCAGTCATATCCAGTAAATTTTGACCACCTCACAATATTGATTTCATCCAGTTTAGGCCAAAAGGTTGCATCAAGTTAGCTGGCTGAAAAAGCTAAGTGACAGCAGTGGGCGGCACCAACATGTGGCAGTTCAGCTTCCAACATAGCACAGAGTGGCGCTGCAGTGGCAGACTGGATGGCAGTTTAATAAACTATAACATTAAATATGTCAGACAGCAATGCCCCAAACAGCACATAATGCAAAGAAAAGAGGTGCAAGATGGAATTGTCTTTGGGTCCTTCCACAAACCCTTATGTTGTATATAGTAAACAGGACATGCACAGTTTAACAAACCAATCACTTCAGCTACACGGACTGCAAATTGTGGCTGAAGCGATTGGTTTGTTTGGGCCCCCACAAAACAAGCTACCAATGGGCAGCTGACATTGCTGGCAATGATCTCTCCTTGCACAAACTGGCTTTACAGAGGCAAGATGTTGTCACCATCACCATCTGATTCCTCACCCTCTTCAGTTTGTACATCATCTTCATACAATATTAATGAATCCCTGCTGGAATCCACCATTACAGCGTCATCATCAGCATCCTCATAATCAACATCCTTATTAACGTCAGCTACACAAATATGCTCCTCATCCTTGTGCACTTCCACAGAAGCATCCTCAATTTCTATGTCAGCATGTTGACTTGTGCTGCTCATCCCCACTTTTGCAAAAGACGTACAAGGGGTGGAAGGAGGCTCCTCTTTGAGTACAGAATTGGAAAGGTCAGGCTCAGGGATTTGTGGCAATTCTGAGTGCACAGTTGGTTCCTGTGCCTTAACAATTAAATTTTTTTTTAAACGTCTACAGGGAGAAGTGCTTACATTATCATAAGAGGCAGAAGCACCAATCATAAATAGAGGCCATGGCCTTAGCTCTTCCTTGCCACTTCATGTGGTGAAAGGCATATTGCCAATTTTATGTCTTTCTGCAGCTAACTTTTCCTTTTATGTTTTTTTCTTTACCACTGTAAAAGATTGGTTCTTTAATTTTAGATGCCCTCCCTTAAGCCATGTATGCCCTTGGGCATTGGCTTTAATAGATGATGTAGATGGACTGGTATCGTCATGACTGGTGGCACTGGCAGCAGCTCCAGCACTAGTATGTGGTTCCTTCTCTCCTCTCAACTGATCATTCTCCATATCAACAAACATGAATGAAGTGGGGTACAGCACACATGTCAATTTGTACACTGCAGTATCAATGACCTACAGTGTCACAATATTTTTTATGAATAAGAAAAGAATAACACACTGCGCTACCACTTACAGTGTCACAATATTTTATATGAATAAGAAATTAAGAACACACTGTGCTACCACTTACAGTGTCACAATATTTTTTATGAATAAGAATAAGACACTGTGCTACAACTTATAGTGTCACAATATGTGGATGATAATCTGCGGTCTAGCCAGCAGTGTCATCGAACAATATTTTTTTTTACACTGGGGAAGAGCACCCCTGAATGAGGCAGCAGCCCCTTGAATGACAACACAGCACCCCTTTATGGACAACATAGCACCCCTGTGGAGTGCGGATGGACCACCTGCTGAGTCTCAAATACATGGATGATAAACTGCGGTTTGGCTGGCAGTGTCACCGAACAATAATTTTTTTTACACTGGGGAAGAGCACCCCTGGACAAGGCAGCAGCCCATTGATGAACAACACAGCACCTTTATGGATAACAAAGCACCCCTGTGCAGTGCAGATGGACCACCGGCAGAGTCACAAATATGTGGATTTTCAACTGCGGTCTGGCCAGCAGTGTCACCAAATAATAATAGCGTAGCTAGCACACACACTCAAAAAGAAAAGAAAAAAAAGATATTTTTATTTTTTGTGGAATGATAATTATTAATTGTAACTAATATTTTTTGTACACTGGGGAAGAGCATCCCTGGATTGACAGAGCACCTCTGGACAACACAGCACCCCTTTATGAACTGCAGCCCTAGCCCCTTGATTGACAAAACATCAGTGATACAGCAGCACCCCCCACTTTATGTACTGCAGGCGCAGCCGGACAACACTGCACCATTGAACAGTACAACACTGCACCCTTGAAAAGCAGAGAAGAACAGAGCCCCTTGATTGACAGGACAACAGTGACACAGCAGCACCCCGCACTTTATGTACTGCAGCTGCAGCCCAAAAACACTGCACCCTTGAACAACAGAGAAGAACAGAGCCCCTTGATTGATAGGACAACAGTGACACAGCAGCACCCTTCACTTTATGTACTGCAGCCCCAGCCCGATAACACTGCACCTTTGAACAACAGAGAAGAACAGAGCACATCTGTTCTGTACACTCTCCACAGCCAGAGTTAAAATTGCGCCAATCACCGGGACCTTTATAGAATCCAAAACCTGCGAGAATCCGACAGTGGGATGAGGATGTTTTGCCTCATTTTGAATTCTTTTAAAGTCAGCATGGATATTTAGTAGATTTCCAATCCTACTGTTAGTAAATGAGGAGATCAGGTATTCTTCTATGGGAAAGTACTGATGTTTGGTTGATGGTCGATTTTGTCCGAGATTCTGTGTTATTGGTGATTTTATAGTCGATTTTGCATAATTGACTTAAAATCACCTATAAATACACCTTTAGTAAATATACCTCCTAGTATTTATTTGATGCAAACAATGAATGCACAAAGAATAAATGTTAATTTTTAGGATGACAGTGTGGTGATATTAATTGTAACTTTCCTAGATCTGGATGAGGTCCTGTTCACTACCAGTCCAAATAAGCAGGAACGGTATAAGACAACACAGTTGATTTTTAAGGTGGGAGCTGGACATATTTCTAACACAGCATGTTACTGCTCCTTTTGATGCAGTGGGCTCCTTCTGCTTCCTCTCTAAGTCTTTGAAGCTTTTGAGCTTGTTCCTCATGTAAGAAGATATAAAAAAACAGGCATTCTTGGTAGAGGAGAACGGGAATTCCCTCTCAGTTGATCAAAGTGAGTTTGCTCAGTAACATCCAAGAGCTGGGTAATACAAACATTCCCTGTTGGATAGATAGGGAGATAAGTACAGATATTGTTCCTCACTTGTAGAGGATATATGATTGTGTGTTTTATTAAACAAAGAAGGTCCACTCATACAATATTGGATGCCACATATGTACCCTGCCTCAAAATGTGGCATTTCCCCCCTGGAATAGAATGACATTTACATAATTGGCCAGATTTTATATTTTTAATTTTATTATTTGAATTTATTATTTTGGGCAACCACAAAATATATCAGCATTATACAAAGTAAATTACGTTTTACAAGTTTAGTTCCTTAGATAGGTTCAATTATGTAATACTGTATGTTATTTATATATTACTAACCTATATTTCATATGGAATGGGATTGAAATATCCTGACAGTGACAGGCTGACAGATGAAGATCCCAAAGCCTGGTGGTAAGTATGCTAACCCTCCCCTCTCCCCCCTAACCCTAACCATCCCTTAGGGGTGCCTAACCGTAACCTCCCCCCCTAGTGCCTAACCCTAACCTCCCCCCCATGGGTGCCTAAACCTAACCCCTCCTCCCCGCACCCTAAACCTAACCATCCCGGGGGCACCTAACCCTAACCTCCACCCCTAGTGCCTAACCCTAAGCCCCCTTCCCCGAGCCTAACCCTAACCTTTCCCAGGGGAATGCCTAACCCTAAGTCGCCCAGGGGGTCCCTAAACCTAACCCCCCCATCCCCGGGCTAAGTGTATACTTACCCGGCAGAGAGGACGATTGGTCCAGCGTCCTCGGCGTTCCGGCATCGGGATTAACATAGGCGTATGTACTTCGATGCCGATGTTAAATCCATTGCTGGTGTTACAGCCACCAGTCTTATAACTACTAGAGATGAGTAGGTTTGGATCTCAGAGATCCGAACCCACCCGAACTTAGGGGATTCGAGTCAGATCCGAGTCGGCTCGGGTTCCCTCGCAGGGAGGGAGCTGGGATCTGTTGCTGACTGACGCTGACCATAGGGGATGGCTGGCTACTGTTGCCAATAAACTCAATATAGGGGCTGGGCTGGCTGTTGTCCTGTCCATAAGGGCTGGCTGTTATCCTGTCCATAAGGGCTGGCTGTTATCCTGTCCATATTGGGCTGGCTGGCTGTTGTCCTGTCCAATGTCCATAGGGGCTGGCTGGCTGTTGTCCTGTCCATAGGGGCTCGCTGTTGTCCTGTCCATAGGGGCTTGCTGGCTGTAGTGCTGTATTCAGGGGGCGCTCTTTCCTTCAGGGGTGCTCTAAGTCTTCATCCACCCCCAGTGTGAAAACAAAATATATACTTTTTTTCTGTGTGCATGGGTGCAGGGGTGCTGTGCTGCTGTCTCTGAAGGGGCTGCTACCTCTTTCAGGTGTTCACCCCCAGTGTTACCAAAAAATAAAAATAAAAGCAACAATTTTTTGGGGTGCGTGTTGACCACACCTGTCATTGGCGCATCTGCAGGGGTGCTGTGCTGCTGTCTGTCAAGGGCTGCTGCCCAAAAAATAAGAATAAAACCAAAAAATGTTTTTGTGTGCGTGTTAGCCACACCTGTCATTGGCATACGTGCGCAGGAGTGCTGTGCTCCTGTCTGTCAAGGGGCTGCTGCCCAAAATGTAAAAAAAAAAATTGTGCGTGTTAGCCACACGTGTCATCAGCGTAGGTGCGCAGGGGTGCTGTGCTCCTGTCTGTCGAGAGGCTGCTGCCCAAAATAAAATAAAAAATTGTGTGCATGTTAGCCACACCTGTCATCAGCGTAGGTGTGCAGGAGTGCTGTGCTCCTGTCTGTCCAAGGGCTGCTGCCCAAAATAAATAAAAAAATTGTCTGCATGTTAGCCACACCTGTCATCGGCGTAGGTGCGCAGGGGTGCTGTGCTCCTGTCTGTCGAAGGGCTGCTGCCCAAAATAAATTAAAAAATTGTGTGCATGGTAGCCACACCTGTCATCAGTGTAGGTGCACAGGGGTGCTGTGCTCCTATCTGTCGAGGGGCTGCTGCCCAAAATAATAAAAAAATTGTGTGCTTGTTAGCCACACCTGTCATCGGCGTAGGTGCGCAAGGGTCCTGTGCTCCTGTCTGTCGAAGGGCTGCTGTCAAAAACAAATTTAAAAATTGTGTGCATGTTAGCCACACCTGTCGTCAGCGTACGTGCATAGGTGCGCAGGGGTGCTGTGTGCTCCTGTCTGTTGAGAGGCTGCTGCCCAAAATAAAATCAAAAATTGTTTGCATGTTAGCCACACCTGTCATTTGCGTAGGTGCGCAGGGGTGCTGTGCCCCTGTCTGTCGAGGGGCTGCTGGCCAAAATAAAACAAAATTGTGTGCATGTTAGCCACACCTGTCATCAGCATAGGTGCGCAGGGGTGCTGTGCTCCTGTCTGTCGAGGAGCTGCTGCCCAAAATAAAATTAAAAAATTGTGTGCATGTTAGCCACACCTGTCATTGGCATAGTTGCGCAGGGGTGCTGTGCTCCTGTCTGTTGAGGGGCTGCTGCCCAAAATAATCAAAAAATTTGTGTGCGTGTTAGCCACACCTGTCATCGGCGAAGGTGCGCAGGGGTGCTATGCTCCTGTCTCTCAAAGGGCTGCTTCCCAAAAAATGTGTGGTTGTGTGCGTAGTGAGTATGGAGGACTATCACATGACCGGAGAGCAGGATCCACATACCAGTCTTATAGCTGATGGCAGCAGTCATGATGACGATGCAAGGCCATCAACATCATCTATTAAGGCCGATGTACCAGGGCTTAAGCCAGGCCAAAAAGTCAGGCTAAAAAAATCAACTTTAACCCTGTTAAAGCAAGAAAAAATTTAAGCTAAGCCAGTTTTAGAGAAACTAAAAATTGGCAATATTCCATTGACTACACGAAGTGGCAAGGAAAGTATAAGGCATTGGCCTGTATTTATGATGACTGATGGTTATAATGATATTTTAAGCCCCTCTGCTTGTAGGAGAGGTACAAAAAAAATAAAAATTGTTAAGACGAGTAAGACACCGGAACCAACTGTGTTCTTGGAAATATCACAACGTCCCTAGGAGAGTCCAAGTATGTCCGCTGTTGCCATGTGTGAGCCTGACCTTTCTAGTAATACTGTACTTGAAGAGGATCCTCCTTCCACCATTTGTGTGCCTTCTGACATAGAAATCAATTATGCTTCTGTGGAATTGCACGAGGATGAGGAGGATATTTATCTAGTTGTTGATAACAACAAGGATGATGAGGATGCTGATGGCGAGGATGTTTGTGTAAAAACTGTAAATCAGGCAACAGTTGTTGCCATGCCTAGGCAAAGGACCAAAAAATCCACTTCCATTGTGTGGAATTATTTCCAGCCAAATCCGAACAACCTTTGTCAAGCCATTTGTAACCATTGCCAAGTAACAGTAAGTAGAGGTAAGGACCTTAACCATCTTGGAACCTCCTCCCTGTTACATCACTTGCAGCTCATTCATCAAATTGAATAGGGTATTTCAAATTCTAAAGCTTTGGGGACAAAAAAAAATTAACAACAATCAGTACAGTGTCACCTAGCTGCTCCCTTCTATCTGGACCCAAGAACCTGCAATCTCCACCACCAACACCTGCATCATCATCAACATCCTCATTAGTGATTGGAAGTAATTTAAAAAAACAATTGACTATTAAACAGACCTTTGATAGAGGAAGTAAGTATAACAGCTGTCACCCAGTTTCACTACGGATCACTGACACCATGACGGCTGTTCTAGTATTAGATGGTGAAGTAATAAAAAATGAGGATGATAGTGTGGAGGAAGTGCAAAAGGAGGATGAGGGGGACATTTGTGGTTTGCGTAAATTAGCCACCAGTGGCAGCAGTTCCTGCTCATGATAAAAAGAAGCAAGAAAAGCCATGTCTTGGGTGTGGAATTATCTTAATCTTAATTCTGACAACAGTTTTGAAGGCATCTGTTCCATTTGTAAAGCCAAAGTTAGCAGAGGAAGAGATGTTAACCATCTAGGCACCTCCTCCCTGTTACGTCATTTGCAGCGAGTTTATGCAATTTGTTTAACAAAATTATAGTTTGTAAATTAATAACAAGCAGTCCAGTATCAGATACCAGCAGTTTGGACCAGCACATGCAATCTCCAACACCCTCATCATCAACCTCCTCCTTAATAGTTGAAGGTAGTCCATCCAAAAAATGTTTTGTGGGGTCCCAAACAAATCAAGGAGTTCAGCCATGAAAGTGTCAGTCCTAGTGGCTAAGAGTGGGTGGGAGGGACAATTCCATCTTGCACCTCTTTTATTTACATTTTGCACAATTTGGGGCATTGCCGACTGACATTATTATAGTTTATGAAACTGCCATCCTGTCTGCCACTGCTGTGTGGCAATGTTTCATAGATGTCCTATATTTTTTTAAACTACAGTGCGTTTGTGCCGCTGCTCTGTTGCTTACTTTAGCCAGCCAACTCGCAGCAGCCTTTGGCCTATATTGGTGAAAAATAGTGAAATCAATATTGTGAGCTGTGAGATGGTTACAAATGCATGGAAATGCCTGAAAATGATTGTTATTAAGGTCAATAATACTTTAGGAACAAAAAACAGGCCCAAATTATTTGGTTTTAGCTGTTTATATAATTTTCTGGAAAAAATACAGATTCAAAACCAAAACCAAAACCGAAAAACAAAACACCAAGGAAAAAGATCAAAAACCAGATCCAGATCCAAAACCAGGTGAGATCCAGATCCAAAACCAAAACACGGGGGTCGGCGCACATTTCTAATAACTACATCCCATTTCATACATTTTTGCAATTATATTCCTGTCCCAGTGTCCCTCTCATATATCCCTCTCTACCCCTCCCCACAGCCCCCTCCATGCAGGCCAGTGTTCTCCTTCCCTTTGAACAATACAGCCACCACTTTATCTCCCCCTACTTGGTTGGGTACGGGATGTCGGTGCTCGGGATCCTGCTGGTCAAAATCCTGACGCAGTCAGCCCAACAGGGTTAGGATACCGACACCTGTCAGTCAGTTTCCTAAACACCCCTTTTCCCTAACCTTATGTACCTAGGCCCTCATTCAGAGCCGGACGCTCTGAGCAGAGCGCTCGCTCTGAATGAGGGCCGTCCTCCATAAAAATGGAGCGTCCTCCTGGATGCTCGTATAGCTGTGGGTCACCACCCACAGCACATACGAGCGTGCAGGATGATGGTCACGATGGTCTTGACCATCGCGACCATCGCCAGTGCGACCAGAAGCCTGTGGTCGGGGTTTTCGACCACAAGCCCTGGAGTGATTTTGGCTCTATCAGAGCCAAAATCACTCCCACTGACATCACTAGTGATGTCAGTGGGGCCGGCTTCTGACGGTAGGCGTTCCCTTGGGAACGCCTCCGTCTGGGAGGCACGCCCCCAGCACGCCCACCAAAGGGGGCGTGCTGTCAATCAACATCGACAGCACGCCCCCTTTGATCAGACACAACGAGCGAAGGAAAGTGCTTCGCTCGTCGCGTCTGGCACATGCGCACGACGGAGCTCCCTCCGTCGTGCGCATGCGCAGTGCACACCATCGACCCACTTGCGAGCGGACAGCCGCTTGCGAGTGGGTCTGAATTAGGCCCCTAGTTCCTAAACCGAACCCACCCCCTTAGTGCCTAAACATAACCTCACCCTCCCCGCACCCTAAAACTAACCATCCCCCCTTAGTGCCTAACCCTAACCCTCATCCTAGTGCCTAATCCCTCACCCACCCCCTAACCCCACTACTTACCATCAATATTCTGGCAGCCGGGATGCAGGCGCCGTGATTCTGACAGGTGTCAGGATTACGGCACCAGCAATCGGACCGCCAGAATCACTGCGGTCGGTATTATGACTGCATCCTGGACCTCTGGTAGGATTAGAAGAACAGGTTGGTGGACAATCATCTTCAGTAAAACACAAATTCTAGAAACCATATTATTGATACAAATGGTACCAAATGAGCAAATATATTTTATTAATATAACATTGTTATAACAGAAAACTTCACATTTTCCCCTGCCACAAAAATTCTGTTACTATATATTATCTGGTTGAACCTATATTGCATAATGATGATGTTGGCAATCAGGTTTCTTCCGGACCATGTGATCTCCTGCATGAATAGTGAATACTGACACTGCCTGTCCAGGAAGGGTCAATTTCTTCAGAGGTTCCCCATTGCAGAGAAACCATAAAAAGGCAAGGTGTATTTCTATTTAGTACACACAAAAAATAGTATAAAGAGTTTTTTTTAGACATTTAGCTTTACTTAGTCTAGGCCTGTGACTTTCATGACAGGCAGCTTACTGACGTCTGTCATAGCAAGCAAAGTGGCCCACAGTGCACTAGCGCACGCAGGGGGGGTTTCTGAGTACCCAGAAACCCCCCCTAACCAACTAATTTTTTTTATTTTCAGAGACAGAGACAGCCTTGTCTCCGTCTCTACACAATCTTCCGGCCACCCTTGGAACAGCCCAGCTGCTGCCTGTTCAGCTGTCAGCGCTTCTGCGTCAGGTGGCTTTCATACCACCTGATGCGGAAGCGCTGATGGCTGAATCAACAGTGGCCGGGCGGCGCGCAGCGATCACTAGGGCCGCCATCAGGGACTAGACTCGAGGCCCAGACAGAGAGGGAGGCCCGCTCGGCCAGCACTGCTGCCGCCGACCCCTGCGCCCGCTATGCTGCAGTGGAGAGAGAGACCCAGCGGCTGGCATGCATGACGTCACGCTGCCCCACTGAGAGCAGAGGAGGACTCAGAACCGCGGATTTTGACTGAACTGAGGAGCTACAAGCACCAGGTAAGTGTGGGGTTGGGGCAAGGGCTGGCAGTCTCGCTGTCTGGAACAGAGGCTGGCTGTGTGGGGCAGGAGCTGGTTGGCTAGGGTGGCTATCTGTTTGGAACAGAGGCTGAGTGGTGCAGGGAGTAGCTTGGACTGGCTGTTTGGGGCTGGGGCTGACACATCTGGGGCATATATATATATATATATTATTTTTTTTGTCAAATTTTTGACCTGGCTGTCAATGTCATCGGCGTAGGTGCACAGGGGTGTTGTGCTCCTGTCTGTCGTGGGACTGCTGCCCAAAATAATAAATAAACAATTTCAATTGTGTGCATGTTAGCCACACCTGTCATCGGCGTAGCTGTGCAGGGGTGCTGTGCTGCTGTCTGTCAAGGGGCTGGCATGAATATTGCAATGAAAACTTTTTTTTTTTAAGATATTGGGTTATAAAAAGTTGTTTTTTTGTATCTTAAACATAGCAGAAATCTTATCCTAACAGCTTATAAAGTTATATGCTCTAAAAAAACTAAAGCCTATATTTATTTACAAACCTATATAGAGTAGACATCCTAAATTCTAAAACTGTTCTATTCAAAAACATAAACAAAAGCAAAGATTATAAGTCTAGTGTGTTATGACTAAACTCACACACAAAGGTTTAATAGAAATAGATACAACACCAGATCAGATGTTTACCCTGGAGGATCTGACTGATTCATCATGGTGCCCCCAAGACCAAGATTGTGCAAATTCTGCCAAAAGAGACACTGACACCATGTCTATACATAAGAGTCACCTTCTGGATGTGAATTGTCTCATTTGCATGGGGAAAACCCAACCCTCAGATGAGTTGGATCTCAGCCAGTGGATAACATTGAAATCACCATTAAAAAGTCACAATGGAAGACTACAGTGTGGAGAATCTTTCTTCACAGTCAGGAGAGGACTCAGAGAACATGAAAAAAGATGCTCTAGGTGCTGAACTTCAAGGGATTTCTCCATCATGTTCTGCAGTGTGGAAAGGTTTCATTCACATGTTCTCTATAAAGCAGTTCAAAGTTATAGCCTTCAAAGTGTCTGGCTATAACACCCACCTTTGCCAGAAATTACCAAAGATTATTACAAGCAAAGGATTCATCTGTCCGGAATCTGTCTGGGAATTCATGGATCATATTTGGCCTGAATGCACTAAGACAACCAGTGATTCTGTCACTGTATTCTGTACCTGACTTTATTCCTACCTAAATCGCATACTGAAATACGGAATAGTAAGCACAGACAACATGGAGGCCTTTGTTATTCCGCTGCCTGCATGCCAACCAATACCTCCCAGACTACACCCACTGGGGGGACCAGGTCTTGATAATGACCATCCCCATCTATTGCTAGGCCTTCTTCCAAACCATCCATCCTGGACTTCCTGTACAAAAAGGGTGAGTAGGGTACAGAAAGAAGAGCAAGATGTCCCCGATGACATTTTTTTTCATCTATAATAGATGATGTGCAGAGATAAGAGCTTCCCTCCAGAGAACAGAGCTCTGTTCCTCAGGAAGTGTCTGTGCCTGAGCTGATAGGTAGGTAGTCTCTGTCTGTTGGTAAACACCCTTCAAGAGATGGCAACCCAAAATAACAACAACTATAATAATAATAATGTGTCCACTGATAATGATAACAGCCTGATCCCTTAACGGCAACATACCCCATAAGGCCAACTCATAACATGACACCCAGTTGGAGCCTCCTAATCCAGTCGCCATGGTTGATCAATCAGCCATGTGTGGTCCACCCAACTTTTGGCCTTCTACATTCTAACATCATATTCACATATCTAAGAAGTGGACAGTGGGAACAATGGAAATTTGAATGTCACTAACTCTGTTTTTTTTAATGTCCCTATACAGGTTGGGAAATTCCTTTACAGAGCAGAAGGTTGCATAGGATTATTTAAGTCAATTGTTTATTTATTTTTGGAAAGCACACTTCCTGGTCCCCTTCTGGGATGAAAAAAATCCACTCCCAGCAAGCAGGCATGGCGCTCAAGATAGATTTCCCAAGAAAGACACAACATAAGACTTAAACCTTAAATCTGAAATGTTGCATTTAATGCTCTGTTCCGCTTGTTCACATATCTCATATGGTTAAGTGGATAGTGGGAACCTTGATAGTTTGAAGGCCACTAATTAAATCTGTTTTTTTTTAATGTCCCTGTACAGGTTGGAAAATGTCTTTACAGAAGGTTTGCAAAGGATTATTTAAGTCAATTGTTTTTTGGAAGCACTCTTCATGGTCCCCTTCTGGGATATTCCTAGCCGCAGAAGCAGGCACAGGATTCTCATAAGGCCTTAAATCAGGGGTAGCCAGCCTCGGTCCTCGAGAGCTCACGTTTTCCAGATGACCGAGCTGGTGCACAGGTGTATTCATTACTCACCAAAACATTTAGAAAGATCCACAGGTGGAGTTAATTATTATAGTTTTGATTCTGTGAGGAGACCTGGAAAACATGCACTGTTAGTAGCTCTCAAGGATCAGGGTTGGCTACCCCTGCCCTTAAATCATAGATCTTACGCTTGTCCACATATCTGTGCTGGTTAAGTGGCACTTTGAGGCCACTAACTAACTATGTTTTTTTTATATCCCTGTACAGGTTGGGAAATGCCTTTATAGAAAGTTTGCAAAGCATTATTTAAGTCAATTGTTTAGTTTTTTTTGGAAAGCACTCTTGCTGGTCCCCTTCTGGGATGAGAAAATCAACTCCCAGCAGCAACAGCCATGCTCAAGGATTTTTCTGTGGCAAGGACTGATGTAAGGCCCTCATTCAGAGCCACTCGCTAGCGGCAGTATGCTCGTTCCGAGCGATGTTCGCACATCTGCGCATGCGTACGGTTTTTAGTACGCATGCGCGAACCACTCAGTGAGGCCGAAAATCTTTTGTACGCAATATAGCGAGTGCCTGCTATTTTGAGTGACAGAATGAGGCGTATGTGGGTGGTAACAGGGGAAGGTGCTTGAAAAAGGGGAGTGGAGATCCGATCGCAGGCGTGCTTAAAGGTCAAAACGGGCATTTTATGGGTGTGCATAATTAATACAGCAGCGTCAATGACCACGTCACTTGGTTTTTTTAAACTCAGAACTGCTCGCAAAATAGCGGTTGAAAAAACCAACCACAAGAATAGCGAGCAGTTCATATCCTGTTCGATGTACTCGATTAATCTAATAAATAGCGGACATGACGTATGGTGCGAGCGGCCAGGGGGCGTTTTTATCAAATAAACGAGCGTATGTTTTGCTCGCTCGTTCAGACTTAGAGGTGTGAACAGACTGCAATGTGCGAACGGATCATTTGCATAGCTGCCCCTTGTTTTTGAACGAACGAACGCAAATAGCGAACGGCTCTGAATGAGGGCCTAAATGTACTGTATCACATTTTTTGTAAATGCCTCCTCTCCTCCTCCCTCAGAAATTTTCTTTGGAATCAAAAAACGAAATTAAATTTACTACCAATCAACCCTTCCTGTCCCTGCCCTACCTTCAACTACATACATACTCCAACTCCCTCAGGCATCTCTTGAATAATAAAAGTGTTTTCTGATGTGCCATGTTTGAAGTTGAACTGCCATGTGATTGTGCCTCCCACTGCTGCAGCTTAGCTTAGTCAGCCAGCTATCTTGGTGCAAATTTTGGGCCTAAACTAGATGAATAAATCAATATTGTGAGCTGTGAGGTGGTCAAAATTGACTTGAAACGAGTGGAAATAAATGTAATTGAGGTTATTAATACTGTAGGAACAAAAAAGGCCAATTTTATGTGATTTTAGCTGTTTGTTTGTTTTTTAAAGAAAAAATCCAGATTCAAAACCAAAATCAAAACACTAAAACAAAACACAGAGGTGAGGTTTTGGCAAAACCAATTCAGTTCCAAAACCAGGGGAGATCCAGATCCAAAACCAAAACACAGGGGTCGGCGCACATCTCTAGTCTGCATATCAGCTCCAGTTAACAGCTTCACCCTGTCTTCAGTCTGCTGTTCCCACATTGCAGAGCATCACTTCAGCCTGATGAATATGGGCCTGATTCAGAGCCGTTCGCAATTTGTGGACGTTTGTTCAGGAAAAGGGGTGGTTATTCAAATGAACCGTTCGCTCTTTGCGGTCTGTTGACGCCTCCATGTCTGAACGAGCGAACAAAACCTGCGGCCGTTATTTTGTAAAAAACGCCCCCTGGCCGCTCGCATCATACGTCATGTCCGCTATTTAATAGTTAATCGAGTACATCGAACAGCGTATGAACTGCTCGCTATTCTTGTGGCTGGTTTTTCCTACCACAATCTTGCGAGCAGTTCTGGCTATAAAATAACCAAGTGACGTGGTCGATGACGCTGCTGTTTTAATTATGCACACCCTAAAAACGCCCGTTTTGACCTTTAAGCACGCCTGCGTTCAGATCTCCGCTCCCCGTTTTCAAGCACCTTCCCCTGTTACCACCCACATACGCCTCATCCTGTCACTCAAAATAGCAGGCACTCGCTATATAGCGAACAAATGATTTCTGGCCGCACTGACTGGTTCGCGCATGCGTATTAAAATCTGTACGCATGCGCAGATGTGAAAACATCGCTCCGAACGAGTGAACGGCCGCTTACGAGCGGCTCTGAATCAGGCCCTATATCTTCTATCTCTAGTCACTCTGTGTGATTACCTACAGTCTGCACTTCTAAATCTAGCATTCCTGATTCCTATTTACACTGTGCTAGTTCTCTCCTGTGGTGCACAGCCTTCCATACAAGCATACTCCTGCAAACAGCTGCCCTTGTCTACTAATCCAGTGCTACTTCCAAAACATAATTTCAGTATATAGTTACTTCAACTAAAACTCCAACTGGAAAATTCCTCTCAACACCTGTGGTCTAAACAGACATTCAGTGTATCCTGTTCCTTTGGACTATTGTACAGTTCTTAAAGCACCACTCACCTTCAAGTGTTTCAACTACAATTCATCTGTCACAAATAGGTTGCAAACAAAACACTAGTCTGTGTCTCCAAACCCAGGCTTTGCACCCACTGCAAAGAAAACGAAAAAAAATTGGATTGACTAGCAAATGGGGAAGGTAGTGTTTCCTCAGTGCCCCCGCCCCCCCTCTCTCATCAAGGTGGACTACTCTAATACACAAGGGATGACCATCAGCGATAAAGATATCGCTGAACGTTCTCCCTGCACCTTCACGGAGTGCTGGATGATCGATATTGATCATCCAGCACACCCACCAACGTCGTTGATCTCGGGTCCCTATGTAACCTGGCCGATATCGACCAGGTTGGCCTGCATGCACGGTTGATGGACTATATAGTTATCGTTCATATGTGCCAGCGCATCGCAGGTCGCTGGTGGGTTGGAAAGCACCATATGATCGATATCATTATCATTCATATCATGCATTTTTATCATACCATGTATATGCACCATGACACAAAGGTTCTTTTTATTAAAACATATTTCTGACTAATGGCATGTCTAACTGTCTCCTTAGATTATGTCGATTTATGGCTCATCATCCATACATTCGCATCTACTGGGCACAACATTAGTAACTGCTTCATGGGGAGTGACCTACACACCTAAAATGGCAGACAATCCTGGCTAGAGCTCTGCATCGCTGCTGCTGTAAGTGTTCGGTGCCTCACCTCTGACCACCTGGGGATACCCATTGCTGATCCTCATGGTGCCTGGGTGTGTAAGCTGCTTGTTTGGCTCTAAAACGTTCCTCCCTCAGGCTCACTGGCACCATCCTGGACATGCCCTGCTACTTCTTGTGGGGACCCTCAGACCTACTGCACTCACCCGTCTAGCATTGTACTGGCCCACTCAGGGACGGAGCTCCACTTGGCGCTGTTGTCCCCTGTCCCCCAGTCAGTCAGTACTCTCAGTGCTGCCTGTTTCTGGTGGTTCAGAAGCCTCTTTTCACGGCTGAGGGTTGGGTTTGGTCGGAGCAGGCGTGGGAGGCCAAAGAGGAGACTTGGGAGGTATGAATGAATCTGGGTGGCTTGAGCCAGGACCTCCTCATATATTGATGTGAGGAGGTAAAGGAACTGCAGTGGATGATGGGCCCGTAGGTGAGAACAGGAATGGAATGTCTTTATTATACAGCAGGTTGAAATGAGAAATGAAGATGATGATGATAATATCGGACTGGGACCGATGATGTGGAACTGATGATGAGCTGAATATAATACAACTGGAGTATATAATACTGAATAGATGAGCAGAATTGGATTGGGACTGATGATGCTGACTTGATGAGTAGGATTGGTTTTGACCGATGATGGTCAATTGATGAGTAGGATTGGTTTGAGACCGATGATGCTGAATTGAAGAGTAGGATCGGTTTGAGGCCAATGATGTTGAATTGAAGAGTAGGATCGGTTTGAGACCGATGTTGATAAATTGAAGAGTAGGATCGGTTTAAGACCGATGTTTGAATATATCGGAATGGACCAATGTTTGGAGGGATGGGATGGGACCGATGTTTGGAGAGATCAGACAGGACCATTGGAGGTAGGTAGGAGCAAGTCTTGGTGGAAAAACCAGACTGGAGTACTAGATGGAATAGGAAACGTGTAACCAGACTTGGAACAGGAATGGTACATACTGGAACCTGGGAGCTCAGCACAGAGCTGTTACTTCAGCAGAAGCAACGTTGTACTGTCAACAGGAGCCAGTCTAGAAATTTAATTTTTGAGGGGTGAATCCCCAGGGATTGGATGCTATGATCAGCTGGTCTGGGAGCAGTGCTCCAAGTGGAGGAAGAGTGTCAGGGGACCAAGTCCAACATGGCTGTACCCACACTATGATTTCGGAGGGAACTCTGGCATGCAGCCTGTGTACCATCATGCTGAGTAGACACGCTGTGAGCAAGGGGCTGCAGGGAGCCATCTCCACACTCAAAGACAGAACCCTGAGAGGACTGGGCAGGAACAGCACAGACAGACCTCAGTACCAGCCGGGAGCAATGTGCAGCATGAGCGGACCTCTGTGCTATCCGGGAGTGATGCACAGCACAAGTGGACCTCAGCGCTAGCCGAGACACACACTGGAGAGGTAAAAAGGTAGATTTTAGAGTCCAAAGCATGACACCTCTCCAGCTTACTGTATGTCTGCTGCCTAAGGAGGTGCTGCATAGTGTATGACTCCCGGGACCTGATTTGTCCTTGTTAGGGATGACGAGATTATACTGCTGTCCTTCCACAAAAGCCAGCCTGCTCCCTCCTACTGCTTTCCTTCTTACTGGTGCCTAGCTCAGGAGATGCTGAAGATGGCTTGGTGAGTCAGTTCCATTCCATTTCCTTATTGCCACAGCTGGAGGTGGCTTTTGGATAATTGCCTTCACATTATGGCATCATTGCATTTTTTGTGGCAGCCATTTTAAAGTGCAGAAATTAGCCTCCTGGGACCTATAGCCTTCATTACACACCGGGAGACCCTGTCCTGCTTTGTTCACCTGAAGGGCTCTTCATATGGGCTTTAGGTATACCTGAGGGCCACCCTTCTACCTTGTTGGAAATATGAGACTGGCTGAAATGTCTCTTTTCTTCTAGCATAACTTCCCTCTAAGCCCTGCATGGAGGGCTGATGGTGTGCACCCTTCTCTCTGGACCTTGTGTCTATATTGCTTTTTTTTCTGTCACAACATATGTAATCCTCTATGGAACATAATTACATATCCTGCTGCCTTCATTACACTATTCATCATTCCAACTGCCTCCCAAGAAAAAATTGGTGACTGGCAGGGAACTCTCCTCTGCCTCCAACATTCACCAATAATTTAGTCATGGTGATCCTGCCCCCAGTTCAGAGGTCTCCAGGCCACCTTGAAGTCTTCAGACTTGAAACCCTCTAAAGGATCCTCTCCTCCCCATTTGATGGAAGCTGATGTCGGCAACTCTGAAATACTTCACTTTCTCAAGATTCTGCATACAAAGTCAGATTTTCAGGACCTAGAGTCTCGCTTGGAGGAGAAATTTGGCTCTCACGTAGACCTTCTGCAGAAGCATGTTAATAAATCTCCGGGACCTGGTGGCCCGCCAATCCGCCGAGCTCTGCACTGTTCTGGCTTGCCTTCAAAATTCCTGTTCTGATAATTGGGGACATTGCAACAACTTAAGGGTATGGGGACCATTGAGGATTTTACACAACATGGCAAAGTTGATATTTCAACAAAAATCTTTATCAAGCTTCTGTCTAACAACCGTTCGATAGGGTCTACTGAGCACTTCTTCCATGATGATTTTACCTATGATGCTCCATGGGATATTACCTGCTGGCTAGATTATTATATAGTCAAAGATGCCATCCTTCAAAAGGTCCTCCCAATGGATTCTATTGAATTTGAAGGCAGCAAGGTCCAAATATTTCAAGGCCTTTTTCAGCACACTTTACAGCAGAGATCCTTTTGTCCGAGCTCCGGAAGAAGGATATCAAGTTCCGATGGGGCTTTCCCTTTAGCCTTAATGTGCAAAAAGATAATAAAATCCTTCTACTGAAATCACTATCTGGAGTTTTGTTCTGCTCTTGACATCCAGACAGTGGGTCTGATTCAGACCTGCTCACAAGCGGGTCGATGCTTGCTCTCTGCGCATGCGCCGCCTCTGGGCACTCCGTCGCTACGGATCTCGCACCAAAATGGGGTGGCTGTCAATTGTGATTGACAGCTCGCCCCATTTTGGAGGCCGGCAGGGGGGGTGGCTACACAAACGGAGGCATTCCTGAAGGAATGTCTGCCATTTGTGGGAGGCACCACTGACATCACCAGTGATGTCAGTGGTGAACTTCCTGCTCTATTTAAAGCAGGAAGCTCACTTGGGCTTGCGGGAATGAGACGCTACCACAGGGGTCTTGTCGCAAGCCCCGATGGTCGTGATGGTTGCGACCATTGTGACATCACTTGGCCGCTCGCAAAAGCTATGGGTGGTCAAAAAAATGCCGCCCTTATTCAGAGCGAGCACTCTGAAAGTGTGTCTCTCTTAGACTGGTCAGCATTTTCCTTGTGTCTAGATACTCTTCAGTTGTCCTCCTCCAAGCCATGGCAACTGGTTCATAGGTCAGCAAAAGAAACGCTCCAGACTACGCTCTGTTCTTTTGGGTTCAGGGAACTGACCCTAGTATCTTTGTGCCTTTTATGCTCCTATGCTCCATGATGCTTTTTTCAACAATACTGTCACATGACTTCATAACGTAGCTACAGTATATTAGCAGTTCTTGATAATTGTGGGTTAGTTTGGGCTTGGATTGGAGTGCATTGGCCGGCCCCCTGGTGGGATTATGCTGTTATCAGTGTTTCTCTACTTTAGCAGAGCTAGTTGCTCTGTCAATTGCTTATTTTCCTGCAAATGTTTTCTTTGTACTCTGGCCCTGATTCAGAGCCGGACGCTCTGACCAGAGCGCTCACTCTGAATCAGGGCTGTCCTATTTAAATTTTGGGCGGCCTTTTGGATGCTCGCATAGCTGTGGGTTACCACCCACAGCTTATGTGAGCGTCCATGATTATGGTCGCGATGGTCAAGACCATCGCGACCATCGGGCTTGCGACGAGACTCTGCGGTAGGGTCTCGTTGCCGCAAGCCCTGGAGTGATTTTGGCTCTATCAGAGCCAAAATCACTCCCACTGACATCACTAGTGATGTCAGTGGGGCCGGCCCCAGACGGTAGGCGTTCCCATGGGAACGCCTCCGTCTGGCAGCCATGCCCCCAGCACGCCCACCAAAGGGGGCGTGCTGTCAATCACCAACGACAGCACCCCCCCTTTGGTGCGAGACCCGGGAGCGACAGCTAGGCTGTCGCTATGCGGGTCTCGCACATGCGCATGACGGAGCTCCCTCCGTCGTGCGCATGTGCATTTGGGTACCATCGACCTGCTTGCGAGCGTCCTGCGCTCGCGAGCGGGTCTGAATGGGACCCACTGTGCTATGTATGTTGTCTGCTTTCTATGTAATTTTTGGTTCTTCCTTTGATGCCTATGTGTGGGTTCTCTATGCAGCTATTTTGTGGGCTTCCTCCTCTTGCTGCTGTTGTCCTTAGTGGGTCCCTCTCGTTTTGACCCATGTCTCACTCCCATGAGATTTTGAAAATTAAAATTACTACTATTAACTAGAGATGAGCAGTTCGGTATTGACTTGGATCTTCCCACCAAGTTCGGATCTCAAAATTAGGCAAAATGTCATGCTTCATGGACATCTCAACACAGATGTCCTTGAAAGATGACGTTTTGCCTCGTTCTGAGATTCGAACTTGGCATGGAGATCTGAGCCAAAAGATGGAGCATCAGTAGTGGATTATTCAATGTACGCAGTCCTGAGTAACTCTATGGTCGCGCAGATTGGCTGAGGGAACTGAGACCCTGGAAGTATATTTTTTGCATATGGGATTGCAGATGCAGGATGTAACATGCTTCTTAAACGGTCAGGACACCCCCAATGCTCCCTGACTATAAATCACACTATGAGTAAATACTATCTGCGAATGACTATGGTAATGTACCATGATGCATGCGCTGTGCAAATCAGATGCTTGGGCAGACAGTCGATAATCACTCAACTGCATAAATATCGGCATAGTGTACAACTCTGAAACAGGCTCATAGTGTTTGTTCAAGAGATATACCTTCGCTCCGACTCTGCCCCTACCTATTCCAATTATTACTAACCCACCATTTTTATAACAATAAAAGTGCACCTAAATCTATAGGTGTTGCTATAATTTTTTTCCATAGATTGCACTTTTTGGAGGTACCCACTGCCCAGTTCGGCTTTTGTAGTCACACCTCGACCCTCAAGGCTGCATCTCTGCCGGAATCTCGGCTCTCGCAGTCACACCCCAGCTCTCAAAACCGCATCTCAGTCTGTACTCCTATCACCTGTTCAAGCTGCACACCAGCTCTAAAAGTCACTTCCTGGCCCTCAAGGCCACATTGCTGTCGGAGTATCTATTAGCTTTCCTCCCGTATTACGTTCTCAAAGATGCATATCAGCCCTCGAGGCTGCTACTCAGCCAGGATAACTATCAGCTCTTAAAGCCGCACCTGTAATAAGAAAGTTAGTGTCTATTTAATAGCGCAACATATGAAGAGTAATGAGTTGGAACCAACCACAGTACAGAAAAAAATGTTAATGATTTAATGATATTGATTGGTTTAGAAAGTTATTAAAAATTGTCAATATTAGGATATATTGGCATAATAAAATATATATACACAATCTTATGCGAGATGAATCAAAGCAAAACAAAACAAAATGAAAAATTAATTAATTAATAAAACAGAACAAAAAATTGCAAAAAATTGTATATGGTAACATATAAATGTGGTCACAATTGTTGCAACCATATGCAAAAAAGTAAAAGAGATAAGGGGGCTCAGTAATTCCGTTCTGATATAAATGAGTTAGGTAGGTAATACCTTAGTCACGATGGTCTTTAAATCATAGCTCGTCAGCTGGAAGTGTGTATTATTAAATTAAATGGGTGCGCGCCCCTCCTACCTCATCTTGTTAGTATGCATGTCCAAATGCGGATCCCCAAAATGTGGTATGGTGGTGAGTGGGCCTCCCGGTCCCTTCCTTCTTCTCCGTTCCTCCTTTGACGCTTGTGCTGTTAATCGGCAGATGGAGTAAACTTGCCGCTGTGTTGAAGCGCTCCGGTGGTCAGCATGCACACTGAACTCCGTCGGGTATGCTGGAACCGGAATCAGTGGAGCGTGCAGATGGGGGGCGTGGCCAACGCATTTCACCCGCTAGTACCTGTGCGGGCTTCGTCAGGGCTGTAGTGTTCACTGGCTTGGAATAGTGTCCTTTTATTCTGATGCTTAATTGATTGCTCGTTAATAAGTCAAACAGGTGCAGTAATGTTCCAGGCTCTGCTGTATATGTCTAACCTTAATGGACAGTTTGTCTATATCGTATTTTATCACAGAAATTATATATGTATATATGCAATTATATATATATATATATAACACATCAAAATATATATATATATTAAAAATTGTATATATAAAATGTATGAAAAGAATATTTTAAACTAAGAACAATCAAGATGGGAGAATATGTATAAATATAGTTCTATCGATTAAAATGAGAAACTGGATACACAATAACAATTGATATATAATGATATAAATGGAAAATATAAAAAAATAAGAATAAATAAAGGAGTACCTCAAGCTATAATTAATGATTCGCAGGAAATTCAAACTTATGGTGTATTTATCGATATAGGTACAGAGTATATCTACATAGGCTTATAAAGTCATTAGGTGTATAAATGGAAATTTAATATGATCCATTTTATTAGTAGTGTTTTGACCATATGTCTACTTGATTCAGTATTTGATGAAGAATTCCAGTCTTAATGTCCCATACTCTCTTTATCCTTTGTTGAAAGAAATTATAGGATTTTCAGTAGTTTTAGTCTTAATAGTTGGCTATTATTGGTGGGTCTTCAGTTCGGTCCCCTCTTTATTCCCCGTATTGTATAGGATGCATGCTGTTAATTTGTGATATAACTACATAACCAGAGATTCATGAGTGGTCTCCCTTCTCATTACTAGTCTGGCCCAACCCTGCTTAGCTTCTAAGTTCGGAAGTAGTTGGGCGTATCCAGGGTGGTGTGTATGTAGGTATCACACACAGTCTGATCCTTATGATTGGAGCTTATTCTCTCAAGAATTCCGAAAATCAAAATCTATGTTCAGACCGTATGGTGTTAGTGTCTTTAATTTATAAATCCAGCGAGTTTCTTCTTGGGACATTGTTTTTAGGTAGTTACCACCTCTCCACATCTTTTTTACTTTCTTTATTGCTGTGAATGTCAATAGACTTGGATCTCCGTTGTGTTTTAATCTGAAATGATTAGATACACTGTGTGAATCTACTTGATGTTTGACGTTTCTTATATGCTCTCCTATACGTAGACTCAATTTTCTTGCTGTTCTTCCCACGTATTGTAAACCGCATGGGCATGAGATAAGGTATATGACTCCTTTTGTGTCGCATGTCATAGAGTCTTTAATTTTATATATATCTCCAGTGGCATTGGATAGTACTTCTGTTGTGGGAATTGGTCCTCTATGTTTTGTTGTCTTGCAAGCTGTGCATCTATTACAGTGAAAGAATCCTGCATTTCTCTCCCCTAGCCAAGTTCCCTCTTTTGAAGTCTGTTCTCTCTCTGGCGGAAAGTGATTTTTGACCAATTTTTGTCTAACGTTTTGTGCTTTCTTATATGTAAAAAGTGGTTTGTTTGGAATAATTTCTCGTAAAGATTCACCTCTCATTAGTAAGTGCCAGTGTTTCTGGATGATTTTTTCTAATTGTTTATGCTGATCGTTATATTGTGTGAGGAATCTAAAGTTGTTTTTTTCTTCTTCCGTTTTCCTTTCTTTATACATAAGGAGACTCTTTCTATTTGTTGTTCTTGTTGTTTCCAATGCTTTATCTACAGTTTAGACATCAAGTCGTTATATACATGCATTGATCACCAACAAGGATGCAGAGGAGCGGAATCAATTTTGGAAATGGATCAAGATATGAAAGAAGAACAAATAGCATTCATATTGAAAAGTATCAAATTCATCTTAACTCACAATAATTTTTGGCATGGCAACTCCCACTATAGACAGGTTCGCGGGACTGTGATGGGGACTAAATTTGCCCCTAGTTACGCGAACCTGTTTATGGCAGAGTGGGAGTACAACAACATCTGGACCAACAACCCACACAGAGAACACATATCAGTATGGAGACGTTACATAGACGATATCATCATCGTATGGACAGGAGAAATAGAAACATTCAATCAATTTGTGGAATTCAATAACTCAAACGATAATAACTTAGAATTCACTGCGACATCCAGCACCCAATCTGTGGACTTTTTAGATTTAACCATATACATTGAAGAAGGGAACATTCAGACAAAAACATACATCAAATCGGTGGATTGCCATAGATTCATACCCCCTACAAGTAATCACCACAAGAATTGGCTTAACAGCATTCCAGGGGGCCAATTTAAAAGAATAAGAAGAAACTGCTCCAGTATCAACACTTTTGAAGAGCAAGCACAAAATCTAAGGTTTAAATTTTTAGACCAAAAATTATGATGAGAAAACTGTAGATAAAGCATTGGAAACAATAAGAACAACAAATAGAAAGAGTCTCCTTATGTATAAAGAAAGGAAAACGGAAGAAGAAAAAAACAACTTTAGATTCATCACACAATATAACGATCAGCATAAACAATTAGAAAAAATCGTCCAGAAACACTGGCACTTACTAATGAGAGATGAATCTTTACGAGAAATTATTCCAAACAAACCACTTTTTACATATAAGAAAGCACAAAACGTTAGACAAAAATTGGTCAAAAATCACTTTCCGCCAGAGAGAGAACAGACTTCAAAAGAGGGAACTTGGCTAGGGGAGAGAAATGCAGGATTCTTTCACTGTAATAGATGCACAGCTTGCAAGACAACAAAACATAGAGGACCAATTCCCACAACAGAAGTACTATCCAATGCCACTGGAGATATATATAAAATTAAAGACTCTATGACATGCGACACAAAAGGAGTCATATACCTTATCTCATGCCCATGCGGTTTACAATACGTGGGAAGAACAGCAAGAAAATTGAGTCTACGTATAGAAGAGCATATAAGAAACGTCAAACATCAAGTAGATTCACACAGTGTATCTAATCATTTCAGATTAAAACACAACGGAGATCCAAGTCTATTGACATTCACAGCAGTTAAGAAAGTAAAAAAGATGTGGAGAGGTGGTAACTACCTAAAAACAATGTCCCAAGAAGAAACCCGCTGGATTTATAAATTGAAGACACTAACACCATACGGTCTGAACATAGATTTAGAATTTTCGGAATTCTTGAGAGAATAAGCCCCAATCATAAGGATTAGACTGTGTGTGATACCTACATACACACCACCCTGGATACGCCCAACTACTTCCGAACTTGGAAGCTAAGCAGGGTTGGGCCAGACTAGTAATGAGAAGGGAGACCACTCATGAATCTCTGGTTATGTAGTTATATCACAAATTAACAGCACGCATCCTATACAATACGGGGAATAAAGAGGGGACCGAACTGAAGACCCACCAATAATAGCCAACTATTAAGACTAAAACTACTGAAAATCCTATAATTTCTTTCAACAAAGGATAAAGAGAGTATGGGACATTAAGACTGGAATTCTTCATCAAATACTGAATCAAGTAGACATATGGTCAAAACACTACTAATAAAATGGATCATATTAAATTTCCATTTTTACACCTAATGACTTTAAAAGCCTATGTAGATATACTCTGTACCTATATCGATAAATACACCATAAGTTTGCATTTCCTGCGAATCATTAATTATAGCTTGAGGTACTCCTTTATTTGTTCTTATTTTTTTATATTTTCCATTTATATCATTATATATCAATTGTTATTGTGTATCCATATTTTTTCATCCCTAGTTTCTCATTTTAATCGATAGAACTATATTTACACATATTCTCCCATCTTGATTGTTCTTAGTTTAAAATATTCTTTTCATACATTTTATATATACAATTTTTAATATATATATATATATATTTTTATGTGTTATATATGTATATATAATCGCATATATACATATATAATTTCTGTGATAAAATACGATATAGACAAACTGTCCATTAAGATTAGATATATACAGCAGAGCCTGGAACATTACTGCACCTGTTTGACTAATTAACGAGCAATCAATTAAGCATCAGAATAAAAGGACACTATTCCAAGCCAGTGAACACTACAGCCCTGACGAAGCCCGCACAGGTACTAGCGGTGAAACGCGTTGGCCACGCCCCCCCATCTGCACGCTCCACTGATTCCGGTTCCAGCATACCGAACGGAGTTCAGCGTGCACGCTGACCACCGGAGCGCTTCAACACAGCGGAAAGTTTAATCCATCGGCCGATTAAAAGCACAAGCATCAAAGGAGGAACGGAGAAGACGGAAGAGACCGGGAGGCCCACTCACCACCATACCACATTTTGGGGATCCGCATTTGGACATGCATACTAACAAGATGAGGTAGGAGGGGCGCGCACCCATTTTCATTCAATAATACACACTTCCAGCTGACGAGCTGTGATTTAAAGACCATCGTGACTAAGGTATTACCTACCTAACTCATTTATATCAGAACGGAATTACTGAACCCCCTTATCTCTTTTACTTTTTTGCATATGGTTGCAACAATTGTGACCACATTTATATGTTACCATATACAATTTTTTGCAATTTTTTGTTCTGTTTTATTAATTAATTCATTTTTCATTTTGTTTTGTTTTGTTTTGATTCATCTCGCATAAGATTGTGTATATATATTTTATTATGCCAATATATCCTAATATTGACAATTTTTAATAACTTTCTAAACCAATCGATATCATTAAATCATTAACATTTTTTTACTGTACTGTGGTTGGTTCCAACTCATTATTCTTCATATGTTGCGCTATTAAATAGACACTAACTTTCTTATTACATACCTATACACCGGTGATTAAGGGAAAAATCACCTGTGTCTATAGCTGCAACATCACCCTTATCCCACTCCCCTTACCATCCCAGTCCTAAGTAGCGCACTACACCATCCACAACTCTCACTTAAAGCCGCACCTGTCTACTCCTCCTTGCTTATCTCACTACCTACTGAGATCCTACAGTTGCATAACATCTTGTGGCCCTAGAATAACTGTGTAAGCCTCAGTGGCGTAACTAGGGTATTTGGAGCCCAGGGCAAATTTGAAAAGGGAGCCCCCCCCAACATCCCGATTAAAAACGGTCACTTAAAAATGGGGCGTGTCAACATGACACACCCCTTTATTTTCACACTGAACATTCCTATCCATATGCACCTTAACCCCAGTAGTACCCTTATACAGTACCCCCAGTATGCAGTTGTGGTCCCTCTTATGCAGGCCCATAGTAGTGCCCCTTATACAGTATCCCCAGTAGTGGTCCCCCCTTATACAGCCCCCAATTAGTTCTGCTTACTCAGTGCCCCCAGTAGTGATCCCCCCAAATGCAGTGCCCTATGTAGTGTTCCCCCTTATGCAGTGCCCCCAGTAGCAGTCCCCACAATGCAGTGCACCCAGTAGTGGTATCCCCTTATGCAGTGCCCTTTATATAGTGCCCCCCCTATGCAGTGCCCTTTATATAGTGCCCCCAGTAGTAGTCCCCACCCATGCAGGTTTCCCAGTAGTGGTCCCCCTTATGCAGGCACCCAGTAGTGATCCCCCCTATCTAGTGGTCCCCGATGTGCCCCTAGCAGTAAGCCCCTTATATAGTGCCCCCAGCAGTAGTCCTCCCCCTCCCATGCAGTGCCCCCAGTAGTGGTCCCCCTGATGCAGGCTCCCAGTAGTGACCCCCCCTATCCAGTGGTCTCTGTAGTGGTCCTTCCTGTTATTGCCCCCAGTTGTGGTCCCCCCAGTGCAGTGTCCCTAGTAGTAGGCCCCTTTTATAATGCCCCCAGTAGTAGTTCCCCCCCCAAGTAGTGGTCCCCAGTTGAGGTTCCCCCTCCCGACTAAGTGCCCCCTGTAATAGCCCCCCCCAGTAGAGGTCCTCCTAATAATGGTGCCCCCAGTAATAGCCCCCCCCAGTAGAGGTCCTCCTAATAATGGTGCCCCCAGTAATAGCCCCCCCCAGTAGAGGTCCTCCTAATAATGGTGCCCCCAGTAATAGCCCCCCCAGTAAAGGTCCTCCTAGTAATGCTGTCCCCAGTAATAGCCCCCCCTCAGTAGAGGTCCTCCCAATAATGGTGCCCCCAGTAATAGCCCCCCCAGTAGAGGTCCTCCTAATAATGGTGCCCCCAGTAGTAGCCACCCCCCCATTGTGCCCCCACCCCAGTAGAGGTCCCCCCAGTGGTAGCCACCCCCGTTGTGCCCCCAGTAGTGCTGACAGGTTTTTAAAAATATATATATAAAAACATACTTACCTGAATCCACGCTGCTGCTTCTGCTCCTCCAGTCCGCGACGCCACTCCCGCCGCCGCCCGCCAGTCCTCCCGGGCTGGCGCGCTCAGCATAATGGGACAGACGTCATGACGTCATGATGTCTGTCCCATTACCCACTGCAGGAGCTGGATAGAAGCCCGGCTCTTGCAGTGGGTGCTGCAGCAGTCAATGAGAGTCTAACTGACTCTCATTGGCTGCTGTTTAACACATGCATCGCTGCCAGCGCTGGCGGCGATGCTTGTGTTATGCACAGCCTGAGCCCGCCTGCTGGCGCTATTGGGCAAGTGCTCAGGGAGAGGGAACGGGCTCAGATGTGCAGCACGCTGGAAGCCTAGCGCCGGTCCTGTGTAAATGTGTAGCGCTGTCCGCACTCATAGCGGTCGGCACTACACTGGTGGCTAACTAGGGCGGGCCGGACCATGGCCAGCGCCGGTCCCACGGCGCCCAGGGCAAGCACCCTGCTCGCCCTGCCCTAGTTACGCCACTGGTAAGCCTCTACTATCTTGAGTTAAGTCCAGACAGCCACTTAAGTACTGGTGAATGTGTCCAGTTCTAACGGAACAGCGGGTGGCTGTCATTGGTGAAGACCTCATCTGAGTGATTCTATAGGTCTTACACGGTGAGTCCTAGGAGACCATAACAAGTAGTTTTGATAATTTTTTCCCCTCATAGATTTCTTCACTCTTGTCAGGCCTCCTTTACTGGTCATGTGACTTGGTTGAACCATACCCCGGTGTCTGTCTTGATTGTGGTTCCCCATTCTGCTTCTTGTAGTTGTTCCTGGTGGCTTAATGAGCTTATTCTCCAGGATCCCATTTGCAAGGGTGAATTTATGACGGCCTTGGTTGAGTTCATCCTAATGATTTTTTACCCCAGAAGTCTCTAAGGTCACTATTTGGGAAGCTCATAAATTTGTAATGAGAAGCAAACTCATTCAACTGGGGTCTAAACTCAAGAAATAAAAGGCTTCTTGTGTGGACACTCTTTTAGCCACCATTAAGTCTCTAGAATTGCAACATAAAATATCCATTACTCAGTGTTTACCTGGGATTATCTAAAGACTTTTCAGGCATTTCAAAAAGGATAAAGTTAAGCAAGCCTTTAGTAGATGCAGACACAAGTATTTTTGGTGGGGGAACAAACCTGTTAGACCTCTGGCTCAGGGGCTCTGGAAACAGTGCACTGCCCTCTTTATACATAAGATGAAGTAGGACCAGGGAACCATTATGTACTCTTTAGAGTAAATTATCATTTTGTTTCACCAGTATTATAGTAAGCTTTAAAACCGTTCACCTCCCTCCACATCTCCTGATAGGTCCTGTCTTTCTTTCCAAATTCGGTCTTATTTTGCAGAAGTCAATTTCCCCAAGTTTCCGAAGATGTTTGCCTCCCTGGAGAACCCATTTACAGACAACTAGGTAGCAGAGGCAATCACATCTTCACTGATGGGCAACAGTCATTGAACAGATGGATTTACTATTTCATAATGCAAATAATTTTTTGACAGATTGGCTCCCATGCTTCTAATGAAATTTCTATTTCTCATCACTTTCACCTCCAAGCCTCGGAGGCCCACATGACTCTATTACCTAAGGAAGACCCAATTACTCTTCTAAATGTAGATGTAAACCTATTTGCAAATTGACTGAAAATCTGGCTTCCTGACCTCATTCACCCAGACCAAGCCGGTTTTGTCCTGGGTAGGCAAGCCAAGGACAACACAACTAAAATCATTGATTTGGTTCATTATATATCTGCATTGCATTTCCCCACATTCCTGCTACATATCCCCCTCAGTTTCTAGGAAGTTGGGGCCTGATTCAGATATGGACAGTATAACACTATGCAAAAATACATTAATGCCGCAGGAGGCATCTAGTGTAAAAAAAACACATACTACCGGCATCTGAAATCCGAGGGCTGCTTTTGAAAATGCAGCATCAGATCTACGTCTCAACCATCTGTCGCTGCATCGACCATCTCAGTGAGCCTAAGGCTACTCAGAATGGCTGCCTCATCTCCACTGCCGAGGCCAGAAAAGCTGCATCAGAAGACACAGGGGTCGATTCAGACCCGGACGCTAAGACACGATCGCTCGCATCCAAAAGGGGCCGGGTATGCAAATTCCACAATCGCACTGTCTAGTGTAAGGATGCCCTCTATGACTTAGAGAGCGATGGCACAGTGAGTGCAAGCCGGTATAAAGATGCCCACTTTCCTTTCTTAGCACACGTCATCTCCAGGAAGTGTATGATTAATCAGAACCATCGAGAGCGATCGGAGCTGCATGCAGTGCTTGAGGTAGACCCTACTCAAACGCAAGCACTGCGATCACTGCAGGCTTAAATACAACCAAGTGACGTGTACAATGATGCCTCCATGCTAATTATGCACACACATAAAACGCCGTTTATTCGCCCAGAAGCGCCTGCATACGCAGCACCACTCCCCCGTTCACAAGCACCTGCCCCTGTTACCACCCACAAACGGCACTATCTGTCACTCAATGTAGCATCCAGTCTGTGTACTATGAGCGCACAATTCCCAAGCGCAGTGAGTGACTCGGGCATGCGCATCTTGATACACAGACGGGCGACTATCGGCCATAGCGTGCATCCGTGGCTTAGCGTCCGGGTCTGAATCGGGCCCACAGTCACTGTACTAGGCACTCAATGGAGACGACACTTCTCCATTTTGGGAAGCAGTCCTTGAAACTACCCAGGAACACCTGCAACATCTAGGGCGACATTGCAAGATGAGATCTGCACAGTACAGTTTCTGCACAGTACAGTTTCTGCACATGTGCAGATCTCAAACCATCCAAGATATATGTGAACATTAAAGTTATGTACAACTCTGAATTGGGCACTTGAAGGGGTCATTAGGAAGCTTGTATGGGGGCGAGATGTGGTCCAAAACTATACCTGAAGGATTTATAAAGATGTAGTTTTTTTACAATACTATTATGCTTCTCATTTAGTCAACTGCATCCTATGTTAAACAGTGGTACACATTTAGGAGGGGACTCACTCTATAGCCCTACAGTTATCCTGCCCTGGACCCTGGTTCTTCCACTATCTTCACACCCCACAGTGGGTCCTACCCTGGCATGTTGGAAGAAACTTAGGAACCTACCTTCTATTTCCTTATCAATTTCTTCCCTTACCTCCCTAATGTACAATTTGAAATTTCCTCCTACTGTTTCAGAAGGCTCATTTGCTCCATGGAATAAGGGTGGCCATTGTAACTTAGTCGGCTGATGGTTCAGGTATCGCTCGGTCCTTTGCTGAACATTTGGAGCTACCCAATTCGGCGTTGTGGTCTCACGCTTAAATTCAGCATTATATTCATACGCTGTCTGGGTTTCATCACCAACAATTGAAAATAAAAACGCCAATGCGCTATTTGGTCTACAGAGTCTACTAGTTGCAGGACTTGGCCCAACACACCAATTTACCAAATTTGACATCTTTGTGGCATAAAGATTCTTAGATCTATATGAAAGACTCCCTATCAGAAAAATTATTTCAATTTCACATACTTTAGTTCCCAAAGTACAGTACATCTGTTACAGAGAACTACACGGTAGTAAAAGTTCCTATCCAGATGGTACCACAGACTACCGTGTTACATGCTGTGTTTCCTTCTGTCCCTGTCTCTGCTGGCATTGCAGGACTCATCCCGGTTTATGTTCCATGTTTGGTGGGTGTGTTCTGGGATCACTGCCTCTTGGCATAGGGTTTTCTCCATCTATAGAAATCGTTGTGGTTCAGATATCGCAACAGATGATAGATTTTGGCTTTTCAACATTACAGACATCCCCATCTCTAAATATAAGACATTTTTACTGAAGCATCTGAACAATGCTGCCAAGTAATTCTGACACACTGGAAATCACTTCTAGCCCCATCTATTCAAATTTATCTTCACCTGGTTTTACAGGGTAGAATTCAAATATCCTCAGGAATATCATTCATTGATGGTCCCCATGTATGCATCCTTCCTTCTCATCCTCCCGTTTCTAACCTCTTTCACTCATTTCCCAATTATGTTTTACTTTCATTTCTGTCGTAAGCATTAAAATGAAACCTGTAACAGTTCTTTCAGCTTTTAGTTATGTGTCTTTTCTGTTATTAATTATATATAACTAGAAAAAAATAAACTGCTTCCTGATCTTCAAAAAAAGAGAAGGATATAGCCACAGGCGCTATTAAGGATAATTAGTAATAAACACTATGACTGTGTGTCACGCTGCTGTTAATATGGTTGCCAGCCAATGAAGAGTATACAAATAAGAAAAATAACAGTGCTGCGAAAACACCCTACACAATAGTCTAGTTCAAATTAGGGGTGAGCGGGTTCGGATTTCTGAAATCCGAACCCCCCCGAGCCCCCCCGATCCGAGTCCGATCCGAATCAGGCTCGACTTTTCCCGCCTGACTCGGATCTGAAATCGAGGCAAAACGTCATCATTCCGCCTTCCGAGTCTCGCGGGTTTTGGATCCTATATAAGGTACCCACGTCGGCGTCATTTTCTCACTCGGCTGTGGACAGTGAAGAGGGAGGGTGGGAGTTAGGGCTGTGTAGTGTAGTGTAGTGTAGTGCTGCTGTTGTCCACTACTTCAAAGTCCATAGGGGCTGGCTGTGTTGTGCTGTGCTGCTGTTGTTAATAGGGGCTGTGTCCACTACTTCAAAGTCCATAGGGGCTGGCTGGACTGTGTTGTGCAGTCAGTTCTCCATAGGGGCTGTGTCCACTCCAAAGTCCTGTGCAGTGTCCCAGTCCTAAAGAGGTGCTGTAGTGTTGTCCAGGGGGTGCTCTGTCCATCAGGGGTGCTCCCCCCAAGTGCTAAAAAAATAATATATTTTCTGTGTTTGTGAATTGTGTGCGCAGTAGCCGCACGTGCATCAACAAAGTAGTGCCAAGCGTGCGCCTGTGTCATAAGTAAAGGGCCGGCTGGCTTGACCGTTAAAGGGTGCTGTAAACCCCGAAAGTACACTCCAGTCCAAACCAAAAAAAAATTATTTTCTGTGTTTGTGAATTGTGTGCGCAGTAGCCGCACGTGCATCAACAAAGTAGTGCCAAGCGTACGCCTGTGTCATAAGTAAAGGGCCGGCTGGCTTGACCGTTAAGGGTGCTGTAACCCCCGAAAGTACACTCCAGTCCAAACCAAAAAAAAAATTATTTTCTGTGTTTGTGAATTGTGTGCGCAGTAGCCGCACGTGCATCAACAAAGTAGTGCCAAGCGTGCGCCTGTGTCATAAGTAAAGGGCCGGCTGGCTTGACCGTTAAGGGTGCTGTAACCCCCGAAAGTACACTCCAGTCCAAACCAAAAAAAAAATTATTTTCTGTGTTTGTGAATTGTGTGCGCAGTAGCCGCACGTGCATCAACAAAGTAGTGCCAAGCGTGCGCCTGTGTCATAAGTAAAGGGCCGGCTGGCTTGACCGTTAAAGGGTGCTGTAACCCCCAAAGTACACTCCAGTCCAAACCAAAAAAAAAATTATTTTCTGTGTTTGTGAATTGTGTGCGCAGTAGCCGCATGTGCATCAACAAAGTAGTGCCAAGCGTGCGCCTGTGTCATAAGTAAAGGGCCAGCTGGCTTGACCGTTAAAGGGTGCTGTAACCCCCAAAGTACACTCCAGTCCAAACCAAAAAAAAATTTATTTTCTGTGTTTGTGAATTGTGTGCGCAGTAGCCGCACGTGCATCAACAAAGTAGTGCCAAGCGTGCGCCTGTGTCATAAGTAAAGGGCCGGCTGGCTTGACCGTTAAAGGGTGCTGTAACCCCCGAAAGTACACTCCAGTCCAAACCAAAAAAAAAATTATTTTCTGTGTTTGTGAATTGTGTGCGCAGTAGCCGCACGTGCATCAACAAAGTAGTGCCAAGCGTGCGCCTGTGTCATAAGTAAAGGGCCAGCTGGCTTGACCGTTAAAGGGTGCTGTAACCACCAAAGTACACTCCAGTCCAAACCGAAAAAAAATTATTTTCTGTGTTTGTGAATTGTGTGCGCAGTAGCCGCACGTGCATCAACAAAGTAGTGCCAAGTGTGCGCCTGTGTCATAAGTAAAGGGCCGGCTGGCTTGACCGTTAAAGGGTGCTGTAACCCCCGAAAGTACACTCCAGTCCAAACCAAAAAAAAAATTATTTTCTGTGTTTGTGAATTGTGTGCGCAGTAGCCGCACGTGCATCAACAAAGTAGTGCCAAGCGTGCGCCTGTGTCATAAGTAAAGGGCCGGCTGGCTTGACCGTTAAAGGGTTCTGTAACCCCCAAAGTACACTCCAAACCAAAAAAAAAATATATATTTTCTGTGTTTGTGACTTGTGTGCACTGTGGCTGCACGTGCATCAACAAAGGAGCAGCGCCAAGCGTGCGCCTGTGTCCCATAAGTAAAGAGCCGGCTGGCTCATTTCTTAAAGGGTGGTGTAACCCACAAAGTGCACTACTCTCCAGCAAAAATAAAAAAATATTTTCTGTGTTTGTGTGCGCTTTAGCCGCACGTATATATATCAATATAACATAAATGGAGGACCAAACTTTCTCTGATAAAAATAAAATAGGGAAAGATCAAGAACCACTTCCTACTAGTGCTGTTGCTGCTGCTGGGAGTTGTTCATCATCCCAGAGAGGAAGTAGGAACATCACTACTTTTACTAAACAATTGACCCTCCAACAGTCCCTAGCGATGAGGATGAAGTACGACAGCAGTCATCCTGAAGCAAAACGTATAACTGAGGCCTTGACTGCTATGTTGGTGTTAGACGTGCGTCCGGTATCCGACATTAGTGCAGTGGGATTTAGACAATTGATGGAGGTAGTGTGTCCTCGGTTCCAAATCCCGTCTAGATTCCACCTGCATCCTCAAAGCAGCAGCGACAAGCGTGCGTCTGTCTGTTAAAGGGTGGTGACACCCTCAAAGTGTTCTACACAAACAATTAAAATATTGTTCTTTTTTTTCGGTCTTTGTGAAATGTGTGGGCTGTAGCCGCACCTGCATCCTTAAAGCAGCAGCGACAAGCGTGCATCTGTCTGTTAAAGGGTGGTGACACCCTCAAAGTGCGCTCCACAAACAATAAAAATATTCTTCTTTTTTTTTCGGTCTTTGTGAAATGTGTGGGCTGTAGCCGCACCTGCATCCTTAAAGCAGCAGCGACAAGCGTGCGTCTGTCTGTTAAAGGGTGGTGTAACTCTCAAAGTGCTCCAAAAAATAAAAAACTATTTTTTTAATGTGTTTGTGACTTGTGTGCGATGTAGCCACACTTGCATCCTCAAAGCAGCAGCGACAAGCGTGCGTCTGTCTGTTAAAGGGTGGTGACACCCTCAAAGTGTGCTCCACAAACAATAAAAATATTCTTCTTCTTTTTTCTGTCTTTGTGAATTGTGTGGGCTGTAGCCGCACCTGCATCCTTAAAGCAGCAGCGACAAGCGTGCGTCTGTCTGTTAAAGGGTGGTGACACCCTCAAAGTGTGCTACACAAACAATAAAAATATTCTTCTTTTTTTTTCGGTCTTTGTGAAATGTGTGGGCTGTAGCCGCACCTGCATCCTTAAAGCAGCAGCGACAAGCGTGCGTCTGTCTGTTAAAGGGTGGTGTAACTCTCAAAGTGCTCCAAAAAATAAAAAACTATTTTTTTAATGTGTTTGTGACTTGTGTGCAATGTAGCCACACTTGCATCCTCAAAGCAGCAGCGACAAGCGTGCGTCTGTCTGTTAAAGGGTGGTGACACCCTCAAAGTGTGCTCCACAAACAATAAAAATATTCTTCTTCTTTTTTCTGTCTTTGTGAATTGTGTGGGCTGTAGCCGCACCTGCATCCTTAAAGCAGCAGCGACAAGCGTGCGTCTGTCTGTTAAAGGGTGGTGACACCCTCAAAGTGTTCTACACAAACAATTAAAATATTGTTCTTTTTTTTCGGTCTTTGTGAAATGTGTGGGCTGTAGCCGCACCTGCATCCTTAAAGCAGCAGCGACAAGCGTGCGTCTGTCTGTTAAAGGGTGGTGTAACTCTCAAAGTGCTCCAAAAAATAAAAAACTATTTTTTTTATGTTTGTGACTTGTGTGCGATGTAGCCGCACTTGCATCCTCAAAGCAGCAGCGACAAGCGTGTGTCTGTCTGTTAAAGGGTGGTGACACCCTCAAAGTGTGCTACACAAAGAATAAAAATATTCTTCTTTTTTCTGTCTTTGTGAATTGTGTGGGCTGTAGCCGCACCTGCATCCTTAAAGCAGCAGCGACAAGCGTGCGTCTGTCTGTTAAAGGGTGGTGACACCCTCAAAGTGTGCTACACAAAGAATAAAAATATTCTTCTTCTTTTTTCTGTCTTTGTGAATTGTGTGGGCTGTAGCCGCACTTGCATCCTCAAAGCAGCAGCGACAAGCGTGCGTCTGTCTGTTAGAGGGTGGTGTAACCCTCAAAGTGTGCTCCACAAACAATAAAAATATTCTTTTTTTTTTTCTGTCTTTGTGAATTGTGTGGGCTGTAGCCGCACTTGAATCCTCAAAGCAGCAGCGACAAGCGTGCGTCTGTCTGTTAAAGGATTACATCGGTGATAGCATCCAAGTAGGCATGTCAGACAGTCCGTACCTGTACTGGCAGGAAAAAGAAGCAATTTGGAGGTCCCTGTACAAACTGGCTCTATTTTACCTGAGTTGCCCCCCCTCCAGTGTGTACTCCGAAAGAGTGTTTAGTGCAGCCGGGAACCTTGTTAGCGAAAGGCGTAGGAGGTTGCTTCCACAAAATGTGGAGAAGATGATGTTCATAAAATGAATGATCAACTCTTCCAGGGAGACCAGCCTCCAGAACGTACAGAGGGACCTGTGGTTCCAGCAGGGACGAATTAATACTCTGTGAGGATGAGGATGTACATAACACTGAAGAGGGTGAGGAATCTGTGGATGAGGAGGATGAGGACGACTTCTTGCCTCCGTAGAGCCAGTTTGTGCAGGGACAGATTAATTGCCAGCTTGTTTTGTGGGGGCCCAAACGAACCAATCATTTCAGCCACAGTTGTGTGGCAGACCCTGGCGCTGAAATGATTGGTTTGTTAAAGTGTGCATGTCCTGTTTATACAACATAAGGGTGGGTGGGAGGGCCCAAGGACAATTCCATCTTGCACCTCTTTTTTTTCTTTGCATTATGTACAGTTTGGGGCCTAGTTTTTCAATGCCATCCTGTCTGCCACTGCAGTTTCACGCCTAGATGGGTCACGTGTTTGTGCCGCCCACTCGTGTCGCTTAGCATAGTCATCCAGCTACCTCGGTGCAACCTTTTGGACATAAAAACACTATTGTGAGGTGTGAGGTGTTCAGAATAGACTGGAAATGAGTGGAAATTAAGGTTATTGAGGTTAATAATAGCATAGGAGCAGAAAAACCTACAAATTCTGTGATTTTAGCTGTTTTTATGCTTTTTTTCAAAAAAATACAGATCCAAAACACAAAACCCAGAACCCAAAACACGGAAGGGTGGTTTTGGCAAAACCAATCCAGATCCAAAACACGAAGAAAGATCCAGATCCAAAACCAAAACACAAAACACGAAAAGTGGCCGGTGCACACCCCTAGTTCAAATTATTTTGAACTATACTATTGTGCAGGGTATTTCGCAGCACTGTTGTTTTCCTGATCTTCAAGCCTTTTAGACCCTGAAAACTGGTGATTTTTAACCTCTTACAATCCATTATAGGCAAGCAGGGGATAGTTGACCTACCCATCCAGAGCATACTTGCCAACTCTCCCTGGTTGTCAGGGAGACTCCCTGAAATAGCAGCAATCTTCCTGTCTCCCTGAAGAGTCCAGCAATCTCCCTGATTGCATCTTACCCCCATTATGAAGCTGTTATATAAAAAAACTCCCAGAGATATACACATTCAAATGGGATCATTAGTATAATTTCCCTGCATGGGTTAAGGCACAATGGCCCTCATTCAGAGCCACTCGCAAGCGGGCGCACGTTCGTTAGGCGTACGTACAAAAATATTTAAATTCAAGGGCTCGCTCGTATTTTCGATCGCATCTAAAAATCCTCCCCAAACTCAGACGACCCCTCCTCTAACTGACGAGCGTGCGAAATAGCGAGCGTACATCCCCGAAATGGCTTGAAGGGAACGCACGCACAAGTATAAACCGGAAGTGGCCATGTCAGATGTCGATTACCTGCTCCTTTATTCTGCCTACCTCCATCAATCGTATCATGCCAATCAATGTATCAATTAGCTTAATGTTTTTTTTTTTTCAACACAATGCAAGAAACTTTACTCTTGTCCGTGTTTGTGTTTACCCGCAGAATACGTACGGCTTAAACATTCGCATTTATTGCTCAAAAAACATGTTAGCCACAATGAGACAATTGTTCTATTGCTGTGGATCCCCGCATATTTTCCGGGGTTCATTTCTTTATTTAAATTTGCTTACGCATGTCACTGCATCAAGCCTATCATAACTCTCCAGAGATTTCTGGCCCTGTCGAACACATGACTCATACACTAACCAATCAAATTGCTCCTGTTAATTTCCAAGCTACATTAGCCAATCAGAAATTTTTGGCACACTTTATCAAAAATGAATTTTAAGAAAAACACCATTGCCATCATGAGAGCCTCCGCATTCACCAGGCGCGAGCTGCTGGTGCTAACGGAGGTGCTGGATCGGCGTATCACCAGCCAGCCTCCACCCATCACCAACCGGCAGAAGCGTTCCGCGTATGCGGAGGCACGGGCCCGCCTGCACTCCTTCGGCTCACGCCGCAACATCGGCCAGCTGGAGCGCAGGTGGTCTGACCTGCAACGGCGAACGCCCCGCTTGCTGGCATGCTTTCGCATGCAGATATTGGAAAGTAAGTATTATGTATTGTGGTTTTCATGTTTGTCTTTGTGGGGCAAACTGCGTGTGCATGTTTTCATGTCTGTCCTATTTTTTCATTCTCATCATATCTGCGTGTGCATGTTTTTATGTCTGTCCTATTTATTCATTCTCCTCATATCTGCATGACCATGTTTTCCCTCTATTTCTGATATATTCATTCTACTCATATTTGCATGTTTTTTGTTGGTGGTGGGTGATTTTAAAATGATATTTGGGCAGGATTTGGCCAGAAACTAACCACAATTTGTTTGACATCTTTTAGGGGGACAGGCAAGACTACGCCGTCACCGTCCGGCCAGACGGCGGTCCCGCCCACTCTCACCCACCCCCAGCCAACACTCCACCCCAAATAATTCCCCTATTCCCCCCTCCTCCCAAGCCTTCCAAGAGCCTCTCCCGGAACTGTCTGGCCTCCTTCCCCTCCGTCCCCCTTCCCCCTCTCCTCCAACCACCCCTCTTCCAATTACCCCCTCCCCGGAGTCCGTGATAACCCCGCCCCGTTCTTTGGGGAATGAAGGCTCCTCCGAGGATGAAGATGGAGGGACTTCGGGATCTGCCGTTTTGGCTACCGGTATGTTTTTCTTTTGCGTTTTTTTTAACCACAAACTGTTTGTATGTAATCATGTGTCGTTCCTTTATTCGTGATTTTTGGGTTCTTTTTTGGTGATTTAGCAGTTTGCCTTTACCTCTTCCTGCTGATATCAACATACACATATCACACCTGTGGGTATTTCTACATAGGCCTTGTAATTTTTGCAGCACCCCTTTTTTTTTAAATTTTGGTTTTGGAGTGATTTCGTTGTGTTTTTGTTTTTTTAATGTGGATTCCCTATTGTTTGATTAATCCACACACTTTTCTCACCCACAGAGGAACAGAGGCGTCGGCAAGAGGTCGAACATTGTGTGGCACACATGCGCTAAAATGTAATTGGGGTGCTTGTGGCCCTTGACCGGCTGTCTGGCATCCTTCGGCAGTAGTTTTTTTTTTGTTTTTATCTTTTTCAAAATAAATTGTTTATTTCTAATATACGTTCTGCCTCATTCGTTTTTTCAGAACCAAAGATAGTTAACCCTGACATAAGAAGACTGTTCCTGCAAGGTTTTGCATTTTTTAAAAATTAGATTGGGTTTTGTATTTGTATGTAAAACACCCTCAAGAAACACATAACAGTAACAATGTCATTTCCCTTTTTGTGTGTAGTGGCAATTAGATATTTCTACATTTTACAGGTTCCTAGTTGGTGGGCAAGCTGCTTAGGCGAATCTTACAAAGCCAAATGATTGGACAGGCTTCCTTTTGGTGTGGGTTGGGAACCTGAAAACATATTTCATTTTTGCTCAACTGGCGTCAGTACTGGATTACCCCTTAGTCAAATGTAAGGTGTGTTAACCTGGTTAAACTTGCTGGTAACGTCCAAAAAAAGGAAGAACATTTAACTCTCCAAACATTTATTCACAACATAACTGAGAAATCAAAGTGGTCACTCACAAAAAAAACACACAGTGAGAATCTCAAATACAACACATACCCAATAAAAAAAAAACCAAAAAAAACAAATCAAGAACTGGTTGAGGAAGGACCATGCCAAAATTATTCCACAAACATGGCGTTGCAATATGGGTTCCAGAATATATTCCCAAAATGAGCAGATCCAGGTTTGGTAAGGGTAGCATGAAGTAGTGAGCGTTGTAGTGCCAAAGATTATGTGAACAAACCGAAGATGTTGAAAAAAAGAAAACAAAATTAGATGTTCGCAAACAAACACAAACACATTAGGTTAAAACACTGTTTTGTTCAAACTTACCTAAAAAATCTGGCCACCACATCATCGCGTATGGCCCCCCCACCTACTGACCTCCGACCAACCTCGGGGGGGCCATCCTCAGGTAAGGCATCCTCTGGCTGCATTGGGACACCACTCCTTATGGCGATGTTGTGAAATATCCCACACAGGACCACAATTTTCGACACCATATCCGGCAAATACATGAGCTCACCACCAGAGCGGTGGAGGCATCTGAATCGGCCTTATAAAAGGCCGATACAGCCCTCCACCACTTGCTCCACCACTGGCTGTAAGTGCGGAATTAAATGCACTTTGTGGGCCTGGTGTGGGAGCCAAATAAGGAGTGAGCAGCCAGGACATGCAAGGATATCCACTGTCTCCTATGGAAAAGAATTGACAACATCAGGAACACTGTGTATCAAGCTTAACATTGTTATGTACTAAAGGTCTCCACTTACCCAGAAGCCACGCATCACCAGCTTGTAGGTTGGTTAATTTGTGCCATATCCCTGATTGCCGGATGACGAAGGAGTCATGTGCACTTCCGGGTAATTTAGCATTCAGGGACAGGATCTGGAGGGAGGCATCACATACCACCATTACATTCAGGGAGTGATAGTGTTTCCTGTTTCTAAATATGGCCTCCAGCCGGGCTGGAGGCTGAAGTGGTATGTGAGTACCATCCACAACCCCTATGATGTGTGGGAAGGCAGCTATTTGGTAAAAATTGGCCTTGGCCACACTAAGGGCACCCATATCCAAAGGCAATTGAATAAAATGATGGAGGTCCTTGAAAAGTGCCTCCATCACTGCCCTCAGGATCCGGGAAAAGGAGGATTGGGAGATGCCCGCCACTATTCCCACCGTTGTTTGAAACGATCCTGAGGCACAGAAATGTAACACCGCCATAAATTGCGTAAGTGGTGGTATTGCTGTTGGACTGTCAATTTGCCGCTCAAGATCACTTTCTATTAATGAGAGAGTGTCTATGATGATTTTGGGAGGTAGACGGTAGCGTCTTAAAACCTCATCATCGGGCATTCCAAAAAGGGTGACACGTGTTCGAAATATCTGGGGCCTTGCATGCCTACGATGCCTACGCCTGGGATGAGATTGAAGTTGGTCGGCTTCCGGGAGCATGGCCAGAACAATCCGCCCCAGATCAACCTGAAATTCAAAGATTTTAAAGTAAGGCTTTTGACCCACCCCAAAACTATATTAAAACAACTTAGCTTGATGATACCATCCATTGCTGCTTACATGCCGGGGTATTGTCATGATACGTCCAAACTGAAAATAAACACCAAAATTACTTGACACATTTCACTCTGTGCATTTTTGTTTACAAATTTTGTGCTAGACCAAAGTTAAAATATGCCAAACACCCATTTAGCAAAACAGCAAAGCGACATTTAACACAGTACATCAAAATGGGTCGAAATGTTGGCACAAAAAGCGAAAGAGAAACCACCAAAAAGTTAGAATGATTATTAAGCTGTTAAAAATGCGCTAATTAGTTCGCTAATACAGGTCACAAGAGTAACTACTAAAAATGCGCTAATTAGTTCGCTAATACAAGTCACAAGAGTAACTACTAAAAATGCGCTAATTAGTTCGCTAATACAAGTCACAAGAGTAACTACTAAAAATGCGCTAATTAGTTCGCTAATACAAGTCACAAGAGTAACTACTAAAAATGCGCTAATTAGTTCGCTAATACAAGTCACAAGAGTAACTACTAAAAATGCGCTAATTAGTTCGCTAATACAAGTCACAAGAGTAACTACTAAAAATGCGCTAATTAGTTAGCTAATACAAGTCACAAGAGTAACTACTAAAAATGCGCTAATTAGTTCGCTAATACAAGTCACAAGAGTAACTACTAAAAATGCGCTAATTAGTTCGCTAATACAAGTCACAAGAGTAACTACTAAAAATGCGCTAATTAGTTTGCAAATACAAGATAAAAAATGGACTTACCAAGAGCAAATATATAAGAGTTAAAATCAAAAGGTCTTTTGGGTCGAAAATAAACAAAATCTAAAATAGAAGAAATTATGGATCCAAAATTTACAAAAAATAAGAAACACAATGAAACAACAATTGAACAAAAGTTAGACTTCACAAAACTTACCAAATCAAGAAACGAGGTCCCAAAAATATAAACCAACAAAGATAACGGAAAAAAAAAACGCAAATCTAACCATCAAACGAATCTCCAACCGCCAACTCCTTTCTACGCAATCAATAAACTCCAGCCAAGATAACCTCCAACAATCCAAAAACGCCACCTCGACTTGAGACACACCAAGCCATAAATAGTGTTTCGTTTCCCGCACAAATTAAGGAGGGATCATAGGGCCGCACAATCAATGATGCGGCCGCAAAATAAGGACGCATGTATAAATATGTCACGAAAACACATTCAAATTCTGATGTATTTCTTGTTTGGACCTCAGACATGGCGACAGACCAGGGAAAAAATGCCCAAGAGTCAGGCGGTAAGTCTTTCATGCATTTTGTATCAATGATTAATTTGAAACATAAGATTAGGCAAGTTGTGATTTTGTGAATTCTGTAAATTTACACAAATAGGTGAGGAGAATGACATGGAAGAGGCTGCTGGGCCCAGTATTCCGGCCAAAGCGGCCAAAAAAAAAAGGCAGCCACATTTCACAAGAAAGGAGATGGAGGTTTTGATCCAGAAGTGTGTGGACATCCTGCCACAGGCAGACAGGAATATGAGTCTAAGCCAGAAGTGGAGAATGTGGGAAGAGGTAGCCGTTGCTGTCAATAGGGTGGGTGATTATGTCCGTCTAGCCCGGGATGTCAAACGGCGGTAAGTAAACCCTTGCCCCCCCTAAAAACAAACCCCATTTTAAACCAAAGGATAATGGCTTCCATTTTTTCCCACAGATGGGGCGACTTCAAATATCGCTTAAAACAAAAACTCGCGGACAGGGCTAGGCATGCAAGCCTAGCCCTGTCCCACCCCTGTGTCATTGGAGTTGACGGATTTAGAAGAGCTGGCACAGGGGTGTGTGCAGCCTGTGGAGGTGTTTGGCGTGTCCAACATGGATACGGACATGCCAGACTTTGCGGCTCCTCATGTTGTCCCAGGTAAATCTTTGGATGTCATCAACTCTGAAATGTTATTGTGCCAATATGTAGATTGTAATGTGAGGCTTTTCTCTTTTTTCCTAACAGAGACACAGGCGGATGAGTCTGCTCCAGAGGGGAGCCTTGGCCGCCGAATTTCTGCTGGCTCTGCAGGGGAGGAACCAGTACATCCGGCTGAGGACCCTGCAGAAGCCAGTCCAGGACAATCCCCCTCGCAGGCAGTGGCCCTCCTCACAGAACTCAATTTCAAATCGGATTCCCATACGGAGATTCTGCAGAGGATGGACGCCAGTCTGCTACGGGTGGCTGAGGCCCTGGAGCAAAATGCTGCGGCCAACGAGACCATTGGTCAGGCCCTGGCGGAAAATACCAGGGCCAACATCCGCATCGCCAATGCCCTGGAGCAGCTCGTTCGCCAGCACATGGTGGAGCCGACCTCCCTTCCTGCCGGGAACATCAGGATCCTCCACCTCTGGCACAAC